>OY293828.1:11788315-12990693 GCA_958507055.1 Crioceris asparagi
TACTGAATAGACAAAGATAAACGTTACAAAAAAATGCAACAACACGGTGAAACATTTCCCGATCCAATGTTCAGCTGTCAATAATAACTTCCTGTACCGGTGCACCAAACACGACAGATATACCTATCTACAACTACTACAACAATCCACATTTTCTAAAGTTCCACGCTCCGTTTCCTTCCACTACTCATTCCCAATAATATGGCAAAATTACACACAGACCCTGTACCTACTACCAGTATAATTTCTATAGCTAAATACATACAAACAATTGTTCATTGTAAATGGAACATGTGGATAACATTGGCATTCGCGGAATGACCACGAAAAGAACATGTTTCGTAACACACACACAAACAGGAAGTGGTTTTATCAGGGCAACGTCTGGTCTGAAATGGATCACTATAATTCGAAAAAAAAAAAAAACAATGACTTGTGAAAGATATGTTGGACACGCTGCACGATTATTTAATTTCATACTATACCGACTAATTGAACTTTGAACTAGCAGTTAAAATCAACACCCGAACAAGTCCATGTTATGATGAAAGTTTTCTGATAAGGAACTCTGATTCGTTTTTGACTTGAGGGAGCTAGAATGTACAAAAATTGTAGTTTATGTTAAAGGCACGAATATCCTTCAATCGTGATAGGTAATCCAACACGACGTAATACCAGCATTTAATGAGCCTTTAATTACCAATTAGGTTTTACAACGATCCCGATCTATTTACTATAATTTCCGGCCTTGATCTGCTGAGCTTAAACTTTGTCCAAAAAAAATAAGCAAAAATTTTTTTCAAAATATTTTGCACTTTTCCGTGAAGCATTTATTGAGCCTTTAATTATTAATAAGTTTTTACAATGATCCCGATCTGTTTAATACGATTTTCAGACATGATCTGCTAGCTTCGAACTTTGTCAAAAAACAATTTAAATATTTTTTCTTTATAAGAGCATATAATAAGCCTTTAATTCCCAATTAGGTTTTACAACGATCCCGATCTGTATGCTATGATTTCCGGCCTTGGTCTGCTGAGTTCGAACTTTGTCCGAAAAAAATTGAAAAAATAATAGTTTTGGATTTTTTTTCAAAATGTTTTGGATTTATTCCAGAGCATTTAATGAGCCTTACATTACCAATTAGGTCTTACAATGATCCCGATCTGTATACTATGATTTCCGGCCTTGGTATACTGAGTTCGACGTTTGTCCGAAAAAATTGAAAAAAAAAATGTTTTTCAATTTTTTCAAAATATTTTTGACTTATTCCAGAGCATTTAATGAGCCTTTAATTACCAATTAGGTTCTACAACGATCCCGATCTGTACACTATAATTTCCTGCCTTGGTCTACTGATCTCGATCTTTATCAGAAAAAAATAAAAATAAATTGTTTTTGAAATTTTTTTCTATAAAATTTTGACTTTTTCTCAGAGCATTTAATAGGCCTCTAATTACCAATTAGGTTTAACAACGATTCTGATCAGTATACTTTGATTTCCGGTCTTGATCTGCTGATTTCAAACATTTCCAGAAAAAAAAAATCGAATTGTTTTACACTTTTGCTTAGAGCAATTAAAGAGCCTTTAATTTTTAATTTGGTTTTTCAATGATTCCGATGAGTATACTACGATTTTCAGCTATGATGTGCTAATTTTATCTAAAGTTAGCAGATCTTTAATTTCCGGAAAAAGTTGAAAAGCATTTAAATCGCGGGTTTCCCACTTAATTAGCATCTAATTAGCCTTTAATTATGATGATAAGAAACCTGTGATCTGCTGACCTTGCTCTGCTAACTATATGGACATCGCCACAGTACACTTCTGTCAGTGCCGAATTCTCTTTCTTGAAAATGTTATCACAGACAAGGGGACCTACAGTTTAACGTGGATTCCGAACCACCAATATGTCTAAAGATAACTCTCAAGGCACACCCTTCCAGAGAGCTGTACTATCTCGCTGGTTTCCCGTTGCCTTGCGAGAGGAGGAGAATGCAATGCGACAGTCAGAGATTTGAAGGCGCGCCCGCATCAACGGTCACTCGTCCAAACCGTTCCCAATGTTATTGTGCTGCTTGATTTCGATGATCGAAGTCTGTCAGTATTAGCCCGCAGCTAAGCTCTACCCACAGTACATATTCACGTATAATACTCAAGGCTATTACCTAGTTAATGTGACAATAAGTTTTGATCTGTCATTTCTTCTTTCTTAATAGTAACTTATCATTTTGCTGAATGTCAAAATAAGGAGTACCTAATTTTGAAATATGTATAAGAAAATTCCCTTCCACTTGGTGATGTTCTAGCTTGAAAGAGCTTATATTATCAACGATAGCAGAAATTCATTTTCCGTCACAGAACCATTCCAATATTTCTGTTTTAAGAATCGACCGATTACAAATCGTAAATAAAGGTATTGGATTATTTGCATTGGAAAATGTAGGTACCTTCATGCTTAACTCGAATAGAGCAAGTTAATCTCATAGGTATAAAAGAAAGGCCAAAATCATTAACAATGACACTGAAACAAAACAAAAACGATACGACGAACCTGTGTCAATCACACTCTCCATCGAATTGTCCAAATTTCAGGCATGCTCATATTATTTTCATGAATGTGTGCTTTGAAGCTACCCAGTAACAAAAAGATGAAAAAAAAATCCGAATCGGCTGGAATATTGCGCGACATTTGGCACACTGATAAGGGTAGATATGTATGGTAGGTACAACGATAAAGGGATATATGAAAAGTTAATGCACAGCGTCACGTAAGTCTGACGGCAGATATAGGAAAGTTAGTCGTTAACCCAGGTCAGGTGCCGATGAAATTTGATGTTCTCTTTGTAGGTAGGTGTAGGTATTCCCATTCCGCATCGACGAAATCCCAGGAACACTTCGAATCATTGTTATTTCCACTAGTATGAAGCTCATACAGGGTGAACCAAATGCAAATGACCCTCAACCAAAATCAAAGTTAGTTAGATGTAGGTGTATTTAAAATCAACTTTCAAACAAATTAACATAAATTAACAGAATAAAGGTTATTCTCTGTTTTAAGCACTCAATATTGGAGAATTGACAGTAGGTACATGTTCGATTTACGTCAAAGGCTATTGACATTGATTGAGCTGTTAAAACCATTAGAATTTAACAAAATACTCGACAATTTGAATTTTGCGGATATATGTTATATATATGAAATCATTATTTTTTTTATGTTTTATTATTCAGTTAAGGATTCAATAGAGTCTATCGTATCCCTTGACGGAATTATTAATACAGATAATCAGTACCAGATATTAGGGGAATCCATATAAATCTAGTGAATAATACGCGCAAGATTATTTCAAATTGTTTGAAAACAGCAAGAGTTAAAGCTTAAGCTAGATTATAAAACCAATGGTATCCATAAAGTTGATGCGTAACTATACGAATGTCACTATTTGAGAATCTTTTTATAAACATAATGAATAATACTCGGAATAATATAAACTATGTCATAGTTAGTCATTGCTTTCCATGAGGTGATCACGAGGAGAAAAAGAAAAATATTCACGTTCTTGCCCGGAATCAAACTCCCGATTTTGAACATAGCAATCTGATGCATTAACCACTTACACTACGATGACATGACTATGTAAGAATTCGTGAACCTAACTAGCAGGCAATGGAAAAATTTTAATGTGCTTTCAAACTAAACTGCTAAAATATTTGATGTTTCTTAATATATTAAACAAGAAACAGTTGGCAATTGTTAGTAGTTTTGTTTGAGAATCGATGAATATGTTTTCAAATTTTAGTAATAGGTGATATAAATATTACAGAATATTTCTTGGTCTACAAACTGCAAACGACGTAGATGATTGCAGTGAATTTTAGCTTGTATACCTCCAGTCAAAATGAAAATAAAGCATGTGTTACGCCAGTAATTTTTGACATCTCTTAATATTTTTAGAGGAAAGTGCTGGAAATCGTTTAATACCTAAAGCTAAATTTATTTTCAGTTTTATTCTTAGATACAACATGAATAATATGAATAAAGGTAAGATTATAAAATACTGTATGAGTATCACATATTTCTTGGAAGTACTTTATTTGGATTTTGTGAAAGAATGAAAGTTTTGGTAAATTGATCTTGTCATACTTTTTTCTGTTTTTTTTTTGAAGTTATAAAGAATATTCATAGTTACTACAAAAGACGACAAGCAATCATTTTCCTTTTAAAAAAATATGAGAAAATCAAATAATATTTTGTTTTTGGGGGGTTTCATTAGAACTACTTGAAAGTAGTATAATAATCTTTTAGGTCATTCCTACGTATGTTGTTTATAACATGATTTATCTCAGATCATATTTTATTACCTTCAAGAGTAACTGATATTAAAATTTGAAAAAATATTCATCCTTACAACAAGAAACTGCAAATAATTTCCAGCCCTTCCTGAGAAAATTTTAGAACAGCAAATATTGTAGGTATTATCTTTTTTATTTTATTTTTTATTACAAAAGAGGATTTTATTAAAATCACTTTTATAGTCGAACAAAATTCATATGTTTCTTTATTTTGAAGTCGGGTTGTATGTTATGGACATGCTTTAATGAATATTGCGAAAAATTTCATCTCGTTGGCATCCGCCAGAATTTACAGATTCGATTTTATTGCATCTTAAAAAAATCTTTGGAACCGAGCTAAATCATTCCCCGATGAGACATTTTTTAAGGATGTGTAAGTGATAACAAATATACGTTACTATAGAGTTCTAAAGTGCTGGAAAAACAACTAGGTATGTGCAAGCATGTCATATACAGATTTTACGTTTTTTTGGTGAAAAAAAAGTGGAGTAATTATTATTTTTAAGATTCTCATAAAAAAAAACTGTAATAACCAGGTCTCCCTTCATTCGACTCATAACATTTCGAAATACATAATGTATAAGCATGTTTATTCACGCCACCGTCGAAATTAAATAATACATAAATCAGATGTATCTATAATAATTAATGATGGTGAATTTAGATCTGTAATGTTCCATTAATATTTCACTATCATCAAAATTAACCATAATTCTGCATTCAACACCACGTTAAACTCGCTGACAAACAAATAAATCAATCAAATTATTATTATTCAAGCAAAAGAATATCCAGCTCCTATAATTTTGAATTGATTCAAGTTACAACTTAATGATAATAGAATATAGAATAATAGATAGTTGTGTAATGGATATGTATTTTGTATCGAAATAGATTAAGGGATTATAGGTAAATGCAATTGAAATTTTTTAGGTATATGATAAATTCAGTGCGTATCATAAAATGAATTGTACCTACCCATATTTTATTTTTTTGTACATTCAAACGATGCTTATTTGAACAATATTTACATATATAAAATAACAGAATGTATGTACATTTCAACTATGTATATGAATATTTACATAAATACATACAAACTATACACGGTGATCAATTTATACTCCAGATTTAGATGTCTATTGCCCTGAGACATATGAAAGAAATTTTGAGGAGAAGTTATGGGCAAGGTCAAGTTTCCCATTATAAAATTAATTCTTAATATACAAGGTGTTTCGTTTTGTCTTAGAATACCAACGTTATGTTTTTTTTTTATTATTTTGAATTCCAATTGCGCTCATTTTTCCTATCCCTATCCCTATCCACAGTAAACTTTTCAAGATAGTTTATTGCTGTTAGTTGTACAGTTTGGTTGAATAATCTGTGGTTTTATTTGCAGAGTATTTTATAATTGGTTGAATAATGTGTGATTTCATTTGCAGATCATTTTATAATTGATATGTGTCTTTGACTGACAAACCCCGAACGGAGGTGGTATACAATTCGTCTGTCTGCTTTTTTTAAATATTTTATTTGTTTGTTCGCGCGTTTTATTTAGTGAATATAGTCCGATTGTGATGATTTTGTATTCATTTGAAAGAGGAGACTTGAGAAAGTGTCCTACATTCGTAGAAACTCACATCCGAAATCTGTTTCCGTATGAAAACCGCCCCTGAACGTAGTGGAAGGGGAATTTTTCTCGAAAACCGAAAATTTGAGGTGGTATAATTAAAGATAGGACAATATCCGGAAACATTTAAGTTATTTTCTTTTAAAGAGTTACGGTTTTTGAATTAAATTCATGTTAAAACCTCACATATTATGTGTATTTTCATTTTCGATATGTGGGGGGGGGGCGATTTCTTTCGAAAACTGAAAATCTCTGGGAACCACATGTAGCAACATTTATGATGAACATTTTTTTCCTTAGAGTTACGGTATTTCGAGTTATGCGGTGGTAAAATGGTTAAATCTAAAATACTTGCGTATTTCCACAGCGATGTTCTGAGATCTCTACATAATAATAAATACAAGCAAAGAATATACGTGGGTAATATCTATCTTCCTTGGTATTAGGGAACGTTCAACGATTTTTGTGACTAATGTTACATTCAAAGTGTGAAATAGATATCTATGTTTTACAAAAAATTGGACCGACGTTATGAGTTGTAACGTAACGTAATTTTGTAAAAAAATATTTATTGAGCTTCAAATGAAACGGACTAAGGACAGACATAGCTAACACTAATAAACTTTAGTAGGCATTTACAAAAATGTAGTTTTTATTCTTAAAAATCAAAAAACTCAATAATTTTAATATTTAGGTATTGAGAATATTTAACAAAATTTGTATAAGTGGTTTTAGAACCATGTATACAAACTGGAAGGAACATTATTTGTTGATTTCACTGAATATACTCCCATAAAAGATGCCATATCTTGAAAAGTTTTCTGTAGTACCTAGTAAAACCCGATACTGTATACTGCTGTAACAAGAATGAGCGCAATTCTAATTCATGATAATATACAAGGTATTCCAATTGAAAACACATAATTTGGGGTGCCGATACCTTATAAAATGCACTGCATATTACAAATTCACATTTAAATACAGAAAATATTAACTTCAATTTCTTGCGTATCCCTCAGGATAACACAGATATCAAAGTTTGGAATATAAGTTGATCACCCTGTAGGTATGCAGACAAAAGGAAAAAAATCAATACTACAATTCAACATAATTACTTATTCCTGCAACACCAGTGCTAAAACAAGGTCAAAAAACTTATTATCTCGATCTTGCTGCGATGATGATTCATACGTGAGATAATAATTGTTGTTAATAATACCGAGTAATTATACATCATACCAGACAATTACGAATTATACGATAGTTTTTATGTGTTTACGACACGTTATTTCATATCATTTCTCTTTATATATACTTCAGCAGCACAGATGATTGTGCAAATCATGTTTGCATATAAATAAATTGAGTAAACATAAGTACCTATATAGGTAAACATCTATAAAATGATTTTTGATTGTAGTCACGATTTTTTCTCGGTATAGCAATAGATATTTGTATGGAAATACGCTGATAAAGCGTTCCAATAGGAGTTTCAATATTATTTGAGTAACAGATAAAATAACTAAATAGAGATTTACAAAGGAAGAGAAAAATAAAAACAGGTGAGCCTAATAATTATGAGTATAGAGCAAACATGAAATAATCAGTATCCGAAGATACAAGAAGAACAAAATATCTATAAATTGACGTAAAGGCTAAAGAGAGGCAATCAGGTTCACCTACTTTGGTATAATGGCACTTTTGAAGAGCAAGCTCATAACAAGAAATAAAATATAAATCTACAAAACGCTCATGTATGTAATGGATCATACATACGATTGTGAGAGAAAAATATCAGAAAATTTCAACGCTAAATCATCAGGGAAATTTAAGTTATATGAATTGAAACAAACCAAGAAATCAGCAATATTATTAACGGAGAAAATGTGATCAAATTCATAGTGCTACCAAGACTAAGTACTTCGGTCGAGGACTGAAAATTTGGCGAAGAAAGGATGCCAAAGAAAATCATCAATAGGAAGATATAAAACGGCTTTAAAAATTTCAATAAAACTTGTCTAGAATATTCTCATCCCTAAGAAAAAGCTGGAAAAAAAGAAAATAAATTGTCTAACTCTTTACTGGTCGCACGACTCGATCGGATAATATTCATATTCTTCGACATACACGAGCCGTACGCGAGTCGAACTCGTACCGTACCATTGCCAAAGAAAAAAAAGTTGAGCTTTCTATTTCTACCTACTTATTACGGTTTATGAGAGACGCGCGCACACATATGAATCAAGTATTTAGCGAATACAGAAATAAACTTTCTCTGAAAATTTCAACTGTCTACCTGTGTCCGCTGACAGACGAACGGATGAACGGACTTGGTATTTGTTGTTGCAATGGAAACAGAAATACCTACATTCTCTAAATATTTCAGGTGTAGTCAAAGCAAACGATATAGGAATGTGGTCGAAGCGGGGAGCAGGGAGCTCTGGTTGTAGTCCGGGTGACTACTTAACTACTGTAGAAAAAAATAAAAATAGGCATATAGTTTTATAATGTATTCAACGTGTTTTTGGGTTACCTACAACACTTTGCAGGAATATCTTTATTAGTATAATCAAAATATCTAATTTTTTTCTCATAGGTATGTGATTTCACTAAAATACTTTAAGATTTAATTCGAGTTTTTTGTTATGGATTTCGATATATTTTTGACCGACTTCCCAAAAGGAGGAGGTATACAATTCGATTGTGTGCTTTTTTTTTTTTTTTTTTTTGGTTTGTGCGCGCGTTTCATATAGTAAACGTACTCCGATTTTGATGATTTTTGATTCATTTGAAAGAGGAGGCTTGAGAAATGGTCCCATATTCATAAAAACGGGAATCCGACATCTCGTTCCCTACGAAAACCGCCCCCGAAGGGGGTGGAGGGGGCAAATTTTGTCGAAAATTGAAAATCTGCGTTGATATAATTACAGATAGGACAATATCCGGAAACGTTTAAATGGAACATTTTTTCAAAAGAGTAACGGTTTGCGACATAGAGACATTTTAAACTCTCAAATATACCTATTTTCGCTATGCGGAGAGGGCGATTTCTGTCGAAAATTGAAAATCTCTTTGCAGTACATGAAAGACATAATTATTTGTAGCAACATTTATACTGAACATTTTCCCCTTAGAGTTACGGTTTTCGAGTAAAATCGGTGTTAAAATGGTAACAACTAAAATATTCAAGCGTATTTCCGCAGCGATGTACTGAGATCTCAATAATAACAACTACAAGCAAGGAATATACGTGGGTAATAGAATAAGTACTATCTTCATTGGTATTAGTGAACGTTCAACGATTTTCGTGACTAATGTTACACTCAAAAGTGTGAAATAAATATTTTTTACAAAAAATTGGACCGACTTTATTAGTTGGTGCACTGAAAAGTATAAAATAATATTAATTCTATTGGGGCTGGTACTTGTGAAGTTGGTGCCAAAAGTTACCAATCTACCTGCAACTGCACAACTTCAAAAGTAACAGCACCAATAGAATTAATATTATTTTATACTTTTCAGTGCACCAACTAATAAAGTCGGTCCAATTTTTTGTAAAAAATATTTATTATAGTTTTATTAGTGGACTGTAACCAGAGCTCTGATATTCTATTCGTGAGGTAAATCCCACTGACGGATGGATGAAGGGAGAATACCTACAGCAAGACAAACAACAATGGTCGTTTTTAATTTTGTAGTAGGAAGAACAGTTTTGGTATGATATGAATAAATAAAAAAAATTACAGTTCATTAAAGTATAACTTTTCTTTTCTATTTTTTCTTATAGATGTGCTTTGAAATGGGGGTAAAGCCTAAAGAAGAATGTTTTAAGGAGTTTCATCAAAAAGAGTCGTTTTCATCCTACCGCCTTGATAAAAACAATTTTTTTTAATTAATGTCTAGGAATGGATCAGGTTTCCCATTTATGTTATAGGCGAGCCGTATCGATACTCTACAAAACAAAACAGAAAGCAAACAAATCTGCTCATGCGTTCGATATAATTTAAGCACAGACAGACAGAACAATGGCTGAATATACAGTTTTTGGATTCAAGAAACCTTAAAACGCAAACATCTATTGAAAAATAACTTTTCTTTTCTAATTTTTCTTATAGATGCACTTTGAAATGGGGGTAAAGGCTAAAGAAGAATGTTTTACGGAATTTCATTAAAAAGAGCCGTTTTCATCCTACCGCCTTGATCAAAACACGTTTTTTAATTAATGTCTAGAAATGGATCAGGTTTCCCATTTATACCACAAGCGAGCGGTATCGATACTCTACAAAACAAAAAAGAAAGCAAACAAATCTGCCCATGTGTTCGATATAATCTAAACACAGACAGACAGAACAATGGCTAAATATATTGTTTTTGGACTCAAGAAACCTTAAAACGCAAACATCTATTGAAAACCGGAAACCAAAATTGTTACACGAACTTCCAGGATAATCAATGATAAAAAACTTTTAATAATTAGAAATTTTCAAGGAAGCAGCAAAGTATGCGTTCATAAAGTATGGAAACGCTTCAATAACTTCTAAAATATTAACATATAGAAAAAAAGCTCTGGCAGGCCGATTTTTGATTTTGATTTTATACTTTTTTATGCAAACAGCATCATTTTATCCCCTCCACCTTCCAAATTATGAAGTCATCATTATTTTTTTTAAATGGGAAGGCCATAATTTTATATTATAAACGGCAAACAGGCAATTTTCTGAGCTCAAATATACCAAATAGATGGGTATTATTATAAAAATATATGAATTATAGGGTGCTAAAAAATTAATATATTCTCATTTGCTGCTTTTATTTTTCAATAAAAACAATAATATCAATATGCAGTGGTAACTAAGAACTTATTAATTGTTGCTAAGGACTACGATTCAAACGCATACTTGTTAGAGAGAGAGAGAGAGAGAGAGAGAGAGTCTCGAAGCTATTGACTTTTGAATAATTAAGAGTTCATTAGTAAATAATGAACTGTTAATTTGGCATTTTGTGTCTTGTGTTTGAAAGCATGCCACAAAGAATGAATTTTAATCGCTTACGCGAATGTTAAAAGTCTCTCTCAATTTTAAATTTTGAAGCAAAGGAATTATTTTTAGCCATTCCTTATACCTTGCGCATACTTGTTTTTATGCATAATTTTTATAAAATTGAAAGAAGCAAATAAAAATATATTCATTTTTATCACCCTGTATTTTTTTTATTTTAATACCTATGTATTTGGTATTTTTGAACACAGAAAATTGCCAATTTTCCGTTTACAATATAAAATTATGGCATTCTCATTTTAAAAAATTAATGATGACGTCATAACTTGGAAAGTGGAGGGGATAAGATGATGCTGTTTGCATATAAAATAAGAAAATCAAAATCAAAAATCGACCTGTCAAAGCTTTTTCTCTATATGATAATATTTTAGTAGATATTGAAGCGTTTCCATACTTTATGAACGTACTGTATAAAATGTTGAATGTATTTCTCCATATCATTTGTAATTTGGAAACATTCCTAGAAACATTTCAGAGACTTGTATGTCTAGCCGCTTATTTCATTCACGCCTTTCTAACGAAATAATGCCAGACGCAAATTTATCTCAGCGTAACTTCAAAAGCCGTTACTTTCAATCCCCACGGGGATGGGTAAACATGTACCGCAAATAAATTTCGACAGACTAAAGGATGGAGATATTTCGAGATGAAAGAGAGATTGGAGAAAAATGCTTCAGGATTTTGACTCTTGCATTACACATATACAGAATAAAATTCGCGAAACCACTAACCTTAAATTTGAAATGGCCAAAGAGAGGTTTATGAAATTTATTTGTTATCGATTTCATTTGAGATAAAGAGCATTATTATTGTATAGATTCATTCTTTCTGTTTGAAACATAGGTAATAGGTATGGAACAAATTATTTTTAGCGTTATTATGTATTTGTTTGAAAAAACTTGAAACAGATCGATTTCTATTCTTAATTTGACAAATTATAGTATTAAACTATTACCCCCTTTTTGCACGCCCTCCGAATTATGACCACCTCCTCATGATGTTAATGGTCCAAATGCAATAGATAGATGAATTGGGTACCAACAAGATAGAGCTCCAGCAAATTACATACGTATTGTTAGAGATTATTTGAACGAAGTGAAACGATTGAATGGCCGCTTGGATTACCCGATTTGAGTCCTCTCGATCAATAGACCCGACAATATTGCAGATTTAAAAGTTAGGATAATGGAAGAAATTAACAAAATAACCCTTTAGGTCCTACAAAATGTTCTACGAGAATTCCAAGATCGCCTTGCTTATTATCAAGAATTGAATGAAGGACATTTAATGTAACTGTAAAATAAATTGAAAAATATTTCCTAAACACTTAAACATTATGTGACATTATTTTCTTTATTCTACTTAAATTATCAAAATTTTATATTTTCAAAATAAATTTTCTTACTTAAAATTTTTGAGGTGGTGTTCATAACTCAGAGGGGGTGCAAGAATGGGGTAATATTTTCATACAATAAATTGTCAAATTAAAAATAGAAATCGACCCGTTTCAGGTTTTTCGAAAAAAATACATAATACATAAACGCTGAAAAATAATTTATTCCATAGGTACCTATGAACCGCACTGTAGTATAAAGACATAATACTTAGTACGTCAGAAATTGTGTTGTTTCGTGAACTGTCCACAAATATATTTTTTCCGCATTCACAAACGGTTTTATTGAAATTCGGAAAGGACAATGTCTGTCGGGACAGAAAGTATTCAATTAAATCACAAAACATTCTAAATGAAGTGCATCAACCTTTAACTGAAATCTGAAATAATGATAAGAATATTCACATAATTCAAATGACCCATTGTAATGATTATTTCGTGCGAAAGTAACTGAACATAACAACAATGAATAAAAAATAAATGTAACAAGAAATAAAGAACCACAAGCAACGTTAAATAATACATTGTTGACCATGATAAGGAATATCAAAGGTCAAAGAACTTATATCCACATTTTTTCTCAAGTATGAATGCAATTAAACAGGGTGTTTCAGAATAAAAGCAAAAAACTTAAGGGAGCGATTCCTTATTTAAAATAAAGGATGGTTTGTTATATAAACGTTGGGTCCAAAGCCAGCCATATCTCCCTATAATCGCGCTACAAATATGGCGGAAAATATTTTTTTTTATTTTTTATCTTAAAAACGAAAATTTAATGAAAGAATTAATATTATAAAAACACACTCAACATATTTTTTTGAATGATTAGAGGGGATTCAATTAAACTACCCCTATAGTTCTTCTTATCTAAATATAAAGAAAAACTTACGCCATGACATGGAAAAAATAAACTTTGATGGTTTGGTTTATTTATTTATTTAGAAACTTTCTGTCTCTTCCAATTATTTCATAAAACTTACCGTTCACAAATAAAAAAATATTTTTCACAAAAAATTAGACCGACTTTATTAGTTGATGCTCTGAAAAATACAAAATAATATTAATTCTATAGGTGCTGGTACTTTTGAAGTGGGTGCAGAAAGTTTTTTACCTAACTCCAATTGCTGCTTATTTTTTAATTTAGTTAAGAATGATAGGAGTAGTCTAATTCAAACCCCTTTATTCATTTAAAAAAGTGAAAAAATATGGAGAAATTGTGTTCCTTACTTAATTATGCATAACTACTTTGTTTTTCTTCACCATTTTTATACCACAGTTCTGAGATCTCAAGAGAATCGTTCAAAATCTTGAATAGCGTTTATTGCTTAAAGACAAAATTAACAACTATTCCAGACAGCCGAAACGTTAAAATTGAAAGTTAAAAACAAAGATATTAGTCGTGAAAAGTCATTCAAACGATGTTTTACTTAAAAAAAATACGAATAAGAAAGTTACAAAGTTTTGGGTATCTGATAAACCCAACTAATTGGATTTGTTTTGTAAACATTATTATGTTATTTATAAACTTTGCTATTTCAGAAGATTACGGTAGGAGTGATTAGGGGTAAAAAGTTGAGTCTGTAAGGGTTTCATCTGCCATCTTTCACAAAATCCTAATATTGTCAACAAATTAATGTTGTACAAAAGACTGCAATCCTCTAACATACTCATGTTGCTAAATAGTATCAAATACACACATCAAAAATGGTTCTTATGTTATTTACAAAGTCAATAAAAGTCGTTTATCAGTATTTTTTTTGTCGCACTATTATTGTTAATTGCAATTAATGCTAAAATGTATATTTAATTATTCCTGATCTTAAGAGTATCTTTCTTTAATACAGGGAAAAGTTTGTTATCGAACTGACCAGTGATATGGTTATGCTTAAATTAGTTTAAATTGGTTCTCTGATTGAGGAGGGCCAGACATAAGTCGATGTTGCTACTTGGACTAATGTAAACTAGAAGGAGACGAGAACGTTTAATCGCATTAATTGAACTAAAGAACCCCTTCATGACATATCCAGCCACTAGAAGTGAACTGAACTCATGGTCATTTATGACAAAACGATAAGGCATAGCTTGACATGAAACAAATTTGTTACTGAGAAAACAAATACATATTTGTACTAAAACTTTAATTGGACACAATATAAATATTCTGCATCGGCTATTGAAGATATGTGTTGATACAAAGAAGGTGTGTATTTTATTATATACGAGACCAGAAAATTAGTCGTTTCCGATAACGGCAGCGGAATCAAAGTAACTTTCTAGAACTTCCTTAATCTTGATCAATTCATTGCGGTTTTTCCGGCTACATCAAAATTCAAGGATTTCTAAGATTACTCTAGTCTCGCAGAAAAACCCACACTGCCATAATTTATATACAAAATTTTCCATGGTGATTCTAGACTGATTCATACTGTTCCAGTTTTGGATCATATGATAACAAATACGTTGAGGATCAAATCTGTTTTTTATCTTATGAACCAAATAACAATACCGTAAGCTTGTTTGAGTTCCTTAAGAACGCTGAGAAGTTAAGTATTATTGGATATATCGGAAGTTATCCTGGGTCTTAATTTTTTTGGAGGTCTGCCACAAATTTTTGTCTAATCAAATCAACAATTCAAGCCAATTAAGGCATAATTGATTTCTCATATCTCTTATCAAATCATTTTAATTACCGTAAAATGAAAAAAAAATTCTCAAGTTCATCAATTTAACGCCGAAAACAAGCTAAAATTGAAAACATACGCGTTTTTATTGAATCCACAAAATAAATGAAAAATATGAGTTATTTTATGATCAGGGATTTGGAAATTTCCCTTGATATATTGTTAAATAGATAACGGTATAAGAATAAATCTAAATAACCTTTGCGTTATGTTGTTGCCATATCTTTACCCAAAATTATATTTCCTTACTTAATTATGCATAACTACTTTGATTTTCTTCGCAATTTTTATACCACAGTTCTGAGATTTCAAGAAAATCCTTCCAAATCTTGAATAGCGTTTATTTGAAAAGACATTATTAACCACTATTCCAGACAGTCGAAACGTTAAAATTGAAAGTTAGTAACAAAGATATTAGTCGTGAAAACACATTCAAACGATGTTTTACTTAAAAAAATACGAATAAGAAAGTTACAACGTTGTTAGGTACTGATAAAACCAACTAATTGGATTTGTTCTGTTATTAGATGACGCTCTAGACTCTAGAACTAAGGAGCTGAAAGTTTTATTATCTTAATCACAATACAAAAAGACTCATCAAATACCTACTCTATTGCCTTTGCGGTTAATATGAAAAATATTTTCCACCGAATCAAAGAGATTTAGTTTCCGAAAGGCATACGAGTAGATGCTATAACGAAATAACATTTCTTGGAAAACTCATTATTTTTTACTTACTCTATGTTACCATAAAAAAAACAAAAAGCAAACAATATTTCCATTTGGTTGACTGAGCCATGGGGCTTTCTACCCAACGGCGGGAAGCCCAATAAAAGAAAAGTTATCACACAGAAAATGTGATTCAATAAAAAAGGGGCGACAGAAAGAGTCAATTTGACCATATACATGTAGGGAAAAACTGTTTATGTTTTCAGCAGTTGTGTATTATATCGCACGGTATTTTCATATACCTAATAATATGAGAAAAATCCAACAATATCAATTTATATCTACCTATATTAGAGTAAATAGCCTGAAATAAATCTTGTTTTTATTTGTGAAATATGTTGCAGTGTTTTTTTTATGGAGAATTCAGGGACAAAACGGCTATCAGTTAAACAGTTCAAAACTATAAAAGCCATTTAACCTGAACCCGCATCTCTATCATAAAATTTGTTAACCCGTACCTTGAGTGAATTTAATAAATAAATTAATTGAGTTCAGGCGCCTATGCATGCGATCGGGGCCATATTTGTTTATATAAAAGTCTATGGATAAAACCACCAACTGAAACTGTTTAAATAATATTTTTTTATTTATTAGAATCAATTTATAATTAAAAATAAAAATATATTCAAGTATTCAGCAATCCTGCACGAGGGATCAGCATTTCTAACACTAATTAACAAAGAGAAAAAATAAGAAATAAAAGGTAATAAATATACCTATAATAATGAAAAAAAACTGAAATAAAAGAAAAAAATATATAAGAAGAGATTTAAATATTCAAACTCAAGAGTTTGCTCTGCTGCAAGAGCAGAATTCAAAATCCAATCTAGGTTCCGTACGGCTGTTGGCTCTTTAGTATATTGAAGTTTCATTATGGGAGTTTTAAATCTTATTACCCACATATTAGTACTGTAATATGAAAATTTCCTCAGTTCCTTTTGACAAAATTTGGAACTATACATTTTTGTAGATCTGAAATTATGAATGTAAGAAGATGATATAACAGTCGAATAAAATATTTCGCCTAGCTCAATTATACCAACTCATTGTAATTATTACAAACACCAATTTCATCTGAATCTGAATAGAAAAAAATGTTCAAGGTAGATAAATGAAAATAAGAAAAGCATTGAAGCATAACCTATTTAAACGAGTAATAAGAACTAGTAGAATATTTTTTATATGCAACGAGGTAGGGAAGTAGTTGTATCAGATATTTTCCTATTGTGGCTTACGACTTTCTACGTACTTACCTAAATATTGAAGAACGGCAATTTCATGCAAGCTTATATTGTATATATCCATGTAAACCGAATTCTTACCACAAACTTAATCCAGATCTAATAGAGATTAGAACACTCACCTGCAACAAAAGAAATATATCAGTAAAGTTAAATAACATAGTGTTATATTGGATAAAAATTGAAATTGGAAGAAAAATATTTTTTTTGTATTATTAAAAAAGTAAGATACCTTCTTTTTGTTCTTTATAGAATGAGATATATTCTAGACAAAAATGATGTATTAAAGTTATACCATGCTTGGTTGTGTAACATCCTATTCTATGGGATTATTTGTTGGGGTTCAGCTTATTCAAATGCATTAGGGCCGGTAACCAGAATAAAAAAGCATGTTATATCAATCAAAAATATATTTTTTGGAAACACTAATAAATAATTATTGTATTCTACGGGAACAATATATACTATTGCTGAAACATCTGCATGTTCTAGACATAAATCGCTTGGCAGTGAATAAAACTAAATTAAATATTGGCGAAAAAACTAGTTTATATCACCCAAACTTATCTACAATAGATTAGAT
Organism: Crioceris asparagi; assembly: GCA_958507055.1. Taxonomy (NCBI): domain Eukaryota; kingdom Metazoa; phylum Arthropoda; class Insecta; order Coleoptera; family Chrysomelidae; genus Crioceris; species Crioceris asparagi. The sequence goes on from OY293828.1 coordinate 11,805,984, forward strand.
ACCTATTCAACCAAAAAAAATCTGTTCTAAAGAGCGTATTAAACTTCATATTAAGAGTTGGATTTTGAATAATTTGAAGTTACAATATATTGTTGTATTACTTATATAATTTCTGTATTAATATTTAATATTTTTTATATCATATGATGATCTTTACATTTGTAGTTGTGGGTATTTATAGTTATATTCTATTTCCTTTTTAAATAGTTTTTGTTACTTTCGGTTCTTGTATCAATGGATTACGCCGCGATTTCTCAGGCCCCATACGGTCTAGAGACTTGAAATTTCGAATTTGTACTTAGATCGCAGACATCTCGCCGCCTGTTAAGCTCCAAGTGTGATCCAATATTGATAATTATAATTATCTCATTCAACCAAGATCATTATTTTTTCGACATGGAACGACAATGTCAGACAATGGGATCCGTCACTGGAATTACGCACGAGCATGGAGCGTACATATACGTCTCTGTTCTCTGGTATATAGGTACTCTCTAGAAGACCGTCTACGGTTATGTTGCAATTGTCAGACGTCAGACGTTGTTAATTTAAAGTTTAATTTTGTGTTGTGGTAGACAAACACATATACATTAGTATAGTTAAAATCGAGAAAAGGATAGCAATAGTAGGTACTCATCGGTACGGTTTAAATCTTAAATGCCTAATAAAAACTATTTTTATTTTTTTTTAATTCACTTGTTATTATTTGTTCATTCGTATTGTATTAATACGTATACAGTGTAGAACAGCCAAATGGTATAAATTAGGTAATAAATAAATGGTCGCGTGTTCAGAAAAACGCTTGGACACGTCCATTGGTGTTGATAGTTGCGCTTTTTTCTAATATCTTTTATTTATACAGCGTGTGACATGTAACGGTGGCCAATACCAACTTTCTTATTTTAAATACAATACTCTGTATATTTTTCGCTAGAACACACTCAATACTTATGTCCCATTTAGGTCTTGATAATGATGTGTTTTTTGTTTCATTACCAAGAATTAAACAGTATTACTTGTTAGTTTTTGATTATGTAGTCACGAATTGCTGTGATCAAACAATTTTATTTTTCTAATATTAATTTTTGCAATAAATCGAAAACATTCAGTATTTCCGAAACAGTTTGGTATAGGACATGGTACATAAAATGTGTCTAGAATTCTCTGGAGAATCCAAAGATCGAAAAATATACAAAGTGTTGCATTTAAAATAAGAAAGTTGGTATTGGCCACTGTTACATGTTACACATTGTATAAATACAAAAATATTCAAAAAAATGCGCAACTATGAACACTAATGGACGAGTACAAGCGTTTTTCTGAACACGACCCCCATTTATTTATTACCTAATTTATTCCATTTGGCTTTTCCACACTGTAGTTACATGATGTTAAGGTCGTACATTTTAAATCATTATATAGCATAATATATTAAAACTTTGAATATAGTGGTTGATTCTATCTTGCATGAGCTGCGTCGGTAAATTTGATGAGCTATTTTTCTGGGACATATCAGAAATATGGCTAATCAAAACTACGTGCAAGAGAGTTTTAGCATTAACAGAGATTTAAAAATAGAAACAACAATGGCATCTACCTATAAACATAGCATAACCTAACCTAAAACTTCTGACGACTGTAACAGGACCACTCTCGCCTGTGGTGCCAACTGGTCAGCATGAAAACAATAGCCCACATTACCATAGACAGCACAAATCGATATAATAACATGCGTTATTGCGATAATGGATTTATAATTTATCACCATACACCTGCGTTCTTATCTATGAACGAATATTCGCAATGCATACCTAAATTTTGTCTATCCCGCCCAACAGTGTTACGCTAGAGTAACGCCAAAGAAGATAGATAGTATCCATCTTCTTTGGTAACGCGACAAAATTCCCTCAGACTCTCAGACAAACGTCAACGCAAAGTCGTACATCTATTGTATTGGCATGGACTCAAAAATCCTACTTCTTCTATAAGGTCGTTAGTATCGCTGAAGTATATAAAATCGCATGAGACCTACTACAGAATATATACTGCAAATAGACACATCGCAATAAAACTTACCAAAAAACAACGCTTTACTACCGTATGATTGCAAAATAATTGCACAATCTTGCGCAACTGACAGCTTTTTCATCCTTAATCGAGTTAACGTTATCTCACATACAACCTAGCCGTTAAATTACTTGATTAGCATTAATTGAATCAATTCAAAAGACTCAAAAGATAGGAATATATTATAATATCATATATGGCATTTACGAAAGATTTCCAATGAAAACCTCGAATGGTTTGGGTTTGGTTAACTTATTCTGCCAGCTTGATATATATTATAATTTTTTTTAAAGTTTATAAAATTCATCCTTAATAGCTATTGACTCAAGAGAATCTGGTCATAGCCCACATGGACTCCATAAAAAAAGCAGATTTTTCAACATCTATCTTTATATTATGAAGTGAAATATTTTTTGTTATTAAAACAGTTACGCATTTTGGTAAAATAAGATTAAGCACAGCGCCTACTACGTAAATGCGTTCACAACCTTGCAAAAAATTTTTATGCAAAATAAATAAAGAGAGAATATGTGATGTGAAGGTATTTAAGGACACAAAAAATATAGTTCAATCAGTTAAGAAATATATCGACTGAATAGAAATCTTCAAATGAGAAATAAAATCATCAAACCTTTGAATTTGTTGGACATGTTGTACCTAATAAAGTTTTTCATTGAACCTCTACAATACCAACCCACATCAGTCGATACAAACCGCTTCCGCAACTATCTATAAATATAAAAAACCAAATCCATTTACAACATAAGCACGGAAATGGACAGTCATTCTTTCGGGATGTATACTCACTCGCCCATCGGACACAATCGATGTCGGGGTTAAACGAGATACATACTGAAAGTTGAGAGGAAAACTGTCACACAATGCTGCTAGCCATTGTGACATTGTTAATTATTGATGCTGGATGGACAGCAGACTACATAAATGCCAATCGATCCATATGGGAAGCTATTTTAATCCAATCTAGCGAGTCTATCGAAATAAGTACTGGACATAAAAGAGAGATATATGCCGTATTCATAAACCAAATGTTACACGGTACTGAATTTAGCATCGGGTTAATTACTATGGTCATCAGAACATCAAGAGTGCCATTAAATCAGTTAATTTCAAATATGTCGATATATATCTGTATAATCACTCAACTGTATTAAAATATAAAATGGAACAGGCACTTAGCGATGAAAAGCGAACCGACAAAGATGAACATTTTTTTAAGGAGAATCTATCATTGTCGTACTAATGATTACTTGGGGATGTTCATCTGTCTTTCTGTAGGAGAAACGAAGACCTTTTCTCTCCACAAGTTACTGTCTGTCTCTGATGCGCAGGCTTAGCATAGCAGTGCCTATTCCATAGCCATATAATTCAGAGTATAACCAGATTCAAGCATTACCATTTTAACTTATCCATACCGCAAATGCCATCAAAAACATAAATGTGAAATGAGACCCAAGTTCAATATTATGATATATGCCTTGCTTGTTGACGAGAAAAGAAGTGGGATCTAAATGGGTGCAAATTTTGATAGTCAGTCCTGAAATTTATTTATAACAACATTAAATATTTTATAACAACATAAAATATCATTTCTTCTTGTAATTTTGGATAATATATGGAAGCGTAAGGTCTGACTTGGCTAGTTTTAATATACGAATTATATAACCTTCGCAAGTTCTGTCATCCATTTTCATTGCTGATTCTTATATTACAGGCACTATAAGTAAGTGTTCCTAAAAGAATCAATTAATTAATTATAATAAAATAATAACAATTTTCTAGTTTCTGATTTAATATTTCTAGGTCATCTGGAACTGAGTTAGAGTTTTGATCTATAGGCCAGTCAGTGATAAAAATGACGATTTTTGGACGTTAATATCTAAATAACCGTTTGGGATGCGTTTATGAATTTTGGAGCACATATTTATGTATCTCGCAAGTCAGAATATATGAGCCAAATTTAACATGTTGATGTGAAATAATTTTTGAGTTATGAGGAGGTCAGAACTGGCTCCAAATGATTCGTGTCTAGATATGAAATCAATTGGATCCATGTCAGTTTCAATTTTTAATCGACGTATTACAGATTAATTATTTAATTCTAGACGCTAGATTTAGTAACATACTACGCTTTAATCATTATATATATATATATATATATATATATATATATATATATATATATATATATATACAGTTGATATGTTTTTAGAAAGATTCAAGATACATGAATTACATTCTTCGAGCATGGCCGGTAGGATAAATTCAATTAGGTAAGGTTTTACACTTGATGATAATTTAAATTAAGGGAAAGTTTTCCATAACTCTATGGAATATACAAGAAATCCAATGAAATTGGAAATTAATCGAGGAAAAATAAGAATTATCAGTTTAAGTCTTTATGATAAGAAATTCACCTTTGGTAAGGAAACAGAATGGTGGTGGTACTGGTGAACGAGTTTATATCATTCCACAGAGACAAACGGAACACGAAGGGTTTTGAAACTTGTATTGTTTAGAACACTAAGAACAGGAGAATTAAAATTCTATTACAGAGCAAATTGCTGCCATACAACCAGAAATGCAAAACAACATATCCAACATTTGCGTCAACCACTGTTTTATGTAAGTGATACATAATAAGATAAAAATTATGATAACTTTATACTTATATTTTTCATATTTTCATATATGTATATATTTTCACAAAGAAATGTGCGGTTCTAATAACGACAACTAATTTAATTTAATTTTGAATTTCAATTTATAGAGAATAATAACACCAAATTAGAAGGCCACCCTGTCCCCAAAACGGCTGATTTTCCAATCAAAGATATTATGGTGGTAAGTTGATAAAATAGTCACCTGGCAATATTGCTTACGTTCCAGATACAAAAAGGCTTTGAATGCACAATCTCATACAGTAATAAATTTATACTTACCTAGTATATAAAAATATAAACTATATTATCATCTTGGACTTAATATTTATTTATTACTCAGATAAGTCCATAAATAGATATATGTTTATCCAAAATGCTTAAGAAATGTTGATAGAAGCATAGATAAAAGGTGTTTTTGTCGAGAGTTAACAAACTCCAGTATTCAAATTAGATCCGCATATTAATAATTATTTTCTTCTGCATTGATGATGTATATTGTTCAACAATAATAGCCCATTTTATGGAAAACATTTATCGTCTCGAAAGAATATAGAAAAGGTTATGTCAATGCACACATTAGGTACTATAGCAAAGGGTGGGCATCGCAAGTGAAAGGGCGGCAACCGCCTTGCCATTGAACACTGAACGTCTCCATGTAAAGAAAACTTGAAAGAGAGAATTACATCTCATTTTTGCAGTAGATATAAATGGCTTGCCACACTCATCTTCAATATATAAAAAAACAAAGTAGTATTAGTTACATCATTTATAACTCCAGATTGGCAAGACCAATTTTAAATATCTCTTATTTTTTGGGCTCCTCTTCGCATAGAATAACAGAATAACTATTAAAATATCAGAAAATTAACAGATAATTAATTTTTTTAAATTAAAATTGGACAACCTCCATATTTCTTGCCGATATCTCAAACATTCTACACCAATATCATATCGGATCGTGAGTTTCATCTAATCCTCAAAAGGTGGCGATACAGAAACAATATATATATATATATATATATATATATATATATATATATATATATATATATATATATATATATAGTAAATAATTCAGTTTAGTTAAAAATGTAATACAGCTCTCATTGACTCATGGGCGGAACAAAGTTCGTCGGGTCAGCTTGTAAAACATAAATTGTAGGCGAAATTTTATCTATGTAAACACCAGAATACATTATCATGTGGCGTTTATTGCTTTTGATATTAAGTACAAAATAAATCATGCTAAAAGGTATCTCTATATAGATGGCTCTGAATAAAACTAGTCTCAAGACTTGATATTGAAATTTTTTGATCTAAACCAATAAAAATACAGGGTTTGACAAAATTTTATAAAGAAAAATCATATGTATCAAAACTGATGCAAATTTTAATGTCAGTACAAAAAATAAAATACAATCTACAGGCTAAATATTTTAGGGATCGCGGTTCTTGCAAGAACACTCCTGTCGCGACTTGCTTTCCCCATCAATTCATTGTCATAGTCCAATCACAGCATTCTCTAGACATGTACTTGTGGTCCAATACGTCTCGAGTTGTTCAAGGGAGTGACAGTAAAAAATTTGTTTTTTCTCGTACATTAAGTGAACACATATAAATGGCTGAAATATAATTAGATACGACAAAAAGGAGCTCTATGCTGGTACTGTACAACAGATTCAAAACATAAATAAAACTGTATAGTTCATATTGTTACCTAAAATATCAATTGTGCATGAGAAAAAGATTCATAACAAACCATGACCACTTGTCTAGTTTCCATTTTCTTAGAAAATACACTTTTCATGAGGAAGAATAAATAGAGTTCGATAATTTCCACACAAACAAAGTTTATCTAATTTTCTTCAATACTAAATTGTGATTGATGGTTTATTAATTTATTCACCTTTAGAGTTAACAAACTTTCCACTAAGACAATCCGTTTATCAAAGTAGGTAAGTAGTTTTCATAAAGTCAAATCTATATTTGGTAGAAAAGCAAAAATGCAACAAACACGAAGAAAACAGGCTAATTGAACGAGTCTTCGTGAACAGGATGAGTAATCTTTTAGATTTACAATATTTCAAGTAATTTTCAAACTTAATCCTATTAAAAGAGCGCTGGTTTCATATCAAATTGATTTTATATTCGTATTGCGAGTAAAAGTAGACATTAGAGTATAGTTTTGACTGGAAAATGTGATTATGCAATTAAGATATTGATCTGAATATTGTAGGAGATAAAATATTCTGATGGTTGTGAATTTGCAGCAGAAGCACATTAATAATATTTAGTTGAAAATTCTGTAAAGCTACATTGTTTTGAACAATGACACCAAGACTCTCGAATTTTCGTAACCAATTGGTAGACATTTTTTTTTAATAATTAGAGAAGAAGCGCTGGTAAATTACCTAATTAATTTAACCTTCTGAGTTATTTTATTATCGATCTTTATTTTACAGATTCTAAAAATATTGAATTAAAGTTTTTGGATGAAAAGTGAATTCATTTTACCCTCGCATAAAGCAAGACATGGGAAACCTTTATGTATGAAAATATGGCAAGAAATTAGTAAAATGAGTGTTCAGGTTCAATTTCGCGCAAGTAAGACAGTAAATAATAATTTATAAACTGTCTTAATTAATTACGCATCTCCTTGCTCTAAATTAAAAGAACATTTTTTTACAAGAGGCTTGCGAAATCTTGCAGGTCTTGCAGCAAGACCAAGACCAATCCAAGACCGTCTATTTAAGACCAAGACTAAGGATTTGATGCAAGACCAAGAGCAATACCAAGGGTGCCAGACCAAGACCATATCGGTCTAGGGCTTGGTCTTGGTTTGCGCATCACTAAATATCTATCATCAAAGTCGGAGCTTATTTAATATCCAAAAAGCGCGTTTACCCATCCATAAAAAAAATCAAACATATAGTCGAATAATTGTAAATTTAAACGCAATAAATAGTGGAAACTATTAGGTAGGTATACTTTAAGTAAGGGAATTGCAAGGTACCTAAATTCCTATACATTATAATCATAACTTTTTTTTGTTATATGCAATAAATATTCGTTAAAGTTCTCTACAACGTATACATTTAAATAGTCTGCCGTCAAAAAAAAAGACACATCCGAGACCGATTCCCATGATGATGTTTCGTCATTTTTTCTATTGTTAATCCCCTGTCTCGACGACCCACACACACATACACACACTTCAGCCAATCTCTTCCGAGACTTTTGTAAATCAACCCTCAATGTGATTGATAGAAGTAGAGGACGAAAGGATATGCGACCATAGGGGTTGGTATTTTGGCACTAAACTTAACCGCAACGTGTTGGCAGAAGAAAAGAACACTCAATCCATCCGTGACGCGTAAAAATAATTAACACAGGTACGAAAAATCTAATGAGCAAAGAAATAATTATCAATTAATTGTTGAAAGCACTACAAAAACGAATAATTTAAACTAGAGACGGATAAGGTCTATTATAGCTGTTTTATGATTAATGTAATTATCTTGGAGCAAAATCTTATATAAACATAAAAACAGTCCCATTTAGAACATAGATAATTACACTTTCACATCTTAGGAATATTAAGAGACTTCATTTTGAAACAGTTTGATTGTTCATTTCAGAAACGAAGACATGGCTATGTAATAAAACTCTCTTCTGGAAGTCAATTTGGCCGCTGCACGTTCATTGCAAGTTGATTTAAATGCTGCTGCAAAACGTTTAAGAAATGAGAACCAGATTGTGCGCTAGCTAAGGAAACATTCCATTTATTTCGAGTTTGCCATTTCAAATAAAGAAAATATGCCGTTAGTCGTTTTCACCAATTTGCAATTCGTTCCGGTGCAGTTGGTACCACAATAAAACTCAATTGTTCGAATGCATTTTATCACCGAAACTGTAAATTATTACAAGGAAGAAAATGTTTCGATTCGATGTGGTTTGTAATAATAAAGATAGTGATAAACTAGCATTTTTATCCAGCTTCGCACTGAATTTATATTATATTCACTACAAAATTACTTTTGTTCATAGTGTGACGTTAGATACAATAAGAAGAATTACGATTATTTAACAATTACTTTAAACATTGCTTTATAAGGAAAAGATGAACGTCTCTAATAAATATTAATACAAAATTGTACAGGGGGGATACTTATCTGAAAATCGTGATAAAGCTAGCCTAGCTATATATCCAATAATTAGACATAAATATGTTTACCTAGTGTTGTAGCACGATTATTATTTATTAAAACACCTGCTTGGGCATTTCACTTTGAAAGAAAGATAAAACTGATCATATAACATGTTCCAAAAACATAAATATTATGGCAAACCCGGAGAAAACCCATACGCACGCCGATGTTACTGCTCCTCACGGCCACCATTTTTCTCATCATCTCACTGACAACAATGACCTAGCAAGAACCGTTCAGCTAGTAAACGAATACGAAAATGTGTCAATTCATTCTCGCATAACTTTTCTCCCTGATTTCGTCTAGTACCTGAAAATATTTGTTTAGACTCAGAAGACCCTAAAGCGAAAATTTTACATGATTACAATACCTACTTTTGGTATAGCAGTAGAAAAGTAAAAAACATTTTTGGTTAAATCATTTGGATATGTTCAACAGAACTTTATCAATAAATTCACTATTATTCTACATAGACATGTTATTGATATAATGATTTCAGCGATGAAAAGTATCCTCATTTGTATCATTCAAGTGCACCTGAATGGTAATGCAAATATTTGAACAAACAATTACAAAGATAAGTCATGACATATATGTAACTGGGACTAGTCAAGGCATTGATGAAGCATTGGAGCTTAGGTACTACGGATTAAAATGTTGTTTTTGTGTTTTTTTTTTGAGAATCCAATTATGAGTTTATTTCAACGTTTATACCTATATGCAGGATCAAAAATACAACATTGAACCAAGATTCACATTATGTTAAAATTATGAAAGAAAATATTTTAGGAGGGTTTTACGAAATTAAAAAAAGATACAATTGATGTTATCTACATATTTTTTACTTTATCCTTCTTGAAGTGCCCTAATCTCTAAAGAGTTCAGTTTACCACCGGATTCAAACTGCACTATTTGAGAGGCTTTACTTGAAATTAATACTCGTAGTAGGCTATAGACCCAACCAAAAATCTGCGTTACCCGAGCGGAGCTCGGTCACCCAGATATTACAACATTTAAGAAAGCAACTGGTCAATGATAAGCCATTGCCAAAAAAGGCTTATATTAAGTATCATGGTTCGTCAAAATGTACGTGGATGGGATTTTTTTCTGTTCAATGCTAGTTAAGATGCCCAAAAATTCTGAAAAGGCACCTGATTTTGTCGGTCAGGAATTTACCCTCACAACCCGTTCTATTAATTACCAAGAAAAAATCAAAATCGTCAGAATGCACGGGGATGTGATTTTTTCTTGGCAATATATGCTAGTCAGGATGCTCTCGAAGACTGATATAACACCCGATTTTATCGGACAGGAATTAATCCTATGAAACTGATCCTTGTGATAGCTTATATCCCGAGCATCTTTTCTACAGTACTCAAAAATAACCTGTTCGAATTCAATTCAATGAAATTGACAGAATGAATTCGTACACAAGCGACAAGAACCACAAACAGTATCTGTGGACGAAGTCACGGATATCTAACATTCTATTTATTATTGGTAATGATCGGTGCACTGGATTGAATTGAGGAATATAAGCATTATTGCATTATTTTCACTTGGACTTTCCATTTGAATAGATATATGGTATTGATATCAGATAGAACACTGCATAGAAGTGAGAGCTCGAAAAGTTCTGTTATTGGTAAAACAATACAAAACATGCACAACAAACAACAGTTATGTATTCGGGATAAATATATCATTCATTCACATACACAGCGGATGAGGGCGAGAAAATCCATTGAGTGAAAATTGGCTTGACCGTTTTTGCGGCAGTTTAACATCGATAATTTATGTCTGGCGCAATTCCATTTCGGATGTTGGCCCAATTTGAATTACGAGCTACTGTACTCATTAGATAGGTACATTACAGAATACAGCAACATTGTAAATTGTTTTGTTTGAGAGTATTTAACAGGCGTATTAGGCCACATGTTTTGAATGTCTGGTTAACACTGCCACCTAAAAATGCAAAAGTACGTACAACATTGAAAGAAGTGAGTAAACTTGATATGACCTTCCAAAAATATACGATCTTCTCTTTTTATATCCTAAACACATTGAATAATAGTAATTCTATGTAATCACGATCTAACTTGAGGACATGAATCTTCGTCAGTTCATTGTCCAAAATTATGGTCGCAAGTAACATCTTCTTTGGACTGCAGTAAGAAGCTCTATAGACAGGAGAAATAACACCTGTGGAGGGGGTGACGCTGTGAACGACGGCAGGGTCGTGGCCTAAAAATCGGGTTTGCGCATAACGACAGTGCGCACCTCTATATGTTTTCTTTGTCATATAATATTTTATCTATGTTCTCTGTCTCTGTGACAGTGAAAACTTTGAACACTGAAACGTCAAACAATAAGATTTAGCATGACTTGATTTTGAATTTAAAAATACATCGAAGATATATGACACGTGCGCATTAACGTAGTGCGCATACCCGATTTTAGGCCACGACCCTGCCGTCGTTTGGGGAGTCAGCGCGTCACATGGTTTTGTATAGACAGTTGAATCTCCTGTCTATAGAGCTTCTTAGACTGCAGTTTAATGTTTTTTTAATGTTCATAAAATCAATTCAAATATCACAGATCATGGATTTTGCCGATCAAAAAATCAAAACCGCTGGCAGTTGCTAGTTCGTATTAGTCTCAATCGTCATCGGCTTTGGAACACTTTTCATCAAAGAAGCCACGCGCAGTGACGGGTCTTATTATTATATTCTTTATTTTTGACATAATGGATGAAAAATAACACTGATATTTAATAGCAACTAATCAGGGCACAATTCACAAAATGTTGAAAAACTTCTCGCATACACAGGAGTTCCATACTTCGGCTCAACAAAGGTTACTTTTCGGAATGCAATCATTTGATAAATAAAATCCTATAAATCATACTTTCTGAACAATTTGTTCTCTTTCTCAGGACAATTGAACAAATAAATATTTTTTACAAAAAATTGGACCGACTTTATGAGTTTTGAAGTTGTGCAGTTGTAGTTAAATTGAAAATGTTTGGCACCAACTTCAAAAATACCCGAAATAAAAGAATTAATATTATTTTGAATTTTTCAGCGCACCAACTAATAAAATCGATCCAATTTTTTGAGCGTAACATTAGTCATCAAAATCATTAAACGTTCACCAAAGAAAATAATACGCTGCTTACACTTATTCAAAGATTTCAAAACATCGCAGAAATATACATTTTCCAAACCTTCCCACTGCCGTAACTCGGAAACCGTAATTTTTTTAAAAAAATGTCCTATTTAAATGTTGCTACAAAAAATCTCTTCTTCAATTTGACCGTCTTATATTTTAAATTTTCGCAAAAAAATGTCCCCTCCACCACCTTTTGAAGGAGATTTTGAGGGGAAGGACATGTTGAATGAAGTTTTTTTTTCAATGGGACTAACTCTAAAATGTTCTCTCCCAAATGAGAAAAGAAAATCATAAAAATCGGAGCACGATTACTATTTAAAAGACGCGAACATCCACAAACACAAAAAAAACATGCAGACAAACGGTCCAAATGTATTCCAGCTCCTCAGTTTGGTTCACCGGTCAAAAAAAAATGTCTTTTTCTTTTCATAAATATTCTTACTTACAAAATGGTAACATTTGCAAGAGTTTCTTTTTGAAATTTTAAAGACCTGAAATAAAATGGAAATTTGCTATGAATAATTGAATAATGCTCTACAAATATTAAAATGAGAGTTCTTTTATAAATTTATTAACATTTTTGAACAATGCTATGTGTCTTTCCTGTTGCGTGTCGATAAAGACAACAGGTTCAAAAAACAATTCAAGGATATTTCACGGACCGACGAGTGGCTTCAAATGATGAAAATATTAACAAATTCACCTGAATGTTCTTCGAAGCTTTTTAGAAGTCTCATGTGATAGGTGTTTCAGTGACCGAAAGCTACGGTGAATGAATTGAAGTATTAAATAATTTAATAGTCTGACAGTTGATTATATGCCAAGTTCTTACTTGTAAGTAAGAAGATTTCCAGATCCAAAACAGCAAGGTCGTGTTCAGCATATCTGTTGCACATCAGGTAGATTCCGAAGAACGCGTTAATATTAAGTTTTGTCTCGAGTTGAAGCTTGAGTTGAAGAAAGAACGAAAGAAATTGAAAATATACTAAAATTATTGTATGACGATAATTTGGTGGATGTAAAGACTGTTGAAATGAGCTACTTAAAAGCAAAAATGGATAAGTGCAAAGTACGTATGTATTCTAACCGATAAAAAGACGATTGAGACTTTTGAATCATGAAGATAAGGGAAATCGTATGTCAGTAGGACACTCAGAAAAGAAGGATTACCTCGAACAAGATGCACATGTAGACTTTATGCCGAAAACTGGAGATGGGCTTACATGCAGTTATGTCCTCAAATGGAAAATTATTGGATCAATTTATTTATTCTCCGGATTTGGCTCTACTTAAATTATTTCTGGCTCTTCTACAAAAAACAAATTTTGTGAAAATCATAATATTTTGAAACCATACCCAATATTGATAGGACCACAACGAAGCAGCTAAAGGTTTGTTCGTCTTAAAAATTCTTCCAGAAATACTCTAAATCATGAAAAGTGCAGAAGTGCAATAGGTTTCCTCTATTGGGAATATGAGTAAATCAATTCTATTTCTTCAGAATTATAATACTTAACAATATAGAAACTCGGGAGGTCTGTATCAATGTGATTTTAAATGAAAGAGAAAGAAAGAAGAGAAGAGGAGGAACTTAATAAAAAAAATCAGGACACTGACGATCTCTCAATATCCTTGTATTTTCCTAAAACAATCCAAGAAACTACATCCAGCTTAAATCAATCAATTTTTTCTCCGATCGAGCTCGATGGTTATTTCAGTTTATATTATGTTACGGCGAATGGATTTGGAAAGAAGATCCACTGATATATTAAACTGAATTCTTTTTTCATCTAATGAAGAGAACGTCAATGAAATAATTAATATATGGACTATACAATCTATAACTTTATATTGAAATAATGTTGATTTTTATAAAGAATATAAATATAAACTTATAATTGCTTAAACAATACTCGTAAAGTCTTTATTGCTTGGAAAATTCCAAGAGTGCTAGTTATTTTTTTCTTCAATCTATACCTACATTAGACTTTAGATATGTGCCGCGCTAAGTATTTTTGTATTATATTCAAATCTACTCTAGAAGCAGCATCTTCAAGACGTATTCTTCGAAAACATGTTGAACACAATAAACAAGTGGACATTAAAATAGTTTTTATTAAGCATTTAGGATTTGAACCGTACACCGTACCGATGAGTACTATTGCTATCTCTCCTTTTCTTGATTTGAACTATACTTATGTATATCGGTTTGCCAGCAACAGCAATTCCATAACAAATTAATGTTTGTCCACCACAACACAAAATTATCAACGTCTAAAGGCCCCTATTGATACGCGAGCGCGGTCCGCCAACATGGTTGGCATTTTGTTGGTCCATGTTCGCCGCTCCGGGAATACACACACGAGCGATGTTGTCCAATAGAGTTGGAGAATAATCACTTTCAGTGCAGTTTTGCAAATCACTGCTTTCGCATTTCATAAAGATGCCTTTATCAAAGAAGAAAATTGCAGCAGCTTGAATGATAGCACAAAATGAAAAGAAAATCAGAAGAACAAGAAAGAAAATTCGGATGAAAAACTGGTTAAAACAAAAGAGAAAGATACTCTGATGTAAATTTATTACATGAATTACGAATATCAATCCCTGACGACTTCAGGAATTATTTGCGAATGGATGAAAATTCGTTTATAAAACTATTAGAAATGGTTAGATCATATATTGGAAGAAATGATACTGTATTTATAAATTCAGTTAAAAATTCGACCTCATTATTAATTCTTTGAGATATTTTAAAGCAAAACCAATTAAATATTATTTGGAAGATTCTCGCTGCCACCACTCATGCAGGAACAAACGACGAGCCCAACGACGCGCGCAACAAAGATTTCAAGTTGGACTGAAAACCAGCGAGCGAGGTTGTACTCGTGTTGGCGCCAAACACACACTGGCGAACATGCAGCGAGCCCAACCATGTCGGCGGACCGCGTTCGCGTATGAATGGGGGCCTTAACGTCTGAGAACTGCGACAGCTGATAGTGAACAGCGCGACATAACCATAGAGTAGGTAATATATACGACGATCTGTCAGAGAGTACTTGTATACCAGAGAGAGAGAGAGAGGAGAGAAGTATATATACGCTCCATGCTCGTGCGTAATTCCAGTAACGGATCCCATTGTCCGACATTGTTGTTCCATGTCGAAGAAGTAGTTTGATCTTGCTTGAATCTAGACCGTATGGGGCCTGAGAAATCGCTGCGGAGTCCATCGATACAAGAACCGAAAGTAATAAAAACTATTTAAAAATACATATTATATGAATGAGGTCTATACTCTAAGCCTAAGAATTATTACTTAATGGTTTTAGGTTATTGATGACAAAGAATACAGAATATAAACATTCTCTACTCTATTAGTTTTTGTACTGAAATATAAAAGATAATATTGTTGCGTATGCGGGTTCGCAAATAAGTGAGACTAATTTACAATTGTTAAATAAAATTTATTTACACTAGAAATAATAAAAATTACAACTTCACTTTAATATTAAATATTCTCACTAGCTTTCTCGGACTATTCTATTATTGGACACTGTCTTTTACACTCTGTCTCTCATGCCGACAATTCTCCCTATATACCCGAAAAAGACTCTTTCGAGCCACCTCTGGTCTTTGTTTCACCAGCCTCCACTGGACTTCTCTTGAAATCCTTTGTCAGCATCCTAGTGAGCACATTGGACGCTCTCGAAATTCCCATGGCTCGCGCATAAGCATCAAAAGAAGGCGCCACGTTGTGGCCAATGCCGGCGACTGTTCCGCTTGCACGTTAAAATATTAATTCTACTGGAGCTGGTACTTTTGTACAGTCATCCATACGGAGCTAGAAAACTTCTGGCGTCAACTTCAAACGTACTAGCACCATTAGAATTAGCATTCCTAAAATTGGTCCTAGTTTTTGTAGAAAAAAAATATTTCAGATTTTTTAGTGTATCAGTAGTCACTATTTATCAAAATTGTAGGTCACGCTGAAACACATACTTCAGACTTTACTATTGCTATAACTGAGTAACCGTTTATTTTTTTGGTTTGGTTGCCTGACATGGCCTCTTCTTTAATTCATCCGTCTCAAATTTTCGATTTTTTTAAAATTATCCCCTCCTCCCAATTTGGGACAGTTTTTGCGTAGAAAGGAATATTGGATTATTTTTTTTATATAATCATATCACAGCACTCCTCTTTCAATCGAACGGTATACCTCCTCCGTTTGGGAACTCGGTCAAAAATAAAAAGACCCGTTTGACTCAGATATATACAACTGCGAATAAACAAAACTATTTTTATAAAGGGTCCTACACTATATACGATGGGCACAATTTAATTTTTTTACAGGCATCCTTACTTGCCATTTTGCTGCTATGAATTTATGAACCTTGAGGCAGTCTGGATGTTTTTCAGGTGGCCAGTGCAGGTCACGGGGAGAGGCCATATGTAAGTGTGTAGGGCTCTCAAAACAATCTGAATATTTACCCACAAAATACGAAACTACTTTTTCAAAGAAATCACAAGTGCTTGAATCGATTGAGATTAACCGTAGTAATTAGGATCAGGAATAAAAAAGAATTTTCTACTAACAGTTTGATCCATATGATAATATCGTCCCAAGCTCTAGGGCTCTATAGTGTGTAAATACCCATGGATATCTACAATTCGGCAATCAGAGGAATGAGGGTTAAGAGAACGAAGAAAAAACACTATGACGAGACAGAAATCCAATTTATTTCTTCTTAGATAGTAGTATTTGATATTTATTCGATGTGAAACCACAGAAATGAACTTTCTATAAGAATTAGCGACATTAGATAGAATGACATAGACAAATCAATCCAATCCGGGCTCTGAATTACAAAGAAGCAGATTTGATCTCATGTTATGTTTTACTCTATCCAGGAACCATATTTCTACAAAGTATATGTATAAAAAAGTCGCTTCCCGCCGACTGTACGCTTAGATCTTTTAAACTACGCAACGGATTTTAATGAGGTTTTCATCAATAAACAGAGTGATTCAAGAGGAAGGTTTATATGTATAACAAAGGCATATTATAGTAGAGAAAGTAGAGAAAATCCGAGAATTTCAAAGATTTGTGATGTGATGCTGTAAAAAACGCATTTGTGTGCGTTTCCATTGCAAACGCTGGCTAAACCTTACGATATAGATCAAAATAATGTACTACAAAAAATTGGACCGACGTTATTAGTTGGTGCACTGAAAAATACAAAATAATATTAATTCCATTTTTGAAGTTGTGCAGTTGCAGTTGGATTGATAACTTTCAGAACCAACTTCACAAGTACTACCAGCACCAATAAAATTAACATTATTTCGTAATTTTCAGCGCACCAAGTAATAATCGGTCCAATTTTTTTTAAAATATATTTATTTCAGACTTTTGAGTGTAATAGTCACGAAAATCGTTGAACGTTCACTAATACCAAAGAACATAATACTTATCATATTACCCTCGTATATTATTTGCTTGTACTTGTGATTATGTAGAGATCTCAGAACATCGCTGTGGAATTACGCATAAGTATTCTAGATTTTACCCTCTTACCACCGCATAATTTGAAAAACGTAACTCTAAGGAAAAATGTCCATTAGTAATGTTGCTGCAAATATTATTGTTTTTCATGTGGTACCCAAAGATTTTCAGTTTTCGACAGAAATCGCCCCCTCCACATAGCGAAAATACGAATTTAACTCGAAAACCGTAACTCTATCTTTAATTCTAGCATCTCGATTTTTCGATTTTCTAGAAAATTTGCAATTTGAGGCGGAAGGAGATTTCGGATTTGAGTTTTTACGAATATGGGACCATTTCTCAAGTCTTCTCTTTCATATAAATAAAAAATCATCAAAATCGGAGTACGTTTACTATAGAAAACGAGCGAACAAACAAATAAAAAAGCAGACAGTCGAATTGTATACCTCCTCCGTTCGGGGTTCATCAGTAAATAAATAGTCAGGATTCTGGCTTTGTATTGTTCAGTACAGCAACTAATAGAGCCGATCGAATTTTCTGTAAAAAAAATATTTCACATTTTTGGGTGTATCATTTGTTATCAAAATCTCTCAACGTTCAACAACGAAGATAATACGTTGCTTATTCAGAGATTCCAAAACTTCGCGGAAATACACATAGGTACATATGTACAGAGTAAAGAATTTACCACTGCTGTTACTCGGAAACCGTAATTTCTTTGAACAACGTCCAGTTTGAATGTTGGTACATATAATCTCTTCTTTAATTTGGTTGGCTCATATTTTCGGTTTAAGAAAACATTTGCCCCTTCCACATACCGGAAACACACATATTTCAGGACTTTACCACTCCTGCAACTTGAAAAGCTATGATTTTTTTTAAGAATGTCCGATTTAAATGTTGCCGCATACGGTCTCTTCTTTAACTTTGTCGTCTCAAAGTTTCAGTTTTCAAAAACTCTTCATCCCTTTCGGGAGAAATTTTTGTGGGGAAGGACACGTTGAACGACGACTTTTTTTTAATGGGACCAAAAATTATCTTTAATACGAAAAAAGAATCATGAAAATCGGAGCACGTTCACTATGCAAAAGCCGCGAAGATACATAAAAAAAGCAGACAATTAGTCGAATTGTGGACCTCCTCCCTGTGGAAGTCGATCAAAAACGTTCTATAACGACAAATTAGTATACCTTTATATACTCTGCAACTCATTGTTTAAAAAACCGTATAGTCATATAGTAGTCAGAAATCAATAATTACTTCATAGACATGCGTAATAAAGAAGATTTGCAGTTTTAAATCAATATTGAATATATTGAAAAAAAAGGTTATATGGGAGAAACTATCGCAGTTTTGACATAATAGGTATATCATCGTGGAGACAATTCAATGACCGCATTCACGAAGTAAAGAAGAGACCATTATCCCGAGTAGTCAAATAAGATCGTAGAAGTTTGCATATGAGAGTCGTTGGCTGCAGACAATAAATAATCTTTTGTCTCTTTTAAGGGAGCGGGGCTTGTTGCACACGCCTACCTGCACAACGGCGCACTTTTCGTTAAGATATGCAATACGAAAATTAACACGATTTTTATAGTTTCATCCCCTTTTTCAAGATTGAATACCTACATTGATTAGTGTTTGATGTGAACTTAGAGAATTCATTATTTCAATAAGAAAGTTTCCAAACAAAATCATATAGATTAACTAAAGGAAACATCAAAATCTCTACTAAATTACAAAAGTACTTGCGGCGTCCAAATATACAAAAAAAAGACACTAAATCAACATATATACCTAGTCGGAAATATATCAGTCATCACTAAGAAATTGAAAACGTTACAAGAATACAAATAAACCAACTCTTTTCTGACGCCTTGAATCTCTTGTCATGACAAAAGAAGAAAAGAAAATCAATCGTTGTTGCTCCATCCGGCAGCCGACATATATATAATGTCCATCTTCATCGCGTCGTTGCCTCCTAGTACCAAGGTCACACAGTCGTCACACAGTATGACTAATGCCACCGATCGGGCAACATTGAACATACATACAGGAACTCCCTCGACCAGCAAAGTCAGTGGCCTCGGCACCAAGTTCATAAACTCTTTACTACATCACACACTCACAGCTCAGTGCGCTTATTATTATTATTATATAAAATGAAAACTACAAAACGCCATGGCTAGACCACACGACGGGATGCGCGTCGTTGTTCGTATTTGTTCGCCATATACTTCTACATCTCTCAAAACGCGCTGCAATAGATAAAATAAGAGTTTGAGTGAGCAAAAAAGAGAGAAAAGATTGATGTAAAAATAAAATAGTTACACATACTCGACGTATTGCAGCTGGAAAGCAGGCAAACGTTTCACAGAAACACTATTTATCCATCATGAGTGGTGGTGTTTTTTCAGTTTTTAACTAGAAGTAAAGTTCTAACATCCAAGTAAATACTCTGGGAAATTATATCACAGACGATCCATATGTTTGAGTTTCATATTATAGGTACCTACTGTTTACTTCTGATCTATGGCCTTTCGATAAGAGATAATAGTTGAAGCAATATCTCTATCTTGAAAGTTCAATAATTTGATTACCGAATGACGAGACCAAAGTGCTCTCTATTGAGCCACAGCCTTGATAAAGATAACTTCTCATTTCGGCACACACACCAGTGTGGAAAGTCCCTCCATATCACTTTTCCCACGCTATTGCTCAGTTTACTGTCAGGCATAAAGAAAGTTAATTAACATCATTCATACTATCAAAGTACGTTTTCAAATCAGAGTATTCAAAAATTAACGTATCCCACAAATGGAATTTAAGAATTATAATATTCCATGACTTTTATGCGCCAGTAATCATATAGCTATGCCAAAAAGCCTTTCAAAAGAAAGTATCAGCTGATGATTCAAATAATAATAATATCATGTTATTAGAATAGGTAATATTGGGGCTATTCTGTAATCAAAAAGTTAATTTTTAAGGTCCGTCAAAAAATAACATATCTTAAATCTAAATATCTATACTGTAACCTACTTCCATTAATTGCTATAAGCTATAAATATTTTTTACAAAAAATTGGACCGACGTTATAGTTGATGCACTGAAAAGTTTAAAATAATATTACTTCTATTGGTGATGGTACTTTTGAAGTTGTGCAGTTGCAGTTAGATTGATAGCTTTTGGCACCAACTTCACAAGTACCATCACCAATAGAAGTAATATTATTTTAAACTTTTCAGTGCATCAACTATAACGTCGGTCCAATTTTTTGTAAAAAATATTTATTTCACACTTTTGAGTGTAACATTAGTCCCGAAAATCGTTGAACGTTCACTATACCATATCAATGAAGATAATACTTATCCTATTACCCACGTATATTCCTTGCTTGTAGTGGTTATTATTGAGATCTCAGAACATCGCGGCGGAAATACGCTTGAATATTTTAGTTGTTACCATTTAACACCGATTTAACTCGAAAACCGTAATTCTAAGGAAAAAATGTTCATTATAAATGTTGCTACAAATAATTATATCTTTCATGTACTTAGTATCGAAAAATTTTCAATTTTCGAAAGAAATTGTCCTCTCCACATAGCAAAAATACATATTTAACATGCGTCTATCTCGAAAACCGTAACACTTTTGAAAAAATGTTCAATTTAAACGTTTCCGGATATTGTCCTATCTTTAATTATACCAACTCAGATTTTCGATTTTCGAGAAAATTCGCCCCCACCACCCCTTCGGGGGCGGTTTTCGGAGGGAAGGAGATTTCGGATTTGCGTTTTTATGAATATGGGACCATTTCTCAATCCTCCTCCGTTCGGGGTTCGTCGGTCAAAAACCAAGCGTTAAATTCAACGTCAGTCGTTAAATTGAACATATTGTGAAACATTTTTAAAGTTTGCATATTTTTTCGTTTTAATTTTTTCAGGAGCATTAAATATAAAAATATCAAGCTGGCAGACCTAGCAAGATATGTTAACCTGGCAGACTTAGCAAGATATGTTAACCTGGCAGACCTAGCAAGATAAATATGTTAACCTGGCAGACCCAAAATGAATTTAGTAACAATCTGTCCACGAAATATTCTTGACGCATTAAGCGTCAAATGATATTTAGGACCTTCGTCTCGGAGAAATTCGCTAGCGAACTTAACCACTGAGAAATTTGGCGTTGGCAGGCTCCTTGAAGAATGAAATAGTGACATAGGGCTCATAAGGAGATACTTATGTACTTTCTGTTATTTTCAAATAATTTAAAAATGATTTCAAAAGCACTTAATTAGCACTTAAGAAATTCTTACACCATAATTAAAACAAAAAAAATATAGTGATAGACAGGTCTGCTAGCTTTTAAAAACCTACCAGACCCATTGTTTTTCATCAATCTTCGAAAATCGTTAGTACACCTAATTTATTATTCGCGCACCTGAATAGCACCTAGCACCCAATTATGACACCATTCAAATTCAATTCCGATGAGTTAGGTTTGCCAGTTTTATAGAGGTAAAATATTCTCTAAACGAGCGACCTCAATTATGGGTAGGCACCTAGTCATTATACATTAAAATTATAAAGAATAGAGTAGATTAGATAGACAAGAAATCAATAATAGATTTTTTTATTTTTTGATTTATGCTCCAGTCCATGACCTATAACATTAGGAAACAATAAATATATCCAGGAGCAACGAATTCTCAAAAAAAACTATTTCAGACTTCTGAAATTCTACGTTTTAGTCTTATTATAATATCAGTCTCAGATCAATCTTCAATCATTTACCTATTGAAACAGCAACAGAAAAATAATTTATCAAAAGTACCATTTCCGAGTTCTATGATTCTCAAAGTTCATTATCTATATTAATCAATATTTATCAAATATTTGATAGGAGAAAGCAGAGCGTAACCACAGATGATTTCAACATAACCTAAAAATCAACACAAGATTCGAAAACTGTGATCACTTTACCATACAAAACTGCATGTTCCGTGGGACATTGCGAGAAAATTTATCGGATGCCTCAAAATAATAGATTTTATCGGGTGTATTAAATGTTGAGCTAACAGAAAAGCAAATGTACGTTAAAAGCATAATAAATTTCATAATAAAATTTAATATCCTATTAATTTTAATCCTAGATTAAAAATTTCATAAATTTGTTGATTGGACATATAATTTAAAGTTACTTTAAAAGAACGAAAGATAAGGTTACTGTTGTAAAAGTTATTGAAAATTGGATAATTTTTATTTTGACATGAAGATATGAGTTGAGCAAATTGATGAATTAACTAATCTACCATTAGGGATTCATTATGAAATCGGTTAAGTGTGATAATTTTTCACGGTTGTCATACAGAATAGACTCCCCTGACTAGCTGAAGCCTGTTAGAGTGTGCGTAAATACATTACTTTCTACAGCATTTTGGCCCAGAAAAATTAGCTACTTAACGCACTTACGTGATAGAACGGCGAGTTATGGTTATCATCTAAGATATATAGGGATTGTTTTCTATGTAACAAAATCATATACCTAACCCAACATGTATGACTATCACAATTTTTGTACAAAGTATATTTATCTAGGAATGTCTATAATTTTCAGCGGTTTTGCGATGTTGTGGGTAGAAGCTAAGCTAAAATTAAATACATCAAGAGAATATAATGCTTGACTGAATGGTGGTTTTACAATAATTTCAACATATTGTTCTAGTTTCTAATGAATAAAAATTTTCCAGTCAATTATATCTACTCAAATGAAAGCATTAAATTCCAATAAAACTGCCCCACTCATGAATTGGTAAGTTTCTGAAAACATTTCATGGATCATTTGAATAATGTATTGAAATTCAAACATTATAAAACACGATCAAAAAATGGATTTTTCGTATTATGCTGAGGAATATCATGTACGCGTAAGAGTATGTAGGTACATTGGGTGTGTTCCTCGGTGCGTTCACACAAAGACCTCGGCAACAAAAAAAAATCTAGTTAAGAAATTTATGTTTTCTATTTTGATAGTTTTATTAACTTGTTGTAAATACTACCTAAAATGCCGGAAAATACATTAAGGTTTCTAAGATGGCCGCTTGTGATGAAAATCACATTTAGAAAAACCTGCATATATATATATATATATATATATATATATATAT
Organism: Crioceris asparagi; assembly: GCA_958507055.1. Taxonomy (NCBI): domain Eukaryota; kingdom Metazoa; phylum Arthropoda; class Insecta; order Coleoptera; family Chrysomelidae; genus Crioceris; species Crioceris asparagi. Next base: position 11,829,780 of record OY293828.1, read on the forward strand.
ATATATATATATATATATATATATATATATATATATATATATATATAATTTGTTCTGTTTATATTTTTAATCATTCCTAGTTTTGATACAGACATTTAAGTACGTAACACCGTAACACAAAAGACAACCACTGCTGATTTCTATTTCTATATTTCAAAATCGACTAAATTGTATCTAATATAGTTGCATTCTATGGATAAATTTAGAAAAGCATAAAAATCCACTGAATTTAAAAAACCCAACATTTGTTTTTATAAAAGATGGCGATTATGCCCCCATCTTAGAAACCTGAAAATATTTTCTCCTGGCAACTTTAGATGATCAAGTTTTTTACCGCAACTCTCTGCAATGAGTAGTTTTTAAGATACAGCACTTTGCACGGTTATTTCGCCACCCTGTACATATCCGCTTTTGTCTTCCTGCGGTTATTTTCGATAAGAATTCATACATTTTTAATTCTGCTGAAGTTTAAAATAACAAGAGAATACTTCAATTCAGTGAAAAGGACATGTCAAAAAGTATTTAAGTAGACAAGTTCAGCTCAAGGGTTTTGAGGTTTAGGCTCTATCAAGCCAGTTTTAAGTAAATCAATTTAATAATTATCACAAAATGTTTTCTATATATTTCAGGGGTGCATGCATACATATTTGTTCAAATTTTGGTTCAAAGTTAAATAGGTACTTAATAATTTCGTTCAATGTTCAATAAAATGTTTTCGCTCTTAAAATTAAAAGGTGATGAATTGATAATAAATTCCACAGCACCGTGTGGACGATATTTTTTGATTACCCGACAATATAGTATGAGGACTCAAGAGCAGCTCTTATAGCCGTGCTGAATTATCCGACAACTTTACTATCACTTTCAGGAGCACTGCTACGGAAATTTATAGAGACTCGTATATAAATAAATTATAGAAAAGTGAAATTAAATGTAAAAATCACTCATGCATCATCCAGATAATGTGAAAAGTATTTTATATGTTGTATTGATTTATATATGTGACTGTGACATTTATCTTCCTTTTCCTACAAAATCCACTTTCGGTTTTAGAATAGAAGTAGATGGGAAAGAAATATGGTATTTTCTACCGATCAAGTTCTTCAAGATAATATATATTCTGATATCGTGCTCAGTCAAGAGTTCAAGAAATCCTTTATTAGGCTTTTGAGGAATCAAATAAAACTGGTTTTATGGTAACAGATAAGACATTTGTAAGAGATAGATTTATTATATGAAGAAGAGATTTTATCAATTAACAGGAATAAGAGCTAGAAAACAACACCTGACTATTAGAAGTATACAGTGCGGTCCATAGATATGGAATAAATTCATTCCAAGCGTTATCATGTATTTGTTTGAGAAAACCTGAAACAAGGTCGATTTTTATTTATTTGCAACCCCTCTGAATTATGAGCATTTTCTCAAGAATTTTAAATGAGAATGGGGGGTCTTGTGGCACCTTGTTTGAGAGGGATTTCCATTCTCTGTTCAGAAAAAGTTTTTGGTGCAATCATAACTGAGAAAATTTATTTTGAAAATGTAAAATTTTTATACTTTAAAAAGAATGAACAAAATAATATCACATAATGTTTAGGAATATGCAAGGCGATCTTGGAATTCTCGTACAACATTTTGTCAATCTAGTGAGCTAGTGTTATTTTGATATTAAGTTGCTGACAGACGTCTGTGTATTGAAAAATATTTGTGCGTGGATTTGATTTACCTATGGCTATTTATCTGAAACTCAAAGAATACACATTTTAATTATGATTGGATTGGATTGAAAATAATATGAAATTTGTTATTCCATGACCGGGTTGTTTTCAACTGATTGACGTATGAATTTAGAGAATATGACAGGTGATAATTGTTATAAAACCTAATAAATATATTTTTTTTTAATTGGACCGATGTTATTAGTTGGTGCACTGAAAAATACAAAATAATATTAATTCCATTGGTGCTGTTACTTTTGAAGTTGTGCAGTTGAAATTAGATTGATAACTTTTGGCACCAACTCCACACACAAGTACCAGCACCAATAGAATTAATATTATTTTGTAATTTTCAGTGTACCAACTAATAACGTCGGTCCAATTTTTTGAAAAAAATATTTATTTCACACTTCTGAGTGTAACATTAGTCACGAAAATCGTTGAACGTTTACTTATACCAATGAAGATAGTACGTATATCCTATTATCCTCGTATATTCTTTGCTTGTAGTTGTTATTATTGAGATCTCAAAACATCGCTGCGGAAATACGCATAAATTTTTTGATGTTAATTCTACCACTACTGTACTCGAAAACCGTAACTCTTTTGAAAAAATGTTCAATTTAAACGTTTCCATGTATTGTCCTATCTTTAATTATACCACCTCAGATTTTCGATTTTCGAGAAAATTTGACCCCTCCACTTCTCTTCGGGGCGGTTTTCGAAGGGAAGGAGATTTCTGTTTGCGTTTTTATGCATATGGGACCAAATTTCAAGCCTCTTCTTTCAAATGAATCAAAAATCATTAAAATTGGAGTACGTTTACGATATACAACGCGCAAACAAACCAAAAAAAAGCAGAGAGTCGAATTGTATACCTCATCCGTTCGGGGTTCGTCGGTCAAAAATACAATCATTATAGTGAATGTTGATCAACAAAATTATTAAATTTCATCCGTATAACAGGTTAGTTTTTGAATAATTTGGTATGAAAGAAAGCATATTTTGAGAACAAGTAGTGACGTATAATGTCTATATTTGTTTTCTGAATGACATATTAATCACTGAGTGTGTAGAGTAATTTTCTTTTGGAGTAAATATTATAAATTAATATACACACTAGTGTAATAATAAAACTGAAAGTTGTCATCAAGGCTGCGGATGTCGAGTACTTTTGCCACGACCAATCAGTTCTCAAAAGTTGAACTTACAAGGCAGGTATTTTTTTGAAGCCACCGGAATTACTTTATATTTCAAATCATGGCCAGTAGCCTATCTCAAATTTTGAGAGAACTATGTGAATGAAATTGAAGGGACCGAGTGTTTCACGAGTTTCAGATATTTCCCTCTTTACACACTTGTAGCATAAAACTACTATTAAATGCTAAAGTGAAAGAGTGAACAAGGAATTGGGAAAGTATTATAGCAATGATCAAGGAGGAAAAGAATAAGCTCGAAGGAACTCTTAAGGCTTGAATGGTGGTGAAGACACACAAGAAGATCTCACGACAAGCTTTCATATCATATAAATTTTATATCATAAATTGATGGATATGATTTAGTTTCATTTCATTTTCTTTTTAAGGTTTCTTACAAATAATTTATTCTCAGTACACAGTGCACAATAACATTTCACTCGACATTTCATTTAGGCCTTCATTTCTCTTCCTAAGTGTTACACATAAATACGGCAAAACGTAACTTTTTATGTGATTCGAGTTTTTCGTCTGTGAAGGACATTAAATTAATTACCCTCATTAATTACATACCTCTGGTATTATCGAGGTCTGTGTGCGACTACACTCTAGTCCACACATTTGGTACCTACTCAAGCCGATTGTGTTAAGCGTGCATTGAAGAAAAAAAATAGACTTGAGTTAAATCATTGAGTCCATTGTCTCGAATTTCTGTTGAAGCGTGAAATGAATGTGATGTGATGCCCGGAGAGCTCCGGAAGAGGAGATACGGACCAACAACAAAAAAGAAGAAAAGTGATTGACATAGACCAATGTCATCAGCTCAAAGAAACGAAATATGAATTAGCAAATGCAGTTAAGTAGTACCGACAGATTATGCAAAGAAAAGTTACTTATAAGATCTGAAGGTGGCGCCAACGTGAAAAGTACCAATACCAATGGATTAAATATTGAGTAGGTACTTATTTCTGGTCTAGTTTTTTGTTCGTTGAACATTAAACTCGTTGAAAATATAGCACAATCTTGCACTTTCATGCAGCATTATGAACCCTATCAGCCGTATCCATAATCCGATCATAGTTCGGTATTAGCTAGTACCGTATTAAAATAAAACCAAAACACTATCCTACCATAACCCTGACATAAGAGTTATAAACCTAATTTAAGGTTAGGTTAGTTGATTGCAGCACAGTCCTCATTTACAACCGTGGATTGAAGGTTCTGTGAATTGTGTGTTCTGGTAGCCATAAACCACCGCACTTAATTTAGTAACGTACTAATTTTTGATTATGAATACGGCTGTAGCATTTTTAGAAACCATCAATTCTAAATTAAGCTGGAAATGATTGAATGTCAAACGTTTCTTCCTCCACTTCTTTTGGAGCAGGAGCAAGGACAAATGTACCTACTGGATTTCAGTCCAATATACAGGGTATATATATATATATTATGTAAACATACGGCAAAAACTCAAGGGGTTATTCTTTGGCATACCTATTCCAAGAATATTTTGTCCTATGATGATTTTTTTAAATCCCTTTGTTTCGAAGATATAGGGCGAATAAAATTTGCGACAATAACAACATTTTATTATCAAAAAATATTACAATATATGTTTGATTCAATCTTCTCGTCATTGACTGCCAAACTTTCAAACACACCAGAGTCGTTTCTAATTGAGTTATACCCAGCAATTATCCGATTTCGCAGGTCGTGCAAATTCTGCACCGGAGTAGCGTAAACTAATAATTTCAGAATAATCCAGGAGGTTTAAGTCTGGGAAATGAGCAGGCCATGCGTGTGACCAACCTTGACCAATCTCGCGATCTCTGTATGTTGATGGTAAACATCTTTGTCTACCCTGTATCTTCGAAACAAAGGGATCTTTAAAAAATCATCCTAGGACAAAATACTCTCAGACTAAGCCAAGGAAAAACCCCTTGAATTTTTGCGGCATGTTTATCTAACACCCTGTATAACCATCGCTTTCCTTTACAATGAGAAAGAAGTATAATAAAATAAATAAAAGCAACATACAATCAATCATATCTTTTTGTATGCAGTCTATCAAAAATATGGACCAAATTAATGCAAAAAAGTGGAAAACTGAGCGATCAAGTAACAGGTAATGTTACATGGCTGTTCCTCAAGGGTATTTATATTTTCTTAATATAAAATATTTAAACTTTATCATAGTCATAGCAAAGATTTGGGTGTCTTTAATCTTTGGTCATAGCAAAGATTGGTGTATTTAATCTTTGGTCATAGTTTGATACTCTTACTCGTTACTCGTGTTGGACCAAACTCAGGACCAAATCAACAATAAAAAAATTATGGCGCCAAAGGGAGTTTGAGATAAAGTTATGCTCATCTTGACATATTTATTGACGTAATGCTCAAATTTAAGCTGTTACATTACATCTATTAATAGGAAGAATATTTTGTAAATATCAGGAATTTTAAAAATTATCAACATACTGACACAACTAGAAAATTAATTCTAATGCAGTTAAACAAAGTAGGTATTGTCAATTATACAATTAATTAGAAACAACACTCAATTGTTCATTTCAAATTGCGAAACAAAAGAAAATTGAATTTAAACTGAACTACATATTTGTATAGATAACATTCATCTGTCTTCAGATTCCAGCTGAGTAAATATAGGTACATAATAGTTGAGTATTTTCCAATTTCCGTGCATTCAACCAAATATCTAATAACTGAGATTAATCAAATGTAGCGTAATTGAACTTCATCATTGCATAATGTCTTGTGGACTCGAAACCGTGAATAATGTTCTAGTTCTGAATATTATGCAATCGTGCTTGAATAACTTGACACAATATTGCAAAAATATTGTAATGATTTAAATGAACTGCTGCTTGAATACATACAAAACCAACACAAATAGCTACCATAATACACTTTCAATTATTAGATTATATTACAAAAGTAGATAACGCAATTTTGTAATTATATTATATAGGTACCTATTATTATTCTGTAATTATAATATTTCTTCAGTTCGAGAAGAAGACGCTGCAACTTTAGGACCAAGAATTTATCGTAGGGTCCAGTTGTAAATCTTTTTCCATTAATCATTAATAAATTGTTAAGGCTTTTGAATGATGCACTAACACGATTAATGTAGGTCATTGGAAAAAGGAGACAATGGGTATACAACGATAAAAATTGTTAACTTACTGTGCTAATAGGAAAAACAAATATGAGAAATTTAAAAAACAATATTTAGATAAGTTCCTTCATATTAGGTATGTCAACAAATACAAATAAACATTCTAATATAGGTTTCAAAGGTTACTCTAATTAAATATTATCCATTACCTACAAATTCATTAATAACGTGGATTATTAATTATCTCGAATATCAATAAAAGTGTGAGTAAGTCTTTTCATGAATATGCAATAAATATAATTTTTTGATGAAAGCTAGACTAAATCAACGAAAAATTAAGTTATTTATTCATAATACCTATAAAACTAAAATTGGAGTAATTACATACAATGGGGCTTATCCAAATGAATAGGCAAATTTAGATCTTTATGAAGCAACTATATCTACGTTTATATTCTTATTTTTGACATAAAAATCAAGTAAAGAATAACCCATACGTAAGCGAATGTAGATTTATTTATATGCAAGGCTGGTTATTAACAGATAATCTGCAAATAAAGTACATAGAAGATTTGGAGATACAACCTTGTTTTTAGACGAAATACCGTTCGTTCTTGTGATGACTCAACCTAATCTAATCTTTGTTAATGGTTAGAAGTCTTATAAATTATGACCAGTTTCTTGGAGGAAATTTCATTTTCATCAAAATATAAGAGGATGAGTCCAATGTTTTCAAGTGATCCATTGATAAATTAAATGTGACGGTGGCCTGTAGAAGTAAAATTTGTAATAAGGTCTTTCATAAGGCTTGTAGGGCTTTGTATTGTATTTACATTAACACTAGACAATAAATATAAATAGGACTCCTGAGACAAGCACGATCTGGCACCATGAAATCGTTGCAAGGTCGGGGTGGTTTTTTGTTTATTGTTCCCTTAAATCCTACCCCCTACTCACCGTTTTCAATTGAAGGAAAGATTATCAGCAACGACAACACAAGAACACAATCACTAAACATTGTTTCCGCACAAATTAACAACCACAACACTACAAAAACACACCCAAAACAATCTCTTATGCCATTTCCAAATGATACAGCTGACGACTGTCTGAAACAACCGAAGAACCGAAGACAAGCACGGAACGTGACACCCCGATCCACAACACGCAACCTTTGTATGTATTGTCGCCCGCGTTCGCAAGAGGGGCCTTGCGCATGCGATAAATATTTATTTCTTTGAATATCAATGAGAAGAGATAATAAACTGGAATTGGATTAATCAGACCGGAATATAATGAATAGCGTACTGTTCTTGATGGTTAAATAAGAAAACAAATTATTTTATCTATATTTATAGAACCGTTAATTTATTTTATTATTAATTTAGTGGTGTATTTTGCCATCTACTGTCCTATTATTGAAGTTCCTTATACTTATTCTTCATCTATGACTAAAGTGTAGGAAACTATAGCGGCTAATTTGAAAAATTTATATTTTCAAATTTCTGTTGATACAGATCGTTTGTGAACATTTGTGACGCGTTTTTTTTCTTTTGTAAAACACAAATATAATAATAATGAAATCGCTTGAGACTTTTTTGTCCTCGAAAAATCTAAATTGTTTTCAAAATTTGTAGGTCCAGGCAACTAACTATACATCACTGTTAAATCGTCAATAAATATGTTTTGTGTATGGAAAGTCACAATACAAAATAATACTATTGGTGCCTGATACTTGAATTTGGTGCCAAAAGTCTTATATCTAACTACAACTGCATAACTTCAAAAGTACCAGCACCAATAGAATTATATTTATTTGATTTAACACTGATGTAATGTTAGTTACCTGAACCTAGAAATTTTTAAATCAATTTAAAATTTTCCGAAACAAAAGACAGTCACAGTGACTCAATATTTAATGAGTTATTAGATTGTTAAATCATTAACACCGATTAGCCAACACGTCTTTATAATTAATATTATTTTGTCTTTTTTAGTGCAACAACTAATAAAGTCGGTACAATTTTTTGTAAGAAATACCTATTACCTATTTATTATTTATTTCACATTTTTGAATGTTACATTAGTCACGAAAATCGTTGGACGTTCATTAATACCCAAGAAAATATAGGCTGAAAATATAGGTTTAGCTTGTATTTGTTATTTATTATTCAGAGATTACAACACATCGCGCGCAAATATACACATTTCAGACATTACTGCTGTAACTGGAAAACCGTAACTCAATTTAAATGTTGCTACACATAATCTTTTCTTTAATTTGGCCGCCTCATATTTCGATTTTCGAAAAAAAAATGCTCTTCTACATAGCGAAAATACGCATATAACATATTTCAGACCTTACCACTGCGAAACTCGGTAACCGTAAATCTTTTGAAAAAATGTTCAATTTAAACGTTTCCGGATATGTTCCCATCTTTAAGTATGCCTTCTTAGTATTTCGATTTTCGAAAACTGCCCCCTCCAGATTTTTTCTGAAAATGTGACCATTTCTCAACTCTCCTCTTCGGAGTACGTTAACTATGCAAAACGCGCGAACACCCTTAAAAAAGCAAACATACAATCAAAATGTATTCCTCCTCCTTTTTTTGAAGTTGGTCAAAACAGAATTGATTTCAAAATTTGTAAGCTTAGTAGCTTAGGCAACTAACTATTCATCACTGTTAAAGCTTCAATAAATATAATTTGTGTATGGAACTGGAACATCCTTAGTTTATTTATTTATTGATTCATAGAGTGAATTTTACATGAGCACAATGGCATATATACATATAATACTAATAAATAAAGAACAGACGTCACTCTTATCTGGTAATAGGAACATAATCTGTGCCTGTGAATACAGAGCCAACAATTAGTTCATAAATATCCAGACATTATTAGAGCAAATAATAATACATGACCATGACCGTATCTTAAAGAGATACAAGAATTTTGGTACCAACTTTAAAAGTAACAGCACCAATAGAATTAATATTATTTTGTATTTTGACGTTCCATACACAAATTATATTTATTGGGGATTTAACAGTAATGTATTGTTGGTTGTCTGAACGTGAACAAATTTTGAAATCGATTTTATTTTTTTAAACAATAGAGTCACAAACGATTTTATTATTATATTTGTGTTTCATAAACGATTTCTGATAAATGGAGTAGAAAATAGAGAATGTAAGATCTATTTCCTAGACATGTTGGCTAATCGATGTAATTATTTAACAATCTAATAACTCATTAAATATTGAGTCACAAAAAAAACAAACGCGTCACAAAAGGATCTGCATCAACAGAAATTTAAAAATATAAATTTTTATAATTCATAATGGCTATTCGGTATATGGTAAAAAGATACAATGAACCGATTATGTGTTTGAAAACATTCTTTCAAAGAGAATTTCTTAAACCATATTTTCATTAGCACGGCACGTAATCTTCAAAATGACCTAACAGTTAATAATTTTGATAAAGTATTAAGGGATATAGGGCTAACCAAAATTCTGAAATATAATATACGATTTGGCATATTAGCCATTTCTTTAGGTGGTCTGTTAATAAAAAATGTTCTATAAGAAATTAATCATGTAGTAATTACAAAATATGCAACCGATAAAACTATTCCGAAAATTGTATTTTTTTTGATGAGCCAACAATGAAACACAAATTATGTTATTCAACCGCACCAACAATATAGACAAAACTTTGTGGAGAATCAGACCTATCGCAACAAAAAAATATAAAATTAATAAATAATGTGACATAGTTGTGTTTCCCAGTATCCTTCAGAGAAATCTTTTTCTGTAGAAATATAAAACGGTACCGAGTTTATGAGCATAATCGTTAATTGTATTGACCACAGATTATTAAATTTAAGTCTTGACGCCATGTTATTTTATATAATTTATTAGGAAAAGTCACTTTATTAGAATGCATTTTATTCAATCAACATTGATAAGACAAAGCAGCGTATAAAGTTAAAAAACATAAATAAACATTTTATTGAATTCGATACTCTCATACACTTTCAACAATCATAACATATTTCAATTCAAAAGCTTCACTTTTGCATGGCAGATCCACCAACTCATCATTCTATCAAATCAATTCTCCATTGCCTGAACCTTCTTCTTCACAGGCGCCGGAGCTCTTACATCCATCAATGCACAAAGTTGGTTTCGTATTGGTCTGATTTCTTCGATTGGCTGCTCCCAATTTGTGTTGCTTAGCAAATTCATCACATCGTCCAATTTTTCAGGATCTATGTTACTGCTATCACCATTGACTAGTAGCGACTCGTACAGCTTTGTCGATGTAGATCTTCTCACATAAGACTGTCTATGGCCAAGCAGTATACTTATTTGTATCAATGCAGTCTCGCATACCTCACCCTTAATCTGAAAGATCAAATTAATCATAGAATTAATATGTGACATGTGACAGAAATTACCAGCATGCTTGTTCTGACAACAGGAACATTTTATTTATCACATTGGTACTCGAATAAAAAGACAGGAATTAAATAAAAAAAAAATCTATGAGTTGTGCTAGAAACGTCGACTGTTTGTTCACCGTATAAAAGGGGATCAATTATCAATCGACACTGTCTTTAAAGATCAACAATCCGTCGATTACAAGGAGTGTTCGTGGATGAACTTGATTGAGGGTTTTTGGAAATATTATGCATCTGCCAAATTTGATTTAAATATATCCACGGTTTCTAGTAATTGGTTGGAAGTTTGTCTCCGTATATAGTGCTTTAGAAAAGTAACGAATAAATTCATTACTTCTGAAACTGAAAAAAAATCGACGTGCCAGAGGATTTTTTTGAAAAACTCTATATTTCAGAAATAATGAATTTATTCGTTACTTTTCTAAAATACTGTATAGACAGAATTTATAGCCAATATCTCAACGACGTTGGTATTCAAATGTCAAATACTAGACTGGCCGCCAAGGAGTCGGGATCTCAAACCCATAGAACATATCTGGGATAAATTAGGAAGAAAGCTAATGTGGAACTACAGAGAGTTTTGTTCGCGAGTGGACAATTATTCAATAAAGTTTCCCTAATTTTAGAAACCGTTATTTATTTTACATTTTTGAATGGTTCGTTCACTGATTCAAAAATATAGAGGGTACAAAGTAAAGGTATTTTCAATTCTCGACAAAAATGTCTTCTTCTAGTCCGTTTGAGTGTGCTCAGCAAATGTTTTTTAATAAAAAGGGATTCATCAAAATTGATTCAAGTTCAAGATGCAAAACGCTCAAACAAACATTAAAAAGTAAACATACAAATGAATTTTATGTCTACTCCTATTTATGTATTCGGTAAAAAATACTAAGGAAATGTGCCGCCGAACAGGCAATACACTAGGTAACTGCCACAATCGAATATTAAAATATATTACATATAAATACTATAAAGTGAAAATAATTTATTTCTTCAATTTAATAATAAAGTAAAATATTAATTATAATGGATGTAGAAGAGAAATATGATAAAAATAAACAATACAACAAGGAGTTGTATCACTAACCTGGATAAATTGACAGATCGCAGTTAATCCATCAATCAACTTATAAATATCCTTACAACCAGCAATTTCCATCTGTATAAGTTTCAAGGTTTTCTTCATAAAATCTGAATTAGACTGTATAAGAATCTCCATGCATCCAGAATCGAACAACTTATCCAAAAATCTAAACATCGGTATAGTTATCCTATCAATTTTTTGATGATCCACAAATATTTGATAGATTATATCGCATAGCCTTTGGATTTCCGTAACGCCTTTAGTTTTATTCTCATTTGACAAATAATTAAAGAAAGAGGCGCTTGAATTTTTTACCTTCAACAAAAAACAAGTTTGAGTATGTTTTATTCACTGAATACTAATAATTGTGTTTCATACCAATGTTTCAGTCAGTCCACCAATACTACAAATTAGACCTAGCATTACTTTGTAAGTGTAGGAAGGAAATTGGATCAGCCGTACAAATCTGGGAAATGTAGCTGCTGCAGAATTCCAAATTATCGTATCGCACTCTTCCTTGGGGAACATAGTAGATATTGTTTCGATATGAGCGATATTTGGTATGCGAGGTTCACTGAAATAAAACAAATTATAGATGTACAGTGCATCCCATTTTGGTTGAGACAGCCAGGTATCTCGGTTGTTGTTGAAAATAGAAGCTTGCGGGTTTTCGCGGTCCTGTGTCACTTTTTTGTGAAGCTCAAGTTGGCCTAAAAAGATTTTGCTCAACTTCTTTTGTTCATAAGTTACAGGGCGTTTTTGAAAATTAACACTTTTTGTACTCCCCACAGTTCTACGAAGTTTCTCAGCGATAATGTAAAATTGAAAACTTATCCCATAGAGAATTTTATGCCGAATCCAATGGCGCATGCATTTTTTTCGGGGTATGGTAATGGATATACGACTCAAACTTATAATATTTTTCAATGGAACACCATGTATTTTATTATCTCAATATATTCCTTAATTTTTTTCCTTCAAAATGGTGAATAATATATGAACATGAAGTTTTTTAAAACACTCCAAAATCAATAAAACATTGAATTTTAATAGTGGGCTATGTTTGCTTTATACAAAAAAGGTTTCAATAGACGCAATATTTTTTTATAGAATTTACAAAGACGGCCCTTAAGAATTTTAAATGCATTTAGAAAGTGTGTCAGTTATGTGCATGGGAAAATGGACATCAAATGAAAATATGAATAAGTTTTGTGTTTTGTTGGTCAATTAGCGTTAGTATTCTTTCTTTCATGGAAAATTAATATTCTGTCAAGTGGAACTTTTCTGTATGAAGAAATTCAATGTGACTTTGGAGCATTTTTTAAAACTTTATGTTCATATACAATCATTTTGAAGCAAAAAAAATAAGGAATTTAATGATATAAAAATATTTTTTACAAAAAATTGGACCGACTTTATCAGTTGTTGCACTGAAAAATTCTATTGGTGCTGGTTCTTTTGGAGTTGGTGACTACAACAACAAACTACAACGACACAACTTCAAAATTACCAGCACCAATAGAATTAATATTATTTTGTATTTTAAAGTCGGTCCAATTTTTTGTAAAAAATATTTATTTGAACGTTCACTAATACCCAAAAAGATATAGGTAGGTTTAGCATGTACATAGCGGAAATGCGCATATCACATATTTCAGACTTTACCATTGCGAAACTCGGAAACCCTGACTCTTTTAAAAATGTTCAATTTAAAAATTTCCGGATATGGTCACCTTTCTAATTATCAAATCTGAAATTTTCAATTTTCAGAAAAATTTGCCACTTCCACATAGCTGAAACTTATATTTCAGACTGTAGCGCGGAAACGTATAATTATTTTTTAAAATGACCAATTTAAACATTTCCGGATATGGAATTTTCATTAATTCTGTCGTCTCGAATTATCAATTTTCGAGAAAAATTGCCCCCTCCACCCCCTTTGGGGGCGGTTTTTGGAGGGAAGGAGATTTTAGATTTGATTTTTCTCAATATGGGACCATTTCCCAACTCTCCTCTTTCGAATGAAACAAAAATCGTCTAAATCGGAGTACGATTACTATACAAAACGCGCGAACAGCTGTAAAAAATAAAATAAAAAAGCAATCTTACAACCGAATTGTATACCTTCTCCTTTTTTTGAAGTCGGTCAATAAAATAAAGGGTGTTCCATTGAAAGAATCATAAGTTTGAGTCGTATATCCATTACAACACCCAAAAAAATGCGTGCGCCACTGGATTCTGCATAAAATTTTCTATGGGATATGTTTTCAATTTGACATTTTCGCTGAGAAACTTCGTAGAACTGTGGGGAGTCCAAAAAGTGTGAATTTTCAAAAACGCCCTGTAACTTATGAACACAAGAAGTTTAGGCCTCTTGAGTTTCACAAAAAAGTGACAAAGGACCGCGAAAACCGCAAGCTTCTATCTTCAACAACTACCGAGATACCTGGCTGTCTCAACCAAAATGGGATGCACTGTACGGTTATGGAGGTACCTAACAGATTAGGAATGCAATGTCGGGATATTAAATTTCTCTGTGTAATAGAATGAAATAACGGAGAATCGGGAAAGGTTGGGACCCAGATCAGAAATCATTTTTTTGTGTTCCTGATTGTAAATGGTCACACTAAAGTAAAACAAATACACATCTAGCGGTCTAGTATCGAGTAATTTGAATTTAATGTCAAGATAATTGGATTTACATTCAAACTATCAGTCTTTGAAGATGGGCTATCAATTGAATAAATACAAGTATCATTCCACTTAAGTTAATAGTTATATGTTCTTACTTCCAAATAAAGCTGTAGAACACTCGTCCAGCAAGTGCTCGAGTCCTGTCGATCTTTTCCATTGCTTGCTGTGCTATTCCAGATAATATATTGTTCATAAGATCTTCTGTCAATAATTCTGGGATACGTGGAGTCAATATTAAAGTAACCGTTTGCAATCCAACGATGGAAGCTTCTCTCACCCATGCACCAAGATCACCTCTTTTGTCTTGTGTATAATCTCTAAGACCCTCCAGGAATGTATTGTACAACATAATGATTTGAGCTTTAGTGAAATCTGAAAAAAATTGAGAGTATCTAGTGATGGGCTATGTGAATTATATTAAAGTTAAATCCTAAAATTATGATACCTACAAACAAGAAATTCGAATTGATATAAAGTAAGTGAACGGGCGAGACTGATTATCAAATTTCAAAATGACAGCGTCACGGCAATGACACTAACGACATTGACTCATAGAATTGGTGTCCCGGGTCACGGACACGACCTACTCACTTCCGTTTCCACCTCGGTACAGTTCACTTCGTGTCTGAAGGAAATCACAAATTTAAGTACGGGAAGTACACGCTGGTAAAAGACATGAGTGCTGGGCCCCCGAGGTGGATAGTAAAGTCACGGCCGTGATAATCGAGCGTGGTTCGGGGTGTGCATTTGAAAAGAGGTTGATTCCTATCGAACTTTTGAGGTTAGAAGCACGTGGCAGCGTGGACCTCGCGGATAACCTCAGGAGCGTGACACAGAAGGTTATACTCGGATCGAGGTACATTTCTGGACTCACCTTGACACGTGCATGGAAGAATAATTATATTTGTGTAGTATAAGTATTAATAAATTAGTAAAATTGTAAGAGTTGCAACATGACGGAAAGTCAGACTAAGTTGCAATCCCCCTAATGAGCTGGCCAAATATACCGAAAAGGAAACAAGGGCCATTGATCTGGAAGAAAAAGGAAGGAAGAAAACACGACCTAGTATAAAATAAGAGTCATAATTTATGAGACGCTTACCCTTTCCTATGGTATCTGCCATGGTAACTGTGACAGAGGTCAGTGCTTTGACTGCATCCCTTCTACTTTCAGCCCATTTCAACGTTTGTGGAGTCATGACTGTCGCCTCAACCAAAGCGCTAATAACATACTCTAAATTGGGATGCAATACAAACATCGGTAGCGATCCCAAGGCTAAACAATGACCCATTCTACTGAGCTGATTGTTAGTCGAAGTTATCTCTTTGATGTAATTCTTAACAATCTGGTTACACTGATCTAATTTGGTTTTGTAGAATTCACTTAACAAAATTGGTAGAGCATTTATGGCTGAGTTTCTGATACTAGCAACTTCATAGGAGAGACATTCATTTAAAAGTTGCAACCATTCATCTGTAAGATGAAGAATTATTTTTATATATAATTATAATCATAAGTATATTTTTCACTGAGCAAGCATTGTTTCTTTAACTTGGAGATAATAATAATAATAATGTTTATTGACAATTTGAAAATAAAATATAAAATCAAATCAACAAACAACGAATAACCTACGAGACTCTTAAGTCTGAATGTATGTAAGGGATAATTATCAACTATTTAATAATAATTGATTATTATTACTGAAATATCAAAAGTCATAAAAACACATATATACACATATTCAAATGTAGAAAGGTATATAAAAAATAAAAAAATGCAGCAGGAAAAGTGATTATCATTCGATAATTCTTCTTATAATGTCTTGAATTAGTTTCCAAGAAAAAATCAATCTCTTTTTACTTTTGTTATTGTATTTAGGTATAATTTTCGGTAAATAGTTATAGGCTTTTAATCCTAAGTATGTAGGTATAGTTTTAATGACCTATCGTTTTATTTATGAATAGTAAAACAATAATTTGTTCTTGATTAGCACGATGGCAATGAGAATTAGAGAATTTTTCTTGGATCGAAAATATGTGTTTCGTTGTACAATAAATGTGTTTTTGAAATTGTCCCATCCTATCAAACCTTATTGAAGATTACAGTTCATCTACATCTTCATGTAGATAGACATAGGCATAGAATTTTAAATTTATTAGTATTTGTTTTAATTTAGTACCAAGGAAAGAAATGTGTTTATGCCATCTAAGATAGCTATCTAAAATAATACCTAAATATTTAATTTCAGGTTTTGAACAGTTACTAAGTTTATTGAATTTTCTTTGAATTCTAGTATATGATGGAAAGTAAACACAATTACTTCTAATAATACCATAGTGAACAATTCAAAGAAATCCTAACTGAATCGCTATCGTACTTTTAAATAACAAAAGCGGTGATTGATTATCATTTTGATAATATATAACTTAAAAGTACGCACATAAAGATTTGCATAATTCATATTCAAAAATTTGGCTATGTTTACACCGAGAAACTCGGTAACCAAGATACTCATTTAAAAACATACAAAATCAGACCATGTCACTATTGCAAAATAAATGCTAAAAATTCAACATTCATACTATTTTTTCTTTTCATTAATTTATATTTGCACTGAAAATGTATATATGTATTTCATAAAATTCGCCATTTATTCCGTTATCGCTTTTAATATACCTTAACGTGGATCGTTTATCATGTACTTACGGTTTTTATTCGTTTATTCTCTATTTGTTGTACTACCTTGTTTACTATAGTAGTTGTTTGTGTATTTCATTAATTAGTTCTAGAATTGGTAGATTTATTCTCAAACCTTCCAGAAACTATCTGGCTGTTCCAAAATTCAAAACATTACCCTGGCCAGGGTTAAAATGGCCGTCGAAAATTGACAGATATATGTACTCAATATAGGAATATGACATTGGCTGATGACATAATTTAAGCTAATGTTTTGTATTTAGGAACACACTGTATATGTGAGGTACACTTTGTCAAAGTATTGTCATTTTGACAAGCTTCTAGAACATTATTATATGCGTTTAGATCAAGAAGACTGGAAACAGGAGATTAAACTCGCCCTAAAAATCTTGTGAAATTTCATACGCATATCTTTTGTAAATGCGTCTTTGCGCACGGCTCACGCATAAAAAAGACAGTAGATCACGATATCGAAGATAAATAAAGAGAACAAATATTTAAGGTGATTGTCAAGATGTTCGTCGAACACGAGGCCACGCTGTGATATGCAACTTCTGTAATCTCGTTTGGCTACGTACAGAAGCATAGGGAGTTTATTCTCCTTGTTTCCAGTTTTCTTGGTCTTGATAATCATAGAGAATTCTCGATGAATGTCATGTCAGGATTCAGATATAAAGCCGTGTCGATCACGGGTCACGCTCAGTTTGTAAAAGTCAATATTAATGGATCATTCTGTGGAATCAGATATAGTAGTTCAGTCGGTAAAGACAGTTTAGATTGTCAAGGTGTCAAGTGGTGACAGTTGTACTATAACAGAAGGTCGTGTACAAGGTGTCAACGCAAATAAACGTTTTTGGAAGCAATCTGCGATCTTTTGAGTATTACGCAAGAGAACTCACCCCACAACGTTTAGCACAGAGTTAAACGTCAAAATATATTATAATACATCCAAACCAATTTCTAATTTGTTATTCATATCAACTGCAAATTGAGCTCAAATCAACCCACCCACATGGTCCTTATTACTCAGTACTTACCAACAACTGTATCACTATGGAATGGTAGTGAAGCTAGTGAACATTTTTCAATAAAATCGGCGCATGCCTGTTTCATAAGCTCTCCACCTAAACCTCTGAAATACATTCGCTCCCTGTATCTTGGAATAAGAGCCTTGATTTTATCCAAAAGTTCGTCTGGTATTGTAGTAGTACTAGTACTTTTATTATCTTCTCGATTAATTTTCGCGAGTGCAAATACAATCTCTCCAATAGCTAGGGTAGCACCGTGACGGCAATTCAGATCAATTGATTTAGTTCGCTCGAACAAAGCTGGCAGAACAGTCGATAACATATATTCAGGTGCCTGTCAAAAAAATGCATATTAAATTGGCAATAGGAAAATAAAGGAAATCTGACATGTCATATTTCAAAAACTCAAAACTATTTTTTATGCTGCTTTGTATACATTATTTATACCTGGTAAATGTCAGCTGTTGTCGAAATGACAATAAAAAGTCATCAAAAAATACGTAGCTAATGACGTAAACACAGAAGACATTTAAATAAACTTTTTTTAATTTGTTTTTTAAAGTTACCTGAGCTGTTAAGTTGTGCAAAGCTTTTGCAGTCAATTCTCTTATGCCAGTGTCCCAGTGATCAATTTTTCTTGCAAGCAAATGATCTATAAGAGGTTTTGTGTACTCTTCAAATTGCGCAATGAAAACGCTTATATTCAAGTAGGCGTTTGATCGAACACTGACAGAGAAAAAGTCAGCTTCGGTAAGAATTTCTATACCATATGGAAAGGTACCTTGCCTGCCCACATTCTCTTGGAATGCGGCTGATGCAGCCCTTCTACAATTTATCTGGAACAATAAAAAATTACAGCACTTTTAATAAGTATACTAGATAAAAAAAAAATAAGACCAAGACAGGTTTTTGTTATTAAGATGGTTCTACTAATGAAAATAAAATTGAACCATTTTTACCTCTTTGTCAAAGCATGTGACGACGAGAAGAGCACTGGAAATATCCTGCACATGTGGGGCAAGGATATGACTGTCATAAGCTCTTGAAAATGACCAACAGACATAGCAAGCAGCATCTCTGATATGCGATCCCACCGATGAATATCCTCTGGGTTCATCGTAGACCAGAGCTTGCAACACAACTGGCACCACCTGTGGTAGACGTTCCGGAAGAAGCAAACCTCTTCTACCTACACAAGACCACAATATTAGACTTTCTTTTAAACAAATGAGACCTGGAAAATTTACCTAATTCAGCAAGAGATAAACAACCACCATGCCATGCACTATCTGATTCTCGAGGAGTGAACAATTCCAAAACGGTTCCAACCACTTCATCTGCCAATTCTTTTGGTAATCTCGATGTAACTCGTCCTACACCTTTTGCAGCACACCATCTAGTTGAAAGAGCAAAGCATGGAATAACGAGTTAAAAGATGATGATGCCGACTTACCGAACAATACTATCGGTACTCCTCAAGCCTTGTATCAATTGATCAATCACTTCTTCAATTTCATCTGGCACATCTATATTTTCTTCATGTTCTTCTTCTTCTCCCATTTGAGAATTATTTGCGACAACAGCATCACCACTACTCAAATTTGCAACCAGTGATCGATTACCTCTTTTATATCGCCAGGCAGCTATTCTCGGAGGTAAAAATGTCAAACCTGAAAAATAAATCATTATAGGGTCTGAAAATCGTACTTTCCTTATTTTTGAGGCTTGCCTATTCTTTGAACGATTTTGTAAACCAATTTCTGAATGTTGCTGCCAGAATTATGCTTAAACTCTGCATTCACAATCCATTCCAACAGCTCTGTTGCAAAAGGCACCATATCTTCTCTTTTTCCATGTTTCAGGATAGTCGCAACACATGCTAATGTTCCATATTTAATAAAGACTGAGCTTTCCGGAGCTGTACTCAAATCTTTTGCCCATTCAAGGAATGAAGACATATGTTTCTCTTTAACATCATGCCTGTAAACACACCCTTAGAAAATATATTATTTGAATCAAATCTAATGGGTACCGTGTGATGAATTTGTGTGACAGGTATGCTGCAGCATCTCGGCATTTGTCAGGTACTACTGCATACGTTTTAATTACATTGAGGATTCGATCCATTACTGTGAGAGTTTGAGTATCTTTCTCAATAACTCCATCAAACCTCGACATATGAAATGGTATCATAACTATAATTGAGAGCCATAATAGTAATATATAACGCGTTGTCCAGTTATCATTATCATCGGGATTTTGTGCTTCTAAGAGTCTTAGGACTGGTTCGAAATCAGCAACCTATAAATTATCTCATGTATAACTTGGTAAATATTTAAAAATAGGTATTAATTACCTCATGCGGCAAATGTCTCACAATAACCTTATATCCTCGTACATTTACAATGACAAACATATATTTAAAAGCTAAATGCTTCAATTCCATACAACTTGAGGGATTTCTAACAATACTAATAAATTCTTCGAGAATTCGATCCAAGTGTGAATCTATCAAATGAGGCTGTTCGTTATACTGATTGAGAATGAAAGTGAACTTCTCATATGCTCTCTCTTTGGATGATATATCAGAGTTAACCAAGTTCTTGAGGTTATCTATCATTCGAAACACTTCTTCATGTTCTGAAAAATATTCCAAAGCACAACCAAGTCCAAAAGGTTCGTCTTCTTTGTGAGTCTCAATTTTTTCTTGGTCCAGCACCATTTTACACACCTATCTATGTAAATAATTCAACTTTTATTTGTCTATAATTTCAACATCAAAACACTTCGAAAGCTTGGAAACTTCAAAATATTTAGTTTTATTTTTAGAATTGGAGCTGTCATCTATCACTGTCAATTGTTATGTGTCATCCAGAGAGAACATACCTCCCTCCAAGTGTCATCTATCATACATGACTGCTGAAATGGGGTCATGCACGATCATGGGGTCATGTTTTTTTGCTACTGCTCTTCGCTATCAGAGAACACTACTTCGCTATCAACTTGACAGGAGATGCACACGATGTGTTATTATTTATTTATGTACATGTACAATGTACAGTCATAAATATTGGAAGTGGTCTAGTATAAGGATTGATCGATGTGCAAATGAATATATAATATAAGCAATACAATTTAAAAATATTGACTGTTATTTCCTTCTCTATATTTTCTTATTCTCTTGTAATTAATGATTGATATGTTATTTTTCTTTGAAATATAGTTGTTTTTTGGGAATGCGTCACTTGACTGGATATTTTTACTTTTTTACTTTTACGCTAGCCCACGATACATATGCTAGACAACCACATAATTATATAAATATATGTAGATATTGGAGGTAGTATTTACTTATTTATCATTTCAAGTGAGAAGCAATTATAACCACTCTGATAATACCAAAGAAGATACCATAAACCGATTAGCCAACACGAATTTGAAAAAATATATTTCGAAAGTGCGGTTGATACAGATCGTTTGCGAATCGTTTGTAAAACGTTTGTGACTCTTTTGTTTTTTTTTTTGTGAAACAATATTTAATGAATTATTCGATTGTTAAATATTTAACACCGATTAGCCAACACGTCTTGAAAATAGACCTTACATTCTCTATTTTCTTAGCTCAATTTTTCAGAAATCATTTGTGAAACACAAATATAATAATAAAATCGTTTGTGACTCTCTATTGTTTTAGAAAAATCAAAATCTATTTCAAAATGTGTAGGTTCATGCAACCAACCATACATCAATGTTAAAACGTCAATCAATATAATTAAGTTGTGCAACTGTAGTTAGATTAGAGCGCTGTATAGATCTATACAGCCCTTTAGTAAGATATAAGACTTTTGGCACCAATATCATTAGTACTAGTTCCAATGGAATTAATATTATTTTGTATTGTGACGTTCCATACACAAATTAAATTTATTGACGATTTAACAGTGATGTAAGGTTAGTTGCCTGAACCTACAAATTTTGAAATAAATTTAAACTTTTCTAAAACAATAGAGTGTCGCAAACGATTTCATTATTATATTTGTGTTTCACAAACGATTTCTGATAAATAAAGTAAATAATAGAGAATGTAAGGTCTATTTTCAAGACGTGTTGGCTAATCGGTGTTAATTATTTAACAATCTAATAACCTATTAAATATTGAGTCATAGAAAAACCTATGCGTCAAAAACGTTCACAAACGATCTGTATCAACAGAAATTCAAAAATATATTTTTTTCAAATTCGTGTTTTCAAAATAGATCGTAACAAATATATTATACACTCAAACGATCAGATATCGTTTGAAATTCTCAAATATAATAATGCTATCGTTTGTGATTCTCTGCTTTTTCCAAAAAATCAAAATTGATTTCAAAATTTGTAGATTTAGACAACTAACATTACACCACTGTTAAAGTGAAGAAGTACACTTTGTTCACGATCGCCAATATACCTATACCACTGAATCTATTACCCTCCTACGTAGTATATTCTTTGCTCCTACTCAAGTAATAATAAAACAAATTAATGGTATGTGGTAAAGAAGATAGATACTACAATCTTCTTTGATAATATTATCCCCAACAGCAGATTTCTGATTATTTTTAGTGATTTTGTAAACCGTATATAATATATGCGCCTAGTCAGTAAATAAACACAATCGTAGCTACAACTATTCGCCAGTAGATGTCCAGTAACATTAATAGATCAAAAATCTAATTTCAAAATTCTAATCGGCTTTATTTAGATCAAACTTATATTTGATTTGAATACTGCCTCCTTCTTCTTAAATAAATAAAAAAGTGACAAAAATATAAATGGCCTGACAATATATTTGAAGCCTTTTAAAATCGAGCTAGTGTTACAGTTTGAAAATAGAGTTTTGACGATCTTTTTTTATTTTATTAGTCACTTGGTAGGAACTTATCGGATCAAGATCAAAGAAAGAATGTATTATATGAAGTTCTAAAAGTGAGGAAGTTGTACAAAAACAGTATTGAATATTACGTTTGTGAATGTTTCTTATAGAATATTAAAATAATTCTTAATATTTCTAATAAGGTCTATATTATCGACAGGGGTGCATGCAATCATTCGAGGGTCTGCTCAGCTCATATCACGACCACTGATATGGCAGGTAGCTAAATTCGTGCTTCGATCGAGATTGGACATGAATTGCACAGTCAATAGGTACGCATTTCAATCCAGGGTACTCTGCTTCAAATTGTTCTCTGAGTCTCGAATAAACTTCTTTCTTTCATTAAATGCTTGAAGATATCAGGCGGGCTCTTAGTAGAATAGAATCGACTTCGAATGTTCCAAGTTCCAATTCAAATTATCCTGGGTGAAAGGTAGCTGGTTTTTGGGTTAAGCTGGGGACAGCTTTGAACCTTTCGTGCGTTGTTTTACTTGGTCCCTATTAATTGTCATCTAATGGGTTAATGAGGCTATTTCACTGGAGTGGCAAGATCGCTCTATTGTATGGGGTATCCCAAAAGTTAGAATTCTATAAAATACAAAATCATAACTTGATGAGGAACTTAAGTTGCGTTTAAAATAACTTTACACACTGTAGTACCAAATTAAGATTGTTTATGAGAAAGGGAGTTTTTTTCTGTGCGGCTCCTTGTCAAAATAAGCATTATAATCAGAAAATATTAAACTAATTAAATCCCAGAAAAAATCTGTTAAAATTATTGCAGAAGCCAGGGTTTGAATTAAACGCAATTGTGTGTTCACTTGTAATAACTTCTAATATACATGTGTTGATTCAAGTATTCCATCTCCAAGTTTTGTAGACGAAGATAGGATTCACGGAAAGTAACTATTGTAATCTTGAGTCCGAAAAACATATTTTCAGACAATATCAAGATTATTTCGGGAACGGATTCGTTAATTTTGTTTCTTTCTTTAATATTTTGCAGAGTACCGATACCGCTTGCATGTGACACCGAATGAGTAATCTATACACAATATTTGCTTAACAATAACCGGAAAAAGTATTTTCATCAAGAGTGAAGCGCAGAACAGCTCTAACGATTTTAAAGAAAAAGCAGGAAAAAAAAAATATGCTCAAATAACTCTTAGTTTCTATCAGTTTTAACATATACTTCTTCTTACGTCAAAAACTAAATAACAGACGGACGCTTGTGTTGATTGGACGATTTTGATATTCAGTGAAATTCGTTTGAGTGTGGTAGGAATGCCCAATAAAGCTTTTATGAAATAAACGATTAAAGTGAAACTATTTCTTTCACAAAAACTAAGACCGACTTTATTAGTTGGTAACTAAAAAAATACAAATAATTCTACTGATGATGGTAATTTTAAATTTGTAGTGTTATTTAATTTAAAAAAAATCCCGATGGCCTGTAGTCAGCGGAAAGGTAAATTTTTCAAAATTCATTGAATTGAAATTTTAACAACCTTTTCATTGGTATACCTACATGTTATTACATAAAATTGTCATAGCCTTGCGGTTAGAGGTTTTTGTTTTGGCTGTTGAATATAAAGCAGACAGGGTTCGAGTCCACTTCAGGGCAGATTTTTTTTTTCGCCTATTTCTTTTCAATAAATATACTATATATTTTTTTAATCAGGGTCTATATTAAGATCTCCAGAAAATGTACAATTACATCAAATTTATATTGAGTGTTCATGTTTTATCAATATTTGTTATTTTTCTTTATTAATTTTTATTTTTTTACCTGTGTATTTTATGAAAAAATGCTTTGAACAAAAGTTGTAGGTACTGATTATATCTGTAACCTAAAATTATTTTTAATAATATTTAAACTACGGCTCTTTTTTGATAATTTTTTTAAATGTTTGAATGGTCGCCATTTTGAAACTACTTACCCGATATTGCCCAATAACGAACTCGACCGAGATATTTGAGAGATTGATTTTTGTAGCAAATTTGAACTTGATACCTTCAAAACTGCGACCTCTATCGTGTTAACAAATTTCGTAATATCCCATATATATATATATATATAAACTTTTGAACCAAATGTTTTTTTGGACTAACTTATACACATATAACAACATGCCGTTGAAATTTTTTCGAAATTCAAGAGCGTGAACGATCGCAATAGGTATATTTCTATAAGAAATTTACCTAAAATGCACCCTCCATTTCTTTTGGGGGGTGGTGAAAGTCATGTTGTTCCTGATCGAAACGGGCAAACAACAGACAAAAAGTCCAATTGAGAAGTTGGTCAAAAATATAAAATATTGTTATTTGAATGTTTGACTTCACAAAAAACTGGAAATACATTTACATCTACATTATAGTATAAATTTTTATACAAAATACAATACCTTTTAGATCTAAGTTAAAATTCCATCAATTTTTTTTATCAAAGAAAGTTGAAAGATGTATACATCTTTTAGCTACACCCAAGGAAATTCATCACTAGCAAATCTGTAATACCCAACATTTGGAAATTCTCTTAACGTAATTAAAAACTGAATCAAATTGCTGCTGTTATCTCAGCACCAAAACATTCTTCATCCATGCGACGGACATATTACTTATATGAATTCGGCGAATGAATTGCAATATCGTGAAAAAGCACACGGGGTTATTCATTGTGTTGATGTTGAGTAGTTGTCTCTGGTCGTAGTAGAAAGTGCAGTGAGGGTCGGCAGATGACACTCCAACTGTGGAATCTTTCTTTTGTGATGTTAATATTATTAGGATGTGAACAAATGGACGTGGTGGCGTTGAAATACTTGAAGGGATCCAAATAAGGATTGTAATAAATTTATAAAGCCTTTATTGATATTTGGATTCCACATACCTACCTACTTGTGATTTATTGACAAGCGATGATTTCGAATTGTTTGCTGTTATTACGTTTATACAGATTCCAGAGATTTTGATATTTATCATACAGAGCTAATATGTATTTATAATATATAATATAATGAAAGACTTGTGCTCGATATTTGAGTAATGTTTAATTATACCTAGACTTGAGTAGGTATATATCGAAATATGTATACTTATTTATATCCATATTAAACAAAGGGTTTCAACAGAAAAGAATTACAGTTTGAAAAAACTCTAAAAACACACTTATGCTCCGATAGCTGCTTCAACGAGAGTATACTGTTCCAGTATAATGCAATAATTATACTTTAGTGCCACCAAAATATATTTTGGATTGAAATTTAGAAACGTTTCCCACTTTTTCGTTGATTATACGTTATAATTTTGATAGCACACTTTTCTATTCTGGAAACAGGACCTAATGCATTTAAATAAGCTGGACACCAACAAATAATCCATAAAATTGTAAGCTACAGAACAAAGCATGATATAATTTTTGTCAAGAATTTATTTGATTCTATAGAAAACATAAGGGAGGTATCATACTTGCTTAACAACAACATTTTTTCCAATATTCATTCAGTTATATACCAAATTATTTGACTTCATGTACTCTTTTTATATTACCCCATTTACAAATTAGATTATCATTGCAACTATCTATAGTTATTGTTAGCTTATCTGCGTGTAAAGACACATTTAAAATACTTCAAATCATAGTCACCCGGTATATTAAGTTGCAATAATCCATTAATATAGACAGTGGACCCAAAATTGAACCTTGAGGGACTCCACAAATGACCAAACTATAAAAACTTTTAGCACCAATAATGACAACACACTAAAATCTGTTTGACAGATGTTAACTCATCAAATCATTAAGGGGGTTTACAACAAGATCACTCAATATAAATACAGTAGATCCGCGGTAATCCGACATTTTGCAAGGCGGTCTCAGGTGAGCGAATTTGTCGGACTATAGAGTACTGCCACCGACCTCTTGATCTCCAGAACATGTAGGAGTACCTTGTAATTCGACAAAGAATATATGTAATTTCGTAAGTACTTATAAAAATGGTAAGATCAAATCTTCATGTAGTACATTATATATGGAATGGGACTCAATTAAACAACACAATAGATTGCAATGTGTTCATTAAAAAAATATGTCAGCCTTATAGCACTAGCAAAAAATATTAACTGAGCATAATGCCAATCAAACGATTGATAATGTATGAACAAATAAATGATGATGACAAACAAAAATTTAATTAAACGTGAAAACAAAACCTTACCTCTGATTCTCCTCAGAAGTAAAAGCCCAGCAAAAGTCACGGCGCGGCGAACAAGTCACAACATGGTCAAACATGTATTGTCGAGGAGAGGATTTGCAGTAATAAATGTGCTTTATATGTAGTGTTGCAGACATGTCGGATTATAAAGAGTGCCGGATCAGACATAGGCCGGATTACCGCGGGTCCACTGTAATAGTTCTTCATGTTTTACCGTATCAAAGCACTTAGCTAGATCTAGAAATACAGCTATTACTGCTCCATTACTGTTAAGCACATATGAAATTATTGACATAATTTAGAGCATCATCAGCTGATTTATTTTTTCCAAAACAAAATTGCCCCTCCCATTTAACATTCCTTCTCTCTCTCTCTTGAAAATAATTAAGTATCTTGTGAATTACTTTTTCTGATATCTTAGCCAAATGTGATGATAAGGATATTGGTCTATAATTACTTGTTAATTTGTGATCCCCAGACTTATATTTTGGTACAACCTTCGCTTCTCTTACAATGAGTAGGCCAAATACCAAATGACATATATTTTTATTGATTATGTTCGCCAAAGATTCAGCTATATCCAAAGCAATATATTTTAGAATAGCGATGGTAATTTCATCAACCCCACCTACCTTTTTATTTTTCATTGACATATTTCTTTTCTTTATTTCTTTTGCATTTATCTTTAATGACAATATTTTTGTAAACAAAATCTAGGAACCTAGTTTGTTGTCTAGTTGGAGCCTCGAAAAATACAAAATAATATTAATTTTATTTGTGCTGGTAATTTTGAAGTTGTTAGTTCAATTATATAGGTAGTTAGAAGACTATTAGCAACTTTAAAAGTATCTGAACAAGTAGCATAATATATTATTCTTATTTTTTCAGTGCACCAACAAATAAAATCGGTTTTTTGTTTTACATATTTCACATTATTAGTTATCAAAATAGTTAGGATGTTCACTTACCTTCAGAGATTTGAACCACCGGCAACAGACATATTTCAGACTCATCTATTGCTCCCTCACCCCTTTAGGAGTATGTTTTGGGAGGAAGGAAATGTTGTTTTTTTAAATATGGGACCATTTCTCAGAACTCTTCTCTTAAAGGCATTTTTTTCATGAAAATCAGATCACGTTTACTATTTAAAAGATAAATAAATAGCTTATGATGTTAATTGCCTTGGTAGGAGTCTCCGGAAGTTCCAGCGCCGAATGCATTTTTAACTCAGTTTGGTGTAGGTCAAGGAGGATAGAAGGCCTCCTTGGTGTAGCTGGTACCAATGCTTACCAATCCAAGGGGAACGCAGGCTTTAGTGACCTTTGAAGGAATATATAACTAAGTCAACTACGGAAAACCGCATCCTGCCAACTGAAAACTGAAGGAGCACCCGCTTACTGTGTTGAAGGCGTGAACAAATATAAAAAATCTGGTGTGTCCACCCGTAACGACTTTCCTACCGCTCGCTGGCGAATTCTAGTGAATAAATTTTTTTACACTATTACAATACTTTTCTTAAATAGCGACGTTAATAGCGATAGTAAAGTAAAATTCCTCTGGTCAAATCGTGCTACCACTAATTTTTTTCAGCGTGTCAAGACAAACAACAATGGCCATGTAACATTTTTTCACAAGATGTAACGTTTAGCCAGAATCTGAAGAAACATGTAGAAAATATGGAATTTTATTTAAGCACAATTTTTCTTTGTGCTTATTCTCAGAGATTGCGCTGTATGTGGGTGGTAAAGGGTTATCAGATGAATACTTGAGGCAAGTTTAATCAAAATCATTAGAGCCGTTTTCGAGCTATAGACTTGAGTAAATCACGTATTTTGGCTTTAGCTCATCACTCAGTATATTCAGGATTCTCATTTAGTGCCACCGGCGAGTGGTATTGGTACCAAAAAAAAAAAAAAAAAAAAAGAAAGCAACAAAATACGCCGATCAGTTCCGGGGGTAATGCTGTCACAGACGGAGTGTCTGTCTGTCTGACCGACCAATGGCTAAAAATATGTTTATTAGACTTATAAAAGTCGGAAACGTCAACATTTTTGAAAATTTCGATACCGAAAATTTTACACGATTACAATATACTACTACTACTATATAGCTACTGTAGCGTAGGAAAGTAAAAAGCAGTCAGTAAAATTGTATACGTCCTTCGCATGGGTGCTCGGTCAAAAAGTAGAACTTTTTTTATAAGGCCGAGCATATAGGTACCCTATAAAATTCCCAAGTGCACGCCTAGGAAGGTAAATGTTCTACTTTCACAGTCACATAAAAAAGTGCTTGAATCCTTATACCACAGATGTCGCTAGATCACCATTCTGTGAAGTTTATTTGGCTTCAATTAAAATTATAGGTACCTATTCTAACGGTGATAAAAATACGTTCTAGTTTCTTATTACCTTGAATAGAAAAATAAAGCATTCACCAATCAAATTTAAAGAGTTTATGTACATTATGATTATAAATATCTGAAGCTGCATTTCTTATTGAATGATAAAAAATATTATTAATTATACTATAGCTTCAATGAGTCGTTTTCATGATATAAAAAATATGATAATTATTTATTTAGTATGATATAGGAATCTCATCTTGCCAATTTTGACGAATAGCTAGAGTTAACAATGCTTGAGCTAAAGCTGATGTCATTACTATACTGGTATTTTGCACAACCTGTAAAATAATTATGATTGTAAATTGTAGCCTTTGTTTAGAACATTTAACATTTTCACTATACAAAATAATATAGTATTTTAAATAAACTGCTCCATCCGGTTCCACCATGGTTCAGGGATTTGTTCATTTGATTTGATATTCAACAAATTATATTGCTATCTAGAGGTTTAACCAAAACAGGTAACATCTGGTGATACCTATATCTTGCTGTTCCTTTGGGAGCCGATAGAGGTATCGATATAAATATATTGATAAATAGCCAGGACATAATATATTTTCAAGCTTATGATCCTCGATCAGTAGTTTTCTCCTGACACCTGACCAAGTTTACCTACATTCCAACAAAGATTTGTTGGTTTCAGTTTTATTAGGTAAATTTCTTATAGAAATATACCTATTGCGATCGTTCACACTTTTGAATTTCGAAAAAATTTCAACGGCATGTTGTTATATGTCTATAAGTTAGTCCAAAAAAACATTTGGTTCAAAAGTTTATATATATATATATATATATATATATATATATATATATATATATATATATATGGGATATTACGAAATTTGTTAACACAATAGAGGTCGCAGTTTTGAAGGTATCAAGTTCAAATTTGCTACAAAAATCAATCTCTCAAATATATCGGTCGAGTTCGTTATTGGACAATATCGGGTAAGTAGTTTCAAAATGGCGACCGTTCAAACATTTAAAAAAGTTATCAAAAAAGAGCCGTAGTGTAAATATCATCAAAAATAATTTTAGGTTATAGATATAATCAGTACCTACAAGTTTTGTTCAAAGCAATTTTTATAAAATACACAAGTAAAAAAATAAAAATTAATAAAGAAAAATAACAAATTATGATAAAACATGAACACTCAATATAAATTTGATGTAATTGTACATTTTCTGGAGATCTTAATATAGACCCTGATTAAACAAATATATAGTAGATTTTTTGAAAAGAAATAGGTGAAAAAAAATCTGCCTTGAAGTGGAACTCGAACCCTGTCTGCTTTATATTCAACAGCCAAAACAAAAACCTCTAACCGCAAGGCCATGACACATACGACAATTTTATAATATATATATAATAACATGTAGGTAAACCGATGAAAAGATTGTTCAAATTTCAATTCAATGAATTTTGAAAAATTTACCTTTCCCCTGACTACAGGCCATCGGGATTTTTTTTTATTTACAGGTTTTAGTTATGAACTCAAACGAACTGAAGTTCCTATATTAGTCTGTGGTTCAAGGTTGCTTCTTTACGAAATATACCTAATAAATTTTCAGATATTAAGAGAGAGAAGTGCTCTCTTCTAACCTTTTATATAGTATTTGAAGCTATGAACATACATATTTTGCACAAAAAATTGGACCGACTTTATTAGTTGTTGCACTGAAAAAGACAAAATAATATTAATTCTAATGGTGCTGGCAATTTTGAAGTCGTGCCGTTATAGTTTGTTGTTGTAGGCATACATTTGTGTTAAAGTAAAGCATAGTGATGGTTTTTATGAGAAATTGTGTGATATAATGAAATGAAAAATTAAAATGTTAATCTCAGGAATCAGCTGAATTTTCATAATTTTATTCTTTCGTCACGACCTTATGATTAATAGAACTCTTCTTTGCCCGAATATTATCTTCTATGCTATGTGATTTTATTTTGTGCTTATGAAACGATGGTCGCCTTTGCGCAAAGATTTGACCAAATACATTTTGTGAATTTCCTTTTGTCCCAACTACATTTATTATAAAGATAATTTTACTTTTCTACAAGTTATACAACAAACTAACCACCCTATTGTTTTTAAGAACTTTTATTTTGCTATCTTTAGATCGAAGGATTTAATTGAGTCTATAAGGGTTCTTTCAGGTACGGAGCCCTAATTAACAAAAGTTTATTAAATCAGAAATAAAAAATTGTAAGTACTTATATGTTAAGTTGATATTTTCTACATTTTTACTAGGTATTTAGTAGGGGAACTGCGCCCATGATGGTATCCCTAACTTTAATTATCAATAATTTTTGTTCCATGAGCAGTAGACATTAACTATTTTCTCAGACAGGTGCCCTCCGTCAATGTTAAATGATCCCCAGGTACAAATCTCAAAAGTTACGATTTTTTAATTTTTTGTCTGGGGTGCCGTCACTGGCAAAATAGTGTTCCTGTGATGGCACATGAAAATAAAATTAACAAAACGAAGTTAGAAGCTCAAAATTTGTTTTCTTTTACAGAACAAGACAAAACATTAAAAAAATAAACAAAAATTATTTGTAAAACAAAAATGAAGTATAGTATTCTTTAGATAACATTTGAAAAGATAGGAAGAACACATTTGGAAAATCATTTTAGTGGCACAAATCGCACACAAACTTATTGGCGGTGGTCTTTACTCCATCCAGCACATACATTATGTATAGAATATAGGTCGTTGCAATATAAAGGGTGGTCCAGTAAGCGGTAGACAGAAGATTCTGGCTAAACCATTGGTGCTATAGAAAAATGTTTCCTACAAAACTTCTTTCGATTTGTACACTGCACAATTTAAAAATATTTTCAAACATGGCGAACCTCCGGTCATACCGGAAAACGACAACATCTTTGTTATTTTAAGTAGTATACCCTGTATATTATTATATTTTTGAAATCCCCTTCAAGTTTAAGGTAACTTTGTTAACCATATATTATTATGTGTAAAATGTATCGGTTTAGAGAAAACGGGCGTTTAAACAAAAAAAAGTGAAATTAGTACTGTGTGCCATTTTAAAAAACAAAGGCACTTAACAATAATTTCATTATTTCAAATGGAACGACCTATTTTTTCTCACACTACAAAACTCAAAATTTGAGAATATAAGGTTTCCCATGTCTAGAACTGATAGTTTTTCTGTTATTTTAATTTTTTTGGAAACATTGAAATTTGGGCTTGTTACCATGGATGCGATTTTAAAATGAAGCTGTCAGTTTGCCACGTGGGTCGCAAACATTTTATGTTTCATTGATATTCTCTTTATCCAGGTTCTAGTTGTTCATTGTTCCTGTTAAAGTTTCTGTTGCATTTGTTTTCCATTATATTTATTGCTTATTTGGTTTATTACTTTAAATATAAGAAAAGTAATGCTAATTCTAATTGGAGAATGCCTAGGAAATTGCATGTTAGCATCAAGAATGTATGCCCAGCGCTACCCTGATAGAAGACATCCACGGTGTGGAATCATTTCATGTTGTTTTACGGACATTTAACAATTGTAAGCTATGAATAACATGAAAGACTTACAGCCGGTTTCACAAAGCTCTGTTAACAGCTCATCATCGTTGATGAACCGCTAACAGTCCTTTATCGTAAATTTGAGTTTCACAACTGAATGTTAACAATTCGCTATCAATCCATTAACAATTGACGACTGATGAGCCATCAAACCTCTATTAACTATTTTTTCGGTTTCACAAAGCTCTAACGGCTTGTTAACGATCCGTCAAACTTCGGTCAGATTAATTAGTCAACAAGCAGTGATTAAGCATTCAGTTAAATATGTTTTTATTTATATTGATTGAGTACTAGCTACCAACTTACTTCTCAACTAAAATCCAGTAATAAGTGCTTCTCCTGCTCACTGAAATTTACTCTTTTCTTGTCCATTATACCTACCTTCTATTAAAATACGCCGAAAATTCTACCTATCTATCTAACCCGTAACCAACTTACCACACTGTAATAATGCAAGTGCTATAATTTTCCAGATAACAAAACAAAACACGACATATTTAACCTAGCTATGACACTTGTCACTTGTACTACCACAGAACAGAATCTTTACATAAAAACCCTGTTCAGTCTCTACTCTATGGAAATTCTTCAGTAATTTATCCGTGATTGTGCACTGTTGCCCGACTGTCACATTGTTAACGCTTATTTAACTTGTCGTTAGATAACGAGAACTTAACAAGACCTTTGTGAAACCGGCTGTTAAACAGGTACATAATGTAAATAATGTTTTTTTTAAAATTGACTGCAGCCAGCACTAGAAATATAAACCATGCTAGTGGTATTAGCAGGACGTTAGTAAATAGAGGATGCACAAGCTTCACCCTTACCACATTCAGTTTCATCAATAAATCTGCGAGAGGGATTTTCGTACCAGGATGGTATTGTGTAATTACGCATTGGGGGAAATTGAATAGCCCCGACTTCTCTGATTTCATCTTATTTACTGACGAATAGACACAATTTGCATTAATATGACAATGTGAATCCTCATGTGTTGAGACGTATCGATCGTCAAAATAGATGGTCAATAAATTTATTCGGCGGAATAGTACTGGACAGAGTCCTTGGCCCATATTTCTTTAACGAGAATTTAACTGGTAGGATTTTCAGTAGGTAGTATATTTTTGTGCTGAAAATTTGCAATAAATACATGACATTGAAATATTGATCCATAACAAATAAAACTACGCGGAAAAGAAAAAAGAAATTTACGAATGCAACAAACAAAAACAACAAAATTGATAGCAGAACGTAAGAAAAACAATAAATGATAGGAAATCGTTTGCGATCCATCTACGATTTCTATTTGAAACCGTATCCATGGAAACAAGCCTAAATTTCAAGTTTCAAAAAAAAAAATACATTTTATAGTGGGAAAAAGTGGGTCGTACCATTTGAAATAATGAAATTATTGCTCTTTAAATTTTACAAAGTTCAAATCCATTTATGGTGGTGTTCTGCATTTCTTTTTCAATATTTTTGATAATAAAATGAAGCGAGTAACGAAAACTGCATTCTTTTATGTGCATTCGATTTTAAGTTATTTAAAATGGCACATAGTACTTACTATTTTCTGTTGTTTTCTATTTGAGCGCCGGTTTTCTCTAAAACGGTACATTTTCCACATAATATATGGTCAACAAAGTCACCTCAAAATTGAAAGGGGATTTCAAAAATATAATAATATACAGGGTTTTAAAATAAGGAAGATGGTGTCAGTTTCCGGTATAACCGGAAGTCTGCCATATTTTTAAATTGTGCAGCGTACAAATTGAGAGAAGTTTTGTAGAAAACATTTTTCTATAGCACCAACGGTTTAGCCAGAATCTTCCCTCTACCGCTGAGTGGGACACCCACTATACAGCTGGCAACTGATTCATCATCCTCATCAACTATCTATCTATTTAGTTGTATTTTCTTTTTGGTCAGGAAATGAATAGTGAACAAATTTACTGCTCCAGTTTTCTATTTATAAAGAGAAGCATTGAAGTATTTAGTAGCAGCTGAAATTAAAAATTAATATTTTCTATCAAGCCTTAGCCTTTTCAAGAAGT
The DNA here is from genome assembly GCA_958507055.1 of Crioceris asparagi. NCBI lineage: Eukaryota > Metazoa > Arthropoda > Insecta > Coleoptera > Chrysomelidae > Crioceris > Crioceris asparagi. Next base: position 11,864,947 of record OY293828.1, read on the forward strand.
ATCATTTCCTACGTTTCAAATAACGACAATTTTCTACTTCCTCCAGAAATGAATATTAATCCAAGTATTTGAATTTTTCTTATACTCTTTTGAGCAAATGAGAGAGGTAACATCAAAGGTTATCTGCTCTTTTGATGGTTAAGGGAGTTTCCCTCTTTTATGCGTTTTCACCCCAAAATAATGAATGGGATTATGATGCCGTGTACATTTCAAAAAGGTAAATGGGCCAAAAATATTCGCGACTAGGCATTATATCACCAGCAGCTGGTGCAAAAATATATAATAAAATGATGTTTTATATACTTTAACTGGTGAAGGACTATCTGAAAACACGAAACTGGAAATTGAATTCATCGCAAGGAAGATGGGACGAGAAATGACATGAAATTGGTTTTTATGAGATTTTTTTTTCAATTTTCATTCAGATATGATTGGATTGTTCCCTTGATCGAGGCTGAATTGGCAATTTATTTATTGTAAAAACCTATTACAGAAAATCTCTGAAAGATCACTTTTAAGTATATTTGGAAAAAAGTAAACTCTTGAATAAAATAAGGTTTTTGCTTTTCTACATTCTCTAAGTAAAGTAGTATTATTGTAATGATTACATTTCATAGGTCCCTGTTTGTCTGTCTGTGCTAAGATTATTTTGAGAACGAATAGATCGATTTTGTTGCTTTTTTTCGTGGAGCATCGATAAGACTCACCGGTGGCACAGATTGGGCATCCTGCTTGCACTGATTCTAAGCAATATAATAGCAAAATAACGTGTTTCGTTCGATACTGTGGTGCGAAAACGGCTTCAACAATTTTGAACCAATTTGTCAAATACATTCTTCATAGACAATTTCTCGATCTCAATTCGAGATTCTCGAAATTTTGGGAGTCTCGACAACAAAAAAATAATGTTATTAAAAAATATTCTACATGTGTATCTATAACACAATAAGTCTACACCAAAAGATAAGGTAATTTTTTTCTATTAAAAAATTACGTTAAAGTACAGATCTAAATGCTAAGAACTAAATGCCAGGTGTAACAAAAAAATCGCTGTCTATTGTCCCGAAAAAAATATTTTGTTCCGAAAAGTGAAAATTACACGCATTCTTCTGTGTGTCATAAGAATATCCTTGGAAGTAATATATAAACTTGAACTAACATTTTTGATGAATACAACAGGAATAAGGTTAAATTTAAGGCACTATGGGGCTATGCTGTAACCAAGACATTAATTTTTAAGGCTCGTTAAAAAAATAACAGGCCTCAAATCTAAATCAAAGTTCATAACGTTAGTTGCGATTCTGTAAGCCAAAACCTGGCGTTCCATTTAACATCAGTCGTTAAATTTAACATATTATTGAGAAACATTTTTAAGGCTTGCTTATTATCTGGTCTTTTTCTAGGAGTATTTAGAGATAGTTTTCTCTTCATTAGAATACAAATTATGGTGTTAGATGATTATAATTGATTTTTATATATGAAAACCTGGTTAGGAACTTGACGAAGCGTTGAAAGATTATCAAAAAGTGTTAAAACAGTTTTGCATTTATCTGATTAGCATGTAGATATTGCTGAAGTATCGTACACAATAGCTCAAACTATTCTCAAAGCGAGTGACATTAATGTATGGCTAGGCACATATTCATTGTGATTTAAAATTATTGTAACGTTTAACCCGGTGCTGAACGTTGTGGGGTGAGTTCACTTGCGTAATACTCGCAGATTGCTTCCAATGGTTTATTTTCAAACACTCTGTACACGATCTTCTATTATAGTACAACTGTCACAACTTGTCACTTTGACAATACAAACTGTCACTGTCTTTACCGACTGAACTACTATTACCATCCGATTCCACAGAATGACTGTTATCAACTCACTTTATAAGACTGACTCACTCTGACCCGTAATCGACACGACTTTATATACCTGAATCATGACATGACATTCATCGAGAATGTTCTATGATTATCTAGACGAACATAATAATGTTCTAGAGCCTTGTCAAACTGACAATAGTATGACAAATTGGACCTCACATATAGTTTCTGGAAGGATCGAGAATAAATCTACTATAATTCTAGAACTACATAATGAAATATGCAAGCAACAACTATTCTAAACAAGGTAGTAGAATAAATAGCTAATAAACGAATAATAACCGTAAGTACATGACCATCTATCCACGTTACAATATAAAGAATAGAGTAAATAGACAAGTAATCAATAAATATTTTTTTTATATTTTCTCTATCTATACTCATGTTTTTTATACTATTAAGACATAACACATATACCCATCTTTTCTGTAATCGCTTTTCAGTATCTATTTTATAAACCAGCAGCAACCAAATCTCAGACGAAACTAGTTCATACTTTTGAAATTCTACATTCACGTAGTACTTTCTGTCATCAATTATTCATTTAAAGAAACAGCAACAGAAAAACAAATTCTTAAATTAATCAATTCACAAGTTTATTATTCTCAAGGTTTATATTCTACTTTTTATCCAATTTCCAAATTCTATCAAATATATTATAGGAATAGTTCAACATAACCTTAAAAGCAACACAAGACTTGACAATTTTGATCACTTTCCATAAAAAACAGTGTGTCTCGTGGTACCTCAGAGATGATTTGTCGGATACCTTAAAATATTAGATTTTAGCGGATGCGTTAAATGTTGAGCTTACAGAATGGCAATTTACGTTAAAAGCATAAAATATTAACGTCCGATAATTTTTAACGATTGTTTTACAGAATAGACCCATTTTCTGACCGAATACTGTCGTGTCAATTAATTTCTCAAGTAACCGAGAGGTACAATCTAATTTTCTAACCCTGTATAATAACACTATTTTTTTCTGTGACAGGAAAAGCAATGATTTTATTTTTATTTATGTATATATGTATATATATATATATATATATATATATATATATATATATATATATATAAAAAATTGGACCGACGTTATTAGTTGCTGCACTGAAAAACACAAAATAATATTAATTCTAGTGGTGCTGGCACTTGTGAAGTGGGTGCCAAAAGTTATCAATCTAACACTGCACAACTTTAAAAGTAACACCACCAATAGTATTAATGTTATTTTGTATTTTTCAGTGCACCAACTAATAACGTCCGTCCAATTTTGTGGAAAATATTTATTTAAAATTTTTGATTGTTGCCTTAGTCATGAAAATGGTTTGATGGTAACAATCTGGCACTGCAGTGCTCAGAAATACTTGTAAGTGAATTTAGAAGAAAAAGCAAAATAAAAATGTGGAGTTTTTGCAGTAAAATTTATAGAGCTAGCAGAATTGCCCGTAATTTTAAAAATTGAAGGGTTATCAATTTTATTTTTGTGTACTAAATTACCACTAAATATGCTTAAATTTAGTACACTAATTTTATTGATGTGTGATACTTTTGTTGTTCTAGCTTTATGGACCTAAGAAAATACGTTGCTTATACTTAGTCAGAGATATAAAAACATCGCGGAAATACACATATTTTAGACTTGACCACTGCTGTAACTCCAAAACCTATGATTATTTTTTAAAATGTCCAATATAAATATTGCAGGATATGGTATCTTTTATAATTTTGTTTTCTCAAATTTTTGATTTACAAAAAAAAAGCTCGATCCCTTTTGGGAGAAGTTTTTGGGGGAAGGACATTTTTATAGTCGACTTTTTCAATGGGACCAATTTTCAATAATCCTCTATCAAATTAAAAAAGAATCATGGAAATTGGACCACGGGCCCGAACATAAAAAAAACATAATAAAAACAGTCGCATTGCAGACCTCCTCCGGTTGGGTCCTAAGTCAATTATAAGTAGCCACATTTGATATGATATTTTTCAAAAAAATGAAGGTTTCCGAGTTACAGTAATGCGAAAGTATGAAAGGTAGGTATTTCCGCGATGTTTTCGAAATCTCTGAATAAGTATAAGCAACGTATTATCTTCTTTGTTCAACGTTGAATGATTTTGGTGACTAATTTTACTCTCCAAAGTGATTTTTTATCAAAATTTGGACCGACTTTATTAGTTGGTGCACTACAAAAAACACTGTTACATAAATTCTATTGGTTTTTGTACTTTTGTAAGAAATATTTTTTTAAGGTCCAACTTAAACTAACTACAGCCCCACAGACATAATTACTTCATTAGTAGTTCAGGTTCGGGATAATCTATTTCTCTATGAAATTCAACATTCGTCAATGCTTTATATAGGTTACTTTTTTTATTATAGATTGCACACAAATTACCATTTATCCATTAACATTGGAGAGTTATTGAAGAAGGATTTATATAGGTAAGCATCCATATTATGTAAACGGTGCCTATTATCGAACATCCTATATTATACTGTCAGCTATTATTATAGTATAACGTTTCCATATTTTGACTGGAATTGGGAGTATAAGCACAATGGGCCAGGTAATCCGATTGAAATGATTTTATATAGAGAAACCGATCATTACCGACGAGAGCGCATACATTACCCCGACCATATACGGCACCCTATTGTCATGAAATCCGGGATTAAGGAAAACACAATGTATGTATGTACCTATGCGATTCGAAATCCTTTTCTCTCCTCATTTTAGGAATATGTATGTCACGTGTCTGCTGTCGCGTCGGATTACCATCGTCGCCACCAAAATTGATTCGAATTGACGTGAATGAGGAAAAAATCGAGATGTGTCTGTGATGCTCTTTTTGATGCGATTATCCTGTTTGAATGAAAATATCGAAGGCGAAGGGAGAAAAAGTAAAACTGTGAAAAGAGATTTGCGTCTATTTTGTTGGCGAGATAAAAATATTTGATGCCAAAATATTCAGTAAATATGATTTTTGCTTGTATAATAACAGTCCTTCGAAGTAAAGAAACTACTTATGTTTAGCTAGCTTTGTCAGAGCCCAAATTTCTTTTAAAGCATATTCATAGCAATATCTTTCAACACACAACTGTTCAAGGATAAGATTTTGTTATGAACTATGAGTGATGCCGCATATTCTGCATTTCTTTCAGAAGTTTTGTAGATTATGAGGAAAATGGTCGATGTTCATATATTTCCTTCAATGACGTCAAGTCTTCATATTTTTAAATTATCTTCTTCTTCAATTAATTGGAATTTTACAAATACAATTTCTTATTGTTATGATACTAGACAAAAAGAAAATATTTCAGTACCATACATGAACCAAACTGTAGGTCAAAGAAACTTTATATATTTAGGACCAGAAGCCTATAACTATTTACCTAAATATTTAAAAGATATTGACAATTAAACAATTCAAAGCTGAGATTGATGTTTTCTTAAACACGAGGTACTTCAAGAAAATCTATGAGAATTATTGAAAAGTGATGAAGCTTTTCCTACCACATTTTTATTTGTATTTTGTAGATGTACCTACCTATACGTATGTATGTATGTGTATGTATTTATGTATATAAGTAGGTATATAGGTGTGTTTTTTCCATAATCTCTGATATTTAAATTTATAATAATTAATTATATAAATATTTAATAAAAATTGGCCTGACTTTATTAGTTGTTGCACTGAAAAATTCAAAATAATATTGATTCTATTGGAGCTGATACTTTTGGAGTTGGTGCCTACAACAACAAACAACAACGGCACAACTTCAAAATTACCAGCACCAATAGAATTAATATTATTCTGTGTTTTTCTTGTGTGGGTTGCTACATATAATCTCTGGCTTTGGCTTTCCCATATTTTCAATTTTCGAAAAATATGCCCTTCCACATAGCAGAGTTACGCTTATCACATACTGCCGACTTTACCATTGCTGAACACCGTAACTGTTTTGAAAAAATGTTCAATTTAAACGTTTCCGGATACCTATGGTCCCATAGGTGCATTCTCAGATTTTCGAAATTCGAAAAAAATTGCCCCCTCCATCACCGACGGGGGCGGTTTTTGGAGGAAAGGAGAATTCGTATTTGAGTTTTTCTAAATATTGGACCATTTCTCAACTCTCCTCTTTCAAATTAAATAAAAATCGTCTAAATCGGAGTACGTTTACTATGCAAAACGCGCGAACCACCATAAAAAAGCAAACATACAACCGCATTGTATACCTTCACCTTTTTCGGCCAAAAATAGATAATAATACTGTAACGGGAATTTATATTAAAACTGGGTTCGATTTATTTTCACTTATTTATTTACACCAATAATTACACGACCATATACACATTTATATTCACAATTATTTCTCTGTTTATATACGACTTTCTACTGTCTATGATCTATGACCGCCATCCACATTTATATCTAACCTAAAAAGCTCTAGATGATTCCAGTGTTGTTTTCTTTGTTTCTGGAGGTTATTTCTCAGTATATGGCTTCGAGAGTAGACCAGGACTTATTTTCGTTGCCTCCGATGTCTCCCGTGTTTTCTGGAATGTGCATTGTGTGTGTAGTTCATTATTCGGGTAAGACTTCACGTTACAATACCATTATTACCACTTATATACAGACTTAACAGTCTCGTTGGTTATTTGTTGTTTATTGACAAAATATTATTTATTACGTTATAATTAGACTGTTGATAAACGTTATTATCTTTATTATTATAAACCAAAGATCAATAACTACTATGTTCAAAATTCACATGGATGATGGAGAAGAAAAGCGTTGCTTGGACAAAGTTACCGGCATCTTCTACTATCAAATAATATCTAATTTTTTGAACGGAATGAACCTATTTTATTGAAACTTAATCCTAAAAATACGTAAATTGTATTTAAAATCTATGAAATTTCCAAAAATATTCTGAATCCAAAGTGTATTTTTTTTTAGTTTGCTCTCACTTAAGTTATGTAAATGTCATAGGTCAATAAATTGCTAGAAATCTTAAAATTATTTGATAAAACAAAAAATAGAATTAGATTTGCAGCTTTTTATGATAATTGATAACTTTATGTGATAACTCGTATTATACACTGAAATAGAAAATATCCAAAAATTAAAGCTGCAACAAACACTGCCTTTAATCTGTCATGGTTTCCCGAAAACCAACTTTTCTGAGTCAATGTGCTTTTCTTCTTGCAGGCATCCATTATTCACTTGAAAATCACAAAAGCTCCTTAACATATTTTTACACTATTTGATTTGTTCGAGTGTTAGCAGTTACATAAGATATTTTACGGTTGTTACATCCCTCAGCGAACACTTACATATACCACCCAGGTGTAGTTGTACTTATACAAGATGACACACAACAATAATCTGGCGTGAAATTCAAATTGATGTTCCTCTCCTGGCTTACATAAGCTTGTGCGAATCCAATGAACTACCCTCTATCTATACAGACAGATAGACAAACACTCTTAGGTCCATTGTAGACTCTCTATCTCTCTCCTTGAATGTAGTGCTTAGCGCGTACATGGTGAGTGTGTGGTTTGATGAATAAACTTGGAGTGGCATAACTATTAGTTACACGTATTTGTATTGGAAACTCCAATTAGGCACACGTTACAATAATTTGTAGCACTATTATGTTTACTATATTATGAAGGAGAGAAGATAATAATAGATGATAGTTTGGAATAGTTGCTAACATTTGTAAGAGCCCACATTTTGTGTGGTATCATCAATGGGGTCGCGCTCTACGATTCTTTTCTGGTTGAAAGTTTAAAGAATGTCTTTTCATGAATGATTGGGGAGAGGGATTTGTAGGGAAACACAATTTGCTTTTTTCCAAAAAATAGAGCTGATTCCGTTGGAAGATGCACTGAATAGTGTAAATATTTATTCAACTATCGTTGTTGGAATTAGCAAAATAGGTCAATGTATTACGTGAATCAAAAAAAAGTATTTTACAGATGGCATAAATATACTGAAATATCAGTTTTATTTCTATAGAAGACTTTTGGCAAAAAAACACAATTTTAAAGAAACATAAAGTCGAATTGAATACTTCATTCTCTTGTGAAGTCGGTCAAAAAGTCGGAGTAAATACAATGACCACCTCTTTCATTTTGCCATATGGAAATTTTGATTTTTGCTTTCGTACCGTTACTATTGTAACGTGAAAACTTACCTGAATAGACCAACACACACTCACAAATATCACAAACATCCTGGGAATCCAGAAACATGGAGAATTTACTGATATGGTCTATTTTCGAAGGAATATATTGGGAAATACATCCAAAAAAACATATTAGAAAGGACGAGAAGCTTCGAGATAGGAGGTTAAGTGTATATAAACACACGGATCACGGAAATAGTTAGTTAGTCATAGAGAGTCACAGTTAGAGAAATGAGTGTGTTCATAGAGCACTAGCGCTAAGTTATGATGTGAATATAAATGTGTATATAGTCGTGTAGTTATTAGTGTAAATAAATAAGTGAAAATAAATCGAACCCAGTTTTAACATAAAATTCCTGTTACACTATTAAGGAAAGTAATATAATCGTGTAAAGGTTTCGGTATCCGGTTTTTAGCAGAACTTTACGTTTCAAAGGTCCTGGTGCTCAAAGAACATATTTTCAGCCATCGTTCTGTCTGCCTGTCTATCTTTGCCAAGATTATCCCGGGACCGATTTTGTTGCTTTCTTTTTTGTTTTGTATGATTTCAATACCGCTCGTTGGTGGCATAGATTGGCCTCCTTATAATTGTTGCTATGCAATAGCTGAAAAACGTGTTTCGCTGAAGACGGTGGCGCGACAAAGACTATGTCAATTTTGATGAAACTTTAAAATATTCTGCTTAAATCCCTCTACCTCCTACTATAGCGGGTATCCCTGATAAAATGCAGGTAAAATGTTGTGCTTCAATGAGTCTCCAAATTTTCTAAATGTGGGCACACCAGATTTTTGAAAAATGGACGTATAAAGCAACAAAATAGGTCCACTCGATCCCAAGCTCCTCTTGACACATATAGGCTGACAGACCAATGCTTGAAAATATGTTTTTTGATCTCACGGACCTCTGGAACTTGAACATCTACTGAAAACTGGACACCGAAAATTTTAGACAATTACAATAGATACTTTTCGTACTAGATTACCTAGAGTAGCGGTAGGAATGTAAAAACCAGACATAGATACAATTATTGAATTATTGTACCTCTACTTACTTTTAATGAAAAAAAATCCTAAAGTCGCAAAGCTATTAGGACGGTGAGTTTTATTGATTATCCAAAACAGTCGTAATTAATTGATGGACTTTCTAATTATTTATTTTTATCAGAAATTCTCATTTGGATTTAACAGAAATTCTCTGTTTATTATTACTTCGGATTTTCCAATCAATTAATTGCGCTTGTTCACTAACGCTTAAATTGGATATAATATTTTGCTATGAATCTTATAATATATTCTCATGAAAAGTAGTGTAAAACTACCATGAGTAATTCTGTCAGGTAATGAATATTTTTTAACAGAAAATTGGAATTCGGCCGACTATATTTGTTGAACGTTCACTGATACCAAAGAAGATGGCACTTATCTTTTTACCCACGGATATTCTTTGCTTGTAGTTATTATTATTTCGAGATTTTAGCGGCTTCAATACGCATATTTCAGATTTAAAAACTGTTCTAAATCGATAACTGTATCTCTAAGGAAAAAAATCATTTTAAATGTTGTTACTAATAATCTGTTGTTTAATTTGGCCGTCTCAGATTTTGAATTTTCTAAGGAATTTGCCCCTTCCACATACTTTGCTTGTAGTTATTATTATTTAGAGATTCTAGCGGCTTCAATACGCATATTTCAGATTTAACCACTGCTCTAAATCGATAACTGTATCTCTAAGGAAAAAATCATTTTAAATGTTGTTTCAAATAATCAGTTGCTTAAAAACATGCTGACATACAGTCGAATTGTATATCTCCTCAGTTTGGGAAGTCGGGCAAAATACATCTCAGTTAGTGCCGTTCGGAATCGATGACAGACAGAAGGTGCTGTATATTTGTATTTAAAAAATGTCGTTAAGTAAGAGGTCACCACTGCCTTGACTGTTTATGGCCCTCTAATTTGAATCTTATTTTCCATATTTACAAATATTCTTAATTAATTATGAAATATGAATTAATTTCGGAAAAACAACCACATACAAATTTGATTATACATTGTTTCGAATAAGCTTTATATCTTCTTGGGCCCAAATTTTTGAATAGGTAAGTATTTTAATATGGACGTCAGTTGTAAATTACAGGTACACCAATTGTATGGGATTCGAGGTTAAGGACTTTTTCTTTAAATTAAAATTTCCTGGAAAATTCCGGAGGGTAGAAGGATCGCTATAAAATGGCAAAAAGGTACGCCTTAATACCCTTTGGCCTGGTTGAATGGTATATCTCTTAGAGACATATCGGTGGTTCACCTTGTCACCTTGGTCACCTTAAACTGACGAGGCAGGGAAGGGGAGGCCTGTTCAGCATTGGTGGACATAGGTACTATACCTAGCGATCAAAAAATATTCACGCCTGTCTTTGCTTAAATCATATGAAATTGTATAATATTGAAACTCCAGTTATCATTTATTAAAGCAGAAATATTTTATTTATCAATATTGAAAGAAATTCACAAACCTGAAATGATTTTAACAATGAATACTTGATATGTTTATATGCCTTAAACATATTTTTGAGCTTCCCTTTGCAGACTTTATAATAATAACATTTTCTAATCAATTGATAATTTCCGCAATGTTCATCAGTTTGTTTTAAAATCACTGAAACAGAGATGAATGGCTATTTCTAGCTTAACATATTGATATAAAATTATACAAAAAATTTATTATAAATTCCAATTTTTTTATTAAGTATTTAAATTATTTTTTTTTATTAAATATTTCATATTAAATTTATTTATGTTTACGTAAACATTTAATAATTATAAAATTATAATTAAGCAGATGTGAGCCTGTTTTAATGTTTTCTAACTTATTTGAACATTATTGGAATAGGTATATTTGAATTCATGACAGTTTTTGAAATATTTACAATATCGTTTTAAAAACGAAGTCAGCTAAAAATTGAATCTAAATCGTATACCGATATCTTCCCGCTCGTATAAACAGTATCAAACATCAGTCAATTATTATCAATATGCACATTTATATAATATTGCACTTATCTTTTTTATGTTGAATTGAATGAGAATTTAAACATACTCTCAACACAAGCGGTAGGTATAAAGATTCATTTGTTATGTGATATAATTATATTGCTGTCGTAGACTGGAAATCCGAACACACTTATTGATTGTGACATGACAAGTAATTCCCACCTGATTATAGCAAAAACATACTGAGAAATCTGATTCTCATTTGCAATAGCCTACTTTAAATGACTTTCTTTTTTTGGAGTATTCAATATAATTTATTTATCTACTCTCACTGGGTGGTGTCTTCACATTTTCTATGAAAATGCAAAACAAAAGAATTCATAAAATCCATCCTACTCACTTCTTTTTACAACAAACATTTCTCAGCTTATCCATAAAGTCCATCTTAAATATCTTGGAAATAACATATTTAGAGTTTGTTCAGCCGTAAACATAATATCAATACACGCTTTATTTCTTCTCAACTTCTAAATTTCCGAGGAACCTCCGCACGCCATTGTTGGGCGCACAGCTTTTAACATAATATCCCATCGCCTTTTCACAGTTTCACCCCAAAACATACATGCTTCGCTTTTTTTCTCTCGTTTCTCACTCTGTCTAATTTTCTGCCAATTTCACGACCGAAAGCATCACAGTTAAGCCAGGTGTACGCGTTTAACACAAAAGGCCCGAACGCGCGATATCTTTTATTAGTTTATCGGATATATATATGTGATATGTATGCTCTCGAACACAACATCGGAGGCAGCGTGTCTGTCCGTCTGTATTATTATAATAGTAGTTGGTCGGTGGCCGCCGATCTCCATTCATCTCCAAAAAGCACATTCATTTAGTATCCACAAAAAGCAAATTATGAGAGGTAGGTAATAAATTGTCGAAGCATGCAATGCTCGTTCGAGTGAACTCTCGACGAACATGTGTAATTTGTATTTCGAGAGAGATTTATGAGATTGTCTGGTGCCAAAAAGATCGAGAAGGAGGTCTTTCAGTGTAGAACTTGGCAAGCGCGCTGGATGGTCACCTTTATTTCAATTTTTCGGAAGAATAAATTCAGGATCTATTATAAGAGCTGCATATGCTCGGCTTGAGCGAATTTCCATTACCATTTGAATCATATTTTATACAATTACATACATAATACATATATAAGTAGATACCCTTGACTTTGTCCACTCATACTCTTTGTAGCGTTTATTGCTTATGTACAGTCTATCATTTTGCTTCCATCCCATCCATATATGAAGTGTGATCATAATTAATATTATGTGGTGTGATGCTATACTTAGTTATATATACATAACATGGTTTTGTGAGCTTATTTTATGCAAATTCCATTTGAGTTCATTTCATTCATTCTCTTCTATTCTATCATTGATCATTCTGCAACTGCAGCATTGTTGTTTTCGTTAAACTGATACCATCACGTGACTCATTGTTGAAAAATACTCCCATATGACGTTTCCATTAAGAAACTCACCTAAAGTTGAATATGAAAATCATCTGATCGAATTGCGAAACAATTATTTACAAAGTAGGTACCTAGACAGACATCAATGGTTATATGTAATGTTGTCGTAGAATCAACCGTTTTTCCAAAATATCGAGCGATCCAATAAAATCTATTTGAACTGTGCCGTGTCACTCAGAACATAAATACTTTATTTTTACTTATAGTGAAAATATTTCTTACAAAAAATTGGACCGACTTTATCAGTTGTTGCACTGAAAAATACAAAATAATATTAATTCTATTGGTGCTGGTTCTTTTGGAGTTGGAGCCTACAACAACAAACTACAACGGCACAACTTCAAAATTACCAGCACCAATAGAATTAATATTATTTTGAATTTTTCAGTGCAACAATTGATAAAGTCGGTCCATTTTTTTGTAAAAATATTTATTTCACATTTTTGAGTGTAACATTAGTCATGAAAATTGTTGAACGTTCACTAATATCCAAAAAGTTATAGGTAGGTTTAGCTTGTACATAGCGAAATACGCATATCACATATTTCAGACTTTACCATTGCGAAAGTCGGAAACCGTGACTCTTTTGAAAAAATGTTAAATTTAAACGTTTCCGGATATGGTCCCCTTTCTAATTTTCAAATCTCCAATTTTCGATTTTCGGAAAAATTTGCCCCTTCCACATAGCTGAAACACATATTTCAGACTGCAGCGCGGAAACGTACGATTATTTTTTAAAATCTCCAATTTAAACATTTCCGGATATGCAATTTTCATTAATTCTGTCGTCTCGGATTTTCAATTTTCGAGAAAAATTGCCCTCTCCAGGGAAGGAGGTAAGGAGATGTTGGATCTGATTTTCTCAATATGGCACTATTTCCCAACTCTCCTCTTTCAAATGAAACAAAAATCGTCTAAATCGGAGTACGTTTACTATGCAAAACGCGCGAACAGCCATAAAAAACGCAATCTTACAACCGAATTGTATACCTTCTCCTTTTTTTGGTCAAAAAGACAATTAATTTAGATTATAATAAATATTGAAAATGTCTTCCTTCTGTCTCCAAACATTTCGTAGCACGATTCTCGATATTCTCAATAACATTGATTAGTAATTGAAGTGAGTTATTAATTTCTTGACAGCGTTTTTCAATCTTTAATTTCAAATCATTAACTGTTGTCTTAAAGATGGTGTTTTTCATATAAGGCCATAGAAAAAAGTCTAAAACAGTAATATCACATGAGCGAGGAGGCCACTTTTCCCACTAATGATACGGTCATCATAAATTCGGGTAACTAATTTATTGTATCTATAGCTGCATGAGGTAATACGTCATCCTGTTGGAAAAAACCATACTGCAGTTCATCATCCTGAAGTTCATCAAGGAAAAGTTGTAATATTTCATTGCTGCAGTTAGAGTATCTTCGAAAAATATTAGCCCAACTAATCTACGCCTACTCATTCCAACCCATGCTCCTATTCTCTGTGGATGAAGAGGTGCTTCAATTGTAACGTATGGACTTTTGCTACTCCTAATTCACATATTTTGTGAGTTAATAACCCTTCGAAAACCAGGCTTTGTCTGTGAAAAAAGTTAGGTTGCTCTTCCTTGAGATTATCCAAAAACCAACGACAAAACTGAACTCTTTTTGGATAATCCTCTACTAATAGCTCCTGAACAGAAGTAAATCTATAAGGATGAAGATGATTTTTTTTCAATATTCTTTAACAAGTACCATAACTTAAATGACCAACTTGTTGACATAAATGCCTAATTGGTGTACGCGGAGCCTTGTCAATTCCTTGCCTAATATCATCAATTAACGGAGGTAATTTCCTCTTTGGCCTTCCAGGAACCCTTCTTTCTCTCCCAACATGGCCAGTTTCTCTAAAATTATAGACCAAATGATTCATCGGGATACTTCTCTCTGAATTCCTCTAAACAAGCGAGAACAGAGTAGGTCCACTCTCCGTCAACTTTGACGTCGCTACAATAGTAACATTCAATAATAAATACTCTTTGATTTGTATTCAAAATTATCTTGGAAGTGATTGGATTCGCAATATCATGAACGCAATTCGCATTAACGCTTAACCGCCAAGGCATCGCCAAGGATTCCCGGCTTTCACTGCTGTCAGGATGTCAGGCAACTGGCAAATGACAAGACGGATAGAAGAGTAGGATGCGAAACTAACCAGTACAGCTAACGAAACCTATAAAAATACTATCATTGGCACTATTTACGTAGTGTAGTTCTATTTCTAGAAGCTATATTTATGAAACTAGACAAATATCAACATAAAAATATAGTTATTAATTTAATATTTCTATATGCCATTGTCATCGTTCGAAGTGTTCGAACGAACCAAATGTTGGCTGGATACACGCATTTGGTAATGAGACAAATACTTATTACTTGAATCTAGTAAAGACACGTTCTCCATTTCAAATGCCTACTGCGAATGATTTTTTTTTAGATCGCTCGATATTAGTTAACACTAAACAGATTTTATGCCACAGAAGCCTTAAGCCTTAAGAGGCGTAGGTATCCACATACTCAAGAGAAATTTCACGGTAAATAAAAGTTAATTCAATTGTTCTCGATAAAAAGAACCACAAAAGAAATTTATATACACTCACAAAAATCCGTTTGGCCTAGATATAGGTATATCTCTAAACGAATTTTCACAGCGAACACACTAATTCAAACGAGATGTGCAAACACAGATCTCGGCTATAACAAGAGAGTTTGCCATAATGTCTGACAAAAGACCATGAAGAGTAAATAGAAGAGAGTGACGACGGATGTTATGCTCACGAGAAAACTTTAATTAACAAAATTGACAATTCATCGTCCGTCTGTATTCTGTATTTTGAATGCCAGAATTAGTCACATTATCCAATCCATTGATTGCGGCTAATAATTTATTATCCTTAATTCAACAGTAGCAATGGTCGTGACTCTTGCAGATTCAATAGGGTGGTGTAGTGCAGTAGCGTCGCATAGAGGGAAATTATTGTTTATGCATTATATGATTCAATGAAGGTTGTCAACTTACTCAATAAAACCCATTAAATTTGTCAACATATACAGGGTTGTCCACGGGAAACGGATGGATTTAAAAAAAAACTTTGCTCTTAAAGTTTTAAACATACACAAGCTTTAATATTATAGAAATTAAGGGAAGTGATGCCATTTACACAAAAAATATGTTGAATCATTTTTTTCAAATTACCTACATCACCAGTGACGGCCATTGGAATGGACACACATTTCCACTCTCGAAAAATTGTTTCCACTTTGTCAAATAACTGTTCATTGATAAGTTCAATTTGATTCCTAATTGCGGCCTTCAGTTCTTCCGGAGTAAGTCGGTTTATATGTAAACATGTACCTTCAGGTGACCTTACAGGAAGAAGTCACACATTGATAAGTCCGGTGAACGCAGTGGCCACGCAAAAGTCTGTCATCATATTCACGTATCGTCACAGTAGTTTCATTTTCTTCAAAGAAAAATCGTCCAAAAATCCTACATTTTCCCACAGCACACCAATTGGTGACTTTTGGACCGTGCAATGGTCTCCGATGTAGCTCACGAGGATTTTCCCAATAACAAAAGTTCTGTTGATTAAGAGTCCCATTAAAATGGAAATGAGCTTCATCACTCATCACCATTTTCATATACTCATTCTTTCTCATTTCTCATTCACACTGTTTCTCTCATTATTGTAATAAAGTTTTATCATATCTCGTTTTTCTTTATTGGAGAAGTCCGTTTTTAACGACTCAGCAATTGACAATAATACAGAATGTCATTTACTTGTCACCGATTGGAAAAATCAAAGCCAACTACTTTATAAAAGTAATTTATTTCATTCATTTCAAGGTAATAAAAAGGGCTATTCAAATTTGTGAAATGCCAATATGGCTATGAGAAAAAGGCGAAACGTCAGGTTACAAAACTATTAACACCATTGGAAAGAGTGAAAAAAGTGGTGATGTAAATGGCTATGTATCTAAAAAATCATTTAGAAATAAAGCCAGGAAAAAATAAAATGATTTTCCGAAAATTCTGTTATTTCCGGATATCATCGGAACTACACGAAATTTCCAAATTTTTTAAACGGCGTACTATTGAGAATATAAATGCGTAACTTTGCCCCAATTTAATCATCTTCGTATTCCCTATAGTTTCCGAGATCCCGCTAGTGAGAGCCGAATTTGAAACAGCCTGTATAGGTAGGTACATCATATCTCGAGTATGAGCATCTCTCAATTTACCATGAGCTGTCGTAGATATATCTGAATATTGATGTCATAATAAATCCCACAGCATTTCCATACTCGATACACTCACTACCCACTTCCACTTGCCACTGATGCATCCACCATTAGCAAAGACGCATACCGAACAGGTGAGATCCATTTCCTTCGATTTTGTAATAATATTAATAATAATGATCGTGCATCAGCGCCAAACAACGTACCGTATCCCGTATCAAAACACTTTGGGTGTAGTATATTTCCCACACAGGCGGAATATACGAACGTACATATTGCGGCTTTCCAATTAACTACCGGAAAACATTAAAATCATCGAATTCGATTCGCATTAAACCGCAACGTGTGGACACGCGCCAACTACACGATTCACGATGCTTACTTATATAAATATATTATATATTGACAAAACATTCTATCGGTAATTAGTGGATGATTGAAGTTCTCTATAATATATTGAAAAAGTATTCGAATTCTCATCTGCCGGCACGTGACTTGTGGAATTGGAAATTCAGTTGGGTTGGATACTTACTCATAGGGAGGAGTATCGATGTGTATTATTGAGTGTTGCAAACAAATTAACAGTTTTTGAACAAGAAATCGTGAGAGAATTTTTCACCACCATTAACTATGATAGAAGGCTAATGTGCGATTGAAAAATATATTAATGTGAAAGAATAAAAAGGATATTTCAAAATTTTCTTGCTTGATATTTAATCTGATTTTGACGGTTTTTAACTGACCAGTTTCAATGAGTTCTTATAAATTTCAAGTACATTGGTACAATTTGTTATCAGAATTACCTAAGACCAGAGAAATATCGCGCGAATAAAATATTTTCTAATAGTAAGTTTATGGAAAATAAAAGGGTCTTGAACCAATTTCAAAATCCTTATGAATCTTACATTATATGTTGTCTTTAGGTAAATACACAATCCACATATTTTATCTAAAATTAAGAAAATGTTGACATGGGTGAGACACTATGTGTTAGTGCTAGTTTTTAGATTGCATTTATGAAGCCTTATATGAAAGATAACAAGACTAAGTAAATTTCCCTTCCAAGACTCAAGTACCAGAGGGAAAATGTTTTTCGGATTCAGAAAAAGTATATCAACTAAACATGCTTTAAATTATGTCAATAACTTCATGTGTAATCAACTCGACAGATCGCTAATAGCTGCATTTTTGGATCTAGCGAAGGCTTTTGACACGTGTGCACATGAATTTTTATTGATTATATTGTGGATCTTAGTACAAGAGGGATTGTTAATGATTTGATGCGGAACTATCTCTAAAATAGATTTCACTGTGTTATCATTAATGGTCTTAAAAGTTCTTACAGGTTAGTCACTAGTGGAGTCCCACAAGGTTCAATTTTGGGTCCATTGTTATTTAATGACAAATATAATGGATTATTGCAACATAAGATACAGGGTGTTATTGTATCATATTACCTATAGGATGATACAGTAATTATCTGTAATGGTGACAGTTAGGATGAAGTTACAGACAGTGCTAAACAAACATCAAAAAATATATAAAATGGTTTAATTATCACAGAGTGACTTTGAATATGTCAAAATCGAGTGTTTTGAATATGACTTTATATATGCGGATAAGCTCCTTGTTACAGATGGACTAACAATACATAAATATGGTCGTTAAATAATTTGAATTGTAAATGTGATAAAATAAAAAAAAAACAGTCAAAGAATTTAAATATATGTTATACTGGATGGAAATTGGAATTGGAACCAAAAAACGTCTTTTATAGAGGGCGTATTAAACATCATATTAAGTGTTTGATTTAAAATAATATAAAGTTGTAACATATTATTATACTTGGTACAGAATTTCTGTATTAATATTTTTTATATTATATCTAGAGCTTCTTAGGTTAGATAAATAATGCCGATGGCAATGACAGGATAGTCAGTTAGTGATAGATAGTCGGTCGGTCATAGATCATAGACAGTAGAAAGTCGTATATAGTCAGAGAAATGAGTGTGAATATAAATGTGTATATAGTCGTGTAGTTATTAGTGAAAATAAATAAGTAGAAATAAATCGAACCCAGTTTTAATATAAATCCCCGTTACAAAATACACTGTGGGCAAAATTAAGTTGGAACACATTTTAACCTTTACATTTTTTGTTTTCAAGCCAATTTTAATAAAATTTGGACACGGTACGAATTCGTCAATTCTTGAAGGGTTGCTGTTATTTCGTAGAAGGAGGGGCTTAATTTATATTGCAGTGCTGTTTTTCTCGTTGCAATAATAAGCGGCTGTGATTAGGTCAGTGGCGGCAAGAAATCGTCATTAGTAAATGCAGTCATATTCTCAATGAATTTTTGTAAAATAAGTTTATTTTTATTACTAAAAAATGTTTGAAAATGCTTTACTTTTTATTTTATATTTATGATATTATATCATTCACAAATTCTAACCGGCAATCTAGTGTCATCCTTATACGAAATACCAGCAGCCGTTCAAGAATTGACGAATTCGTAATGTGTCCAAATCTATTGGGATCGGGTTGAAAACAAAAAAAATATGATAGGCTAAAATCTGCTCCAACTTAATTTTGCCCACAGCATGTAGTATGATTTAAATTTATTGAATTTATATCCCAATTCAACTTTGAATAATAATAACTAGGTAGATACATATGCGCTAAACGGATCTCGGTATGGATGATAAAAAATAACAAGCAGATTTTATTTGAGTTTCTCTTTTGAAATGATCTATGAATTATTATAGCTTTTGAGTGTTGTTAGAAGAGATTATCAGCTATGTCCATAATAATTTTGATTGCATTTACAATGGCTTATTAAATAAACATTGTTAATTTCGGTTTGAGTATACATTAAACCACCAATAAATTTTGTAACCATCGACACCGGACAATATATCAATTATTATTTGGGTCAGACATTATTACTGGTGTATATGTGGTTGTTTCCTAGTAGAAATAAACTAGTAGCTCAACTCTGACAGCCTGCAGAGTTTTCAGGTGAGATGCATTTTACGGATTGTTGAATATAAGTTCGTTACTAAGTGGTGCTGCGTAAATCTATATTTTCATAAATACATTTCTGGTGCATATCCGACTACCAATTGAGCCGTCCGCGACGATCTACAACTTCCACAACAATTTCGGCCATATCTGTTCGCATCGGTGATAGCGCGGCGCCATACAAATAATGTGGCAGAAATAGATTGAAGCATTTGCTGCGAAGTGAGCCTACTAGTTTATTTCTTCATTATTGTTTTGTGCTGTAATTTACTGCATACTGATGAATTGTACAAAAGAATTTGCTGCAAAAATGAATATTGAATAACAAACAGTAGGGTATCATATCGGTTTTGAATATTGTAGAGAAGGTCGATGTAAAATTTATGTAAACAATCAAATTGTTTTGGTTGCTGCGGATAGCGAAATGAACTAGTCTGGATGTAACGCTATTTTTGAGCGCGTGATGCAAAAAATATTTGCATAGATAGACGAAAAAAGTAGAACAAATAACAATATACATTCAATACTTTTTTCAATTATAAATTACGAGCGAAAAATTTTACCACGTACGTGAACTATAACTAGCAGTTATCCTGGCTGTATTTATAATTATGAACTAACCCTGAAAAATACAAAATAATTGATATTTATTCTAGGGGTACTAGAATTGCAAAATCAGGAATATTGCATAAATCAATCAACGACAATATGTGTTGTATTGAACAAAACATACAAAAATTTTAAATGATACCAAAGGTCTTCTATCTACACAAATTATAATTCATCTGTTGTACAACCTCAAAATTCCATGTCGTTGGTTCTATTTTTGTAAGAAGTTATACTACCTATTTCGTTCGAATCTATGTCTATATTGTTGGTTGGTGGTGTTTTTGAATGAGTTCTGATTTGCGAATTACATTAGTTAAGATATGTAATCTGCTGTAAACAGTGGAGATCCCTGTATAAAGCAGAACAACATCGAGATCCCTTCATTGTCATAATTGAATAATCTCTCTCTTTTTGAAATGGAGAGAAATAGTACATAAACTAAGAGACCCTTATAATAAGGTAGTTCATTATTCATGTGACTAGTAACAAACTGAATGAGACAAAACGCTCGTAAGATAAAAAAAATCCCGATGGCCTGTAGTCAGCGGAAAGGTAAATTTTTCAAAATTCATTGAATTGAAATCTTAACAACCTTTTCATTGGTATACCTACATGTTATTACATAAAATTGTCATAGCCTTGCGGTTAGAGGTTTTTGTTTTGGCTGTTGAGTATAAAGCAGACAGGGTTCGAGTCCACTTCAGGGCAGATTTTTTTTTTCGCCTATTTCTTTTCAATAAATATACTATATATTTTTTTAATCAGGGTCTATAGTAAGATCTCCAGAAAATGTACAATTACATCAAATTTATATTGAGTGTTCATGTTTTATCAATATTTGTTATTTTTCTTTATTAATTTTTATTTTTTTACCTGTGTATTTTATGAAAAAATGCTTTGAACAAAAGTTGTAGGTACTGATTATATCTGTAACCTAAAATTATTTTTAATAATATTTAAACTACGGCTCTTTTTTGATAATTTTTTTAAATGTTTGAATGGTCGCCATTTTGAAACTACTTACCCGATATTGCCCAATAACGAACTCGACCGAGATATTTGAGAGATTGATTTTTGTAGCAAATTTGAACTTGATACCTTCAAAACTGCGACCTCTATCGTGTTAACAAATTTCGTAATATCCCATATATATGTATATATATATATATATAAACTTTTGAACCAAATGTTTTTTTGGACTAACTTATAGACATATAACAACATGCCGTTGAAATTTTTTCGAAATTCAAAAGTGTGAACGATCGCAATAGGTATATTTCTATAAGAAATTTACCTAATATGAAAATCGCTTAATAGATAGAAATAGAGAATGTAATAACCGGCCCACCACCGTACTACCTGACCCATAATCTATTATTTTCTCAGTCTGTAGTTACATGAATTGATTCATCTGAATGAATCGTAATATGATATGTCAGAAATGTCATTTCTTTTTTTTAGTAAACTTATGAATGACAAGTTACTCTTAACTCTTTCTGTTTAATATCTACTCGGGGATTTATTTTCTCAAGAACTCCCGAATACAAAAGCCGGAGTACCTATATGGAAATAGGAAAAGCATAAACAATCTCAGGTATATGCAGATGATATTACTTTTATAAACGCATCTAACTTAGATAATTTGCATTACCTCATGGGACATATGAATATCTTAAAAAAACAAAATATATGAATAAAAATAAACAAACAAGTAACCAACTGTCACTGATCATTAATAATATCTTCACTGACTTAGTTTCAGAATTTGCGTACGTGCAATTATAAATGAAGAGAATGATCATACTGCAGACGAATTGATTTAGCATAAATAGTCTACAAAAAATGAAGTATCTCTTAATCAAATATTGATTTAAATTAAACATTGCACAATGTAAGATGCTACATTCTTTTGTAGTTTCTACATGGAGCCACGTTATGAACTGAAATGAAAACATGACAAAGCTGAAATCCTTCAATATGTGGAGATATTAACTAGTCTGAAATATGTGTGTTACAACTTGTATGTACTATTGAAATCTCTGAATATAAGTGAGCTTCCAACAATTTTGATCAATAGTGATGCATTCAAAAATGTAAAGTATTTCTTCTTTCAAAAACTAGGACCGGCTTCATTTGTTAGTCTACTGAACAATACAAATAATATTAATTCTACTGGTGCCTTTGAAATTGTTGTAAAAAGTCTTCTATCTACCTATATTTTAGTGAAGTAATAAATTCGGTCCTAGTTTCTGTAAAAAAATATATGATAATTCCTATTCCCATGCAAGTTTGATAATTAATGGTTGAGATCTGGAACCGTTGTTTATAGAATAGGGTTTCAAAATTTGAGATTTCTAGTCTCGTCTCGAATTCATGACGAGATCGAGACGAGACTGATTTATTTATTTGGAGACGAGATCAAGAATTATACTCTATGATACTATGATTTCTTGATCTCGAGAAAATGAAGGTGCTGCAACTTCAAACACTTAAAAATTAACAAAATATGAGAAAAATAACGATAGATATTAGAAAAATATAACATGATTTTTTAAATAACAAATTATCTTAACAGATAAGAAAATTATTGTCTAGGCACTCGTAAATATATCTTTGTTTCACAGGCAAAAATTCAAACATGTAAAAATTGAGCCAATTCTCCAGTTAATCGGTTTCGTTCTTTTCTAATGGTCAGTGTGCTCTTGAAAACAGTCTCTCTGCAGGCATTGAAATAGGTTGTAAACTTACAAAACTATTTTCGTCACATAATTTTAAAGATACCCGCTACCTGGGCTCGGTGGTTCTCGGTGCGGTGGTCCTTATTTCAGTAAATATCATTTTTTGTTTATGTCCAGACTTGTTCACAAATTATATTTTTATTAGATTTAAATAATATTTTAATGTCTTGTACAATGCTATTGTATGATTCTTTATTACAGATAATTGTAAGATATTTATTAATACTTACTTTAGATATTAATTGACACGATACAGTCTGCCATAAAGTGCCATAAATTTAACCTTATTCTTATTGTATTCTTCAAAAATGTTAGTTCAAGTTTATATTTTACTTCCAAGGATATGCTTAAAGAGTTCGTGTAATTTTCACTTTTTGGTTATATGAGGCATTTAGTTCATAGCATATAGCACTGTAGTCCAACGTAATTTTTTTAATAGAATAAAATTACCCTTTCTTATGGTGCTGACTTGTGTTATATACACATGTATAATATTTTTTAATAACACCTAGTTTTTGTTTTCGAGAATCTCGAGATCGAGAAATTCTCTTCAAGAAAAACATCAAGATGAGAGTTTGTTAATTTCTTGTCTCGACGATCGAGACGAGACGAGAAATTTCCTTCAAGGCGAGATTTCTCGTCTCGATGAAACCTCAGAATAGAAAACATTATATCAAATACAAATTTCTGCCAACTTCGATTGTAGAACAATTGTCGGGTGAAAAAAATTAAAGTGTTTGTGAGCTTGTCCTAATTTTGTCTTTGATTAGTTCGACAGACTTTGACAGATTTCATTTAGAAAATATCATATTTATCGACTATTTTGTTGAAAATAAACATTTTTATGAATAAAATAGCTTATCTGTTCCAAAATTTTTTATTGATATAATGACATACACAATGTAAAAGGAAAGAATGATGATTATATAATGCGATAATATTAGATGTTATTATAGGAGGGAAAAAGGTTGGAGATACTTAATAAACATAATACAAAAAGGATTCCTACTGGAAATATGTTCGCATTGTGAATGTCAGTGTTCCCATAATATGCAATTGTCTATCAAACTACTGGTAACAACATAAAGACATGCGGTTAGCGACAGAGAACACAGAAAGCGAGCGCCCTTTTCATCGTGTCCCTTCAAATTTCATTCATTTATTCATAAAGATCTCTCGAGCACAATAGCAACACAATTAAATATCATCAAAATTGAGCCGGGACAGTATTTGATATGTTATAATAACGGATGCATTTTCGAGACCTGCACATAGAAAGGGGAAGAAGGGGATCAACCCTTGAAGACCGACTGGCTTTGCCCCATTGGTTGAACAGTGAAGGAGCCCTTTAATCATGAGTTATATAGGAGGGGCTAATATACTATACAACTATATGATGCATTGAGGGTATAGGATGGACGCTTAGATGTTAACAAGATAAAAAACAAAATGTAATTTGTCTGTTAAGGTTTTATTATATGAACAAATGAAGATCTATTAGGTGCTGCGTCAGTGAGACAGGCTTTGTGTGACTTTTTTTATTTTGGGGGCAAGAGCATCAACTGTCTGAGTGTGACTATTATTTGGATTTATGAATTTGTAAACTTTGCTTAACAGTAACAGTTTTAAGAAACCCATTAAAACTGAATATTCAATGCAAAAAGTTGTCATGAGTTTTAATTTTATTATTTAGTGCTTCCGGAAATATCTTTTATAATGTCATTGGAATAGACCTTATAGAAATAAAAGCCTCTGTTTAATTCATATTATTTTATTTATGTTATGTATTATGTGATATTAGTCTATTTATAGTGGAAAATTATAAAGTTATTGTTCCTAAACCAAAAAAAAAAAATCTAGTGATATCCATTTTAAAATACTTCAGGTTTTATTAATAAAATAAAATAGCGTTTATAAATGAGTATATATAAAAAATATTATTGAATGTTCATTTTCTGGGAAAACACTTATGAAAATGAAATTTGATTGAACTTTCCTGTAGAGCTGATGTTTCTACCACGCCTTTATATATTATGCATCACTTTGTCCACAGTTTTTAAAAGTTACATTATTGTCTATCCAGGTTTCGTCTAAATAAACAACCTTCTTCACAATATCTTTTAATAAATCTTAAGATTTTTTTTGTTAAAGGCCTCTATATGTTGCGAAGAATTTACATTTTGTAATGAGTTTTTATAATAAAAAATAAGGAAATCCTTATAAGAAACAGTTTTTACTCATTTGTTGACCGACGAACCTCAAACGATGGAGGTATACACTTCGACTGTGTGCTTTTTTTGGTTTGTGCATGACTTTTATATAGCAATCGTACTCTGATTTTGATGATTTTTGATTCTTTTGGAGGAGGAGTTACGGTTTTTGAGTTAAGCGGAAGTAAAATGGTAGCAACTAAAATACTTTTGGGTATTTCCGTAGCGATATTTTGAGATCTCAATAATAACAACAACAAGCAAAAATATACGTCTACTATCTTCATTGATATTAGTGAACGTTCAACTATTTTCGTGTCTAATATTACACTCAAAAGTGTGAAATAAATATTTTTTACAAAAAATTGGACCGACGTTATTTGTTGGTGCACTGAAAAATACAAAATAATGTTAATTATATTAGTTGCAGTTAGATTGAAAACAAGTACGAGCATTAATATAATTAATATTATTTTTTATTTTTCAGTGCACCAACTAATAACGTCGGTAAAATTTTTGGTAATATTCATCTGAATACATGTATTTTAATATATTTTTTACCTATTCGGTGGATATTTTCTTTAGTTCTCTCATAGGTATTGAGAGTTTTTTTTTCTTATGAATATCAACATCACAAAAGATAATAAATGTGTATACTGATAATAATTTTGTGTTATTTTTTATAATTTAGTTAATATTCGCCCAAAAGTGATGTTTCAATATTACAGTTGCGAAGACACTTTCCTACATTTACATGGCATACTTCGCATGCGTTCATTTTTTAGATGGCTTGATATTATGACGTCAATGATTTGAATTAACGACGTTATATGATTTTTTTGCTGAGAAATTAACTAATCGTGTTAGAAAGGTAAGAAAAGATGAAGTAACCCTTGAAATAGAGCTTCTGTGATTGTAAGCCAAACTATAGGCTTGTTGCAATCAACAATTAAACCCAATTCGTAGGCACTGAATTATAAAATTTATCACTTTCCACAGCATCATTTGGTTTGTAAATTTGTCGGAGGACGTATATTCTGGATTCATTTCCAAAAAATTATGTAAAATATAAGCCTCAGTATTTTTATTGGATTTTGATAATTATTCAGAGGTATTTTCGTAGTAGGTAATATGGCTATGGAAGTATCTGCTGAAAGTCAATTAAAGTAATCAATAGTTTGTATAATTGCGAAGTCGTCACTTTTTGCGATAATTGCAACTCAACTTGCGAGAAGGTGTCAAGTATTGAAATATTTCTCATAAAACCAATCGCACCTTTCCACAAGCAAAGTTACTCTTACGCAAAAAACGATGGATCTCAAGAATAGGCACTTTGATCTGAAGCAGCCAATAATAAAATTATTGTGTAATTATAATAGGTATGTATGTCAACGTCGATTGTTATTGTTGGAAATCTTAAAGAAATTTCATATAAAACTATTTATTTATAAATATATAAAGCTTTGGTTTCAACTATATCTAATATTATGTACAATAAATATATAAATATACATTCTCTCATATCAAAAATACACACTAGTTTTTTAAAATTTCCTAAAAAATACCTATTTCCTATCTGTCAACAGATAACAAATCCAATTCACAATCCGCTTCAGATTTTTCCGAACATCTTACCCCTGATCTCATCGAACAAAAGCAACCATGTGTCTCCGTCTTTGAACCGGAGTGATCTGTTTCCTTTTTCTGCTTAACACGTCGATTCTGGAACCATATCTTCACTTGCTTTTCCGATAGCTTCAGCGTGTTTGCTATCTCTATTCTTCGCAATCTTGAGAGGTATTTGTTATTGGCAAATTCACGCTCCAATTGTAAAAGTTGTGTACTGGTAAAGGCTGTTCTTATTCTTTTGCTCGAATCTCTACTCTGATCCTCGCTTCGATGATCATGACTTAATGTGGGCGATGGCGTTGATCCCCTACTTTCGACTTGCTGATGCAGACCGTGAATAAATGTTGGTGGTGACTCTGTTGTACTCTGATGGAGTCGAGATGGTGATTTGCTTGGTGCTTCCAATTTCACAGGTTGAGTAGGTGGTGGAGGTGGTATCCTGAGTGACATAGAAGGCACTGGCCGCACTGGCGGCTTCTGTGGGTAGGCACGAATGTTGTTGAATTGTTGATAGAAGAGTTCCTGATGGTAGAGCAACTCCTGCTGTTGCACATAACCGAGGGAAGATAGCAGGAAAGGCGAGTAAGGCATCATTGTTGGGTATTCACTGAAACTTTGAGGGATTTGAGCGGATTTCATGTCTTTTTGTTGATTACCGATTAGTGAATCTACTAGAAAAGATCGCGACATTTTTCGTGTCATTATCGCACTCGGGGGGTAGGATAGAGCGTTGTATAGTGTACTGAATGGCAGGTCTAGTATGCTTGCCTTATATACCCTTGTATTATATGAGGCAACTAGGGATGGGGGAAATAAATGGATGCTCCGCCCCTCTGGGATGGTAAGTACCTACCTACCCTCTAAGCATATGGGTTTATGACAGAAATATTGTAAAGTATTGTATAATATGAAATCGCTATTGAAAATTCAGTATTTAGCGATTAGTTAGTCTTCAATGGTGTGGATAAATACCTAAAACTGATTAAATACATAATTTATAGATTATTGTGTTTTATTTAGAGCTTCCAGATCTATTTTTGATGTTTTTATTCAGATCCATGTAAATGCATGCAACCAACATGAATATAATACTGTGTTATCTTTTTTCATTGAGAATATTTTTCAGTTAACTGTAAAATATGGATTAAACATATATGAGGCTCCTTAAATTTAATCATTTTTTTAACAATGAACCTCATACAGCTTGTTCTTTTTTAATTGATTGGCTTCAATAAAAGGAGAAGGTATAGAATTTGGTCGCATGTTTGCTTTTTATTATTTTTTTATTGCTGTTCGCTTGTTTTCCATAATAAACATACTCTGATTTAGAGGGAGGGGGCAATTTTTCTCGAAAATTGAAAATCTGAGAATGCAGAATTAAAGATGGGACCATATGCGGAAACGTTTAAAATGAAAATTATTTCAAAAGAGCTACGGTTTTCGAGTTTCAGCAGTGGTAAAGTCTGAAATACATATGTAATATGCGTATTTCCGTTATGAGCAAGGGCAATTTAATTTCGAAAATATAAAATAAATGAAGAGATTATGTGTAGCAACATTTATTTTGAACATTTTTTCGAATGAGTTACGGTTTTCGCAGCAGTAAAGTTTGAAATAAACAATATCTGCGCCGCGATGTTTTGAGATCTCTATCTAGTATCTTCTACTATCTTCTTTGGTATTAGTGAACGTTCAAGAATTTTCATGACTAATGTTACACTCAAAAATGTGAAGTAAATATTTTGTTACAAAAAATTGGACCGACTTTATTAGTTGTTGCACTGAAAAATACAAAAGAATATTAATTCATTGGTGCTGGTAATTTTGAAAATGTGCCTTATTTTATTGTTGTAGGCATCAACTCCAAAAGTACCAGCACCAATAGAATTAATATTATTTTGTATTTTTCTGTGCACCAACTAATGAAGTTGGCCCAGTTTTTTGTAAAAAATATTTATAAAATATACATTCCCTTCATATTATTTGGAGTTGTAAGACGAAGTTGTACAAAAAAACAATACAAGATCAATATCGAAACATTAGAAACTAACCAGAATATTATTTAGTTATTTTTTTCATTTTAAAACTAATCAATTACCGGATATTAGTTGAGTGTATTAGTTCACTTTAGATGTAATTAAATGATCAGGATTTTCATTACCTATATATGTTAAGGCCTATCGTTTGAAACCTCTTCCTATATATGCGGTATATTACTAGGGTAGGTATTGATATTGTCCTATTCAAATATTGAAGATTGAATACCAAGATTATGCCCACATTGACTATGATCAGGTATCGAAATGTCTAAAGTTCAGGCCCCTTGTACAGGGTGGCCAAAAATTTTCAATAAAAATGATATATTTTGCGATTTATACGGAAGATGCAACGATATTAGATATACCTATAAGTATCACAATTAGAAAGAGCAATGGTTGTTTTTTGTATTGTACTCAAATTTCTATTTCAAAGCTAGGATTAAATAAAATAAACAAAATAATATAAACTTGAATCTTTTAATAAAAAATATTTTTTACAAAAAAATGACTGACTTTATTAGTTGGTGCACTGAAAAATATAAAATAATATTAATTCTTTTGGTACTGGTAATTTTGAAGTTGCGCAATTGTAGTTAAAAAGAATACTCTTGGCACCAACTTCACAACTACCAGCACCAATAGAATTAATATTATTTTGTATTTTTCAGTACACCAACTAATAAAGTCGGATCTTTTATTTTAAATATT
This sequence comes from Crioceris asparagi, assembly GCA_958507055.1. NCBI lineage: Eukaryota > Metazoa > Arthropoda > Insecta > Coleoptera > Chrysomelidae > Crioceris > Crioceris asparagi. The sequence continues at coordinate 11,894,777 of OY293828.1, forward strand.
TATTTCACACTTTTGAGTGTTAAGTGCGATCAGCAATCAAAGAAGGTTGTAAATCAACAAACACTTGTGTTATCAGCAGGCTGTCTGCGCAGAGTTGTACCTGCCATAGTCATTAAATTTTGTTTTGTAGGTAGGTATAATGGGTTAAGATAATTATTTAAAAAATCGCTTGAATATATTTGAGAATTGTTTATGTATATACAATATATTATGATATATAACACAAAAACATTCATAAACATCACGATAATGAATGCGATTATGCCAAATGCCAAACAATTTCATGGGATATCTTAATCCGGACCTGTGAATATTTCAAGGGATTAGTGATGCGCAAAGCAAGACCAAGACCAGTATGGTCTTGGTATTGTTCTTGGTCCTGCACATTTGGTATTTGTCTTGGTCTTGTATCAAATCCTTAGTCTTGGTCTTGGGTCTTGGTCTTGCATATACGGTCTTGGTATTGGTCTTGGTCTTGCTGCAAGACTTGCAAGACTTCGCATGACTCTTGCAAAAGTTTTCATCTTCTTATAAGTGTGAAAATTTGTTGCGATTCTAAACCGTAATTAATTAATTCAAATGAAGAAGAACCCTGCAATATGTAGGTATGGGAAGTATGTAATTCATAATCTATAAGATTGCCTGTACCTAATTATATTATCATTCGAAATGGATAAATATCGAACGTATAAAAAAAATGTCATTGTCCAGAACAAACAGGCCTGGTATTGTAATGGTACCAAACCAATTTAGAATAAGTAATGAGAATAAAACTAGTTGCGTAGAATTAAGTTAGGGCAATAAGATGCGTAATCAATTAATAAAGTTTATAAATTAATAATCAACATTCACTTATGAGAATCGTATCTTACTAGCGCGACTTATTCTGCTTGTGCTTTCTTGGTATCATCTGTCGGAACTGAGCACTCATTTTACTACATTCTTACATACTTCTATTTCATAACTCATTCTCTCGCTCATTCTACAATGGTTTTGTACCATTTTCTTTGATAAAATAGAAATAATCTCTCAGAGTGGATATTGAGTGAAAGCAATTAAAAGTATTTCTGGTTTATAAAACTAACTTCAACTTTTGTATAAAGCTTTTTCCAAAAAAAGAAAATTAAAAAAAATCCCGATGGCCTGTAGTCAGCGGAAAGATAAATTTTTCAAAATTCATTGAATTGAAATTTGAACAACCTTTTCATTGGTATACCTACATGTTATTACATAAAATTGTCATAGCCTTGCGGTTAGAGGTTTTTGTTTTGGCTGTTGAATATAAAGCAGACAGGGTTCGAGTCCACTTCAAGGCAGATTTTTTTTTCGCCTATTTCCTTTCAATAAATATACTATATATTTTTTTAATCAGGGTCTATACTAAGATCTCCAGATAATGTAAAATTACATCAAATTTATATTGAGTGTTCATGTTTTATCAATATTTGTTATTTTTCTTTATTAATTTTTATTTTTTTACCTGTGTATTTGATGAAAAATTGCTTTGAACAAAAGTTGTAGGTACTGATTATATCTATAACCTAAAATTATTTTTAATAATATTTACAGTACGGCTCTTTTTTGATAATTTTTTTAAATGTTTGAATGGTCGCCATTTTGAAACTACTTACCCGATATTGCCCAATAACGAATTCGACCGAGATATTTGAGAGATTGATTTTTGTAGCAAATTTGAACGTGATACCTTCAAAACTGCGACCTCTATCGTGTTAACAAATTTCGTAATATCCCATATATATATATATATATATATATATATATATATATATATATATATATATATATATATATATAAAAACTTTTGAACCAAATGTTTTTTTGGACTAACATATATATAGACATATAACAAAATGCCGTTGAAATTTTTTCGAAATTCAAAAGTGTGAACGATCGCAATAGGGTTATTTCTATAAGAAATTTACCAGGAAATTTAATAGGTAGAGACTTGTTAATACGCGCATTTATGAAAATAGGTATCTATTTCAAAAATTAGTCTTCGATCAAAAAAAATAGTTTCAAAATAAGGGCAACCTAAAATTTCAAAAATCTCCAAATGTAGCTACTTTTTTGCTTAAAACAATCTGCGCGACAGAAAAAAATAATAAAAATAAAAAACCGTGTAGTTTACCTATAACTGGCTACGAACTGTCGGGATTCTTTGAAAACAGCTCGTTAAGGGAAATCCTAGAAGGGTTGAAACTACTGTATAGGGTATTTCAGAATTTTTTGAAATCCGGTAATCCTAGAAGACTAAAATGAACTTTTAATTCAATATTTTTAGTATCTGTAAAATAAAGATCGATAATAAGGGAGTTCAAAGATTAATCAATTAGGTTATTTACTAGCGTTTCTTATATAATCATCGAGCAAAAAAATATGTTTCCTACCAATTTGTTGTTTGGTTACGGAACTGCAAGAGTCTTGCAAGTCTCGCAAGTCTTGCAGCAAGACCAAGACCAGGTTAGTCTTGGTATTGGTCTTGCATCCCAGTATTGGTCTTGGGTCTTGGTCTTGAAACATTATTCACGAAAATCGTTGAACGTTCACTTATACCAAAGAAGAACCCTTGTATTCTTTGCCTGTACTTGTTACGAGTATTATTTGGAGATTTCAGAACATCTTGGCCGAAATACTTACTTACAAACATGAGAAGGGAAAATATGGCCCATCCCACAATTGCGCAGTGGTTTGTTTCTCAGGTGATTAGTATCCATTTAGCTACAACATAAGCGTAGCTTTATGGGCATAAAGTGTATGGATATTGTAATGGGAATTTATATTAAAACTGGGTTTGATTTAATTTCACTTATTTATTTATACCAAAAACTACACGACTATATACAAATTTATATTCACACTTATTTCTCGGACTATATACGACTTTCCAATGTCTATGATCTACGACCGACTGACTATCCAGCACTAACTGACTATCCTGTCATTGAAATCAGCATTATATATCTAACATAAAAAGCTCTAGATAATTCCAGTGTTGTTTTCGTTGTTTCTGGAGGTTATTTCTCAGTATATGGCTTCTAGAATAGACCAGGGCATATTCTCGTTGCCTCTGATGTATCCCGAGTTTTCCGGAATGTGCATTGTGTGTGTAGTTCATTATTCGGGTAAGTCTTCACGTTACACTGCCCCCTCCTTAGCATCTGATCGTTCCGATCAAAATCATCCTTGGTATTACCTTGCTGGATTTCCGTTACATGGCGGAATCTACACTTGGTTCCTGCCAGGCAAACACCGTTGTTGAATAAGTAACTGTCTATCGTCTTTCCCGAGTACACTCCTTTTGGATTAAATCAACACACGGTAATTTGCACACCAGCGTCCTGGAAGATGTATTCGATCATGCTCCTTACAATCTTCCAATCTAGCCCTTCCAATCCGCAGCCTATTTGTTGAAGACCCAACTTCTTGATGTCATAATTCCTGACTTCATTCCTTAGGCTCTTCAGTGCATGCCAGATGTCCTTGTAAGTGGGTTTTCCTCTAGATATCTTCTTCGTAATCAAATAGAAGAGGTTCCGATTACCATCTGCTAGTCGCAGAACTTTTCCTACTCTTGGTCATTGGGCTGACAATTCATGCAGTCTTCCAAACTTACTTTTAAACACCAGAGCAATTCCTCGGCCCATACGTAGATCCTCCGCTACACAATGGGCAATAGAAACATCGGCTGATAGTTTGAAAAGGTCTTGTTGAACCTCAACTGTCACACCGAGTCTGACCTTCCTCCGATCCGCGTAGTTGGACATAAAGTCGTTGAAACTGACATTTCGCTCCTCAACGTTCTTTTCTTGAAGAGCCACTCGTGTTTCGTCCTGGTTGTTCGATCCAGCGTATGGTGCGTTTATGTGCACCATTCTAGGTTTTTCCTCTTCATAATTTCATATGGCCCTTCCTATTGCCTTTGGAGTTTGGGACAAAGGCCTCGACGTTGAGGATTATACAGCCGAACAAGGTCCCCCACGTTGAAGACTCCATCAGCTGATCGAATATTGTAGTGGTGCTTCATTCGATCACTGGTAAGCTGGATGTTCTGTCTGGCTAACTTTATCCATTCTGGCTCTCAATTGGTAGACATATCCTTCTCCTGCGACACTCTCCACTGTAGGTCTACGGCCAAATTCCAGGTCACAGGGTAGGCGTAACTCACGCCCCAATATTAAACTAGCTGGAGTCTGACCAGTAGTGATGCTGCGAGACTGGTCTTGGTCTTGCAGTCTTGGTCTTGGTCTTGCAATTTTGCAAGACCAAGACCGAGACCAAGACCGTCTATGCAAGACCAAGACCCAAGACCAAGACCGATACTGGGATGCAAGACCAATACCAAGACTAACCTGGTCTTGGTCTTGGTCTTGCTGCAAGACTTGCGAGACTTGCAAGACTCTTGCATTTCCGTAACCAAACACCAAATTGGAAGGAAACATATTATTTTACTCAATGATTAGATAAGAAACGCTTATTAATAACCTAATTAATTTAATCTTTGAACTCCCTTATGATTGATCTTAATTGTACAGATTCTAAAAACATTGAATTTAAAGTTGTTGGTTGAAAAGCGAGTTCATTTTACCCTTCTAGGATTTCCGGATTTCAAAAAAATTTTAAATACCCTATACCTATACCGTAATTTCAACCCTTCTAGGATTTCACTTACCGAGCTGTTTTCAAAGAATCCCGACAGTTCGTAGCCAGGGGAAGGTAAACTACACGGTTTTTTATTTTTATTATTTTTTCTATCGCGCAGAATGTTTTAAGCAAAGGTTAAAAATCATCTATAAATCTGATTTTTTTTGGTGACATTTATCCAGTGGCCACTTTTGGAGATATTTGGAATTTTATATTGCCCTTATTTTGAAACAATTTTTTCGATCATTAACTAACTCAACTGAGATATTCACACGATTGACTTTTTAAATAGATAACTAGTTTTATAAATGCGCGTATTAAATCTCTAACTGTTTTTAATTCTCATTTTTTGGAAAAAGCTTTCTACAAAAATAGGAGTTAGTTTTATCAGAAATACTTTTGATCGCTTTCAGAGATTCTTTCTATTTTATTAAAGAAAATGGTACAAAACCATTGTAGAATGAGCAAGAGAATGATTTATGAAATAGAAGTATGAAGTAGAAGTATGTAGTAAAATGAGTGCTCAGTTGGGACGGATGATACCAAGAAAACACAAGCAGACTAAGTCGCGCTAGTAAGATAAGATTCTCATAAGAGAATGGTGATTATTAATTTATAAACTTTTACGCATCTCACTTGCCCTAACATAATTCTAGGCACCTAGTTTTATTCTCATTACTTATTCTACATTACCAGGCGTGTTTGTTCTGGACAATGACAATTTTTCTATACGGTCGATATTTACACATTTCGAATGATAATATAATTATAGGCAATCTTATAAGATTATGAATTACATACTTCCCATATATATATGCAGGGTTCTTCTTCATTTGGATTAAGCAATCACGGTTTGCAATCGCAACAACTTTTCACACTTATAAAAAGATCAAAATTTTTGCAAGAGTCTTGCAAAGTCTTGCAAGTCTTGCAGCAAGACCAAGACCAATACCAAGACCGTATATGCAAGACCAAGACCCAAGACCAAGACTAAAGATTTGATGCAAGACCAAGACCAATACCAAGGGTGCAAGACCAAGACCAATACCAAGACCATATCGGTCTTGGTCTTGGTCTTGCTTTGCGCATCACTACTGACCAGTTGTTTCATTCACAGCCGCCCGATAGGCCATTAGGAACAAATGGATGTACTGGTCCCAATCTCGCTGATGTTCTGAAACAACCTTAGAAAGATGCTTACCCATGGTTCGGTTCATCCTCTCTACCATTCCGTCCGATTGAGGATGCAAAGGGGTCGTTTTAGTCTTGTTCGTACCTATTAGTCTGCACACATCTTGGAATAGGGCTGACTCGAAGTCTCGTCCTAGGTCCGAATGGATTTCAAGAGGAATGCCAAAACGTGAAAATAATTCTTTCACCAACACCTCGGCGACGCTCGATGCTTCTTGGTTAGGGATTGCGTACGCCTCTGTCCACTTTGTGAAATAATCCATGGCTACTAGGAAATACTTATTCACATTGTCCGTTTCAGGAAATGGCCCCGCAATATCCACAGCAACTCGCTCTATGGGACTCCCAACATTATACTGCCTCATAGGTGCCCGCTTTCTGTCAAGTGGTCCATTGCTGGCTGCACACACTTCACAATTACGGCACCACTGTCTCACATCTTCTTTGCAATTCACCCAATAGAATCACAATAATTCCTCTCCGATTTGGACAAAACTTTGCTGAAGTAGGCATTCACTTTCTCCTGCCCGTCTTGAATCTGAGAGAGGACAGCACCAATATGGCATCTGTGTCCAAAACGAATTTTCCGTCATGTCTAGAATAACCCAAGATTGGTGCGCTGATATGAGCTTCTTGCAGTTGTTCGAAAGCTCTCTGACACTCGTCATTCCAGGAATATTCTTTGCCTTCTTCTGTTAATTTAGGTTTAGCGATGTTGGCAAAACCTTTCACGAACCGACGGTAGTAGGTACACAAGCCCAGAAAACTTCTATTCTCATGCTTGTCCTTGGGAATAGGCCATTCCTTAATAGCTGTTATCTTTTCTGGATCTGCCGTGACTCCGTCCCCAGATACGATGTGACCCAGATATCTTACTTCACGTCGGAACAGATGACATTTCTTAGGACTCAGCTTCACGTAATCGTTGAAAACCTTCTCTTAAATTCTTAGAGTGTTCTTCAAATGATTTTCCTACCATGATCACGTCATCCAAATACACTAGGCAAGTTTGCCATGTCAGTCCTCTCAAAACTGCTTCCATGAGCCTCTCAAATGTAGCGGGAGCATTGCATAGTCCAAACGGCATCACAGTGAATTGCCAGAGCCCTGATCCTATCGAGAAAGCAGTGTTTTCTCGATCTGCGGGATTCATTCCAACTTGCCAGTATCCACTTTTCAGATCTAGTGTAGAAAACTATCGAGACCCAGAGAGAGTATCTAGGGTGTAATCTATTCTGGGTAACAAATAACCATCCTTCTTAGTGACTGAATTCAGAAGTCGGTAATCTACACAGAATCTTGTAGAACCATCCTTTTTCTTCACGAGCACTACTGGCGAAGTCCATAGACTATTTGATGGCTCAATGACTCCTTGTTTGCTCATTTCTTGAATCATTTTCTCGGCTTCGTCTCTTTTGGCCAATGGAAGTCTTCTTGGTTGCTGTCTTATTGGCTGAGCATTCCCCGTGTTTATCGTGTGTCACTATACTTGTTTTACCTTTGTATTCTTCTTCCATCGCAAATACGTCCTGGAATTCCACAAGCATATCTCTCACTTTTCGTAATTGTTTCTCGTCTAAGTCCTGGACAGTCTTGATGACCACATCAATCAGCTCTTTCGAATATCTGGTCCTGGATGATTTACTAGTCGTTCTTACAGAGCATATCGATACAGGAACACAATATCCAACCATACTTCCCTTGCTCAACTTGATGGGCCTCTGCTTTAGATTCATTACTCTAACAGGAACAAGATCTCCTACTCGAACAAGAGCTTAAACTGTCAGAAATTCCTTATTATTCATTTCTTCTACCAGTCTCAGACTTCCAGATTTGCAGTATCTATCCGGGTTGGTCATCAATATTTTTTCACTATGGCAGGGTATTATTACGTCACTAGTCGTTATCAATCGGACAACATCTTCGTTATCCTCGTGAAAGGGCAGTTCTTCATTGTCGAGCTTCAAGACACCATTTTTGACATGTAACACAGCCCCAAGCTTCTTCAAATGGTCCATTCCCAAAATAAACTGATCAGATATGTCATTGGTTAAAACTCTCTGCTTGATGGTAATTTTGCCAATGCTGATGGTCATGCTCGCTTTACCATGTGTTCTTATTGTCCCTCCAGTCGCTGTTCTGAGTTGGACCTTTGTTGCTAATATCCAGGAATGATCTGTGATGAGTTCTGGTCTGGCTATTGTTCTTGTTGCTCCGGTGTCAATTAGGAGTATTCTGTCTTCTCCATTGATTTGACCATCGAACTCAAGGCTCCGCCAGAAGATGACACATTAACCGTTATTACTGGGGCTTAATTTTGCAGGTCGACGATTGCCCCCTCCTCTCAACCCATTTTAGTTTTCCGATTGTGCAACCTTCTTACAACTGCGGCGTACTTGTCCTAGCTCACCACAGTTCCAACACCTTGGCTCTCTCTTCTTTGATTGCGCTCCCGTAACTAGCTTCCTTATCATGTCTAACAGGGACTCTCTGTTGGATTGGTCTTCTTCCTCGATTGCTCTTACACGGTGCCCTCGGGAAGTTTGGCTAGCGGCTTCATGCTCCAAAGCAATAGCTTCTTCTAGCAATTTTGGTCTGGCCAGCTTCAAAGCCTTCTGCAGCTCGCTCTCTCTTAATCCATTTACAAATGTGTCCACCGCAATTTCATAAAGGAAGCTATCGGCAGCTGTAGGATATGCTAGTCGCACAATACGAGCTACCTCTCCTTCAAACACTTGCAGACTCTCATTTGCACGTTGCATCCGAGATCGCAGTTGTGCTTTGTATACTTGCTGGAGATGACTGTCTCCATACCGATTCTCCAATTTAGAAAGCAAGACTTGGTAGTATGCCTGGCCAGCCGGAATAAACCTAAGGATGTCTGCTGCATCACCTCGTAAAGCAGCGGTTAAGGAAACAGCTTTCTGTTCTTCGGTCCACTGGTTAGCTATTGCCACTGCTTCAAACTGATTTCGATAGGTTGACCAGGAGCATTTTCCATCAAAGTTTGGTAGCTTAACCCTCATACTACCTGCGGCTAAGTCATCTTCGCCTTTGAGTGTCTGACTCCCACTGCAGTTACCATTCTTAACTGACAATTCCAGTGCCTTGATTTTTTGTTGCAGTAGCTCCATGTTCTTCTCTGTCGTGACAAAGTTTTTGTCTACTGTTCTTGAAATTTTTTAGAAATTCTTGTCACTATATCTACCAGCTTCTTTAACCTTTTCCTCGATAGTTCTGTTCACCTCCTCAAACCTCGTATCACTTTTTCTGGAAACATCTTTAATTTCATCTTGAAGAGTTCTAAAAACTTCATCGAATTTTTCATTATTATTTCTAGAAATTTCTTCAAACTTTTTCAGTAAAAATTCTTCCGAAGAGTGGAGCTCAAACACATCAGGAGGGTCGCTTTATTACCGGAATCATCACAATCCCGCTCCACCAACGGTTCTTTGAGTTGTTTCACTGTTAATTGCACTAATTTCATTTTGAATTGTCTTTATCAACAAACAAATTCTTCACACTTACACGAGGACGATCAAAAGTCTTCACATTCACACGAAAACGAACAAAAAGTCTTTACACCACCACGAAAACGAACAAAAGAGTCTTAAACTTAAATCTAACAAAAGTCTCAAAATACTCAAATCTGTACGAAACCGCAGTCTCTTAAAGTCTGTCCAATTTTATAATCACTCACTGATTCCACACTGACACCAATGTAACGGGAATTTATATTAAAACTGGGTTCGATTTATTTTCACTTATTTATTTATACCAATAACTACACGACTATATACACATTTATATTCACACTTATTTCTCGGACTATATACGACTTTCTACTGTCTATGATCTATGACCGACTGACTATCTATCACTAACTATCCTGTCATTGCCATCAGTATTATATATCTAACCTAAAAAGCTCTAGATGATTCCAGTGTTGTTTTCGTTGTTTCTGAAGGTTATTTTTCAGTATATGGCTTCGAGAATAGACCAGGACTTATTCTCGTTGTCTCTGATGTCTCCCGTGTTTTCCGGAATGTGCATTGTGTGTGTAGAGTAAGTTTTCACGTTACAATATAATATATTCAATTATATTGTGTTTGAGATAATTTCGATATTGTTAAGATTTTATACCTACACATGTTCAGACTTTACCACTGCTGTAACTCGAAAGCAGTGAAAAAAATGTTCAATGTAAATGTTGTTACAAATAATCTTTAATTTAGCATTCTAAAGATTCCCAATTTTCAAAAGAAATTTCCCATTCCACATAGCGAAAATACACATATCCCAAATCTTAAACTCGACAACCGTAGCTCTTTTGAAAAAAAAAATTTCAATTTAAACGTTTCTGGATATTGAATTCTGCCACCTCAGATTTTCAATTTACGAAAAAAATTGCCCCCTTTAGCCTTTTTTGAAGGAAAGGAGATGTCGAATTTGAGTTTTTAAATATGAGACCATTTCTCAAGTCTCCTTTTCAAATGAATGAAAAATCATCAACATTGGAGTATAATTACTATATGTCTACAGAACGCATACAAACCAAAAACAATAAAAACAAAAGAAGCAGACAGTCGAGTTATATACCTCCTCCGTTTGGGTTCGTCGGTCAATAAAGCATCATTCATGCTTTGGTACATATCAACTATACAGGGTGTTCATTTTAAAACTTCCCACTTCAGATTTCTAGAGATATGATTTTTTTTAATCACTAGAATACGGAAGAAACTGATATTAATTTATATTTGCTTCACTCTTTCATACCCCTGCATCAGAAGCTACCCACTCTAAAATCTTAAATAGTTACGTATCCCAATTACCAGCCTTACAATCTGAGAATTCGAAAAAGGTAGCTTGTAGTGTAATGCCGTAAACTGTTTTGGTTAAAAAGTTGTACCCTTCGATATTATTTTTTTCTGTATTTCTTAAATCGTCACCTGCCGGGGAGGGAAGTTTTAAAGTTTCAAGTATTTTTTTGTTATCATAATTTGGTGAAATTTCAAGAAACATAACTTGTTTTAATTCAAGATAGCGATTACCCCCATTTTAGAGATCTGAAAATAATTTCCAATATTTCCTTATGGCTGCTTTGGTCTTTAATTTGTTTGCTGCAAATCTCTACAGTGAGTGGTATTAGAGATACATCACATCGCACGCTTATTTGACCACCCTTTACATTGCCAAGGTCTTAATTCACTTTGCTTTAATTATGTTCACTAAAATAAATTAATTATTAATGAATAATACTTTTATTTAAGTTTCTTGTAAGTAAAAATTCTTGAAATTGTCAATATGTTTCAGAAGTTCTTTTTTGGAACCGATTTTTTGAGTGTTTCTTTAGTTATGAAAACTGTTGATCGTAGGTACACTTATATTCGTCTTCTCCCTGGGTACGTTTTTGCCGACTTCACAATAATCCTCCGTTTCTGTCTTTAAGTCTTTCTGTCATCAAATGGTTCATCAATTTTATTGAGGTTAGTTCTTTGGCAACGTTGTCGTTCCATCGGAGGAGCGGGCGTCCCAGTGGCAAAGATTTTAATCTTTGCCTGTGGTCTCTTTCCAATCGATGCTTCCTCCCAAACGGGTTTACTGTGCGACTATCTGGTAGTCTTCTTACATGTGACGCCCACTGCAAGGACTTAGACTTAGACTTATTTCTCGAGAGAGATTTTTATCTCCATATAGATCCATAAGTTCCTTGTTGGTACGGATTTTGTGTCGTCCTGTCGTTGCATCTACTATTGGGCTATATATTTTTCTAAAAACTCGCCACTCGAAAACGTTCTTCTTTGATACCGTTAGTGTCCAAGCTACGCCACCATACATCACAACCGGTCTTATTAATGTTTTAAACTTATATGTTGATCTCTGCTTGTCTATAATTAGTTTTAACTATTACTATTAACATTATACTAGGTAAAACTCCGACTTTTTCCAATTAGTGTGATTGAAATCCCCTCTTTGACAGCTCAAGCTCAAAAATGGCGCTCTCTTAGCTTGAAATTTTGCGGACATTTGAAATAAAAGTGAAATATTGAATTTCATTGAGAAGAACATAAATGGTTTCAGAAGATTGGCAAATCAGAATGCCAATTTAATCATATAATTTCAACCCTAGCCTGTAGAGGGCCGCGGATGTAGTTGTTTCCAGATCTCAGCTTGAGTTGGACGTATTGTTGTGAATGGTATTTGCTCTACCCTCTGATCCTTTTATCTATAAAACATATAAATATATCTTTACGTCTCGCTGTTGGTAGTAGCACTTTTGCAGAAGCAGTTGATAAAATAAATTGGGTTTCTTCGCTAATTTTCTCGCATATATTCGTGTTTGAATGGAGACAGGGATCTAGGACAATTCGGTGCAAGGAGACAGTTCGGCCCGGTCAGTTTGGCGCGAGGCCGCTTTAATGAGATTGGTACTGACTTCATTTGGGTACGATATAAATACAAGAATAAAAAAAATATACAAGAATTAAAAATTTAAAACAAAAGGAATACTTTTAAAATATAGATATGCTTACAAAAACATACCAAGAGTAAGTCGTCAAAAACATTTACAAAATTTATATACTTTAAAATATATAATATAGGCAAAAACAAAAAGTGCGTAGTAGTCAACATTAACGAAAAATTATTCTTTTAATTCAGTGATATCCCAAAATTAGGAGCAATTCCTCTTAAGAGATCCAAAGTATTTCGGCTTTGAAAGTTTTGCAACTAACCGAAATATACTTTTATAAGCTTGTAGATATTTTCTCAACTTTTGAAGGGGCTCGTGGCCTGAAACAATTTGTTCTAAATACAAATATCGGCTATTTTAGCTTTTTTCAATGAATTGATTAACAGCCATATTGTTGGGTGCTACATTACGAGTTCATTTTGCAGTTTTCTGTTTGCTGCTTCTAAGAATCTTCCCTTCCGTGAAGATTCCACATTATTATGTTAAATATGGAAGGTCGCCTTCCTGTCCTATTCTCTTCTCCCTGGTCTGCCAACATAGTTATCTTCAAACCAATTCATAATCTCTTGCAGCTCGTTTGGTAAATGTGTAAATTATTCTAGCTTGCAAAGCAAAGTCCGGTCCATTGTTGTCTAAGTCCTTGTTGTGCAAGGTATCTTCGCAAAATTTGACCCATACGTTGTAGCTTGAGGAAATGCTTCTCGAAAAGAGTTTACTGCGGCAATTTCAAGGTCATCCTCCCTAAGATTCGCATTGTAATTTTTTTATTTTTATGAGCGGACTGTGGCAAATTATTCACACAATGATTTATAACCCGGGTCGCTGTTTCCTGAGAGTGTCCGGCTCTTCCTTTTATCTGAGTTTTTACTCCTCGACTGTTGCAGGTGTTGCGTAGTCAGAATAGTGATTGAGGCTCTTAATGACTTCACCGCCCTGCACATGAATCCTGGCTTTACATCTATATTTCTGTTCACATCTAAAGAATTCATCTAGTTAGTCGCTACTTAACTTTTCAAACATGTACAACAAGCCACCCTACTGAATTTTGACTTTTCACATTTGCTATTGTCTTGATTTGCCATCCTAACAAATATACTAGCTTCAAGTCTCTGCAAAATATTCGCAACACCATCCCTTTTTATACAAAAATAAGTCATTATGGCCATAACTGATGCTTCTGAGAAGTATCTACTTGATGTCTTGTACGAATATACTTGGGATCGCCTTCCGGTAAGGGAAACCCGACCTCCGTATCATAGCTCCAGAAATTATAAAATTTTGCTTTATATCGTTTTCTATGTTTAGTATGACTAAAGTATAAAGCAAAGTATAAAATGAAGAAGCATTGCGCCGGACTGTGCCGCGCCGAGAAGTTCCTTCACTTTAGTGCGTGGCTCATACGGCTTATGAGTCTGTAGCGTAGAGGTAATAATTCTATGGTCTGTAGTCGCCACACTTTTAGTAGTTGTCATTTTGTGAAATTCTAATCGGTTCATATTAGATGTGTCAACTGTCAAAGGATAGGTTATGTTTTTACTGAGCAAAACATGTATTGGCCACAAAGCGACTTTGTCTCTTTTATTGAAGTGTCAATTTTGTGAGTATATATTACCTAAACAGTCCATCCTACTCTATGTCAATGATCTGTTGTACATGTACCTACCGCGCGTACCCTATTTTGCTTATATTATAAATGGAAACTGGCCAAAAAGAGTGCTAATTGTTGTTATTCTGTAGAATTGTGATTCGCGCAAATTAAGTGTGTCAAGTTCCAACATATAGGTTATGGTTTTTCACTGAACTCCAGAAAGAGACAGATATTGATCGCGAATTCGCTTTGTCATTTTCATAGAATAATCTACTTTTTGATTGAACTGCGTGGTCCATTCTCTATGCCTGTGTGTCTAATTAACTAACTGAGATTGTGCGTGATTCATAAATCTGTGGTTCTCTATCGATGTTCTAGGTTATAGATTTCAATATATTGCAAACGTAAGTATTTGAAGATATTTATAAGTTCAGATCAAGTAAACTGGATAAGGATTTTTTTGAGGAGAAGGGCATGTCTAATTTTGATTTTTTTCATTGTGACCAATTCTCAATACTCCTCTCTCAAAAACAAAAAATCATCAAAATTGGAGCTGGTTTACTATGCAGAAGGCGCGAATATCAATAAAAAAAAACATGCAGACGTATAGTCGAATTGTATACCTCCTCCGTTTGGGTTCGTCTGTCAATGAACTGAGAAATAGAAAATATTATTCAGTCCGTATTACCTATAAAATTACAAGCAGTAACATACCTTAATTATATATGCTGTACAATCATAAAAAGTATTAGAGTATGTCCAAGTTTTTTTTAAGTTATTCATTTCGTTTTTGAGTGATGCTGATTAATCCTCAAAGCCCCTAGTCTCGTTTGTTTGATCAACAAAAACAAAAACTGAACAATTTTCTAAAAATTCCCCGTTTCACGGGATTAAATTTAGAAACCACCATCATTATCATCAAATTTTGGATTTTCGAAAGAAAAAAATCTTTTACCGTCTGGAGTTTATTTTTGGAAAGAAATACGTAATGATACTCAGATACAAGCATTTTGTAGGCTCCTTTTTAGTCGATGAAATGATGGTCAATAAGCTAATTCGTAGAATTCCCTTGCGAAGTTTATAGTTGATAATAATTTTTTCAATATTTTTGTTCAGTCTAATTTCTATTGGAACCATTTAATTTAAAATCACGAATCCTAATGAATTATGAGGATTAGTAGGATTATTCATGCAACTGGATTTAATGTGATACGTAAAAATAATCAGCAAGATTCTTGGAATCGGAAAAGTTATTTGCTGAAGTCAATATTTCATCGATGATAATTATGGTCCACTGCTACAATTTGATAAATGTGTACTATTCACCGACGAACCCCGAACCGAGGAGGTATACTGTCTGTTCTTTTTTTTGGTTCGTGCGCTCATTTATATAAAGGCTGTTCGAGCAGTAGTTTGGGACGGTTTCATAACTGTTTAAAATGCGCATGTGCGGTTTGAAATAGTTTCCAAGTGGTTTGGGATTTTGTTGCTCGAACACCAAACTGCAGTTTGCAAACCACCCCTTCCACTTTCTTACAATTTTGTCGTCATAGAACAAATGACTATGACGATAGATATGTTTTATGACCAAAGATAAGAGAGAACATCAATGAAAGACTGATGGACAAAACATAAAACCAGAGTTTAGTTTTGGACTGTGGTAGTGTTCTCTGAAAGGGATTTCTCCAACAACAGAGAACACTATACTCTAAGAAGAAGAAGAATCGTCAACTGCGCCTGTCTCAAACTGAGTCCGGACTAGTTTGGAAATCGTCAAACTACTGCTCGAACATCTTACTAGTAGTTGGGAATAAATTATTTCATCGTAAATTGAAGTGCGCAGGCGTCTGACGGTTTGGGACTGGTTTGAACCGCTGCTCGAACACCCGTATAGTAAATCTACTCCGATTGGACCGATGAAACCCGAACGAAGGAGGTATACAATTCGACTGACCGCTTTTTTTTTAATTATTTTGAAAGAGTAGGCTCGGGAAATGGTCCCATATTCATAAAAACGCAAATCCGAAGACCTTCCCTCCGAAAACCGTCTGCAAATTTTCTTGAAAATCGAAAATCTGGAGGCGGTATAATTAAAGAAATATTTACATTGTTAGATTCTCAAATATATGCATTTTTGCTATGTGAAGAGGGCGATTTCTTTCGAAAATTTAAAATCTGTGCCTACAACATGAAGGACATACTTATTTGTAGCAACATTTTTAATGATTTTTTTTCCTGAGTTACGATTTTCGAGTTAAATCGGTGTTAAAATGTTAACATCTAAAATAATCAAGCGTATTTCTACAGCAATGTTTTGAGATCTCAATAATGACAACTACAAGCAAGGAATATACGTGGTTAATAGGATATAGGATTTTCGTGACTAATGTTGCACTCAAAAGTGTGACATAAATATTTTTTATAAAAAATTGGACCGGCGCTATTAGTTGGTGCCCTGAAAAATATAAAATTATATTAATTCTATTGGTGCTGGTACTTGTGAAGTTGGTGCCAAAAGTTATCAATCTAACTGCAACTGCACAACTTTTCAGTGCTTCAACTAATAACGTCGGCCCAATTTTTTGTAAAAAATATTTTGATGATTTTTCATAAAAACGCAAATCCGAAATCTCCATCCCTCTGAAAACCGCCCCCCAAAGGGAGTGGAGGTGGCTAATTTTCTTGGTTTTCTAGTTTTTGCGATTAAAAAATTTGAAATATGTGTATTTTCGCATGTGGAAGAGGCAATTTCTTTCGAAAACTAAAAATCTGAGAATGGAAAATTAATGACCAGATTATTTGTAGCAACATTTATTTTGATCATTTTTTCCATAGAGTAACAGTTTTAGAGTTAAAAGAGTGATGAAGTTTATAATATGCGTATTTTCGGGACGATATTCTTAGATTTCTGAATAATAACAAATACAAGCAAAGCATACATGGATAATGGTGAACGTTCAACGATTTTCTTTACAAATGTAACACTCAAAAGTGTGAAATAAATATTTTTTACAAAAAATTGTACCGACTTTATTAGTCGGTGCACCGAAAAGTAAAAATAATATTAATTCTATTGGTGCTGGTACTTGTGAAGTTGGTGCCAAAAGTTTTCTATCTAACAGCAACTGCACAACTTCAAAAGTACCAGCACCAATAGAATTAATATAATTTTGTACTTTGCACTGCAACAGCTGATAACGTCGGTCCAATTTTTTGTAAAAAAATTATTATTTTCACTCAGCTACATTCTCTCCTTAATGGCCCACTCAAATTTAGAAGTAATTAGAAGTTTTGTCATCCACAAAATTTCCCAGAAACAAATCATTTCTGATTTTATTCTATTGAACAACCTCTTTTTATTCTTTACATTGATTTTCATAGCATTTCCGAAACTGTTGAAGAAGCATTAAATTGCTTTGAATGTCAAAAATTTATAAACATCCATATCGTTCCTATTAGTTCTTATTTTCGGGTTTGAGTTAATCACTTGTTCGAATGAAAACGCATTTTTATCTTCTTATTTTAGGTATACTGCGTATACGAATGATCTTTGTGTAATAAAAATATAATTTACGAAAGTCACATTATTCTTGAAATAGTATCACCTATTTCTGTTCCATTTTTCTGTGCCTGGGCTATATCATGATGGACAATTAACCTAACCATGGAAAAGCAGTGGTCTTGTTCATGGCAATGCAACTCCTAACCTATTTTAAATATGTGATATATGTATTCCCCTTTGTCTAAACAATGGTATTCGACAAGTTCTTAGTTCCGTTTAGAGTATAACAATCTTTTTCTATGTACTGAATGAACACATTGTGGACATGGCATGCGGTATGCCCTCAAGAATATACCAATGGAGTGGTGGTTAAAGGAGTATAAGGCCCTCTATTTGAAACTATTATAAAGATAGTCCGCAGATTTTTTACCAACACGTAGTAAACGCACGACGGCCATGGCGGAGTTTCTTGCAATGACGCTCGCTGATTGGAGACAGAGGTATGTTTATCTGCATCGTAGCAGATCCCAGACCCAAATATAGCAATATAAAAGTATTAAATATATCTACAGAAATCCATCTCTTCTTCAAAACTCCTAAGCATTCTAATTGTCACAGCTTGTTAATCCATCGGGGTGGGGCTCCAAACTCAAGTCTAGTGTTCTATCAACATGTGAACCCGACTAAGGTTGAAAGGGTAGTGGAGCTGAACTTTCAAAGTCTACCGAGCGCATTCGAAATGATATTCTACCTGTATAGGAAGGAGGTCGTACTATCGCTTTATCTCTTTCTTAGTGGTCAGTGGAGAAGCGGCCTTAGAGTGAATCTCGTATCGCATAGCTGTCTTTGGCTGTTAGATATGTTGGAAGATTGTTTAATTTCATAAAAAATTATCTGTATAAAATATCTGCACATTATAAATGTGTGGTTTTGTCACAATGTGTCCTGTCATGTCCATGTGATACGTCATTGCTCCATATTGCTCTGCAGAGGTCGGAAAATGTTGCAAGATTCAATTACAAGGTGATTCTGTTAATTTTTAAATTATTTAGTAAATATTCCATACATTAGTTTGAAAGGCCAAATAATAGATTACCTGTTTTAATTGAAACTACTAGACAATTAAGTGGAAATTATTTAAATACAACAATTGAATTAAAATCATGTTAGCTGAAGAATATTTAGGTACACAAGTTTTGCTTACATGTGCAGCAACTTATCTCTTTTATGTGCTTTTAATACAAGAATTACAACATGATTTAAACCTACTGGAACTGAGAATTGATGATGATCAGTCCGTTCAGTTCACATCAATCAAATCAATAAAATATTTCTGCTTCAAAAAGAGACAAGTGACGTTTCAATATATTTCATTTAAGATGATTTGGGTGAAGACATGGTGTTTTTATTGGATCCGACAAAAGAAAGAATACCGTGTTTATCTTTTATTTCTTTTCGAAGATAATTTCGCATGGCGTTCCTAATATTATCTATGGCTTCAAATTTAATGTTGTTGTTGGCGTAAAAAATTGAAGCGTATTAACAATATAATTATTTTCTAATAGTCCTTTACAAAATTTTGCACATTAATATGTAGATTATCATTACCATCAAGATAATTTCTGTTATTATTATTGTTAGGATCTTATTGAACATCATTAGCAGGCAAAAATTGGTTTTCATAATTTCATTATCTGCCTGGATAATTAGAGATAAAAATCTTATAATAAAAAGAAAACAAAAGTTTTAGAGCACCTGAAGAAAAAGAATATTCACATGGAAAAATCTAGTCCATAAATATATATTAATTCAAAATCATTGGTGAGAATAACTTGAAATAAAACATTTGTTTTGCTCGGTAATACAATCTAAATCTGAAAAATTATTATTATTTGTATTCTTAAATAATAATCATTTGACCCTTCAATTATTTTAAATTCATATTCCATTCTAGTTATATTACGGTAAAGAATAATCAAAATTTAAACCCATATGTCTAATTCTAATTCTTAAACTTTGATTCTTATTTAGAGGTATATTTATATTTTTATTTGGGAGTTTCTTGGGTTTTAGGCTCTGTCATTTATTAATGATTCGTGTTGAAGAATACATTTATTCCATCATAAATAATAAAAATCCATACCATTGGTACAATGTTTTCGGGGTTACATCAAAACGTTTCCACTTTTCAAAAGAATTTTTCAATCGAATAAACTATAGAGATGAAAATGGGAAAATTAATTATTCTACAAATATTGGAACAGAACATTTTTTTACAATTTACCTAAAACTTTGAAATTCTAAAAATTGAAAAATTTTATTCTCGATTAAAAACATTGATCCTTATTGTATCAAAGTTTGCTAACTTTATTCTTCTTTTTTCATGGTTTTCATATTTTTCTTTTTAAAAAATTTTGATGTTTTTTTTTGAGTATTTTACAACGGATAGTGTGACAGGATATTTGTTACCGGAAGGCTGTTAAATAAGGCTAGGAGAAATTTTTGAAACAACTGATTTTTGATAGTTTGCAAAAATACTGTTTTGTGTTAACTTGGAACGGGTGTTTTGGAGAAAATCTATTGTTTTATATATATTTTATAGAATATTGTTGTAGATAA
This sequence comes from Crioceris asparagi, assembly GCA_958507055.1. Classification (NCBI taxonomy): domain Eukaryota; kingdom Metazoa; phylum Arthropoda; class Insecta; order Coleoptera; family Chrysomelidae; genus Crioceris; species Crioceris asparagi. The sequence goes on from OY293828.1 coordinate 11,914,811, forward strand.
TATTTAGTCTATTTTTATCGGTTTTATAGTTTACTGTGTTTTGTTTCTTCTTTATACAGATAGTTTCCAGAATTATGCGTTTATTTGTATTTTGTAGTTAATATTTTGTTTTCATCATAATTGAAAGTATGTTTTTTTCCTCTTCACGATTTGTTAATGCGGTTTTATTTTTTTGTCATATGTATGACCTGTGATACGATTTATAAGGTAGATATTGGCTAGTGCTGGTTTGCCCGATATATGCGCTATTGCATGTTATTTCGTATACGTACGCTGTGGGTAATCTTATTCTTTTCGTTTTTGATTATAATTTATTAATTATACAGGCTGTTGAAAATTCGACTCTCACCTTTGAGATCTCGAAAACTATAGGGAATACAAATATGGTTAAATTGGGTCAAAGTTGCGCATTTATCTGCTCAACAATACGCCGTTTAAAATTGTTTAAAATTTTGAGTAGTTCCGTAGATATTCGTAGATATCTGGAAAAAAACGAATTCTCGGAAAATCATTTTATTTTTTCCTGCCTTTATTTCTTAATGAATTTCTAAATAAATAGCACATTTACATTGCCACTTTTTTCACCCTTTCCAATGGTGTTAATAGTTTTGTAACCTGACGTTTCGTCTATGTGTAACTATCATAAACTTTTTTTTATTATGGGAGCCATATTGGCATTCCACAAATTTGAATAGCCTTTTTTATTACCTTTTTGACGATGTATATATGAGTTGGCCTTGATGGCCTAAAAATCCGAGAAATTAAATAAATTACTTTTATAAAGTAGTGAGCTTTGATTTTTCCAATCGGTGACATTTGCTGAGTCGTTGAAAATGGAGTTCTCCAATGAAGAAAAACGAGGTATGATAAAACTTTATTACAAGAATAATAGAAACAGTATGAGTACATTGGAAGTAGGTAAGTATCCGAAGAGACGGCAACCCCACCGATCTTTACTCAACTTATTTATTGGATATAAATTTAGCTGAGCATGGTTCCCCAATTTAACCATCTTCGTATTCCCTATAGATTCCGAGATCCCAATGGTGAGAGTCCAATCTGAAACAGCCTTTATTTGCATAATCTTATATCGTATAATTACTCTATGAGACAATAATAATTAACTTTAAATATAATTCACACCACATTGTAATTGCAAGGCAAAGATTTAATTTCTTATTCGAATCTTGCATAAACCAGTTGAAATTTTCCCCATACATATACCTACACAAATTATCAAATGTTGCATTTATTTCCATACAATTATAATAATTCGAGTTTTTTTCTCACTGGCTCTTAGACTGATTTATTTTTATTTTTACTTATTCACCGTAATTCTAGACTAACTTAAATACTTATCTCATAAACGCTGGTGAGCCGATGGTAAAATATTACTCAGTATATATCGCTCTTTAATAAGATCTAAAATTGATGGTTTAGCGGAATCATAAGCAATGCATCCATAGCTTATGATTCCGCTAAACCATCAACTCTCATACCACTCGACACTATCCAAAATTCAGCACTTAGATTAATACTAGGTGTCTTCATAACTACTCCTGTAAACCGTCTTCATTGCGAAGCAGGACAAGCTCCTTTAAGCTTTCGCAGACAAATATTGAGCCTTCAACACGCAGTGAGAATCAACTCCAATCCCAATATACCAGGACATCGAACCCTCATTAAAAACAACACAGAAACCCCAAGAAACAAGCCATAGTCTATACCATTTAATTATAGAGTTCGACAGTATATGCGAAGCATCAACATATCCACCTTACCTCGAACATATATGGACAACACCTCAATTACTCCCCCTTTGATCATGCACCCTCCTACCGTAAATATGGAAATAACAAAAAGCAACAAACACGATACGCCCAAGGAACTACTCAGATAAAGATTCCACGAAGAATTGAATCGATATAGCACATTCAATAAAATCTATACAGATGCCTCAAGAATTAACTCAAAAACTGGAGCGACAGTGGCAGTGGTAACACCTACAGAAGTCATAAAAAAATGAGATATGATAAAACTTTATTACAAGAATGATAGAAACAGTATCAGTACATTGGAAGTAGGTAGGTATCTGAAGAGACGGCAACCCCACCGATCTTTATTCAACTTATTTATTGGATACAAATTTAGCTTGGCATGGTTCCTTTAAATGCGCAAGTTTGCCCCAATTTAACCATCTTCGTATTCCCTATAGTTTTCGAGATCTGAATGGTGAGAATCGAATTTGAAACAGCCTTTATTTGTCTAATCTTATTTCGTATAATTACTCTATGAGACAATAATAATTAACTTTAAATATAATTCACACCACATTGTAATTGCAAGGCAAAGAACCAGTTGAAAATTTCCCCATACATATACCTACACAAATTATCAAATGTTGCATTTATTTCCATACAATTATAATAATTCGAGTTTTTTTCTCACTGGCTCTTAGACTGATTCATTTTTCTAGACTAATGGCCGAAATAATTCAAGTGAACGCTTACACCAAAAACTTCTTCGAGTGCTACATAGTACTATAATTTACCGTATGTAAGTAATGGTCGATGACGAAAAACCATTACGAGCAAATAAATGTTTGTGCTCGCATTCTTACGACTTGAGAGTGAAATAGCGTCAACAAACGAAAACTCTAATTCACCGAGACGTTTCAAACACCTGTGCAGCACAAAAGTCACCCCATTATGCAAAAAAATTTCATTGACAAAAATCTCGAGAATACTATATACATATATATATGAATACTACAATTGGTGATATCGGGCACAAAAGAGCGAGTAACATTTTAAAATATATTAGTCGATTTTTTTTTGTCAAAAGCACAGGTAGCAGGTATGCGAGTTGTAAAAGTCCATTCACTAGTTGAGAGTCCCTCCTTTCACGACGACGACTTGTAGGTAGATATACAAGAATTTGTGATTTTTTCGTGAATGAAAAGTCAAGTACAAGCCATAGAAAGCGGCAAACCGGATCAGAGAAGCTCTGTGTAGTAGTTTTATAGTTATCTATTGTCCGGATATTTGAGGAATAGTGTGAGAAAGTAGTGTCCATATTATATGTATTTGAATGAAAGAGATTTTGCGCTCAAACTATTGTCCAGGCATTAAAAGGACTTTAATAATAATAATAATGACAATGACAGTGGTGGCTGGCTCAGCAACACAATCGTGAAGGATGGAAAATCGATGATGTTGATACGCCTACATGCCGTCTATAGTAAGTAGACAACGTAACAACCTTTGAGGAAGGTTATTCTTAATATCATCTATCTATGGCCGTAAATTGGTACGCGAGGGAGAATATGAGAATATTATATTATGTTAACGAGCAGCTCTTGTATCAAACTATGAGAATGAATATGTATGTCCATCATTAATGGGACTATATCTACGTCAGAAGGTTTTACTCAACTAATGCATATTATTTTTAGCTATGTTGCAGCTTTATTCAAAAGAAATACATTTCATAGCTTTTTCGGAAGGCGATTTGGAATTGTCTTCAACTGAAATATTGCAGATAATGTTTGTTCAAAAATATTTTCTAGAAAAAGGGGGTCTCCGCTATGTGGTTGGAGATTTTATTTTCGTAATTTTGAAAATATGAAAAAGTCAAATTAAAGAAGAGATTTTATGTAGCAATATTTAATATGTGTATTTTTTCTAAATAATTTACGGTTTTCGAGTTACAGCAGTGGGAAAGTCTGAAATATGTGTATTTCCACGTTGTTTTTGAAATCTCTGAATAAGTATAAGCAATGTTTCTTCTTTGGTGAATGTTAAATGATTTTGATGATTAAAGTTACATTAAAAATGTGAAATAAATATTAAAAAAAAATCGGACCTACTTTATTAGTTGTTGCACTGAAAATATAAAATAATATTAATTCTATCCGTTAGAAATTACCAGTACCAATAGAGTTAATATTGTTTTGTATTTTTCAGTGCACCAACTAATAAAGTCAGTTCAATTTTTTGTAAGAAATAACTATCCTCCCTTTAATCCAATTCACTGGATTCAACAGAAAAAGTTACTATGGAGATGTGTCTTTGGTTTTCAATTCAAATATTCTCAAAAACTGAGGATGATACTTCAGATTTCATTGTGACATATTAATCCCCATTAAATTTCGCAACTTTGCCCCAATTTAACATTCTTTGTAGCTCTTACGGTTTACAAGATCCCAATGGTGTGTATCGAATCTTAATAACCCTGTATACGCCGTATATCTTAATTTCTCATTTATTTATTGTTCTATTTAGGATTCTTCAAAGTACTTTCATATCTGTCGTCTCAAATAGTTTTTGTGTTGTTCTGGTGTTAGGTCTTACTCCATTTTTGTGAAAGGACAATTTCAGACCCTAATTAGGGCTTAGCGATCGATCACAAAATTCTTAGGCATTTTTAAGTCGATCAGATATTAATTATTTTCTGATATTTTGTCCAAATGCATGGTTGGTCAGTTCATAAATAAATTTTGATTAGTACAATAATGCAGGTATACCTCTGTTTAAATTGAAACAATAAGTAGTTTATTCTCAATAGTTATGGGATTAATAAAATTAATTACTTAATCTTCTTGATCTTCATCTTTTGTTTACAGTGAAACATACAATATTTTATTATTATTAAATAATACAATTATAATTATTGATAACCAAGGTCATTTTCCTTTCGTTTGAGACTGGAAAGCTGCATGTATTGATATAAATGGATATATAATAGAAGATAAGTATAAATTGCTATAAATAAACGGTGATATAGTACGACCAGAAATCTAAGAAGGTTGTAAATCACCAAACATTTGAGTTATCAATCAGCTGGTGGCCTACGCAGAGTTGTACTTGCTCTGGCCATTACATTTTGTTTCTTATAGATAGGTATAATGGGTTAAGTTAAGAAACCCTGTGTCAAAAGAAAATATTTTCAGCCATAGGTCTATCTGGATGTGCCAAGATTATCTCTGAAATTGAAGAACTGACTTTGTTGCTTTCTTTTTGTTTCTGTAGGGTATCGATATTGCTGAACACAGATTGGGCATCCTGCTTGAACTGATTCCTTGTCAATAGCTAGAAAAATACTTCGGCGTCAAAACGGCTCTAACAATTTCGATGAAACTCGTCTAAAACATTCAGCTTAAAGCTATGCTATAATGAGTATTTTTGAAAAATAGTTATGCTCAAATAAACTGTCAAATTGTCTCAATGTTTATTCAGATTATGGCTAAACGGTTTCTCCTAAGTCAAAATTGAATATGAACACTGTCCTGGCATGCTGAAAAAAATAGTCACAAGACCTGAATAAACAATGTTTGTATTCGATGGAATATATTTGAGAGCGGTAAACACACCAGCTTTTTATGTAAATAGGTATTCATATTCATTCATTTAGCAGATACCAATAATTCCATAATCCTGACAAAACAAAATCAACAATTCCAAACTCCAATACGTTTCCATTAACGTATTGATTATCACTCAAATAATGTTTAAGTGATCAGATAATTGAAAATCTAGGACAATTGAGAATAATTAATTTCTTGTTTATGTAATTAATTTAAACTCAATTCACATTTCAATAAACTGCATATATTTTATATACTGCATATACAGTCACGGGTAAGTTTGTTCAACTTATTTTGAATATTTGATATTCAGATTACTCTCTAGAAATGCCAGATATGTTTTTTAATAAAACAAGTTTATGGGAAATCATGATTTAGTATATTTAATTAATTTTCTTTAATGTGCAACCAATAGAATTAATATTATTTTCTATCTTTCAGTGCACAAGCTAATAAAGTTGGTTCAATTTTTTGTAAAAATATTTTTTTCACATGGCATCAGTCATCAAAATCATTCAACCTTCACCAAAGAAGATAATACATTGCTTATACTTATTCATAGATTTCAAAACATCGCAGAAATATCCCATATTTCAGACTTTCCTCGGATTTTTTTTCTCTTAATTGTCAAATGTTGTTATTGTATATGATCTCCTCTTTAATTTCGCCATCTCATATATTCAATTTTAGAAAAAAGCCCCCCTCCCACCACATAGCGAAGAGACACCTATTACAGACTTTACCACTTCTGTAACTCAAAATTCTATGTTTTTGTAAAATGTCCAATTCAAACGTTGCCGGATGTGGTCTCTTTTTTAATTTTAGCGTAAAAAGTAATCGATTTTTGAAAAAAAATATCCCCTCCAACCCCCTTCCGGAGAAGTTTTTAAGGGGAAATTGGACCAACGTTCAATAGTCCTCCATAAAATATAATTATAAGTGGTAAGAATCTATTTTCGAAAAAAAATTACCATGATCCCCCTTGGTGATACATCTTGAGGGTCATGTTTCTTTCGTGAACAATCCTAAAAAACATACAAACATATTGTATTTCCCAGAAAGCATACATATCTACTTAATTAAATAGGATAATTAAATTAAAAATATTGAATTGTATAAACATTGGATCTAACTGATAACCGATTAAAGTAACACGTTGAAAATATGCAGACATAGGTACAGTCGAATTGTATACCTCTCCGTTTGGGACGTTGCACAAAAATGATAACTATACCTACAGTTTTATAAAATAGTGTTCGTTTTTCTTATGATGAGTACTTAATTGTCTTTTATTAGGTACATTTATCTAAGGTATTTCCATTCAAATAGTTAATAGCTATAATTCGATAATCCTACCAAAACAAAATCATTAATTTTAATCTCCAAAACACCTTCACAAAGCGAATGTTTATTACCCAAAACAATATTTAAGTAATCAGATTATCCAGGAATTAATATCTTGTTTATCTACCAAATACTTAGTTTACATTTCAATAAAACGAATATATAATAAATAGGTCGGGGCGGCTTATTTATTTTATTGTACGCAATGTTTTTATAAAAAAATATGTGCTGTCGAGAAATTAAACTCTTTATATATAAAATTTCCGATTACTCGCAAGTGAACCATTATTATTTATGGATAAAGTATAAAGATAAATATTTTGATATCTCGGTATTCTGTAGAGGGCCTTAAGCTATCAACAGAATTTTCAGAGAAGAAGATTTTGATGTAATTTGATACAGATAGTCTAGTCCTTGGGAAAGAACATAGGTTACCTCTTATTGCCCGTGGGACTCTATGTGGTGGGTTCCGTACCTGAAAGATGTATATTTCTGAACTCTATGGCTGGAATTTGATGGTCTTTTTATCATGTATGTTTGTAGAATTTATTGGAATGATCTGGTAGTGGCTGCAAGTGTAACTGGGCCTTCTAGGTGGAGGGTTATATACCTGTAATATCCAAAGAAATATCTCTCAGCTCAATGGCTGAATTTTCATGGATTTTTCGCTATGTTTGTGTGTAGTATATCACTGGACGGTTTTGTGAGAGTCTGTTAGTGCGATTGAGACTTAAAGGTGGAGGGTTCCATTACGGAAAATCCCTAAGACATATGTAAGAGAAATTTTCATGCTGTTCTCCCTTGGTAGATTGGTCTTGGTTGGCGTTCGGACTGGTTCAACGTGCGAGTAGGATTCCATACTCAAGATTTTTATGACTGTATGTTTTCGTACCATAATCTACTAGAGTGTTGTTCAGGGCAGTGCCGGGTAAAACAGCCTGTAGATTATAAAAAAGGAAATACTTGCGACCATTTAGTTTAGTGATAGGTCACGAAGTCACAAGTGATACGGTATAGTTGCCTTATGGTGTTAAACGATGAAGGGGTTCACAGAAAATGCATTATTTTTATATATTAAGAAAAACAAATTTATTATTTTTCATGGCAAGCAGAAAATAAATGATTATGACTTTAACACCAACATTAATAATGAAAATAGTGAACAGTACGAGATTTCTTGGTCCTATCACTGAAAGCACCTTTGACTGGTCTATCCATGTCAAAATACTTCAGCGTAAAAAAGCCTGTTATATGATAATCTCCATCGTACTGTTTAAGTGTTTTAGCGAGTTCTACTTCCGTCTTCTATATAGATTTTGCTTCTGAGGCTGTACTTCGGCAATAAATAGTTCTAGTAGATCTGCAGGCCGTATAACGATGAATATTTTAATATTCTCATGCATTCAGTGCCAGGCACAGAAATTTCCATTTTTAACATAATTTAAGTTTCCAAATGATAAAGTGCTAATTTTTCTGTTAACATATTTTATTTTCATCAGCTAAATATTTAATATGGCTCCTACAATGTTATATTTTATTTAATTAGTACTTAATCAAAAGTTTGAAACCAATTAAATTCATTGTTATTTTTGAAAGTCTTATAAGTTTTGGCTATGTTTAAATTGTATGTCCGCAGATATTATCTGGAAATGGAACCGTACAGACTCCTTTATATTTATGCAATGAATAATTGTGGGTTTGGACAGTGAAGTTATGCACGGGTATGGACCAGTGAACCTAACCTAGCCTGACCTAACCTCTAAGCTTTATCAGATATAGTCTAGCTAAACTAAAGAACGATTGTTTCTTTCCTAGCGCCGGCAAAAGCTATTTTCCGCCGAACGTCCTCAATGATCTCCTGTTAAGTTATTAATCCACATACATTTAGAGAAACCATAAAGTCTGGTCTATATTATTATCCTCGCTGCGACTGAAATGTACATGATATGGATTATGTGATTATTGATAACTAATGACATATATTTGTAAGCATTTTGAGGAAAACTTCCACTTCCAGGTACCGATTAATGTGTGTTAATATGTTTTTCATGCCAGTTAAGCATAGTACTTGGATTAGGATTATAATTTGAGAACTAATTTTGGATAGTAAGCAGAATTTAGGTTTTCAAAATTAAAGCAATAGATACTTTTTGGGATCTGGAAGCATTGGCGAAGAGATAGAATCAAAGCAACCATAATAAACACCAACACTTTATTCATTAAATAATCATTATAACTGAGGATCATTAGCGAGAGCACAAATGCTGATAATGATAATCCTGTTATTATAAAATCATTAGCAAATTACAATATATATATCAATAATTACACTAATAAATTATTCTGCAACTCATTTATCTAATCTTATTGCAATAAGGAAAAAATAAGGCAGTTTGGAAAAGGGGCGAATGACTCAATATATATCTAACAAGTGTGGTCTGGAAACTTGTCTACATTTTGCCACTGACGAATTATCATAACGGCCGAATCTCGAATGAGCAATATGCTCTTTGAATAGTCTTAGGATCCACCGCCGTGTTTGGCCCACATATCGATAATTACAATAATTACAACAAATCTGATACATTTCAATATTAATTTTGGGTTTCCAAAAATCTGTTTCAGTTTTGTCCTTAACTGGGAGATGACACTAAAATTGAATATCTCTAGAAATCTTCCTAAACCTTTCGTCAAATTTGGAGCGTAAGGAAAGGTAGGATGATCATCTGATCATTCTCTTCAAAAGATGAAGATTCTTTCAAAAGTTTCTTAAACCTATGTTTTCAAATTATCTTATCTAATAAGTCCTCATTGAAAACTTATGAGAAGTGAGCCAGAAAAGTGAGCAAAGCCAATCTCAGATGTTGCTTCTGTATCCTGATTATTCTGACTAATTTTGAGGTCCATTGAAATAGCACAACAAAAGTGGCACATATCAATAAAATTAGTGTATTAAATTCAAGTATATTTAGTGCTAATTGAGTACGCAAAAATAAAATTTATAACTCTTCAATTTTTGAAAGTACGGGCAATACTGCTTGTTTAAAACTGAATATGATAGAATTTGAGAAAATTTGCTTTAAATAATGTAGTGCTAATTTAATACACTTAGAAAAAAATTATAACTCAATTTATAGGCAAGTGTGCTAGCTTAATATTAAGTCAGCACGCTTAAATGAAATATGAAGAAAATCCAAAACTATTCGTTAGGGATAATTTAGTGCTAATTTAGTACAGAAAAATAACAATTATAACTGGTATATTAAAGAAATTATGAGCAAGTTTGTTGGTCATTCAGCTATTTTGTTATGTCTTGACAGAGACAAATACAAATTCATCAGTTCAGACTTCTATGATTCTCCAATTCTTATCAAAAATATGATAGGAAAAGTTCAATATAACCTTTAAAGCTAAACAAGATTCGACAACTGTGATCACTTTATATACAAATCAGCGTATTCCCTGGCACCTCGGAGACGATTTATCGAATTTCTTAAAATGTCAGATTTTATCGGATGCCGTATACCTACTCTCGACTCCATAATGAAGAGCAGTGTTGCCAGTCAGGCATAAAAACGCTACTTTCTTATTCATAGATGGACGTAATAAGTTGAGGTGGAGCAAACATTAAAAAACACACACACACACCAAAAATAAATTTAATAACAAATAATAAAAAAGGCATTTCAGGACAATCAGAACCAAAACTAATCGCTCCTTTCGCGATACTAATGTAACAGCAACACTGTGTTGATTGTAGAGTCCGCACTACGATCGTTGGTATGGCCCATGGTATAGGTTTTATTGTACCATGGTATAGCCAAAGTTGACCTGAGACATCACTACCCCCTACCCACAACAGCATTTCTTAATGACATTAAAGTATTGTGTGCTCTAGCCTTCTATGTTTAACCGCTTGCATTTACTGGGAAACATAAGAGGACTATATAGCTGTATTGTATTGTATTGGCACCTCAGAGTCTTCTCGCATTTTAGAGATGACAGTGTATGTGAAATGAAGGACAATTATTTGCGGCAACCACATTTGAGTCAGTTGATTTAGTTTGTAATAGTTGCAATAAGAATAAGTGACTTCTTTACATTAAAATAAAGGCTTTCTACAATAAATTCACAGATGTAAAAACATACAAACACATAATTTGTTTTTTTTTTGATAATTCCAGATTTTAGGACATCCATTTTTTGTGATACAACTTGGGCTTGCTTTGTTGATACTCAAAGAACTGGAACACAACTACTAATAAATCAACATTATCCATTCTATTAAATCCAACTAACATAACGATCGCCTTATTACTATTACCCCCTTCTTGAACGATATCGATATCCTCATTAGACAAAATAATATAATCAAGTGCCCTCCAAACAATATAACCAGAGTCGTTTTGTCCCATAAGCACCCGTCAGTCATCCATCCATTCGACGACTTTGTGTTTGAAGCTTTTTTCCCAGTTTCGAAATCATTCACTCATGAAATTCGTTCGTTGTGTTGTTTTTATACTAGTGGCATATAGTAGCGGCCATCTATTACCATCGATCAAGTGTCGGTGTCAACATGCCCCATAATGCGCAGGTAGGTACATAATGCAGCAGTTTTTCACGTTGACATAAAACAAGCCATGAGCATTATATTATATGCTTCGAAATTATTATGAATAGTAATTTTACCGAAGGGGAAATCTCGTAAGAAGGGCTCTTGAAAGCGATTCATCTAGAAGAACCATGTTGAATTGTGTGTAAGTGGTGAGAGTTTCATGAGACCTTCTAAAGTTAAATAAAACAATTGAAGCTTGTTATGATTATACTAGTAATTATTCTATATTTACGAATATAAATATTTCTTACAAAAAATTGGACCGACATTATCAGTTGGTGCACTGAAAAATCCGAAATAATATCAATTCTATTGATGCTGTTACTCTTGAAGTTGTGCAGTTGCAGTTAGATTGATAACTTTTGGAACCAACTTCACAAGTACCAGCACCAATAGAATTAATAATAGCTCGTACTTTTTAGTGCACCAACTGATAATGTCGGTTCAATATTTTGTAAGAAATATTTATTTCTCCCATGTATGTATATTCTTTGCTTGTACTTGTTATTGTGTAGAGAACTCAGAACATCGTTGCGGAAATACGCAAAAGTGTTTTAGATTTTACCACCGCTGAAGCTCGAAAACCGTAACTCTAAGGAAAAAATGTTCATTATAAATGTTGCTACAAATATTATTGTCTTTCATGTGGTACCCAGAGATTTTCAGTTTTAGAATGAAATTGCCCTCCTTAGATAGCGAAAATAATTATGTGAGATTTTAACATAAGTGTAACTCAAAAACCGTAACTCTTTTGAAAAAAAATCAGTTTAAACATTTTCAGATATTGTCCTATTTTTAATTCTGGCATCTCGAATTTTCGATTTTCGAAAATTTGCCCACTCCACCCCCTTCGGGGCGATTTTCGGAGGAAGGAAGATTTTGGATTTGAGTTCGTCGGTCAAAAATGTACTCCGTTCCATAAATAGCAGAATACTTCTGATTTAGAAGCGATGGAAAACTTGAAATTTATATCGAGCAAGCCAAAAAAAACTTATTCGATGTGTGCAATGTAAATATAGTAATATATTTTCGCATGTCTTTACTTGAATAATCTGAAATTGTCACTTTGGAACCAGAAATATTGAACTAGTGCAACGATCATGACTAATATTTAAAATTTCTATTCTATAGGGACATCCAGACAAATATTTTTGAACATCATTTTGGATACCTTATAAACATATAACATTTGGGCATGACTAAAGTCAATTCGGGGACTGATGAAGCTAAATAATTCGTAACGTTAAACTTTTGACCGAGTACCCGAACGGAGGAGGTACACAATTCGACTGTATGCATTTTTTATTTTCGGTCGCACCGTTCGCATAATAAATGTATTTATTTCAAAGAAAAGTGCAATACTAAGTAAATTTGAAATTAAGTTAGATACTATATTTTCAATTTGAATGTGACTTATTCAAATAGCTACAAACATAAAGATGATTCATAAAAATCTTTTCTAACAACTTGAAATTAGATACTTTCAACCCTAGATATGCCCTCACCATGACATCATATTGCGCATGTGAGCGGAGCTTAGCCATGGGGTGATTACGTCTTATGGTGACCCCGACCCGGTGACCATTAGTTTGTTATCATTTGGACGGTGTGTATTCTGTTTTGTTTTGTTAGTTAAAGTTTTTGTGAAGTATTGTTTTGTTTTGAGTTTTGTTGCTGAATATTGCTTTTTGCAAGATGACGTTCTCTGTTGCATTATACAACACGAATAATAAAACAATATGGAACAATTTGATGTTCATTCAATTTTCTTAAGATATAAATTTCCAGAAAGCTTGGTTGAATGCTTGTAATTTAAAATTTGCTAGGTTGTGTTACAACCATTTCACTGAGGACTCGGTTAAGAGGGATTTCAAACGTGACGTCACGGGAACTTCTTCTAAAAACCATCGGCTTTTAAAAGATTATTTGCCTTCATCCAAACCAAAAGTCCATAAAAGAGAGGGTCTCCTGGCACGAAGAAATTAGACAATATTATTCAATGATATAATTTCGAATTATTATTATTTGTTATACATAATAATAAAATAATATTTGATGAATATTTATAGTAAATAATCAACAACTGAAGATATGTGCCTAAAGATGATTTAATGAATGTTGATTTACCTGCTAGGAGAAACTGGGTATGAAATAATTAACATTCAACCTGGAACTTTCATATCTACTCCGGTTTCTATTTCATTCTACTTTACTGTCAATACCTAACCCGATGTCTACCTATCGCATTTGATGGAAGAGAATGAACGCCTGAAAATCGAAACTAGATATTTACTCCAAATCTACAAGAACGAATAACGTGGACTGTTGAAGACATAGGTATAGGTATATCAAGACTGATGGTCGTTCACTCTGCAGGTGCTCGAGTCAACAGACTTATTTTTATAAAAGGATCACTCTTTCGGCAATATTTACGATGAATAAACTGCGGTATGTTTTGTTTTTTTTCCTCATTTTATATTAATCTATAATTTATGTTAAAATAACTCTCTTTACTTATTATTCTATATTTTTAGAATAAATTGTATTCTCTTTCTTCCCTTAAAAATGTTAATAATCAAATATTCAATTTATTTAATTTTGATTTTACATAATTTCGTTCCCAGTCTGTAGGCTACTTAATATAATAAATATATACATAACTAGAAATCACTTTTTACAGTATCTGGAAAAATAAACATCCTTGTAGAATCTATTTCTATTGTATTATAGGCACTATTCTACCAAAATTCAATTCAATTAAATCATCTATTGCCATTTAAAGTTGCCATTTGATAACACACCCCACTGTACACATCGACAGAAATTGATAAAGTAATCAATCATATCTCGTTTTCTTTGTATCATGGTTATGTTATATCCCATTGTTGGTCTTCAAAATAGCTAGAATGTGTTATTTTTTAAATTGAAATGATACAAGCATAAAAAAATCTAGAAGGAATCAGAATATTATAGAATTCTCCAATGATTTCTGAAAAATATTCCGCTTTCGACAGAACCATTATTTTGAAAAGTTCATTTAGCATGAATGCGATAATTTTTGAGCGACTTACCAAATGAAGGGGGAATACAAACTGAGTGTATATTTGCTTTCGACGGATGTCACCTTGTTTTTCAAAGTAAACGTTTACAGATTTTTGTGAAGGTTCTTTTATATCAAGATTATTCCTTCAATAATACAATTCTTATAGTAGAAGAGTTCTTGAAATATTTGTATTCAAAAATTTCTTGATAAATCTAATGGTTTCTGACCGACTTAGCAAAAGAAGGCGGTATAAAATTTGACTGTATGTTTGTTTTTTTGACCGACTTCAAAAAAAGGAGAAGGTATACAATTCGGTTGTAAGATTTCTTTTTTTATGGCTGTTCGTGTGTTTTGCATAGTAAACGAACTCCGATTTAGACGATTTTTTTTCATTTGAAAGAGGAGAGTCGAGAAATGGACCCATATTGAGAAAACTTAAATCCAAAATGTCCTTCCCTCCAGAAACCGCCACCAAAGGGGGTGGAGGGGGAAATTTTCTCGAAAATTGAAAATCCGAGACGACAGAATTAATGAAAATTCCATATCCGGAAATGTTTAAATTGAACATTTAAAAAAATAATCATATGTTTCCGCGCTACAGGCTGAAATATTTGTTTCAGCTATGTGGAAGGGGCAAATTTTTCCGAAAATCGAAAATTCCATATTTGAAAATTAGAAAGGGGACCATATCCGGAAATTTTCAGATTGAACATTTTTTGAAAAGAGTAACGGTTTCCAATGGTAAAATCTGAAATATGTGATATGCGCATTTCCGCTATTTACAAGCTAAGCCTATCTATATCTTTTTGGGTATTAGTGAACTTTCAACAATTTCCATGACTGTTACACTGAAAAATGTGAAATAAATATTTTTTACAAAAAAATGGACCGGCTTTATCAGTTGTTGCACTGAAAAATACAAAATAATATTAATTCTATTGGTGCTGGTAATTTTTAAGTTGTGCCGTTGTAGTTTTTTGTTGTAGGCACCAACCCCAAAAGAACCAGCACCAATAGAATTAATATTATTTTGTATTTTTCAGTACAACAACTGATAAAGTCGGTCCAATTTTTTGTAAAAAATATTTATATGTATGCAACCTCGGTTTGCATAGTAAATGTGCAACGATTTTGATTATTCTTTTTTCATTTGAAAGAGGAAGATTTAGAGATGGTCAGGTTCTCTTCTTTTCCCTTTTCCATTTTTGCTTCTTGCTTTGGGAACTAGGTATTTATAATGATAATATTGAATATATATGATATATTATATTTGTTTATCTTCCAGAACATTTGAATTATTATTTTTGCATTAGTTATGTTAATATTGCTCTGTAAATGTATTTTTATTACCTGTGGACAATACACGGTATTATTGTTATTTAAGTCAGTTCTAGTTTGTTTAAAGTTATTTATATACATAGTGAGCTGATAAGGTCAAAAATGTATCTTACTCATATCGAAAAAAGATATATATATAATTCAACATTTTTGTTCAATACTGATTTCTGAGTTATGGGTCCGTTTGTATAATCCCTTTTTCTGTTTAAGTTTATTACCTGCACACCGAATTGAGAAAGCGATCGTTGTCTAGTGGATATAGGGTTTGGGTTACCTAGTATTCGCAAATGTCAAGAATCTAATCTCTCCGAAAATCTGCAAAAACAGAAAAATATTTCAAGAAAATAAGATATAATAAATATTACATGTTCTGTAGGTACCTACTAATATTCTTCTTACTTCTAGGCAAAATAAAGAATCAGTCGAATAAAATCCCGAACTGATTATAAGTTTCTAATCAACAGTGTGTATAATGTAAAATACTGAATTTTCATCAATCAAATGATATGGGATAATGTGAGCTTATCTAAAAGTTTACAGGGTCTATTAGAAATTACTTCTTCAGAAACTTCTCTCTAAGTTCAAGAAAGTTATTTCAACCCTAATTAGGTGCCCGTCGAAACTTTCCAATAGTCGTGTCCATTCTTGCTGAAATTTTGAGAAAATGCTGTATCATCTTACATATATAATTCACCCCGTGATGCAAATTTCGACTTTGCGCTGTAATTAAGCCTACTTGCTGCTGCTTGTTTACTTCGCAAAATAAGTTCAAGAGGATTTTTTCAATTAGATACTGGACCATCGACCCGTGCTCTTCTACGTGTCTCACATTCCATCATCAAGAAACAATCAAGTGAAATGTCTCAGAAAACTTCAACTGTCATCGTGGATAAAAGCTATATGTTACCACAAAATCATTTTACAAATAAATGGCACCTCGAAAAAAGAATGCTGAAATAGAATATCATCCATTCTGGCCACGAATGCTTTTATATATATTGTATTGTATATACAGCAGACATAGAAACACAATAAATTATTCCTTAATAGATGTTTTTACAGGGTGATTTGAAATTTTGTTAAAAATATAAAAGGTAGATTTTCTGCCGATTAGTGTATTTCAACGTTAAATATGAGAATGTTGAAAATGCAGAACAAATATAAACTGATTTCTTAACATGGTCAATAATAAATAATCTGTTGTTAACATTATATTTTGAAATTGATTTACACCCGAAACCCCTAATTGTATTTTAGTTTATGCCAATGAGTTGTAAATGATGGACAAGTTATAATTATGAATAATTAAACATATTTTAAAATTCATTTGCGTAGAAGAAATAATATTAATTATTTGGTTTGGGGTGAATCAATTCCATAAAATACTAAATCCTTATGTATACTGAAATCAGTGCTCATACCAGATTATTGTAGAACATGTTAAAAATCCATGTTGTGCCAAGTTATAACTGAATTTTATTCTTCCGTAAGAATTGTATTGACTCAACCTTTGAAGGGCTGTAGGGAGTAGCCCGCATAAATTCTGAGGGAATTCAGCGAACATACGCTTTATGCCCTTTAATTTGGCACATAAATCTTGAAGATCGGTTCAGTACTCACTGAGAACGCAGAATTTCAACCGTGTATTAAATATAGAGATAATATCAACTTAAACTCTTTCAGCCGGTATTCATAATTCAATCTTAGTTCTGTATTTGTTAATACCGTATTAAAATAAATAAAAAAACACTATCCTACCATAACATTGACATAAGAGTCATAAACCTAATTTAAGGTTAGGTTAGGTAAGGTTAGTAGCATACTTATTTTTGATTATGAATACCTACGGCTGTTTATGTTTCAAAATATTTTTTTTTTCACATTTAGTTTGGGTAGTTCTTAACACGTTCTTTTTAATTCTTTTAAAATATAATTTATTTAAATGTTATATATATTACTAAGGTAACATATATTTAGATTTCTATTCTTGACTAGTTGAAACAATAATCAAATAAGGTATTTAATATATTTAATATTTTTTAATAAACAGAGAGTTGATAAAAAAAAATATTATCTCAGGTATCATTTGATGGTGCTCATTATGATATTACTCTATACTCTATACTATCAAAAATAAACAACATAACGATCAATTAAGTAAACTGAGAATAAAGCGATTATATCTCTACGATTATTTACTTATTATGTTTGGTCTTTATGAAATGACAATAATGATAGATAAAATCCATCGCATTCCACTTCTGAGATACTACAGTTTGCGAAAAAAATTGGAATTACCCTGTAAATGTGAGCTGGTGCTCTTCAAAGCCAGAAAGGAATACGCTATTTTGATGGACGCTATCTCTCTGCATCTATTTAGAAACGCACTGTCTGTTTTTGGCATGCACCTACATAAGAGCGCAAGGTGCATGCATCCAGGTAATGGAAATGTGTTATATACCTACCTATACCAACCACTACATATATGAAAATCGAAAAGCAAGTCACATTCCATTTTGGCAATGCCATTTACAAAACGGGATTGCTGATCTGTGACGCAGCATTAAATTGGTTATTGGCTGATATTAGTAGACGGTTATACCTACCTCTATCCAACGCCTGGATTAGCAAGAAACGCACCGTTGAATCTATCGATTGATGCAGATGGTATTTTATGGATGGATTTGGCTAGTCCATTTTTAGAACGAAAATTATCGATTATTTTATCGCAGTTTTATTAAAACGTTTTCCTGTATACATTTTTGTTTGTCAGTTCAGTTAAAATTTTGCAATAGCTGGTAATCCAACTTCTGGATGTACTACAGACTTGAAACTCATAAGTAGTGTCCTAAGTTTTGTTATGTGTAGATGGTTATCTGTTGTATCTCTTATTCTATTTGTTGGAAGTATAAAATTGTCTGTAGTAGCCTAGTTTGGACAATGTTTTAATCGACACCGACACTTTTGTGTCCGCTTTTCAACAGATGTTTATGTTTAAAAGATTTCTGAATCAAAACAACATATTTCCAGCCATTGGTCTGTCTGTCTGTCTGTGTCAAGATTATCTCTGAAACTGATGAACCGATTTGTTGCTTTCTTTTTTGTTTTGTAGGGTATCGATGACGCTCATCGGTGAGTAACGTTGGGCATCTTGCTCGCACTGGTTACTGGGCAATAGCTGGAAGATGTGTTTCGCTCAAGAGTGTGCTGTGAAAAAAAAAATTGCGTAAAACATTATTTTTAAAGCCGTTTGTCATCTACTGTAACGGGTATTTTTGTGAAAAAGCAGGATCTCATTCAGGCTTCAGGCGTTTTCTCTCACATCAACATTTTTGTTTGTCTTGACAATCCAGAGTTTTTTAGTTTCATCCCATTGGGACCTCCTTGAAGCAGAATTTTTTTGTACGAAATTTCATTGCAATAGAGCGTTTATAACATTGGACAGAAAAAAATTTTTGAAGTTGGACAATATAGGTCTGGGTTCCAACTCATTCAAAATTATCGAATTCGATACATTTGTATGAACTGAATTCAAGTTAGATCTTAGCGACTATTAGGAGTGTGGATAGATAGATATCTGCGGGTAAAGAGGAATAAAAGGCTAGAACTGGTTTCATGAAGAATTTATATTTCTAGTCTAGTGTCATTTTAAAAAGTAGCGCTTAAAAGAAGTGGACCGACGCAGAGCCAGTTTTTGCTGGCCATACTGCGAAAAAATAATATTAATTGAGCAAAAATAGAATCTTTTAGTTCAATGTATTAAAAGTATAGTATAATCCTACTCAGTTTGCTCTAAAAATATAAACATGGATGAATCTTGTGAGCAATTATCTTTTTTGATTTAATTTGAGTCATACAGATATAACTTTATTTATAACAGTGACATCAATGGAATATTCAACATAAGCTGAATGTTGCAAATCAAGAAAGTGATGCTGTTAATTAATAATTTCTATCTTTCTTACATTGAATCTGAGCTGCTGGATCCAAAAAGCGCATCCTAAATCAGTATTTAAGACCTCAAAATATAGATTTATCCCTTCTTTAAGTTGGCTCATCTAACATGCAAGTTCTAGAGACCATAATGAAAATGTCCCACATGCCAAATTGTCTCTGACCTAAACTTGAGAGAGTAATGATGTGAGCTCGTTTGCATAATGGCGCACAAACATCTGACTTGAAACGATGCCAAAGCACATTCTACCAACAACATCAAACATCACTTACATAAATTCAAAATTCCCTACTAGTATATAAACTCGCATATAAAATACGCGCTTCGTTCCAACTATAAATCCAGGAATGATTTCCAGCAGTTCGCAGATTGCGTCTTAAGTGCGCATGTCTGTCAGATAATTGACCATATGATGAATCACTGTTGGGACGACAGTTGACTTAAAAGAGTTTGAATTCAAATGAAATCTCACAGATGGCGAATACTTGTCAAGACAAGGCTCTTATACAGCATTCAATATACAGGGTGGCCAATCAAAAATACAACAGAGCCATTTTCAGGAGCTGTGTCATTATTTTAGGAAAAAGCAGGGACCCGTCGCTTTTTGATTCAAGGGGGACACTTTTTTGGGTATGTTTGACTCCACTAGTTTTACCCCCTAGTGAGAGTAAGAATCACCCCATAATATTTAAATAGCACTGGGGGTCGAGTAAGATGTCTTTTAACAGTTTGTGTGATTCCCTATACAGTAGTTCTTTGTTATCGCATTTCGAAGTATTGGTTGTTGGTTTATCTACTTGTACATTATTTTTGAAAATTGAATACCATGGTCAAAGATAATGGACTCATTATCTTATCCATTATCTTTGCTATGGTTTATTCGATTGCGGTATGGGTAGATATCATTTCGCTTTAATTCATGAACATATATGTGCGATTAGAACAGCATGAACAACATCAAGAGAAACATGTCAGTGTGAAGTATGTTGTAGAGCTAGTGCAAAAGAGACAGGGAATGTAGCTAATAAGAAACGAGAAATTGAAAAGCCTGTAGTTAATGATGCTAGTGTAGTTGCAGTTTCGGGACATGTGTATCTTGATACTTCCTTAAGCATGAGACAACTAGCATCTGTGTCTGGGATCAATAATTGAACTAGCGTCCAAAACATTTTATAGAGGAACAAATTTCATCCATATAAAATACATCTCTTACAGGAATTTTATGGGGATGATTTTGACCGCCGTTTACAATTTTGCGAAGTGATGCAGGATCGAGCAATGAACGATCCACAGTTCCTTTTTAATATCTTCTTTTACGAAGAATGCGGCTTTTTTCTGAACGTATATCCAAGAATTTTCCACGTGGTGCATACACAGCAGCCAGCAGAATTAAATGTATGGGCTTGCATTTTCGACTGCTCGGTTCTTTTTTTCTACCTGGTAATTTAACTGGCGAAATGTATTTGCAATTACTGGAAGACGCTAGAGATCCTGCCTTGACTGATATTATTGGAAAAGATCAGCAATATGATCAAGATCATTTGCTTTTTCAACAGGCCGGTGCTCCTCCGCATTATGCTTTGATTGTTTGTCAGTATTTAGACCAACATTTTACAATGCATTGGATTGGAGAAGTGGCAGCATTGAATGGTCTCCTCGATCCCCAAATTTAGCACCACTCGATTTATTTTTGTGTTGATACCTCAAAAATAAAATCTACAGAACACAACCAGCGTTGTTAGAATATTTGCGTCAAAGAATTTTTGACGAGTGTCGTCGAATCACTCCGGAAATGCTTCTGAATATGCGCGAACGTTTCGAACACAATCTTTATTATTGTATTGAGGCAGATGGTCATCAGTTTGAACATTTAATCAACAAAGTAGTAAGTAAGCAGGAAACCATCATTTAAATTTTAAAATGTAAGGTCTTCAAAGTATTAGGCGGAATTTGAAGATTATTGTAAAGGGAATTACAACAGCTGTTAAAAGACATCTTACTCGACCCCCATGCATATTTAAATATTTGGGGGTGACTCTTACCCTGACTATGGGGTGAAAATGTTGGAGTTAAAAATACCGAAAAAAGTGTCAAAAAGCGATGGCTCTGTTTCATTTTCGATTGGCCACCCAATACTTGGAATGATGAGAAAGGCACTTTGATATCAAATAAATTTTACGTGCTTCCGTGCTTGAATTTACTGCAATAAAACGTCTCAAGCATATATTTTGTATTGAAGAGTTCACAAATATCCAGAATAGATACAAGTATTCCACCACTTTATTGGATTAGATGTAATAAATTCCTTATTTGCCTATGGAATAAATGCATCGAAGACAAAAAAGTTCATTCTGACCACACACTATATGTATGTCACTGTAACCTGTCGGAAAACTTTGGTGGGACGCGTTCGGGTCACTGCGCAGAATTTTGTTTCTGATGGAGGTTGGAACGAGGCCATATAAACGTCGCGAAACTCTCATAAATAATATCTCCTACCGACATTTCAGACAACTCCTCTGCCTCTGGGTGACATATTAATATCGTTAACGTAACAGTTAAATATATAGATGGCGCATACAATGGCCTTTCCCCCGGGTAACTTGATCTTTTTCAAAGGACTCAAGAGCAACTGCCACAGTTTTTGTGTATCATTTGTATTATGCGAGCTATATAGTATAGCTGCGTGCTTATTCTTTCTTGATTATCTTGAAAGGTTAGCGACAATTTGAACGATTTAATATTTACACCAGAGGGGCTATTAAAGTGTCAAATGATAAGAATCGACACGCGCCCTTCATCTATGCGAAAGTTAAACATCGGTGTGAATGTTTTTAACTCTATTATTAAATAGTATACACTATAATATTGATGGCGTAATATATGATGTTGAGAGTTGTATGTGAGCTTATCGTCAAATAATATGTTTTTTTTTGTCAACATTCAATTCTCCCTTATTTCAAGTATAATGGATTTTTTATTGTATGAACAATATTGATATGAGTTATGTACTCTGAATTATAATATAAATAGAACAGAAAATTCAATTGGATCTGAATAATGATGAACATGCATATTTGAAATCACATTGGGTTATTTACATTTATGTGGCCACTGAAGTTTTACGCAATGGATCTTGAATGAACAAATGAAAATTGCATTTTATTATGGGTTGCTTTCTCGATTTCGCAGTTATAATTTCTACAAACGATAATAAGCGTACGTAAATTGTCTCCAGTGATTATTATCTAAGGAAATTTAAAGCTCTCTCGGTACACGTAGCTCAAATATCGCCTGAAAAGTTAATAAATAACTTTTTACAAAAGCTACGACCAATTTTATTAATCAATGCACTGAAACATACCAACATAATATTAATTCCATTGGTACCACAGGTAACTTTGAAGTAGTACAATAATCTGTTTATATAAGCAATACATCCACGTCTTGAACTAGAACTTTTTAGGAACTTGCCTTGTAAATTTCATTTCTGCTTTGATCATATTACACCTTGTTGACCGACGAACCCAAACGGAGGAGGTTTACAATTCTACTGTCTGCTTTTTTTAGACATAAAATGTTGAAACAGCTCTTTATGAAGGATTTTGGAGCAAGAAAATAGAAAAAAAATAGTTAGTATGAAAAACAGATTTTATTTTCAATATTTTTATCTTTTTTGCACATTTATGAGTAGTATTACTCATATTATAACTTATTAGACAAGAAATGCTGAAAACAGCCAAACAGGAAGGATTTAGGAGCAAAAAAAAATTTAATAGGGAAAATAAATCTTATTTTGCAATTTAAAGATTTCCTTGTTTCTTGTACTTTTATGTATGAATTATTCAGATTATACCTATATACTATACATAGATATATCTATAGGTACATAAAATAAAATTGTAATAGGCCTATGTCTGTAAATCATAGATATTTGTGAAAAACTATAATGGGGGGTCTTTATTGGAGCAACAGAAGCTAAAATAACAATTTTTAGAATTTTTGTATGTCTGTCTTTTTACACGCATCACGCAAAATCTACTGCATGGAATTAAATTCAGTTTTCACTGATATACGTATTACTAGAGGTCTAACTTAAAATATAGGTTCCATTTGACCGCGCCTATCGGTCTTTCTCTATGTCTGTACACGCATCAGGCAAAATGTAGGTACTACATGGAATTTGATGCAATTTTTACCTTTGTATTGGTCGAGGTCTAACTTCAAATTTAGGTTCCGTCTTACCGCATCTGTCTGTCTGTATGTTTGTACACGAATCGAGCAATATTTACCGCATGAAATTGAATGCAGTTTTCCACGAACACGAAGTCGCGGGAAAAAGTTATTTCTTAATAAAATTGTCACCGGCCAATGTCTGTGCATTTATATTTTTTGTGTCTGCATGTTTGTACGAAATCACGCAAAAACTAGTGCAATGAATTGAATGTTGTTTTCACCGATGTATTGGTGGATGTCTAACTTAAAATATAGGCTCCAGTTTACCATGCCTGTCTGTCTGTATTTTTTTACACTCATCACGGAAAAACTACCGCATGCAGTTGATTGCAGTTTTCCAGGCGTATGAAATCACGGGAAAAATCTAGTTTAGATATAAAATGCCAAAATCGGCCATTTAAGAAGTATTTAGCAAGTAAAAATTTTAAGGATTATTAGGTACTATGAGAAATAAATCTGATATTTCCATTTATTGTATATTTTTGTATAGATTGATCATACCTTACCTATATATAACATGCTGAAAATAGGAAGAATTTAGGATCAAAAAATTTAAATTATTCTAATATGATATACATGATATATATGATATAATACCTTAATTAGATATAAAATACTGAAAACTGCCAGACAGATTTAGGAAGGAGAAATTATATAAAATATCAATATGAAAAATAAATCTTATTTTACCATTTAAATTTTTTTGGTTATTTTTTTGCATCAATATTTTTCTTTTCAAAATGATCACTCTATGAATTTTTGTATTTTCTGATAGCCATTTATTCAATAATTTGAATTATATAGGGCTTAGAGTGTTTAGAGTATGTCCGTCTTGTGGTTTTTCAAATATTAAATAGAATATTTTCCAGTGTAGGACTACATAGGTAATTCATTGTATGATTTACTTTTCATTAAGTAATAAATATTTATTACTGCTTCAATGTCAGTATTTCATTTATTATTCAACAATAAACCACAATACGTCAAAGTACGTTATTGAAAAGAACTGATGTTCTACAAAAACTTTTTATTAGATTCTTTTTATATATAGTTTAAACTAAAATTAGATGGTACCACACATATGTCCATCTTTGTATAAAAGTTATTGTATAAGTAATAAAAAATATAGAGAGTGAGAAATTTGTCTGGTTTAATTGGACCGTTCTATAGAGTTGCTGTATGGATTTATCACTCGAATTTATCACCTCTTTAGTTATTTGATAAGCAGGTAACCTGTTAATTTCAAACCAATGAGCTTGCAAGTTCACAATATCATACATCATTTAAATTTCAAAAGATGATCAGTGATGATAGATATTAGAGATACAACTACGTTACCTGGAACTGCTGGGCAACAAATTAATGACGTCTCAAAAAACACAGTTAAAGATTTCTGTTAGGAAGTAAATACTACATTACCGTGGTGTATAAAAGAAATATAGAGCATGCTACATTACATCTGCAGCCTTGGCGATTTATTTTTATTTATGAGCTCTTAAAGCCAAATTATTCAAATGTCTATACTGAAACGAGCTCAAATCTGGAATTCAAGAACACTGTTAAGAAGTTTCTAACTTATCTCAATTATTACAAAATATATTAAAAGTTATGGAGTACATGTTCAAAAAGTTTTGAAGGCAGAATATAGATTAGATAAGATTTATTCACTTCTTTCAGCATTGCTCAATAAATGCTTTTCGCTCATAAAAATGACTTTTGAGGAAGAGGCTTTCAATCGTAACAGAAGCTAAAACAACCGTTTTCAGAATTTTTGTCTGTCTGTCTGTCTGCATGAAATTTAATGCAGTTTTCACCGATATTTTATTTATTACTTATATTTTATCGCGTCTGTCTGTCTTTCTGTATGTTTGCACACGCATCATGCAAAAACTACGGCACGGAATTGAATGCAGTCTTAGACGCGCAAAAGATAGTATATGGTAAAATTGTAACAGGCCGATGTCTCAACATTATAGATATTTAAGAAAAACTAATATTGAGTGTCTTTATTAGAGCAACAGAAGCCAAAACAACACTTTTTGGAATTGTTGTCTGTCTGTATTTGTGTAGGCGCATCAGGCAAAAACTACCGTATGGAATTGAATGCAATTTTGACCGATGTAATGCTAGAGGTCTAATTTAAAATTTAGGTTCCAGTTTACCTCGTCTGTTTATCTGTATGTTTGTGCACTTATTACGCAATAACTACCGCATGGAATTGGATGTAGTTTTCCACGCGTATGAATTCGCGGGCAAAAGCTAGTTCATGTATAAAATATGATGTTATCGTTAAGGTAAATATTTTCTTCTATTTGGTCAATATCAAAGCTGGTGATTGGTATTCACAAAATGTAATTATAGTTTCTATGACTTCAGTCTAGCTGATGTTATGGAGTATTGAGTTCCATACAAATACGATCAATTATTCTCATAGCAAAGATTAAATACCCCCTCATAGGTACACCCATAGACGTATACCGATAACAGTCATAAGTATAGAAAATTAATCTGTTTATCTAGAAAGTTTTATATGGTTTTTGATACTTGTTGTGTTTTTACTTTCCCACAGCTGTATATATACTAACATCGTTACATACCACCACTATGTTCAATTATTATAGTCCACAATCGAATTCTATCAAGATCTGCTAGATGCACTTGTCCTTGTCGGCTTTTTCATATGTCCCGCATCCTATAATACACTTATACTTACCTGTTAAGTGATGAACTCACTATTTGTAACGTTGCTGATTCCTTTTCTTCCAGCGCTCGACTATTTTCTGGAATATCCCGGCTCTGAAGGGTCATTCAATGTTTCCGCCACAATTGGTCAGGTGGGAAGTAAAAGATGCCGGGACATCAAGTAGGTACCTACAGGATCTGGCGGTAAAACTTCAAACGCTCATCATTGAGGTAACCTGGCTGATGGCAAACAATTAATTGTGTGCAGGTTTTGGATTTTGCTTTTGATTTCTGATACTAAGAGAAAGGGTTTCAGGAATGTCACAGTTGAATACATTGAGATGCAATCAAACATGGATTTGTATGTCTTAAGTATTATTCTGGATCCTGATTATTATTCAGTCGTACTCGCTTGAACAGGGTTCCGTAACTAAGATTTTCGGATAGGTAGTGTTTTCTTTAAACTGCAAGTAAAGGCCTATATTCTGTTGTTTTTCTATTTCACTTCAAGTACATTTGGAGATAATTTATAAAATAAAATTCCAATTAGGCAGGTACTAATAATGACTAATAATGCACAAAATTAACTCCTTTAACCAGAACTCGTTTAGTTACCCTATAGATCCGTGATGCGGTCAACTAATTCTGAATTGGTCAAAATTCCATCCAACTTTCTTTGTTCAGTAGATTTGTAGAATATAGGCTGTGACTGAAGGACAGACAGACACCAGAGTGATCTTGTAAGATTTTTCATCGGATGATCTATGAAAGTATCATTTAGAATATGTATCTAGAATCTAGATCGTATTTTCGTCGTCTCTCAATACTTCAGACCTATGTTCAGGAATTATGTAAATATAGTTATGATTCGATAATTATAAAACTAAATTAAAAATACTGCCAATATTTCGAGGCAGCTGCATAGTGGTATCTTTTCTCTCTGTTCTGTTTTGCATAAAATTTAAGAATTTAAAAGTTTTAATACCGTCTTCATCGTTAATTAAGGCACCGGAAACATTTTTGAGCTGTTGTGAAATACTTTGCGGAAGTTCACATTTATAACATAGTGAAAATTTTAAAAGAGTAATTAACTCTCCAAGGAGAATAGAATCCACCACTTAATGAAACCACTTCAGATCATGAAAGATGCATTTAACGTGTTCCCTAGAGACGTTGGATCTTCTTCTATTTATAGGATTAGCTGGTCTTTTTTATTTCAGGAATGTTTAGCTGGACTTGAATTATTTGAGGATGATTTCATAATGATCAATAATAAGATTCGGTGATATTTAGCAATAATGTAATGAAAAGTCTGAAGAAATAAACAATGAAAACCATAATTATCACTGTTTTCAATATTGAACTATTTTCGATAGTTTACCATATCTGTCTTGGGTAATTCCGAATGGTATGCCAATTTTGTCGGTAAGTAATCTACTCACCTATCAGATAACGTTAACTAATTACTTATCAGGTAACGTTAACTAAATTCATATAATTTGAAGGATATAAACAATTAATTGGTGTTGTTTCTATTATTTGGACCAACTCGATGATATATATGCATGATTTGTATTGTAAATGTGTGCCAATTTTGACGATGCTTTTTTCAAAACATTAATGCGAAGTGATCCCATATCTAAATTTTCCAAATTTTCCAAAAGGCTTTTATTCGAAAAGTGTATTTAGTAGGACCTCAAAAATCGTCCAAGTGTGAGTCAAACTCACATACGAAGGGTTACGTACCATTGTAACGTGGATGAACTTGGCATTTGTTGTTAAAGCGAAAACAGAGATACTCATTCTGTGAAAATTGCAAATGTCTTCCTATTACGATTCATAATATACAGCCCGCTGGCAGTGGTACGGGCAGATGGACGGACAGCGCATGTTTAGTTATAGGTCCCTAAGATTATATGATTTTCAGCAATTTATGAATCCAGCATTTTCTTATAAAATCATGGGTTTTGGGGTTATAGGTACTTCTCAAAAAGTTTCAGAGTGTTCTTGAAATCTCTGATTATAAAACATAAGGATAATATACGGGGCTGAGCAAAATGAACGGAACAAATGATTATGGTTTATTAATAACTAGTACGAAAATTTGACTTAAATAAAAGTATTTTCATATTTTATGTACTATTTCGTAATGTTTGCAGATTTTCCGTTTACGTCATATTTTTCACCATTTAACATTTCTCGCATAAAATGGTCCAACTATTCTCCCTCTAACTATTCCACACTAAACGTTCAACTTTTGTTTATATTGTGTGTGGCCTTCTTCCATCCATTGTGGATTATTATCCGATCAATACCGGCAATTATCATTTAGGCAAAATGTCGCTTTATTGGGTAACACAATGTTGTTTATAAACATATTATTCACATTAACTACATTCATCATTTTTCCGTAAAACTGAATTCGTTTATCAGGATCATCTTTATTTGTATGTCAGTAATTGTACTTTATAAGGATGAGATTTTGATTATCTTTCATACAGATCTCTCACCGTTATCGTTAATTGATGAATGTTTTGATATTGAAGTTTTAGGTTCGTCAAGTACGCTTAGAATTACATTAGGTTCATTATTTTTATTTGTAGATGTCGTCTTTGTCCACAACCGGGAATATTTGTTACACTGCCAGTTTCGTTAAATTGGCGTAAATTTCGAGAAACGTTGATTTCAAAATTTGGGAAGTTTTGTGTGGCGTTAAACAAATTTGTAGCTCCTTGTATTGATCTTTTCTCTCTTATTATAAATAACTTTTTCCCGCTACCTCTAATGAGAATAATTCATACATGCTTAGATACAAAGCATGAAGATGGCAAATATCATTTGTATATTATTCTTCCTAGACGACGGCATATAAATACTGTCATTTACATTCCTCGGAAAATAATTATTATTAACATTACCGGTAGCGGGAAAAAATAATTGGTAATTCGGTATGTATCGACTTACATTCCTTGTTACTTAAATAACTATTTACATATGAATAAATCTTACCAAAAGTAGGACCATTTTATTAGATTGTGCACTAAGATGTACAAAATAATAGTAACTATTTTCGTGATTTTGAAGTTGTTTCCAACTTCGAAAGAAACCATAATTTTTGTATTCTTATATAAAAAAAGTTTTTTTTGTTAATCTTGATCTTTTACTTAAGTATATTCAGTGATTTTAGAATATAGCAGCAAGAATCTTTACTCTCGAATTTCTCTACTCGTAAACGCTTTCCATTTTAAATTTTCCTAGAAACTATATTTCTCATTAATGCTGTCATACTAAATTAACACTTTTCAACAAAAAACTTCCATCTATCACTTTTGAGGTTAGCTTTTGGGAAGGACACATAGATTTTGAAATGTTTATTATGGGTCCATCGGTCAGTTGTCTGCTTCTTTAATGTAATTAAATTTTTGGATGATTTTGGGACACAAAATATATTACAGCATAAATTGTCTATTTAAAAAAGCTGTTAGTAAGAATGCGAGATTCTTTGGAAGTTCGTAATCTCTGCACTGAAATGATCGCATCAAAGCCTTTAAATATATTGATTAACTTCATGAATAGTCAGTTATTTAGGTAATACATTTTATATAATTAATAGTAAATGTTTCGAATATGAAACATCTTCTCAAGTTATCAACTGACCTTCGCTTAGATAATATCTATACAATTAGCAAATTCAGTCGAATTTGTGATGTGAAAATGTGGTGCGACGGCATATATCCCAATCAAATACGATTCACATGACAGCTTCGTTCAGACACGATTAAAGGAGCGTTGTGATAAGCTTGAAAGCATCTTTCCTCTCTGACACACTGTGTCCAACATAAAGAAACGTAAGCGTCAGATGATTCTCTTCTCTCTCTCCTCTTGAATTGAAATCCACAAGGAGGTCTTCAGGAGGCACTTAAAGCGACAATTGCGGCTCGTTCCAGGGGCAAGGCTCTTTGTTGAGATCGAATTTGTAACAAGATTTCATTGTCATCGAGCGGGGACCACCTAATAAAATGCAGATCTGCTGAATAGGGTGTTATTTGTCAGCCTCTTCAAACTGTGTTTTATATTATTAAATTACACAAAAGCTCTTTCGATGGGAGGACGACATAAGCTACAACGAATCATATATAATCGATTATATTATGTAGTGTTAAAAAAGCCCTTTTTTATTATATTGAGTACATTTGAAAAGTAGGTACACACATATACAATTGATTTTGCCCTATTTGATGTGATAGGGAAGATATTTGTAGGATAGGAGGTATATACTCGCAAACTTTATCAAATAAAACGTATGTATATTTCCTATTGTAGTTGCGCAATCATGAAAATATATTAGAGAATATTGAAGGCATATATTCAGTAAAATTGAAAGAATCTTATATTTTGAATCTCGTTCTGAATATTCCAGAATGCTCCTTCAAATGAAATAGCTTCAACTTTATGCGTAAGCGATATATTTTCAGATTATAGTCTAGATAGTGTATCTATCCTATATGACGTAAACAATGCAAAATACTATTTAGTAAAATCCAGCAATTCCATAGACTTTACTTCAATAATGTTTTATTTTATACAATTTGAAGCGTAATTTCGGCTTACGTGCCATGCAACTATCAAAACGGTTTGTGGGCTATATGTATTTTCCTACTTATCTAACAATTAAGTCCTATTTATAACTGTTATATCAGACTATACATATACATACTACGCCCTCGAAACATCTAGCGTCCCATGTAAGTTATGTTAAATCAATATCAACCGCAGCTAATACAAATAGACAGAATAGTAATTATATAACAAAAACAACACCCATATCGGTGTTATGCTGGAGTTTCGATATTGGTTCTGAACTCACTTGAAACATTAAATTTGTCTTCCGTTCAATGTGTAATTTTGTAAAATTCAACATGGATAGGAATACCTATGTTCACTTAGTTCTGGAAACTTGTATGATTCTTTAATTGATACTAGTAGAGTTTGAAAGTTAACGGAAGTAGATAGAAAGGAAAAGTTGTGAAATATAGAAGCATGAAATTAAAGAAATATTGGTAGTAGGTTTCTCAATTTACTGGTTACGATGTTTCATGGTTTCCATTAGAGTGAAATGTTTCTAGGGATCACTTACAATACTTACAGAAGATAATGGAAAATAATGTTTTTTACTAGGAGTGATTTGACTTGTTGACTGTTGAAATTATTGTATTAGCAGCGGAAGTAGAGCATGAGTTGCTGAATGGTGCCCAATTTCTCCCTCATTGAATGTATTTAAAGGGTTCCGCTTTTCAAAACGATCTAGTTCTCCAACATACTTCTGTTCTATTTATTTTTCAGAAGAAGCGACATCCTGAGTGTATTTGAGAATTCTGCTCCAATTTCCATGATAATGTGTATGTCATAGTGTTAAATTACTAATCTAATTCACACTATGGAGCGATCTAAAAATAAAAAAAATTAACCGACTTTATTAGTTAATGCACTAAAAATCCAAAATAATAATACTGGTAGGTACTAGTAATTTTCCAGTTGTAGTTAGATTGAAATCTCTTAGTACCAACTTCAAAAGTATCAGAACTAATAGAATTAATATTAATTTGGATTTTTCATTGCACCAACTAATAAAGTCGGTCCTGTTTTTTGTAAGAAATATTTATTTCACACTTTTGAGTGTAAGATTAGTCATCAAGATCATTCAGTGTTCAAACTATGTGGGAAGATGCTTTAGATTCAATTCCAGGATGGATCTATTCATCAAGATTTTCAAAATATTTCAAAAAACATCTGCCTGAAAGGTCAAATAATAGTTTACTTGCTTTTATTGAAACTGGACAATTAACGAAAAAGTTTTCAAATGCACCAATTTAAATAAAATTCGTGTTAGATATAGAATATTTAGTTAGGTTTTGCTTACGTCTACATCAATTTATCTCCTTTCAGGAGCTTCGAAATCAATAAATAAATCTGAGAAAATTTTAAATATTTGTTATTTGAAATTGTATATCTCCTACGTCTGGAAAGTCAACCAAAATAATGCCAGAATTAGAAATAACCTTTAGAAAATTCAATTTTTGAACCCCAACCTAATTACTCCCTACTATTTAAAGACTTTTATCAATATTTTTCTCATAATTTTGTATTATACTCGTAGTAGGTATACTGGAACTTGTCAGTTGATTAGATCTTTCTAATGTAACAATTTATTTGAGTTGATTATCATACCTATTCGGAATTAGCATCATATCTTAATCAGTGTGACAATGAACCCTTCTAGGATAATGTCGTACAGATAGTCCCATTGCAGATTAACAACCATTCAAAGCCCTGTTTCCGTCTCTCAATTCTGCCATTTATACAATTTCATTGCCGTGGCCGTGATCTAGCTTTCACCAAACATAATACTTGAATGCTTCCCTCTACTGAATGTCCGTATGTATGTGTATACCTCCGGACCGCTTTCAATACGGGCACCCGTCAGTAACATTATTTAATCAGTGATAAACGCCTCAGAGAATGTGACTTTAAACTGTTTGTTGAATTATGGTTCAGAGATGTTGGGATGACATCAGCCTCTAATTTCTTTAGGGTGAACTTTGGGCATTCAAAGGACCCTTCCTCTACAAATCTTAAAATTTCAAAAGTACAAGTCTGTCTGCAAAGTCGCAGATATTATAATTAAAATAATCATAATAAATTTGTATGTGTGGCTTATTTCTATAAGGTAAGAAAATAAGTTAAGTAGAAGATATAATATTTCGAATCATAAGCACTGCTTATCAAACATTTAATAGTGCGAGTGGTGGAGTCTTGTAAAAGATCAGACGAATTCAGCTCTAAAATACGTTGCCAAAAAGCTGAGGCTTATTACAACAAAAGTCAAATGGTTTCAAGACAGAATAAACCATGATTTCTACTAATACCTGACGCACTAACATATAGTATATATATTGGAGAAAGTATCCGACAGGGCAATTCATTATGCCCACTCCGTTTTTAATCATCTCACAAATAAATTAATCAACCAAAACTGAATGTGGAATAAGATCAACAACAATAATAAGTATTTCTGAAGTTACTCTAATGATGCCATACTTTTAGCTTGTGGTAAGTAATACTTTGAATGATATGTGGACGGAAGAAGGAATGGAAGGCGCATTAAGAAAAGATGGATACTAGAATTATGGTGTGCATTTCAAAGTAAGGATAATATTTGAAGATATGATTACCAGGATGGAGATGATTTCAAATCAGGTAAACCTAATAATATGTGTTTACCTAGTCGTAAAGTAGAAAAATATGGAGGTTTTCTTTCAGTGTCATTCACATATTAGAACCTGTATAAAATTGAATGCTTTGAATATCTTTTCCAAGCCACGATGCAGGGATATACCTTTAAAAGGTCAATATGAATACGGAGATTACAGATTTTAAATTTGCAAACCAATGTTGTTTTATACAGATAAACATATATTTTACAGACTTGTTTTGTGTGGGTTTTTGTATGCTTTAATTTTAATTTAATTAACTCATTCACGTCCGTAGGCAGATGTGTATTATGTTATTTCTCTTGAGTAAGAAGTAGACTGAGGTAAACAGATTTCATATATCTACTTCAGTACTGTGGAGTGTTTATTTTAATATAAAAATAAATTTAACCCCAGGCAAAGCTCACGTTTCTGCTTATTTTACTCTCCAGTATATCATCAATTTGATGAAAAAAAGCTGTTTTATATATGACCATTCGAGTCTCTATTTTTGCTATCAACTCGTTGTCTGTCTGTTCGTCTGTCACTATGCTTTTCAGTATAGTATATATATTATTATTTTGTAATTTTCAGTGGGACAACTAATAAAGATGGTCCTTGTTTTTGTAACAAAATTTTTTGGGAGAAAGAAAAGTTTGAAAGTTTTCTTAATATGAGATCATTTCTCAGACCTCTTCTTTCGTATATCTAAGTAAAAAATAAAAATCTATTATGTTATCTTTTCATTTAATTCTGTATTCCTAGTGAAGTAAACTTATATAGGTTATTTTCTGTACTTTGACGAATCTGTGGAAGAATCGGCCACTCGGCCTAACAGTTCTCCTATTGTTTACCATTATACATGTATTGTGCTTTGAATACTATGTAACCATGGTAGATAATAAATGTATTATTATTAAAAAAAAATGGAACAAACGACAGATCGATTTGAGCATCGTCTACATTTATTTGAAACGGAAATTCAAGAAGCTAAAGTTACAAAACTTCAAACTTCTTCTTGAAAAAAAAAAAAAACTCAAAAATAATTACAGACTTGTAGATAGATA
Source organism: Crioceris asparagi (assembly GCA_958507055.1). Taxonomy (NCBI): domain Eukaryota; kingdom Metazoa; phylum Arthropoda; class Insecta; order Coleoptera; family Chrysomelidae; genus Crioceris; species Crioceris asparagi. The sequence goes on from OY293828.1 coordinate 11,949,706, forward strand.
CGATATTTTAACCATAAATATCAAGGATCATTTAAAACGGCTGATAAAGGATAAGTATATTACAACACCACAAATGAGGAGTTATTTTTTAATATTTCAGACTCAACTTATCTTGAAATAGGCCATGGAGGTCGAATAACATTTATTTGAAGCTATATTGCATTTCTTTTAATACCTTAGGTATAGAAAAAAACATGGTCATTTAAAATTCTGGTATTTTTAACTACAGTAGGTACATTAAATATTTATGCTTATTTTGATTTGCTCAGTAATATACAATGTGATTTATTAAGAATTTCCAATCTTCAAACCATAAATTCTAGACCCCAAAATATGGTGATTTAGCTCAATAGTCCTTATACAAATATTGCAGGTTTCCGAGATTTAAAGTTGAAATTTATTTGTTTTAAACAATTTTGTTCTCATACAAGGTATTAGTTATCAGTTTTTTCTTTAAATTTTTTTCATAGTAAAATTAAAATTTATTGAACTTTTTAAAAGCAAATAACTCAAAAACCGATCGAGTTATACAAGTCAGACAAGTGACTTTTCTAGAGGAATTGAACGTTCCTTCATATTTTTGGCTTTCCTAATAATTCAACATAGAAAAAAAGTATGTTTTTATTTACCAAAGCAACAGGATGTAACTGACATCTTGTATAAGAATTAGAAGTCAAATTCGTAATCACCATGCCAAAAAAACATAAGACTACAACTATTAAAATATATTAAATTATTGGAAAAAGCAACAAATATATTTCAACATTAAACACCCTATATCTCGGAAACCTGCACTATTTGTATAGGCACCGAGATAGGGACTATTTAGCTAAATCATCATATTTTAGGGTCCAGAATCTATGCTTTAGAGATTGGACATTCTTAATGAATCACCCGGTACAATTAACTCAAGTGAACTTTAACAACATTGTTCAAATTAAATTGGCTGGCTAATGACGTGAATGACATTGAAATATGGAAATGACATCATTGGCCGGCAATTCACGTCTTCAACCGTAACATACAGGTACATATTTATATATTTATATTTTTAATATTCAAAAACAACACAGATAAAGGTTTATTATGCTTATCTAGATGTTAAAATTGGATTCTCACAAAATTGATGCAAGCAATCACTATTGTCTACTATTTTTCTATCACTATTACTCATATTCTTCACCGTGGGTAAAGGTCGAGTTATAAATAAATAGTCGAATAAGAAAGATCAAATCATGACTAAACAACCCTTTGTCGGTTTTTCGACCCTCAATACATCTATTATAATCTATCTGCTATTATATAGGTAACAATTTGATTCGATAATTTCATTTTGTTTGTATGAATAGGTGCACCGCCCTATCAGGTATATACAGATATGGTAACGTGATGATCTCTCTCAATTGGAATCTGCCGATGTGGAAATTCGCTTCTATCTTTGGTCGCTGTATTTTTTTTTGTTCGATCTGTTTGCGATAAACTTTACGGTTATTTTGGTAGTGAATATCATCCAGAGCAGAAAAAGGGTTCCGTTAGTATATGTTATATAGAAATCTGCTGTATTCAACGATTTGTGAAATTGCGGAACGATGAAAGTAGAGATATTTTATATAAGAAAGATATGATGAGATTCTTTGAGAAGAACGAAATGTTATCAAAAATCAAAAATCAGATATATAACAGTATATTAAACCATAAGTTTAGAAAAGTTTTTTTTACGAGGTCTTTTATACATTTTTTTGTCATTTTGTGTTTTGATAAGCGAAAAATTATGGATGTAAAAGCATTACCAGATTAAAAATTTAAAAAAATCATAGTAGGTAACTGTGAAGGATTTCCGTAAGCTAGAAACGTGAGGCTAGTTAAGTTATTAAGAACCAAAATTACGTTTTTAAACTAGATTTATTTGATTCTTTATAACTGACTTATATAGTGTAACTTGTCACAATGGTTATGATGCCTGTATAAAAGTATAAGTGAGTCTCCTCACATACGGTAGCGGCTTTATAATATTTATTTGCAAGCTCAGCGTCTAGACATTAACATTGTTATGAAATCTAGACGATTGTGGCACTGAGTATGCGGAATGCGCTGAGTATGCGGAATTTAGGCATATAACTCGCTGCTGTGTTTATTTATTTAACAAGAGCAACAATCGTTTCGTTTCAATTTTAAGGATATCGTTTACTTATTGGAACCCTAAAAAATAGGTAACAATTGGAGTTTGTAAGCCAGTGATAAAAGTTCAAAACTAACATGCTCAAGAAATCATTAAATATAGCTATTATTGAAAATTGAGATGACCTTCAACATTTGAATAATTTTCATTTCATGTTATTGGACCTTGAAAAAATACAAATAATTAATTTGTTCTCTGAATACCTGACAAAATTATTCAATTAAATAACATTAATTCCAGTAGAATAGCCATTCAATTAATTTATAAACGAATCGAACGACAGATGCGTCGCTGATGTTTGTTGAATCGTGTAGATGTATTTATTTTTTGCGCTGAATATATCGATTCACTTATCGGAATAATACCTCCATTGTGAGTAAGTACTTTTCAAAATCCTAATGACTATATGCTAGCAGAGGCAATAACATTTTTAGAAATCAACACACTGTTTGTTATTCATGCAAATATGCAGATTGCCACTAATGGTTCTCGCAAATGATGCAGAAAACTACTAACTAGTTAGATAGCTTTGTGATCGTTGCATTTTTTTTACTTTTTGCTTCAATTGCTTTTAGCGTGCTAACGCTCCACCATTTAGATTTCAAATAACATTGTCGAGGAAACGATAATATGGAAAATCACGAAAAGTTTCAATGACCAATATGTGAGGTTGGTTATTCCGGAATATTGTCACGTAGAACGTGTAATGTTTTATCTATTAGGTAACATTTTTTACAAAAAAATAGGACCGACGTTATTAGTAAGTGCACTGAAAAATAAAAAATAGTATTAATTCTACTGGTGCTGGTAATTTTGAAGTTGTGTAGTTGTAGTTGGTTATTCTAAGCACCAACTTCAAAAGTACCAGCACTAATAGAATTAATATTATTTTGTATTTTTCAGAGTACTAATAAAGTCGGTCCGATTTTTTATAAAAAATGTTTATTTCACACTTCTTAGAGTAACATTAGTCGTCAAAATCATTCAAAATTCACCAAAGAAGATAAATACATTGCTTATACTTATTATTAAGAGATTTAAAAATATCGCGAAAATAGTACTCATCGTTCTGAGCACCAACTCCAAAAGTAGCAGCACCAATAGAATTAATAATATTTTGTATTTTTCAGTGCACTTACTAATAAAGTCAGTCCTATTTTTTAATAAAAATGTTTATTTCACAGTTTTAAGTGTAACATTAGTCGTCAAAATCATTCAATATTCACCAAAGAAGATAAATACGTTGCTTTTAGGTACTTATTATTAAGAGATTTCAAAATATCGCGGGAATAATATTATCTGCTTGTGACTTGTTATTATCCAGAGATATGAAAAAATCGAGGTGAAAATACACATATTTCAGATTTTTCTTCTGCTGTAACTCGGGAACCATAACCGTTTTTGAAAAATGTACAATTTATATGTTGTTACATATTTTATCTTCAATTCTCGAAAAAAAAGAACACCAAATAGCGGAAACACACATATTTCAGACATTAGAACCCACGACTGGAACGGGGAAACCCATGATGTTTATTCAAAATGTCCAATTTAAAAGTTGCTGGATATGGAAGCTTCTTTAAATCTGCGGGAAAAATTGCCCCAACCACTCCCATTGGGGGAAATTTTTATGGAAATGGCAATTTTTTCAATGGGACCAATTCTCAATACTCCTCTTCAAAATGAAAGAAGAATCATCAAAATCGGAACACGTTTAGTCGAATTTGTATACATCCTCCGGTTGGGTCGTTAGTAAAAAAAATAAAGTAATTCGTTGTTTTGGGTTGCTGAACAATTGGAACAATAGAAGGCAATTGCAATTGCAATTCAGGAAATATGGTTTTATATGGCATATCCAGAATATAGCAAACCAATTACTTTTTCAAAAATATTTCTAGGTAAAAACAAGGAAATCATTAGTAAACAAAATTCTTATTGTTTCAATATCCTAGCAATATCGAATTATTGCTACAGTGTGACGGTGCGCCATTCATTTTCGAATTTGGCTGGATTAAGACATTCATTTCAAATTCAAAGTGGTTGAAAAGATCTCGAGTACTTTTTTGAAAATAACATAAGTTGTCCTATATAATCATACATATATAATAAAATATTAACGGCCGATGTCTGTACATTATAGATATTTAAGAAAAACTAATATGGGGTATCTTTATTAGATCAAAAGAAGCTAAAACAACAGTTTTTAGAATTTTAGTCTGTCTGTCTGTGTTTTTACGCGCATCTCGCAAAAACTATTGCATGGAATTGAATGCAGTTTTCACCGATGAATTACTAGAGGTCTAACTTCAAATTTAGGTTCCATTTTATCGCGTCTGTCTGTTTGTACACGAATCACGCAAAAACTACCACATGGAACTGAATGCAATTTTTCACGCGCATGAAGTCGCGGGCAAAAGGTAACTTTGGAATTCAATAGAAAATAAACTTTTATTATTAGCTACGACTTTGGATCCGGCGATATTATAGAAAATAAGAACTCGTTTAGGGAAACACAAACAACACAACCGTGAACAATTTGGTTTGTATTTCTGAATAGGAAAAAGTCACACAGATCCCTCTGTACTGGGTTGGTTTGAAGTATTTCTAGAGTTCAGTATCCAGTTAATCGCTGAACCCTCGCTGTAACTCTTTTGTTAGTATTTTCTTAAAATATGTATCTAGCTCTATAACTATTAGATAACCATACCTAACTCTTCACTTAGCTATCTGAAATGAACTGTGACCTTGTACGAATCAGCTGCGGGGGCAGATTTTTTAAATCAAAGCAGAATATAACTTTTTTTCTCTTTTTTATGAAAGAGAATTGTAACAATATAGAAGCTTTGTATTTTCTCTTTATTTTTGAAGATTAACTTTCTAAAATATTTAAATGTGTCAAATTTACTGAATGTAGAAATACTAAATTTTAATTCAATTGTTCTGGCCTTTAGTTATACGCTGCGTGTCTAATATTCTCTATTGGAAGATTTTATACGCATTAATTATCCATTTTAATACATAATTTGATCTGCAATATCATGGAAAAAATCACTTTCATCATAACACGATTTATTATTCTCAATTGAAAACAAAATAAATATCATCAAAATATAAAAGATAATAATTGATAGAGAGTCCAAAAGCTAGCAGCAGTCGGCGGATGCCTCGTCCTCCCCAGAGATATATAAATGTACGTAATTAATGATGTAATAAAGTGGTGTAATATTGGCTATATGGAGGGTAGATCAATCTATTAACTGGGGTAGCGTGCAGCAACAATAAAGGGAAGCATATGTGCGTGTGTGTGTGCGTAGGTACAGGACGACGCGTGTGTTTGTGCGCGATGTGGACGGAGGAAAGAGGACGCCGCACGTCCATTGGCTCTTGAATCATCATTTAGGCAGCACGATTTTGAATGTACACAAATACAGTAGTAGTTGTTTTGAGGGATGACGTGATTTTCAATGATAATTGATTAGTCCAGCAGTCGCTTTGCATTCTCATCACTAATAGTGATTGACTAGACTATAGTGCATTTCACAATAAGAATGCAGTATGGCATCTTATGGAGACCAACATTGCTAGCGCGTTTACATGCCGGGTTCGACCGATTATCCAGGTCCTGTATCAGGCAAATTTCGCCGCTTGGGCTGAAATCTTTATTCAATAATAATTATTAATGTTTTTGATTTGGGACATTTGAAACTAGGACTGACTGATTAGTTGGTGCACTAAAACAATAATAATTCTACTGGAGCCGGTACTTTTGAAGTTGATGCCAAAAGTTTTCTGACAACCTATAATAGCATTACTTCAAAATCACCAGCATCAGTAGAACTAATTTTATGTTGTATATGTAATTCCACTAACTAATAAAGCCGTTCCTAGTTTCAGGGGTCTCTGAGTCGAAAAACATATTTTCAAACATTGGTTTGTCTGCCTTTGCCAAGATTATCTCTGGAACGGATGGACTGATTTTGTTGATTTCATTTTGCTCAAGACTGTATGATATAACGCTTGTCTCTGAGATAATACAAGAAAAAAGTTACGATCAAATAATTATTTTTAAATATGAAGACAGATCCATAGCTCAAAGTGGAAGGTGTGAAGTAGGCAAACTTGAGAAAATCAAAGTCGGACTTCCACAAAAGATTATTTAATATAAAAAAGTTAGTACATGTTTCGACCCTTCAGGTCATCATCAGCTAAAACAGAAAAAACGATATAGATACAAAAAATTAATACAAAAGTTATATAATAATTGAAGGTAAGTTGATAAAGGTTATCATATTTTTTTTGTAGTTATATGATAATCTTACCTTCAATTTTATATATATAACTTTTGTATTCATTTTTTGTATCTATCTCGTTTTTTCTATTTTAGTTGATTATGACCTGAACGGCCGTAACATGTACTAACTTTTTAATATTAAATAACCTTTTGTGGAAGTCCGACTTTGATTTTCTTTAATTTGTCTAATTATTTTTAAACTGTCGAATTTTCCTACTGTTTTCTAGTCATATTCTGACTAGAGGGATGTTTGTCTTGGCACGCTGAAAAAAGGTATGGTCACATGATCAGACAATTTTCATATTCGATGGAAATCATTTGAGGAGTGTCGTTTGAGTGGTAGCACCGGATGTTTTTATTTGATTAAAAAAATCTAAGTGAAACATACTAATTTTTGGATTTGGTATAATTTAATTGATAGGTAGTTAATGAGATACAATCAAATCAGTATTGCATGCTTATTTATATTATAAACGGAATACTGGCAATTTTCTGTGTTCAAAAATAACAAATACATAGTTATAAACATAAAAGTAAATAAATACAGAGTGCTAAAAAATCATATATTTTCATTTGCTGCTTTCAATTTTACAAATATTATGCATAAAAACAAGTATGCGTTTGCATCGGAGTCCTTAGCCACAATTATTAAGTTCTAAGTTACCACTGCATATTAATATTATTGTTATTATTGAAAATTGAAAGCAGCAAATGAATATATATAAATTTTTTAGCACCCTATATTTCATATATTTTTATGTTAAAACCCACGCATTTGGTATTTTTGAGCTCAGAATATTGCCTATTTGCCGTTTATAATATACAATTATGGCCTTGCCATTTAAAAATAATAATAATGACGTCTTAATTTGGTAGTTGGAGGGGATAAAATGAAGATGTTTGCATAAAAAAGTAGAAAATCAAAATCAAAAATCGACCTATCAGAGCTTTGTCTCTATATGTTTTTTAGAAGTTATTGAAGCGTTTCCATACTTTATGAACGCACTGTATATACCTATGTAAGAAAGAAGAATGATTGAAACAACAACAAAATATTAGTTTACATACTTAACAACGTGAAATGTCAAAACATTTAGTAACATTCTACAGATTCTTGAATGTAGTTTTATCAAGAACGTAACATATCATCGTAAATGTTGCGGGTATGAAACGAATAAATATATATACTTTCTATATTTCGATTGAAAATGAGATTGTACAATCTCGAAACATGTCTCATCAGTAATTAATCCTTAATAATAAACTGTGGAGAAGACTTCGTGTTTTTTTGGTCTTACCATTTCACTCCACTTCGAGAATGGACTTCTACAACCATTACATATTTTTTATTGGACCGACTTTATTAGTTGGTGCACTGAAAACTACCAAAAACATATTAATTCTATTGGTTAGATTGAAAACTTTTGGTACCAATTTCAAATGTACCAGAACCAATAGAATTATCACCTCACCAACTGATAAAGTCAGTCCATTTTTTTGAATGTAACATTAGTCATCAAAATCATTCAGCATTCACCAAAGAAGATAATACGTTACTTAAACTTATTCAAAGATTTCAGAACATCGTGGAAACACACATATTCCAAACATTCCTATTATTGTAACTCCAATTTAAATGTTGTTACATTAAACCTCTTCTTTAATTTTATATTTTAATTTTTGAAAAAAAATGACTAAACATATATTTTAGACTTCCCTCTCGGAAACCTATGATTTGCTTAGAAAATGTCATATTTATTTAATTTTTTCATATGAAATTTTCGATTTTGGAATAAAATTGCCCGCTCCAACCCTTTGGGAGAAGTTTTTGAGGGAAACGACATGCTGAATGTCGTTTTTCAACGGGACCAACTCAATAGTCCTCTATCAAATGAAAATAGAATTATGAAAATCGGTGCACGTTTACTATTTATAAGGCGCGAACATCCATAAAAAACATGCAGAAAAACAATCGAATTTTTACCTCCTCCGTTTGGTTCGTCGGTCATTAAGTAGCAATATTTAATGGCCTATATTTTCAAAAAAAAGATTTTGTTTAATTCAAGATTGTTTGAATAAATCAGCACAGAGAAAATACCAAAGTTACGACATTTACGTGTTTAACGTCCATGCATGCGTTAAATTCAATTTTATAATAGCTCTAGATCTAATAACCTTTTTTCGCTCTACATAGTTTACCGTCACGTTTCCACTGCACGAGTTAATAATAACAGCATCCATATGAAGTTGTTGATGATCAAAGTGAATATCTTATAAGATTTCTTACTTAAGACTATCAGAGTAATCTGTCTGACTTATTAACTTTAAAAGAAATCATTAGGCTTCATTTACACTGCTTAAAGTAGTTGTCTAACGATGAGAAGTTTTAATATTCAGGAATGTTGTCGAGAAGAGTTCTGGGTTTGGTATGAAGATGCTCTTTCATGAAAACGGTGGTGTCGTTTTCGTTGGGCAAATTACTTGCTTTTTACTTTCGTAAAACTTGCATCCATGGCAAACGCTTGTCATAGCTATGGATACATAAAAAGGAAATAGATGATAAACATTTTTTAGAAAAAAATGTACCGACGTTATTAGTTGGTGCACTGAAAAATACGAAATAATATGAATTCTAGTGGTGCTGTTACTTTTGAAGATGTGCAGTTGCAGTTAGATTGATAACATTTTGCACCAACTTCACAAGTACCTACCAGCACCAATAGAATTAATATTATTTTGTATTTTTCAGTGCACCAACTAATAACGTCGGTCCAGTTTTTTGTAAAAAATATTAATTTCACACTTTTGAGTGCAACATTAGTCAAGAAAATCGTTGAACGTTCACTAATACCAAAAAAGATAGTACTTATCCTATTACCTACGTATATAATTTGCTTGTACTTGTTATTATGTAGAGATCTCAGAACATCGCTGCGGAAATACGCATAAGTATTTTAGATTTAACCATTTTACCACCGCTTAACTCAAAAACCGTAACTCTAAGGAGAAAATAAATATCATTATAAAAGAGATTTCCAATTTTTGAAAAAATCGCCTCTTGCACATAGCGAAAATACACATTTGTAAGATTTTAACACGAAATTAATTCTAAAAAATCACACGACTTTCCTACCGCTCGCAAGCAAATTTCAGTGAATGAAAAATTTTACTCTATCACAATACTTTCCTTACATAGCGACAATATTAGCGGTAGGTCAAATCGTTCTAACAATCATTTTTTTCAGCATGTTAAGACAAACAACAATGGTAATGTAACATTTTTTCGCAAGATGAAACGTTTAGCCAGAATCTGAAGAAACATGTGGAAAATATGGAATTTTATTCAAGCATAACTTTTTTGTGCTTTTTCTCAGAAATGGCGCTAATGTGGGTGGTAAAGGGCTCTCAGGAGAATACTTTAGGCAAGTTTAATCAAAATCCTTAGAGCCGTTTTCGCGCTATAGTCTTGAGCAAATCACGTATTTTGGCTATAGCTCAACACCCAGTGTATACAGGATTTTCATTCAGTGCCACCGGCGAGTGATATTGGTACCAAACAAAATAAAAAAGAAAGCAACAAAATACACCGATCCGTTCCCGAAATAATGCTGTCACAGACAGACAGACAGACAGACGGACAGACAGACGGACAGACAGCTGGACTGACAGACAGACAGACATACCAATGGCTGAAAATATGTTTATTAGACAGACGGACATACAGCCGGACTGACAGACAGACAGACATACCAATGGCTGAAAATATGTTTATTAGACTTAGAAAAATGTCGATACAGAAAATTTCACACGATTACAATACTTTCCTTATACAGCTACTATAGTGGCGTAGAAAAGTAAAAAATAGTGTTTTGCGTAATGTTTAGGCCGTGGAAAAGCAAAATTACAAAAAAATACTTGAGTTGGTTACTGTCAATTAATGTGGGTTAATGTCAACCAAAATACCGTTCAAAAAGAAAATGTTCAACTGGAAATAAATATCTATTGTTTAATATTGCATTCAACTGTGAAGATTGAATTAGCTGTTATTTATTCCAAAAAGTAAGCAATGCAGGTACATAAATAGTTGCATTCGATATCATTCTCATTCTAAAATTGTCAAAAGTACGAACATTCTATTATTCTACTATCAAGAATTTCAACCTGTTGTGATGCCATTGCAATATTGACATAGAAAAGGTGATACCGACACCGAGTTAGCGGGATAACTCCAATCAATGATTTTATAGTAATAATTTAATAAATAGAAATTCAATCTTTTTTATTTAACTTCTGAATATATAACAAAAATAATTATGTAGTATACTGCAAAATAACTACATTTATTTTATACGTCTATAAAAGTAATATTAGTGTATGTCTCTAATATTCCAGACGCACTTTTGAGGAGAATAAATCTTCGGTTTATTGGATACACCCATGTCATATATGTGTAGGTATATGTATTTTGTGACTACCCATTTGATGACGCGACCTTATTGATTGATGTTACATTTTTCCGTTTTGTGACTAGAAGAGTTTTTACCTGCAGATGAACGTCGAGAATTCCCGATTTGTAACACGCAGAAAATAAGTCGAGGTATGATTTATTTTCTATGAGTTACAAATGGGAATTCTCATATTAGAATATGATAATCCGTCTTCGGATATTTATATTTTCGGGGAAATATTATAAATTAATAATAGGAGGATCGTGTGGGTCCGCTACAAGCTACAACTAAAGGCACCGAACTACCAGTAATATGGAAGGATGGCATAATCGAATTAAAATATTCTTCTTCTTTCTCATCTATTCTTAAACTTCTTTTTGATTTGCATATGACCATGAAACGGACTAAAACCAAGTCTATACAAATGGCTGAAAGACTTCTTATATTTACAGTCCTCCTTGCATAAAGAAGTGACATTGACCATTGCTTGACAAATTTAACATTCATCATAAAAATGCAATGACTGCAATTTGTTCAGAATGTTTTTATTCATTTTAATATTATGGTATTGCAGATATATAAAATAGGCTCTTTATAATTTTATCCAATGAATGAATTGACAACATTTTTTAGAATAAATATTACCGCATTTATATAAAAAGCACAAATATGTGAGGAAAATTTATTTGCAGACTGTAGTCTGCAGAGGTGAGGGTTTTATATCCCATATCTAATTACAGTGCATTAGGTATTTATGAGAAAAATATTTCTTACAAAAAATTGGATCGACTTTATTAGTTGTTGCACTGAAAAATACAAAATAATTTTAAATCTATTAGTGCTAGTACTTTTGGAGTTGGTGACTACAACAACAAACTACAGCGGCACAACTTCCAAATTACCAGCTCCCATAGAATTAATATTATTTTGTATTTTTCAGTACAACAACTAATAATGTCGGTCCATTTTTTTTGTAAACAATATTTCACATTTTTGAGTGTAACATTAGTCATGAAAATTGTTGAACTTTCACTAATACCCAAAAATATATAGGCTTATACTTGTTATTTATTATTCAGACATCTGAAAACATCGCGGCGCAAATATACATATTTCAGACTTTACTGCTGTGATTCAAAAACCGTAACTCAATTCAAATGTTGCTACATATAATCTTTTCTTTAATTTGGCCATCTCATATTTTCAATTTTCGAACTTAAATTGCTCTCCCACATAGCAGAAATACGCATATCACATATTTCAGACTTTACCATTGCGAAATTCCGAAATTTCAGGCATAAAACGTAAATATATATTAAGAAAAAATAGGTAGGTAGGTAGGTTATCCCTTCATCAATAATCCCAATAATTAATAACAAATTATTACTTTCTTGATAATTCTAAAGCCTGCAAGAAAAACATTTTTCATTTATTTCTGTTATGTTATTACTAAAGAAGGTGAAAAAAGGATGTAATCAAACCTACGACCCTGCGTATATTAAGCGGACACCTGTACCCGTACTACTTGATCATAGACGTTTTAGGTTGTAGATAAATTAATTATTGACTGGAATATATTAAAATATTTTTAAATTAAAAACAAACATACAGTCGAATTGGATACCTTCTTCTTTTGGAAATCGATCAATGAAATAAATTTACATCAGATTCAAATATCTTGACACTTTCTTTGAATTTCTGCCACTGCTAATGGAAAGTTAATATTCTACTTTATGTTAATGAATGAATTCCGAAAAGTAATCTCTTGAATTATTAATTTAACCAATTTTTTCTCATAGTTACAATAGAGCATGGGCATTGATTTTGGCTTTGTATTTTTAACCTATGAAAAATTTATTATTTGAATTCGATATATATAATCAAACATGGTCAAATTTCATTAAAATTTAATCAAATTAAATTCACTCGATCAATTGGTGGAATCAACAACTCTTTTGAATGTATATAAAACCAATTATTCTCAACTAAATCGATGAACAATGTTCGTTCGCTCCACTCGAAAATATTATCGTTGTGTTGTTGCCTCGTCGTTGTCACCCTTCGTGTTAAATTTTCACCGGATCTCTGTGTGCAGCTGGTACATGTTCTGCATCTCATTACATGGAAAACGTGGTATAAGTTGATTTTTTATTGCTCCGATGCGTCAACAGAAAAAAAAACATTTGATTTATACCCCTACCGCATACAAGCTTTTAATAATCAATTGAATGTAAAATTAACAAAATAGCCGGTGGAACAAGAGCTATATGTATATTGATTTTTGATTTAAAATATTTAAACCCTATTTAGTATATTGAAATACACTAATGTTTCGATGAAAATTTTGAAAAGTTGAAAGCTTTTTTACAAACGCTACAACTGCGTCTTATTGATGAAACCATTGAAAAAGTTTAATATTGAGCAAGATGTGCTGATAATGGTAGAAAAAAGACACTCGTCAACCAACTACTTCAAAGGAGCTATTAGTTCTATTAGATCAGTTGGAGTGGCTGCGCGTTCTAGCCCACCGCGACCAGATTTGGTCTATTGTGGTTCTCCATTGCCTTGTAGTTCATTATCTAGATTTATCCTTCTTAGCAGATTTAGTAGTCTAGATACCGAGTTCTTCACGTAGCTCTCTGCCTTCCCGGAATAATTGAAACCGCACTTTTAACACCGATTCACATTCGCAGAGTATGTGAACTGCGACTTCCTGCTCTTCGTGGCTGAACCTAAATAGATCGTCCTCGTCCAGGCCCATATTGTTCATGTGCTTCCTAAGCCTACAATGTCCTGCCGGCATCCCTACCAATATCGTTGTCGTTTTTTCGACTTTGATTTATAATAACTAGACAATTTCCTTGAGGACATCACAGAAAAATTTGGAATGAAATAAGTGCAGGATTGTACCCTTTAAAATTATACTCTAGTTTATGTTCAAGTGGATATACATTTAAAATTACCTAAGTGGTTTAATTTTCTTAGTGCTATTATTATTAATTGATTGTAAATAATGATACAATTTTATTTCTGATTTCTATCGTCACTGTTTCTTCACAGACTCAATTCAATTTGCCTTTTCAAGAATATTAACAGAGGCACTAATATACCTATTCATAATTCAGTGATTCGATTTTGTCGATTTACTTTTCACTTACAAAAGGAGAGTTGAGAAATATTATCATATCAAAAACACAAATTTCCTTCCTTCCAAAAATCGCCTCCAAATGAGGTGGGGAGGGCAAGTTTTTTGAAAAAACAATAATTTGAGACAACAAAACTAAAGAAATATCTTTATCCGGCAACAGTTAAATTGGACGTTTCTTATATAATGGTTCCGAGCAATAGTACATTCAGAAATATATGCATATGCGTATTGCCAGTGGGGTCTCAGCTCGATCGAGATACTATGGAGATATAAATATCTCTGTCCTTATCTATGTACAGTATTTCGGTTACACCTCTTGAGAATTGACCGACCAGCGCCATTACAAGGGCCAGTCAGTAAATGTTGTTAATAGTTTACATGGAAACGGCCTTGGCTTTCTATTACACTCCAGTGGTACATTCGTTAGGCCATGCCCATGCAGTGTTTCCATCATTAGCATTGTTGCTATAGCAAATTAGTAACAGATTTCCAACAGTTTGCAAATCGCAATCAGTGAGCTTGTAAGTCAGATCAGATAAATAACAAAAAGCACATTTAAGCAAGTGAATTTATCTCGATAAACAGTTTATAATAATAATAAATCGACTTTATTTAACAAATACGGGTACTTGCATTTGCTTTGAGAAGGCGAAGATTAGCTAAGGCTAATCTTGAACTCTGTTCAAGCTGTTTCAAGCTACTTTTCTGAATGGGATGGTTTAATAGACTTGTCAGATATCCAAAGAGGAACAAACATTCAATCACTGTGTTAGGTTCTATTCAGATATATTCCTTGTCCATGAAATAAATGCATCGAAGACAATGAGGTTTCCTTTGACTAACTGATTAGTAGTTAACAGAAGAAAATCCGAAAATCCAACTGACGGTAAATTCTCAGAAAGTTATGTCGAACAGAAAACTAGAAGTTTGTTAAACTTGTGTTGGGGCGCGTTTGGACCAGTGCGCAGTATCTTGACTGTAAGAAAATGTTTCTGATGGGACTTGGAATGAAGCCATTGTAGTTCCATTCACAGATGATAGCATTTCTCTACGGAGTTGGTAAAGTCGCCACCCGAATATCATCAACCCTATCGCATTGCCATATTATAGAAGCCATAATATCGCTAGGACGAGAATAAGTGTGTGTAAGGGACTCATCAGGATGAGAAAACGAACGTAGGTACCTATTCATTTGCATACTCATATGCAAATACAAACACAGATAATGGTTGACTGTGACAAATTTGGTAGTCGTAAATAAATTAGCAGCCGTTGTTTGTTGAAGTGTAGCTACGTTGTAAATCAAGGCCTTTGCGTCACACATAAGATAGGTACACTTGAAAAAACATGGACATTATCTACTTTTTTTTATTTCATTGCTATAAATCAGGAGGTGAAAAAATAAAAAAAAAGAAAAGAATTATATGTTGGCAATTATGGCAATTAGGAGGTGTATTGTCGCACAGTTTGGGCACATTCATAAAAGCTGGGTTGTTTCGTTGTGTATCTGTTTAATTAACTTCGAAATGGGTTTTGTAAGGATAGTTTTAAATGGAATAATTTACTGGGAGTAATACCCTCATAGCTTGATGCAGTATATAATGCGATATTATTATATCGTTCAATGGGATTCAAACAACAATTGGATTTTGTAGAAATTTAATTTAAATAATAAACAAAGAATTTCTTTAAAATGATGGACTAAAAAAAATATGCAAGTTGTTTTTTTTCCGAAATATAGAAACGCATTCTGAACGATAACGTTTTTGATAGGAGACTTTGTACTGGGTTTTGTATAATTTAGAGTACAAATTAGTGTTGCTAAATTTACCTTTGAAAAAATCCACGAAACTATCGGATGCTAACAGAATAGAATAGAATTATAATTGAAGATTTTCTTGTAAATGAAAGGTCCTTGCTGATTTGGAGCTCGGAATATACTACATAAGAAAGGTGACATATACAGTTATTCTTCAGGTAGTCTGTTATTTGTGCAATAAAGCCTATGTAACAATATTAGAACATATTTTTTGCAATTTGTAGAATAAACTCTGTCTGACGGTTAAGCCGAGAATTGAAATAGCAGCCGCCGTGACATAATTAATTTTCAGGAGAAACAATGCCTATATTAATGGGTTATTAAATCTTAATTTACCGGGTGTGATTGTATCTTTTGCGGATGACACAGTCATTATGTGTAGTGGTGAGAGTTGAGATGAAGTTACAGCCAATGCCAAACATTCCTTAAAAATTATAAGGAAATGGTTTAATTATCACAAAGTATCTTTAAATATGTCAAAATCCAGTGTTTTATATGTGTCTCTATATGCGGATAAGCTCCCTGTTACAGACGGACTCACAATACATGATGATGTTTGTTATAATAACTTAAACTGTGGATGTGATAAAATAAAAAGGGTAAATGAAGTTAAATACCTTGGTGTTATACCAGATGAAAATTGGAATTGGAAGAAAAATATTTTTAGTATTGTTAAAAAAGTAAGATACCTTCTTTTTGTTTTCTATAAAATGAGATATATTCTTGAAAAAAATGATTTATTAAAATTATACCATGCTTTGTTCTGTAGCGTCCTATTTTATGGAATTATTTGTTGGGGTTCAGCTTATTCAAATACATTAGGGCCGATAGTAAGAATACAAAAGCGTGCTATCAAAATTTTAACTTTTGGTAAACAAACAACCTTTTTAGTGAGACACGATTGCTGAACATCAATCAAAAATATATTTTGGGAGCACTAATAAATAATTATTGTAATCTACGGAAAGAGTATACTATTGCTGAAGCGTGTTTATTTTCTAGACATAAATCGCTTACAATAAGTAAAACTAAATTAAATATTGGTCAAAAACCTAGTTTATATCGATCCAAACTTGTCTACAATAGATTAGATAACAATCTAAAAAAATTTAACTTCTCTAGGGGGCATATTAAATTTCATATTAAGAGTTGGATTTTAAATAATTTGAAGTTATAATATACATTGATATTGTTATATTACTTAAGAAATCTGTTTTAATATTTAATACTTCCTATATCATGTGTCTTTCTTAACATTTGTAGTTGTATTTATAGTTTTGTTGCATTTTAATTTTATTATTTGTTTATTTATTGTATATTAATATGAATATTAAGACAATCTATTAGCATACTATTTTTTTAATCAAGATTTTTATGTTAACCTGAATAAAGATTATTATTATTATTATTATAATTATAACTTTATACAATATACTTCGTTGATTATTTTCTCTTACTAGGACATTCACAAAACATTACATTATTTAAATCAGATTAGCAGACTGCCAAAGTCGTTGCTGTATTCAATGAAAAAGATTTTTTACATAATTTAAAACTGCATCACATAATAGAATAAGATTTGATTGAAGATATGGAGGGCGTTTTCATATTTCCACTTAGAAGTAGATGCAACCCTCCTGGTCTACAATATTATCTTCCAAGTAGATCTATATTTCAAATTAATTTAGGATAATATAAGACCAAAATATTTCAGTTACCTACATATTAGTGGGGTTTGCTGCCTGAAAATTTTGAAGGGACATGGTAAGGAGTTGTACAAAACTCATTAATAAAAATCCAAGAGCCACTGAAAAACTGAACTTCATTGAATACACACGATTTATTAAATATTGTATATTCTTCTTGGAAAACTTCTGAAAAAAATGAATAAACTATAAATATTTTGAGAGGTATTTACATGAGTTCTTTTCAGATTAAATTCCAGTTTGTAACTATTTTGCCAATATCGTCCATTAATAAACTTGACCAAAATCTTTATACTGCTAGGAAATTAGTTATTCATTGGATGGTCATCTAATTTTTTTAAATATTTGTTCTGGTCACATTGGTTTAATTTTGCGCATTTTCATCCAATAAAAGAATTCGAATCCCAAAACAAGTGATGCTTGAATATAATGCAATTTAAGGTCATTCGAGTAAAAATATAGCCTTAAATTACGTCGCATTCTGCGAATGTTTTTTTGAATTGCTCGTGTAACCTTTGATAATGTGAATCCATGTACCTACCTACAGGATGTTCAGAATAATATGCACTATCCCCTATCTTAATTTTACGTTAACTCTGATTAACTAACCCTATACCTAGTATTAATTGTTTTCGAAATTTATTCTTTTTTGAGAAAAAAAGTGACAGTTGCAGATATATGATTAATTCATTATAAGCAGTAATTCATACTGTAAATTAAATAGCCATTATCACAAATTTAACAAGCAGAGGTGAACATTTGTAACCAAATCAAAAATAATCTCTAGCAACATACAGGGTACGTACGAAAGTGATAAATACTTTCAATTGAATATTATCAATTATCTCCAATTGTTTAACAAACCCCATTTTTTTCTATTTCACTATATTCTACGACTGAAAATAAGGGTCCTTCTGTGTTCTCTGTACCTACATATCTAGAGTTTCTGAAATATAAGCCGAAATTTACAATTCCGTATAATTTGAGGTGCACCTGCACATTCGTTAAAGTAACGATTGCTGAGGAAAATATTTTGTACACAAAATTGGACCGACGTTATTAGTTGGTGCTCTGAAAACTATATAATAATATTAATTCTATTGGTGTTGTTACTTTTGGAGTTGTGCAGTTGTAGTTAGATTGACAACTTTTGGCACCAATTTCACAAGTACCAGCACCAATAGAATTAATATTATTTTATATTTTTCAGTGCACCAACTAATAACGTCGGTCCAATTTAAAAAAAATATATATTTATTTCACACTTTTGAGTGTAACATTAGTCATGAAAATCGTTGAACGTTCACTAACATCAATGAAGATAGTACTTATCCTATTACCCACGTATATTCTTTGCTTGTACTATTGTTATTATTAAGATCTGAAAACATCGCTGTATACGCTTTTAATTTTAATTTAATTTTAACTCCGATTTAACTCAAAAACCGTAACTCTACATACCTCTATCTCGAAAACTGTAACTCTTTTGAAAAAATGTTCAATTTAAACGTTTCCGGATATTGTCCTATCTTTAATAATACCAACAGAGATTTTGGATTCTCGAGAATATTCGCCCCCTCCATCCCCTTCGCGGGTGGTTTTCGGAGAGAAGAGGATTACGGATCTGCGTTTTTGTGAATATGGGACCATTTCTCAAGCCTCATTTTTCAAATTAATCAAAAATTATCAAAATCAGAGTACGTTAACTACATACAAGGCCCGAACAAATAAAAAAAAGCAGACAGTCGAATTGTATACCTCCTCCGTTTGGGGTTCGGTCAAAAATGATATCTTGTTTGTTTATTTAAATGTCAGACTGTCACTTGTGTGTGCTTTTGTAGAACCTCAGCGATTTATCATAATTTTAGAAAATGTATACTGAACAAGAAAGGTTTAATTTGTTTGAACATTGCACAAAATACAATAGAAGTATTGCCCTAACAATTAGAGAATATCGACAAAACTTCCCTGAAAGAAGAATTTCAGGCAAATCAATTTTTTGGCGAGACCTAAGAAATCAATGCCGAAATTTAAAGTAGGTTTCATAAATACGGTGCACTTGTTGAATATAATTCTTCTGTCAAAACATTAGAAAATTTGTTTCTCTAATTTGATTTTATAACACTGTGAATTCTCAAGTCTTGTTCGGTTTTCTACGAAAAATTGATTTGTCTCGACTTCTTCATTCTGGGAAGTTTCGTTGATATTATCTAATAATTGTTAGGGCAATACTATTGGTGTTTTTAATAAAATATTCAAACAAATTAAATATTTCTCGATCAGAATACATTTTCTAAAATTATGATAAACAGTTGAGGTTCTGCAAAAGCACACACAACAGACAGTTTGCCATTCAATTAAACAAATAAGATGTCATTTTTTCCATAGTAATCACTACGTTATCGAATATGCACCTCATATTTTACAGAATTTTAAATTTCGGCTTATATTTCAGAAACTCTTGATATTCCCCTCACCCTGTATGTTCTCAGAGATTATTTCTGGTTTGGTTACAAATGTTCACCTCTGCTTGTTAGATTTATGATAATGGCTATGTAATTTACAGTATGAATTACTACTAATGATGAAGCATTCATGTATCTCAACTGTCATTTTTTTCTCAAAAAAGACAAAATATAAATATAAGGTATAGGGTATGTTAAACAAATTTAACCTTAAATTTTTTGTAGAATCCAAAAATTTGAAAATATATAAGGTATTCCATTTAAAATAAGAAAGTTGATACCTGCATCAGAAATACTAAACACCCTGTGAACATAACAGCAAGAAAAACGAAGAAATTTGCAAAGATTTCACCTCTATACTCTTTTTCGTATCTCTCATAGTTTCTAAGATAGGGGGTAGTGAAGATTATTCTGGATAACCTGTACATATACATATATTCCTTGCTGAATAAATTGAACCTATATATTCTCTGGATGCAAATAAGTCTCACTATCTCTACATTCTCCCTAAAGGCTCAAAGTCTACTACTATGCACCTATATCTTCTATTGGAACATCTATCCTCTGTCATGTCTACATTGTCCCTAGTATGTTCACCTTAATTCCAATTTAAAACCTCCACCGACATTCCACCCAGCTTATTCGTGTTCTGGTCTAGCGCTTCTGCAAATTCAATTTACTACCTGGCTAATTTAATTCCTTTGAAAAGGCATATATCGATTAGATGGGTTGAAGTGACGGCTTAGTACGTTGCGAACGTAGACTGAGAGTAAAGGTAAGTTAGGTTTCTCCCGTCGAGGTCGTGAAGAGGCTGCTAGTCGGTGATTGCTATTCTCGTCGATAATGCATTGATTTTTCGCATTCTCGGTAATACCAAATTAATTGCATTCCACTGCCTGTTCACTTGTCTAATGTAGTTTCTCTATTTCTTGTGTAAAACCATTACAATGCTCTCAAATTGGATCTTGCTGCTATATTGGATATTGAACACACCTATATCCCATTTCAAAAAGAGAGAGAATTATGATAATGAAGGGATCATTCTGTCGTATAAGAGTCATAACACAATCGATCTTCGTTCACTATCAAAATTTTTTAGTCTCTTTCTTTTCAAAATGGATTATAGTACCTATGAAACAAAATCATATAATGAATATTAAGATACCTTTTACAGCAAAACGGCAAACTCAGTTACATGCCGTAGACGTATCGTTGGGCCAGACTACCAGCGTTAATTTTTTCTTTAGATTATATTAAAATATTCCCTAGCGCAGCGGGAAAAATAGAGGGGACTCACATACATTGGCTCTTCCTGTATAAGGATGTAGATAAATTTGCCAAAACTTATGAAGTGACAATAAATGTAGTTAAATCATAAGTTATTCGCAATCAAAATATTGAAGGCTCAAAAATATATTTCCATAACTATCCCACTTCCGTTTCATCAATATAATCTTGTGACAGTCTGAATACTTGAATTTCCATGTTTGAGAAAGATGGAAATGCCATCCTATTATAATCGCTTCAGGTTTCAGTCTTAAAGTCTATCACAACCTTAATATTTAAGAAATACACCGATTCCAAAACATTTTTGAGTTAACAAATTCAAACAAGCTTGGCAAACTACATTGCCAATAAAATGGATTTAGAAAGCCTTGAAAAAACAAAACTGGAGTGTGAGATGGAGTCCTTAGACGTTGTCAGTGATGTGTACTTGCTATAGCCTAAAGCTCGACATTCTAACTCGAAAAGGTGAGGGCAGAGGATGCTAAGACCCAGAAAAACGCAAAACCCAGAAAAATTATTTTTATTTCCAGAAGATACTGTCCGAAAGAGGATCAATGTGTGACCAAAAAGACATCTGACTACTCCACAGGAATTTTTCGAAAAGAACCCACGGACGAATTTAAATCTAAGATATAATACTTCGCACTTACGGCCGATTTCATAATGAATCCTTAATGGGAGATTAGTTAATTCTTCAATTTGTTTAACTCATATCTCGATGACGGAATAAAAAGAGTACATTTTTCCATAACTTTTGCAACATTAGTCACCTTATCTTTCGTTTTTTTAAAGTAACATTAAATTAAATGACTAACAAAAAAATTATGAAATTTTTAATCTAGGATTAAAATTAATAGGAGATTAAATTTGATTATGAAATCGGCCCTTAGTCAATTAAACTAAAATTGAAGACAGCAAGTTCTCAAATTGAAAATCCTTAAATTTCAGATCCTGGTTGTCAATCTCTAATATACCCAATAGACACGAACTGATTGACGTAGTAGAAAGTGGTTAAAGAGATAAACTTTAATAAAAGTCGAGTTCATAGGCGGTTCTGTTGAGGCGCGTTGTTGGAAAGTGCTCAGCTAATCGTCTCAATCTGACTACTGTCAAGGTCACTGCACTGGCGCAGACGTTGAGTAGCTATTATTAGCATTAAGACGTTCCCAAATAACAATTGTAATCATAAGTACCGATTTTAGTTTCTAGACTGTTAGCATTTATTTTTAATAAATATTATTGTCATGAAAGAAGACTCTTGTTAGCCAACGAAATGTTTTATCGTCTATACAAACAGTTTAAAAACGAAAATCGGAGTAAAAGATGCAAAATTACAATCTATAATAGTTTAATCCTACCAGTTTCGACCTATAGCTCAGAAACATGGCCCATGATCAAAACAGATATAACTTCGATTATAACTTTATAATGAATACAAAATAATATCCGATGAAAGAAAAGTGGTGTGATACATAAAGGTAGGAAGGCTAAAATGAACAAGACTTGTATTAGCAGGCCAAATTAAGGGGGGGGGGATAGTGTGGAGGAATATGCCAGGAAAATCGGGGCAGCTAATTGACAAAGGTTGTTAGACAGTTGACGGAGGAAACTCAGGACGCTCGGGGCTCAACTTGAGTCGTAGCTCCACTGTTGATGAAAATACATACATCAATTCATTTACACACTTTCATAATACATTTTAGTTTATATGGCTGCACTTATTTTGAAATATCCCTGCAATGTTTATCGATGGATGTAAATGAATATATTTTAATAAATAATTAGTTTATTACGTTTCTATTGATATACGCTTTGTTTGGGCTAATACAAACTATCAGTTGAAATGCTGTTTACAAATTTTGAGCTTGGCTTTTTGGTAATTTGTTCTGCTCAGTGGTCAAATGTGGATGCGGTTCATTTGGCTTTGCTCTACGCTTCTATTGTTGTTCATTCCATCAGTTCGATATAGTTGATCTGTTTGACTATTTTCGGACAAATAGAACGAGAAAATTCTTGGTATTGGCTCAATTAAATGTAGTGCCTGGTATATTCATTTGATAGGCATAACATTCGACTAGGTACATGCGATGTGGAGGCATCCAACCACAGGGAAAAAAGCAAATTTCAGTTCAATGTGACTTATCCGAAAGAAACATAAAACTGAATTTATTGGGACATTTTTGGAAAAAATATTTTAGTTGAGAAATAAACATAAACTCACATCCAGTTGGTATGAGGTATATCCGTAGGGCTATACGATTTCCGGAGACTGTAAGACTGTAAATTAGGCACGAACGTCAGTTAAAAATTTTACTCTCACCAGAAGCTAATAAAGATACAGACTACAAAAAATCGAACAAACAAATATTGCTCAGATTACTCTATTGTGTAAAGCAGATTCTAATTAGTAGTGTCACTAATTGGAGTCTAGTTCTCTGGAAAATGATAATGTTCAAAATTGAAGTGAAGTTTTTTCTTCTGTCAAATATTCTCTGCCTTCTATTACATGGACCAAATCAACATACACAATTTATTTGAATAGTGAATAGTAGACTGGTTTTGGCAAATGTCCAGTAAAATGACCACGAAACTCGTGTGCCTGAACATGGTTACGTGTTGTTTAAAATATTTTCATCAGTAAAAAGCTTCGGCAGTCCATAAAGGTGTTCATATTTATGAAGCAACAGAAGTCAAATTTGTACTTCATGCTAATTCACTTTGCATAAAAAATCATGAAAAAGTATATTGTTGAAGAACAGGTATTTATTTTTTATTCTCGTGCCTGGTCGCATGCTCTACGATATTTTTGACTGACTTCCTAAAGTTATACAATTCGACTATTTGTTTATATATGTTCGCGCCTTTTACGTAGTAAACGTGCTCCGATTTTCATGATTCTTTTTTTATTTGAAAGAAGATTATTGAGAATTCGTCCTGATGAAAAAAAAATACATTCAACATGCCCTTTAATTCAAAAGCTTCTTCCAATGGCGGTGGAGGGTGCAATTTCATCAATTATCGAAAATTCAAGACGACAAAATTAAAGAAGAGAACTCAACCGGCAGCATTTAAATTGGACGTTTTTCAAAGGAATCATGGACTTACAAATTACAGCAGTGGTAAAGTATGAAATATGTGTGTTTCTGTTATGTTGAGGGGGCATTTTTTTTCGAGAATTGACGATATGAGACGGTTGCATTTAAAGAAGACACAGTATGTAGCTACATTTAAGTTAGACCTTTTTCATAAAAAATATACGGTTTCCGAGTTAGAATAGTAAGATATTTTGAAATCTATGAATATGTATTAGCAAAGTATTATCTTTTTTGTCAAACTTTCAACTATTTTGATGATACACTCAAAACTGACAAATATATTTTTTTAAATAGTAAGTCTTCTATCTAAGTACTACTGCACATCTTCAAAATTACCGGTAGGTACCAATGGAAACATAATATTCCGTATTTTTCAGTACACCAACTAATAAAGTCGGTCCAATTTTTGTAAACAAGATTTATTATGGTCAACTATTCGTCGTTTATAAGGAAACTTTGAGTAATATTCCAACAATACCCAGAGCATGCCTGTTTGCAGACCTCAACTTAGCAAAACTTGCATCCGGACTTGGATCTGCATCCATGCATAATTTAATAGAATTAATAATTGAAAATATCATTGACAGAATCGGGCATATTCTGACTGGTCTCCAGGGAAGATGGAAGTGAAACTCGATTTTGGACTGAAATACTCGTTTATGCTTCAAGTGCAGAAAGGCGCGAATATCTGACATTTGTGATTTTGCAACATGAGCCTAGGTATGTGTCACATTCGCTGAAGGACGAGTGCCGTACCCATATGTCATCATGAAGAATACACTTCACGAACTAGTGTCATAAAATTGCATGTTATCGTCAAGGATGAGGTATTTTTCAAAAAAAAACACTGCTGAATTTTGAAAGTATTTAAACAATCCTTCTAGACCTCACTCATGTTGATAATTAATTTATTTAATATTATTTTTTTGATAATTATTGAGTTTAGGTAAAGGATATAAAAAATATTTAGAATTATAAGCAAGAAAAAATACATAAAAAATAGCTGCTGTCATTTGGAAGAATCTAGTTGATGCTCGTATTTTTAGACTACCCTGTATATATATTAAGTTGGCATAAGAAACAGAGCAAGAAATAAAAATCGATGGTCCGAGTTCTTACCAGAAATCACACCGCTGAATTTCAAATAAATTCCGACACTCAGACATTAAATTAAATAAAGTAAATTAACGTCGAACAGGCGTTTACAGTAGGTAATCGATAAATAGAAGTCTCAAATCAAAGCTCTGATTGTGTAATTGTTTTAGCATAATTGCTCTTTTGAGAAAGCTTTCAGCTGATCCAAGTTCTATTCTTGGCCATAGCTTTCTGTCATAATTCTTATTTGATATTGATAAACAGAATTCGAAAAATGGAATCCATTAATAATAGAGAGTACGACGGAAGAACGTCATTGATGCTCAAACGTAAATACAATGAATTACGGTCCAATTTTGAACATTGGGAAATCACACTGATACCTATATTATCAAATTTCATTTCTCCAGGATTTTTCCCCAGCTGACTTAACTTCAGCTGCCTGGTCTAACATAACTACCTGCTGCAAATAACTGGCATTTGTATCTCCGCCTCAACAGCTTCAGATAGTTCCTGCTATAAATTTTCTCTGCACACTCGAATCCTGCTAATCGAATTTTTAAATGAAAACTTTCAGCGTTATGTCCCGCTGCATATGATAGCTATATATGCCTACGGTCTCTCACCTTAACCGAGTCCTATTTCCCCAGAAACACGTAGCCCAAGGCTCATGAATGATAAGGACCTCAGTAATCTAATGAATATTTTATGAGAAGAAAGCGTTTTGAGGTCACGGTGGATGCTAATGTAATTATCGAAAATTGCTGAGTCAAACTAAGTGCTCGTCAAACTTTTTTTTTCTTATATTTTCTGGCGAATAAAAAGGATGAAAGGCTTTTTCATAAATTGGACGATGAATCTGGAATAAACAGGGTGTTGATCAGAAATCAAAAGATGACATACTAGAAAAACTATTGAGCTCTAATCAAGACCGTGCACATGGCGTGGGTCGGAGCCGGTTGGATATATACGTGATTATGCTAAACAGGTCTCTCTGGGCGAATCCCATTATCTCTAGAATGGTGCTGTTCCATAAACCATAAAATAAACTCTATGTGCACTAACAACAATGATTATGTAAAATAGTCCTCTAGAAGAATTCCATTATATCCAGACTGGCGCTGTATCACAAACCATAAAATATGTACTTTACACACTACGACCCACTCCGACCTACTCCGTGTGCATGGTCTTTCAAGAGCCGAAAATATTAAG
Source organism: Crioceris asparagi (assembly GCA_958507055.1). NCBI lineage: Eukaryota > Metazoa > Arthropoda > Insecta > Coleoptera > Chrysomelidae > Crioceris > Crioceris asparagi. Next base: position 11,976,454 of record OY293828.1, read on the forward strand.
TTGACGTCATTTATTGGTTTTTCAGTAAATTTACTAATTTGATTTTTGTTTAAGGAATGTCTGCTTTATATTTTCTTATAACATTAATTTGTCTAATTTCTTAGATTGTATTGTAACTAGTAAATACTCGAAATAAAGCCATTTTTACATCAGGTTAAACTTTCTGCTGGATTCTGCTGAAAACAAATGGTACTTTACTCTTGAGCGTTAGCTGGTTCTTGGATGGTTTCTGATGAAATGCCGCTGGTACCTACTAATTCTGCATTTACATATTTTAGTAGCGCAAAATAAACGGTATCTGTTGCAAGATTTGCGGTTTGTGTCTATTCATAAAAGTGGATAGGTACTTTTCTATTACCTTTTGTTTTTTAATTTATTAAGTGTTTTTTCATATGTAAAGTCCCTATATATGAAAGTCTGAACAGATACATTAACGGGTGTCGCTGTCCTTTACATAATATTTAAATGGCGGCTCATGAAATGCAATATTTCAGAATCACAGATTATGAAGTTCAGGGTCATAGACAAATAAAGAGTATGGAGTCATAGAGTAATAGGTCAATTATATATAGGATATAAACAAATGTTAAAGTAATTGTCGTGAAGTGAAATTAATAATATATTGTTAACCGAATTTATAATAGTAGGAAATAGCTTGTTATATTGACTTATTCTTTTAGGAAAATTACTGTTTGTTGATTGCTATGTTGCAAAAATAATTCGAACTATGGAAATAAAACATACATGGCATCCTTCCCTATGGATAAAGCTAGAATAAATATTTGGATACAAAAATTTGGAATAGAATCTACATCATCCAAGGGTTTAGTTTTATACGAGGTATTTATTGTGTTCTTCCGAATAATAACATTTTTTACACATGATAACAGTGTAATGTCCTTAGTTTCAAATAAAATTCATTTAGTTATTACTTAATTATATCTACATTTCTTTACATCTGCTGTGACATTTATACGTAAAAGTATTGAAATTTACAAAAACAAAAATATTTAAATTCAAATTTATGTGAAAAAAGTTAGAAATTGGAATGTATTCAAAAATTAACCTTTGAATAAATTGTGGTTTCCCGCGCTTGTTTCATTGGTGCCGCCATTTAAATATTATTTGGCTGTAGACCAATCCCGCGAACGACCCGATCTGACCAGACTTTCATATATAGGGACTTTATTCATATGAAGCCAGCAGCGCCACGATTTTTCTCAAAACGGTAAGAGGTTCAATTTCTTTTTTTAGAAGCACAAATTACCACAAAATAAGCACTAAAAACTGTAATAGGTGCGTTTCGATTTTGCCAATTTGGTCGTACCTATTTAAGAAAGGCGATTAAATGAACAACTTCAATGCAATGTTGTGGGTATTAATTAAATGAAAACTCAAATTCCGACTGAAACGTAAATCAATCGACGTATTTAATTCCGAAGCAATGAAAAACTAAATTTCAAAGTAATCGGTGATGAACTTTCGACGATTGGCGGTTTTGACCCTGTCCACTTGAGCCGGACTTGCACTTGCCCATTTTTCTTATTTATATAAATAATTCATAAAAATATTTATTATTATTTCTCATTTCTTTAGCTCATCATGTTATACAAAATCGCTTACAATCTCTGCTCAAATTTTCATCCAATTTGATTGTGATTAGATAAAACTCGGTAATTAATCTATCTCTCTCTCTCTCTTTCTCTTTGCATGAGTGGAGACCAGACCACCCCCCTCGTGTGTCTTTGGCGTTGGCATCCCGCAGCGAATGTTTGATGTTTCCCACACGTTCAAGTGCAATCCTCTCTTCGTTGAAGTGTACTGCTTGCTGCTCTTGGCTGTGCCGCCCAGCACGCCGTTGACTGCCTTTCATCAGCAGATTATTGTTATTATCGTTCTTATTAATGTGCCGTTTTGTGAGTTTTGCACACGTTGCCTTGCTCCCTGCTCTGTCGTTGTACAATGACTCAGTAATTGTGCCAGTAGCTGATGTGTGTGCTAATTGAAAGGAAGAGCGAATTGATTACAAGTTTGTTGTTGTACAAGGATATATATTATAATGTGAAGATAATTTTTGGTGAAGGAGGCTTCTTTTCTCCTCTTAGCATTTCAATTCATTCAACAAATATTTAGAAATAATTAAGGTAGATTATAGCTGTGGCGGATTTAATCAAATACTCATTTGAAAAGGGCATTTAGAAATAATGTTTTTTTTTCAATGTCAAATTATTATGGAATAAATATTTTTTACAAAAAATTGGACCGACTTTATCAGTTGTTGCACTGAAAAATACAAAATAATATTAATTCTATTGGTGCTGGTTCTTTTGGAGTTGGTGCCAACAACAACTAACTACAATGGCACAACTTCAAAATTACCAGCACAAATAGAATAAATATTATTTTGTATATTTCAGTGCAACAAATGATAAAGTCGGTCCAATTTTTTGTGAAAAATATTTATTTCACATTTTTGAGTGTAACATGAGTCATGAAAATTGTTGAACTTTCACTTATACCCAAGAAGTTATAGGTAGGTTTAGACTTGTTATTTTTTTATTCAGAGATCTCAAAATATCGCGGCCCAAATATACATATTTCAGCCTTTACTGATGTAACTCGAAAATCGCAACTCAATTTAAATGTTGCTACTTATAATATTTTCTTTAATTTGGCCGTGTCATATTTTCAATTTTCGAAAAAAATGCTCTTCCACATAGCGGAAATACGCATATCACATATTTCAGACTTTACCATTACGAAACTCGGAAAGCGTAACTCTTTTGAAAAAATGTTCCATTTAAACGTTCCCGGTGATGATCCCCTTTATAATTTTTAAATCTCGAATTTTCGGAAAAATTTTCCCCTTCCACATGAACACATGAAACACATATTTCAGACCGTAGCGCGGAAATGTATGATTATTTTTAAAAATTTCCAGCTTAAACATTTCCGGATATGGAATACTCATTAATTCTGTCGTCTCGGATATTCAATTTTCGAGAAAAATTGCCCCCTCCACCCCCTTTGGGGTAGGAACACGACGAGAGAAAGAAAAGATAAATACAAGAGATGAATTCTACCAGAGGATAAGTCTGGTAATTCTGGTAGGTAATCTGGAATATTTTAACTGGTATATCTTGATTTTGAAATATGAAGATTCAACCCAAATCTCCCTAAAGATAATATGGCTTCGTGCGGAGGGCAGTGCTACAGGGTGTTTTAAATTTAAAAAATAAAATGATTATGCAGCCTTATTTTAAGTGTTGTCATTTTGAAAAATATTGAATAAATTTGTACATGGAATGGATAGATTAATTATATAGAAAGTCTTAGAGTAACATATAATTTAGGACGGGTCATTCTTTTCGTATCCACTTTATCTTTATATATAAATCTTCAGTGCGTGTGCATGTGACTAAACTCCTCCTAAACGGCTGAACCAATTTTAATGAATTTTTTTGTGTCTATTCCAGAGTATTCGAGAATGGTATAGATTCACAATTGGACCTGATAGATGGCGCCGTTGTCGGTATGTCAAACGGCTGGACCGATTGGGAAGAAATTTTCTATGTATATTTCAATGGGTCCCTGGATGATTTAAAAACACAATTGAACCCGGTAGATGGCGCTGCTGTCGGCATGTCTCTTAAAACTTTTCCGGACAGGACGACGTCTGCCGGTGTAAAATAAAGAATATAAATAATTATTGTATATTCTTTGCATTTATTCAACATAATGTTCTATGGTGTACAGTAACTTCACTTTTGGTCAAGTATAGTATAGTTATTGTGATACCCTTAGATTATAATTCAATAGTCTTGTAAGTTTGGAGAATGAAGTTATGCCATTAGAAGTGTGTGTAGATAATGAAAATAATAGACTGCTGTTAATTCAATAATACATTTATTTTCGGTTTAAAATTTTGTGACATTTAATAACAAATGCTTGTTGTTATAATGATAACTAATTATGAGTAAATTGATTATCTAAAAAAAAATACTGTCTTCGATTAGGGAAAACAAGATGTTGTCATGCCCATCATCACACGGTCGTGTCGATGACACCGCCAACTTCTCTTTTATTTTTACACAATTCAAAAACTTAAGACTTGGATTTCCTGTATCTCGTTTTCGAAAATGTCCGTTGATAGGTACATAAAGATGTATAATAGAGACATATCTTATAATGTTATTATATAAATAATATTTTGACGAAGATTACCAGATGGTATAAATGAAGTGAAGTGCTATATATGAATATGTTTAGAGCGTATTTATGGCATATTATTGTTTTATTGACAACGTGATATATAATATTGATTATATAAGTTATTTTTATCCTGTTAAATATATATCAAATTATACTACCTTAACTTTTACAGATATCTCAATAAACTATCATTGGATACTGGGGAATATTGAACGGACATTTTAACACATTTCTTTTAAACATTCCACTTGTTTAATCAATATGTATATATTCAAATAAATAAAATTGATCTTATCATTACTTTGTTAAAATATTTTATCGATTTATCTGTTTGTTTTTCTTGACTAATCTCTAGAGTCACTGAACCAATTTTGATGGGACATGTTTAGGCAGGTAGAGGACTATTCAAAGAGTAATCTCGAAGATTCTTATTTTGAAAAAGTGAAAGGCTTCTATAGTAAAATCAAATCTACAAAATAATCTTCGCGTTAATTAACATGATTGAAACCAACACCTAGATAATTAGAGCAAGTCAGTCCCGACATGTGTTTTGAAAATTAAGATTTGTGGGTGTAGACTATTGCCACTTTGTTGGTAATAGCGAATAGGTTGCCCGAAAAGTTGGTAATTTTCAAGAAATGCGGGTCCTATCTATCACATTATAGGAGTTTGTTTGATGATACTTTCTTATTTTACGATAATTATCCTGGTCGATTTTAAAACCTTGTTTGTTTATTATATAATGAATTTCTAAATCACAAAAATTCATATAAATCTATAAAAAAGTGAGTTAGTTTTTAGAGCTTAATGAATCCTTCAACTGAGACTAAGCTTTCAAAATTGTTTATTTTTTTCTTCTTTAAAAATCAAAGGAACAACTTCAAGTTTTAAATTTTAATTAAATTAACAAATACTGTTATTATTCTTTTACGTATTGTTTCAAGAATACTTTAGGTAATAATTTCTACAAATAACGACTTATATTACTGGCAATATGGATGGAAATAGTCAAAGTATTCGGAAAAACTGAAATAGAGATAACATAGCTGAACTTATTAACGTAATTAAAGCTCAGCACATCTTACTGGACATGGATCTTACATCCAAATGTACAAAGATCATAATATACATGTCTCTGTATTTAGTTTAACTTGCTATATTATTTAAGTGGAACTAGTCAAAAGAGCACCATTAAAAGCAAAATGAATAATTACATGGTCGGAAAATTACAAATAACTACCAACATTTCAGCTCGCGCATTTATTTAGAAGAGGATTCAAACTTATTTATAAACACATATATGTATATATATATATATATATATATATATATATATAGAAAGTTTCCTAATTAGACTACCTATTTTGTGTAAATTTACACATCAACTTTTCCATTAAAATGCGCGTACGAATCAAAGCAGTAATATACATGGAAAAGCAAATTCTCGTCTCCAGTTTACCAACAATAATTATTACTTCTTGTTCCAGGTGAATGGAAACCCAAATGGATGTGGTTTTGGATTTATAAGGTTTCGCTCAAAATATATTCCTATAATGCAGCATTATCACAAACAAAATTCATATATGTGGCAGGGATACAGAAATGATTCCAATACCTACTTGGTGAACAAACACACGCTTTTATTGAAATACATACAGTGCTGTCTGTAGAAGTGGAAAAAAATTATTCTTAGCGTTATTATAAACTTCTTTGAAAAAATACGTCGATTTTATTCTCAATTTGACAATTTATAGTCTGACAATATCACCCCCTTCTTGCACCCTCTCTGGATTATGAGCACCTCCAAATTTGGTGTAATAATAACAGAAAATTTATTTTTAAAATGTGAAATTTTACTATTAAATGAAATGTTCAAAATGTGACCACCATTCACTTCTTGACAATAATTCTCGTACAACATTTTGTCAATCTTCTTCTTCTTTATTGATTCTAGGCGAGTCGTCTGTTCAATTATCGTCCGCTCGCGTGAGGTTGTCGCTCCATCTTTTCCTGGGGCGCCCAACGTCTCTTCGTCCCAATGGGGATTTGTTGCGAGCAATTAATTCTCACAAGTCTGCGGTTGTAAAATTTGGCTATGTGTTCGTTCCATTCCTTCTTCCTGTTTGCTACCCAGTCCTTGATATTCTTGAACATACCGGCTGTTCTAATATTCTCGCTTCTCTCTCAATCCAGCAGTGTCTTTCCAGTGATTCCACGGAGTATCTTCATCTCAGCTGTCCTTAGGAGTCTTTTGGTTTTCGCTGTTTCTGGCCTGGTTTCTGCGGTATATATCATCACCGGCCTCACGACGGTTTTGTATATCCTCGGTTTAGTGTCCGTTCCCATTCTCTTATTACACCATATTGTATTCAGGCAGCCAGCTATTCTAATTGCTTTTGTTGTTTGATCTCTCACCTCTGCTTCAATATCACCAAAACCGGAAAGTTCTATGCCAAGGTAGTTGAATTTCATTTTCTGCTCGATTACTTTACCGTCCAGTTCAAGTTTGCATCTTAGGGGGGTTTTTGATGTTGTTAAGCACTTTGTCTTGGTCGGTGATATTTCAATATTTAGAGACTTTGCTGTTAGGTTGAATAAATGTAATAGCCTTTGTAGGCCAACATCATTTTCTGTAATGAGAGCGGCATCGTCAGCATAACACACTATTTTGATCTCTGCATCCCCCATTTTATATCCCTTTAGTCCTCGAACACTTCGAATAATTTCTTCCATTATTAAATTGAAAAAGGTAGGACTCAGGGTGTCTCCCTGGCAAATACCGCTATCAGCTGGAATTAGTTCTTTGAGGTCTCGTACAATTTGTGCTCGTATTTTATTGTTTGTGCATATGTTCTCTATGGTTTTGGTGAGATTGTATGGGATTTGCCTGTTGTAAAGGAGATGCAGGACGTCTTTCAGGTGAACACGGTCAAATGCTCTAGTTAGATCGACAAAACATACAAACGCTGGCTTGTTGTTTTCAACTGATTTCTTAATATAAACACGGCGTTTGTGCAAGACCTGAATCCCTGTTGTTCGTTCCTGGTGATGTAAGGTTGTTGATTTTGCTCGTAATTACTTTAGTTGTTAGTTTTAGAGCAGTGCTTAAGGCTTATTCCTCTATAATTTGATGGTATTTTTTTGTCCCCTTTTCTGGAACATTAGGATAGTGGTGCTGGTTCGCCATTCATCTGGGATTTTGTGTTGATATATAATTTTCTGTATTAAAGTTGTTAATTCTTCTGTTAGTCTTTGCCCACCGTATTTGAGCAATTCGTTTTGTATACCCTTATAGAGTTACAGGTTAACCCCTGAAGATGCCAACCTTGTTGGCGAAGCAATTGTCGGGTTTGATAGAATAAAGTGTTGGTGTTTAATGTGGTTATTCTGTGTTTATTATTTTTGATTCAATCTATTGGGTTCATTAGCCGAAACTGAGAGAGTAGACATTTTAATTCTAATTGTATGCGGTCATCAAACAAGAAGTCTAAAGGAAGTTTGTGAAATATTCAATAATAAATACCCTAGTCAACACGTCTCATAATCTAAAGTCAGGAAAATAGAAACAAAATTTCGTGAAACTGGAAATGTAGAAACTATTCAAAAACCATGTAGAAATTTTAAATTGGATGAGAAATAAAATAGTAACCTAATGTTAGCGATTGAGGAAAATCTGCTTATGACATATACCATCATTATAAAATTCAGTTGGTTCAGGAGTTAAATGAGGATGATCCTGATCAATTCTGTGAACTGATGATGGGTAGAATGGAAGCAGATTTGTTTATAAACAAATTGGTGTTTTCTGATGAAGCTACTTTTCATTTAGAGATTATTTGAACGAAATTTTTCCCAATAGGTGGATTGGTAGACGTAGAACGATTGAATGGCCCCTTAGATCCCCCGATTTGATTCCTCTCGATTGGTGGTGGAATGGTGGTCATTTTGAACATTTAATTTAACTGGACCTAAAATAAATTGAAAAATTCTTCCTAAACATTATTTGACCTTATTTGCGTCATTCTACTTAAACTATCAAAATTTTACATTTTCAAAATGTAATGTTGTCAGTTATGATTGTTCCAAATATAAAAAACAGATTTTCGTAATCAAAGATTCAACTTCGAAATGTATGCAAATGCAAAACATCCACAACGCCATTGTTCGTAATCAAATAGCTACAGTTACTTGAAAGAAAAAGGTAATTTAATAATGACTTAATGAGATGTTTTGTACCTAAGTGCTTTTTCAATTAATTTTTAAAGAATTGATTTTGTTTACTGGAGTGAAACTCGTTGCTTCTGAATATTACAAAACTTTATGAGAGCAACATTATCAAAAGCCATTGTTGTCGTTATCTCATCTTCGATATACCCAGGAAAATATGAGTACTAAGAGAATATGTTGATAGAACCACTCAGTCCTATGGAATTGTAAAAGAGCTCTTCGTATGTAAATTTCGATGTGAGTGTGGAGTTTTCCGGTTTTTGTTAAAGATACGAGTTAAAATGTGTCGTTTGCATAATACTGTGCAACTTTTCTGTGGAACTAAAGATGCCATCAACAGATCTGAACATTAGCTTATGAGATACAAGTTGAAATTAAAATATATATCATTTTAGGAAATCTCTATATAAGAGCCCCAAAATTAGTTTGAGAAGAGATAAAAAAAATATTCTAGAACGACATTCTTATGAGTCAATAAATTAAAATAATTTCCAAATTTCATAGCATCCGAAATATTATGGACAGCTATATGAATGTTTTTTTGTGAATGCTCAGAAAACGCAATTAAAGCATTATTTAGGAATAATCAATATGTACGCTGTCATCAGTGTTGAAATCAGAACCATTTCGTTCGTGTACAGGGTGTCCAACATAAGATCCTCTATTCCCTTATCTCAAAAGATATTCTATTTAGGAAGAAAAGTTAGAAACAAAGTGGTTTTGTTTTTGGGGGATGTTTTATATTATATACCATTCACGTATATAGGGTGCTCAGTTTTTCATGGTCAGGAATAAACTCTTAAAAATAGAAAATATTCACTATTTAACATTTTTTATGCGATAAAAAATACCTTACGCTTAAATTTGATGAGAAAATACATCTGTCTTTTAACGGGCTGATTGTAATAAATTTTCAACAATATACTGTAGTATGACTTACGATATTTTAACAAATAAAAAAAGGTTTAACATTTAACAATACGATAAGTTTTGTGAGTTAATAGAGAACATTTAATTACAAATTAATTAATATGTAAAAATAAACAAAACAAATTCATATAGGTAACGAAAGAACCAATAGGTAAACTATAGCTAATATAAACGGAAATTAAAGTAAATACATGGCCTTCATTCTGGACAAAACAAGTTGTGAAGGATACTTCTAGTTTTCTAAGAGCGTCGCTTACTGCCTCACATTGACATTTTGAATTTCTTCCCTTATTCTATTCCTGAGGTCATCAACATCTTGAGGTTTATTTTTATAGACTTTTTTCTTCAAAGAAATAGTCCAAGGGGGCCCAACGTATATATCCTTGTATCTGTGACAGTTAACAAGAAAAAAAACCATTTCCTTTAATTCGCTAATTAAAATTGTAAATTTTTAAAATTGTCTTTCAGGCTTTAGGGTTATTTGCATATAATCTCTTGGGTTATTAAATTTGAAATTGTAACCAGTGTCTGCATTAGTTTATCAAGAGTTGTAAAAAAGAAAAATCTTTAAATTCCAACACTTTGTAGATCCGTAAAGAAGCCTTTACGGACTACTAAAAAAAATTACACCACTGCGTATGTACATGAATTACTGAACAACCTGTATACAAGACATATTTAGCTATTTCACGAACAGTACCAGTACGGATTTATTGGTCTCAGACAATATTGGAGACTTTGTCTTCATCCATGTAGTAATCTATGCTTACCGTTTTTAGGGTTCTATACTAAATTGCTCCGTACGTCCATTCGTCTGTCGGCGGGCTATTTCTTATGAACAATAATGGGTAGACATTGGAAATTTGCTTTTACAACTGCTTCATACTTAATATGCTATATTAAATACAAAATTTTCAGTGAATATCACCGTTCAGTACTCAAAGTAAATTATAAATAATATTATAATCATTAGGCTCAATTGTTAAATTATGGGAATATTTTAAAGTCTAAAATGATTGCCAACGTTCGAGTACGATGCGCTCCCACGTCGAATTATTCGATTGTAGAGGCTAACAACAGTAGTAGTGTAGCTATTGTTGTTTGTTGCGATAGAGGAGGTGAATTAGCGTCGTATTCAATTTCAATTACCCCGGCAGACTTTTGGTAGCAGTAGTAGTAATGGTAGGGGGTTTCCCAAAATCCGATGGACGCCCAATTAGGCGTGTGGTGCCACGCGCCGCGCCGTCAAGAGATGCCCCGCGTACGCTGTACCTTCTGTTTCGGACAGTCACGTCATTAAGGGCGCATGGCTGACATATGGTTTTGCTTTCTGTTTCGCCGACGATGGACCATTGAAGGAAACATTTGAACATAGTCTGGATACAATAACAGTTGAGACTGTTGATGCGAGAGAAAGGGCAAATAGAGTTTTTGATCTAAATATAATATGATGAATATGAACATTTTGATTCGGATATTGGTCTTCATTGTTTTATAATGATATAGATTCATCTATTTTTATTGTTAATTAGGATTTTCTTGTCCAACAATGTGTGACTGTATAAGTGCTAATAGTTCTACTAATTTAAAAATTTACAATGCCGATTTTATAACTGAAAATTACTTTGCCAGTATTCAAATTTCAGCAACGTTTCACTGGATAAAGAGATTTTAGGTGTTTTTCAATCTGACTTTCTAGGAGATCTTCTCGACCGAGCATGGTACACTTTCTTGTAAATTGCCGGTAAATTTATTATCAAAAAATTGTTTGATATACACGTATTTTTTATTAAAGCTCGAACAAACAAACTTCGATGTCCATGGGTAACTGATATCTTGAAATGGCTGATGAAAAAGCGAAATTATTGAAAGAAAAAAAGAGAAGCAATTTTGGAAAACAGTAAAAGATCTAAACACCCAACAAAGCAAGCAAACGGAATTACTGGGATATTTAAGTAACTCTGCTGCAATAAATCATTTGAAAGAAATAGTAAGAACTCAAAATCGAAATCTCTTTCCCTCCAAAAACGAGAGGGCAATTTTTCTCGAAAATCGAAAACACGAGATGGCAGAATTAAATAAAAGAATATACGGCTTTCCAGTTTCAGCGATGTTATTATCTCAAATATGTGTATTTTTGCTATGTGGAGGGGGAAATTCCTTCGAAAATTGAAAATCTGAGGTTACCACATGAAAGATCAGATTCTTTTTAGCAACATTTATAATGAACATTTTATCCTTACAGTTACGGTTATCGAGTTACAGCGGTGGTAAAATGGTAAGATCTAAAATACTTATGCATATTCCCGTCGCGGTGTTCTGAGATCTCTAAATAATAACGAGTACAAACAAAGAATATACGTGGGTAATAGGATAAGTACTAACTTCTTTGGTATACACAATAATATACAAAAAGGTCGTTAACTCATAAACAAATGCAATAATTAGAAATCACTTCAGATTACTACTTACAATTAGCACTCCGAGATTTCATTGAAATTGCCTTGTAATATGGATGATTTGTGATAAAGGAATCAAATGTAGCCATGGAATATGTTGGTGTCGTGTTGTAAGTGGACCTTTTATCTTTTGCCATTCATTCATGCAGAAAAGGAATTCACTGGTAAAAACATGGTCGGTCGGTCGGCTATGACAAATTGTCAAACCCAATAATTTAACGCAAATCTGATCGTCATAATGGGGACCCTTTACACCTGGACATTGCCTGCCATTTACTATATACCTATATGTATCTTGAAGTGGCCCATAATCATGTAACCGATGATTTAACAAGGTGTTTAGGAAGGAGTCCCGACAGTTCTTTTGCCGTTACCGCCCATCGGCCAGCGACAAGCACTCACTATTCACTATATATTATACTCTCTCTTTTTGAATGGATCTCGAGAAGAAGAATGTTCCACTCGAGTAGATAATATTTTTGCATTGTCCATGAGCTACTTCATTCATGCCATCCGTGAACGGGCCAGTTGATGTTTGGTTGACAAATGCGCAATGTATTATTAGTATTATTATTGGTCGCTTAAGAGGATCATTTGTGACTTTAACAAAATGAATTTGAAAGATCGATGCATGCATTCCTTGGAAATTACGCGCATCATTTGATTTTTTGGAAACACGTGTGCCTATGGATTCTTATGTTAGAATTTTTGATACAACAGATACCTTACCTGGCATGCTTTCTCTCTTCATAGCTATGGATCGACTGGCCCTATGGACTTGTAGGTATTGATTGAGTAATTGTAGTTATCAAGTGACGCTTCAGTGAAATACTACGAAGTTTTATTCCTTCATCTATATCGCTGATTTATGTTTAGTGCTTAGATATTTAGAGCTCATAAAGCAATTTCTATAACAAGTTTCAGATCAGTTTCATTTGTATATAAATACAATAATATCATAATTACTTGGTATTCAGTGGTATAGTCACATATTTTTATATTTTGTGTTGTATTTATAAGATGAACAGTTCTCTGTTTTTGCACCACTTGTACTTTTATGTGTTCCTCTCAAGAAGCCTTTTTTATTTCTACAAGGATTTAAAAAACAAAATAAATGAAATCAAATCCATCAATTTATTGCATGATTTAATATACACTGTGGGCAAAATTAAGTAGGAACACATTGACAGTTTTTTTCTTTTCAAGCCGATTTCAATAAAATTTGGTCAATTCTTGAACGGTAGCTGTTATTTCGTATACGGATGACACTTCAGGGCCGGATCTAGGTCTTGATTTATATTGCAATGCTATTTTTGTCGTTGCCATTATATTCGGCTGTGATAAGTAAATAATGAATTTTTGTTAAATAAGTTTATTTTTATTAATAAATAATATTTACTCCAAATAATAAATATTTGAGATAGTTTTACTTAATATAATGACATTATGACGCCCTGCCGTTGACATCGTGGTATGTACCCTTCTAAAAAAAATAAAAAAAAACTTTTGATTTTGTTTGTAAAATTAACACGCTTATATTAACTTCACTTGTATGTTTGTGGATATGTAACTCTCCTTTGCATAAGGAGATGGATTTTCATTTCGCTTTTTCTTGATTTGTGTATAATGAATTTTTTTGTAATTTTTTTTTAAATATTCTTTTTGGTTGGGAGCAGATGACCAGCGGGTTTTAGATGTTTCATCCCTTACCATCCCTTAGATATTAAGGGTTGAAAAAAAAATTCAATTATTTCTTTTGAGAGAACCAAAAGAGATATCGGAAAAATTTAAAAACCACAAGATAGCCCCATCGATGGGACTAAACATAAAAAATCGTCGGCCGCGCGAATCCCATAGGAACCGCCACGTTCTGGATCATATGAGTGGGGATTTTCGGGATGAAAAAGGTGCTTGATCTATAATTCTATCTCCTCTGAAACTGATTGAAATATCTCAAATTCTCTAATATCTTCGCAAAGCTGACAAAATTTCGCAGAGGATAGCACTTTTTGTTTTTCAAATATCCCTTTATTAAGGGCGCAAAGGGCGTTTAAAGTTGGAGGATGGAATCGACGCATTTTATTAGGGTTTTATCAAGTAAAAAACGTCCTGAACTCAATTTTCATATCTCGGCAATGGTAGTTCCTAGAGGGCAAAATTTTCTTCCAAAATATTTTTTGGACTTTTTCAAGAATATGCCTCCTCATACTAGGACTCTATCTCTAATATTTCGGGTAGCTCATCACATCGAAAAAAAGCTTGCATTTTTTAAAATTTTCATTTTTTTTTCAAAATATCTTTAAAACGAAAAAAGATATTCAAAATTGGAAAAAAAGTTCTTTTTCGCTTTATTTTCTTTAATAAGTGTGTAAAATTTCATCGCGATCGCATATTTCCTTCTATTTTTTTCGGAAATAAACATTTGATAATTAAGATTCTTTGTCAAATTGTCTTGCTACACTTTTCAGACTTTGCCAGTTTGACTTCAAATATCTCTGGAACGGTTTGAGATATTCTAACTCAGTAAAACCACCTCTAATTGATTGCCTTTTTTGAATCAGTATACAAAATTTCATTGTGATCGAACCATTTTTTCTAATTATTTGGGAATTTTAAATATGATTGTGTCTGGTATGAGTATGTAGTGTAGCGCATGCATAAATGCCGATTACCATTCTAATATCTCAAAAACAGCTCGAGATATTCAAAATCGGAAAAAACACATCTGATAACTTGACATTTCTCAATCAATGTTCAAAATTTCGTCGCAATCAAATATTTTTTTCTATTTACTAGGTACTTTTTAATATCTTCTCATTACAAATTTTATTATAAAGTCCACAATAATTGGCAAAATTAAAGAGCTGATGAAAATTGTCGGGATAATAAGGGAAAAATTCCACTTTTTCAAGTTATCGCTAAGAATAGTGTAAAAAAAATCATCAAGTCATTTATAATTATCAAAGATATCGTATAGTTGATTTAGATCCCAATATGTTAACGCCGATGAATTACTTTTGAATAATAGTGCAGATATCAATTGTAAAATATCAAATTTAAATTCGATGTCGATGCTTACTATGAACGACATTATGAATACTTGGAATATCAAAGTATTTAGTTATTTGAATAATTTCAACAATCGAAAAGCTATACTTAAAATGCTGGACATACATGTTATTTAAAAAAATCACTTAGAATAAAATCATTCATTTGAAAAATTATTGCAATTAAATCGATATTTTATTTTAAATTTAATATAAAGTGCACACATCAAGACTGGATTGGTTTTGGAAGTTATAACTGTAAAAATTTTTTTCAACTCGAAACTAATTTTGCTACTCTCCGCCCTCTGTTAGGAATTCATCATACTATCTGCGTCAATATTAATTTTTAGTTAGAATTTAAGACCTCAAATTTTATTGCGTTGTTCAAGAAGAATTTTACATTCGTGCACCCTTTGTTGGAAATTTAGAATACTTATTCAACAAGAACTTAAAGAAAAACTCTATTGACAATAAATCGAACTAAAAACTGAAAAATAAATATAGTTTTAAAAAACTAAAAAACACGCTTTTAAAGAATATCGAACTAAAAAGTTGAAAATAATTTTGAGAATAAACTTAGTATATAGTATAATTGAGGGAAAAGCCTGGGGCGCTCGATATACGAAAATTATGGCACAAAGCGCCCCACGCTTTTCCCCCAATTATACTAGTATTTTTTATAAACTACTGTTTTGAGTTTATTTTCAAAATTATTTTCAACTTTTTAGTTCGATATTCTTTAAAAGCGTGTTTTTTTAGTTTTTTTAAACTATATTTATTTTTTATTCTTACTTCGTTTGCCGATGTTAAATGGACAGATTGAGCTCAAAACATGTTTGCTAAGCACATCATTCCTTGTCTTTGATAAAGTAATATCTTTGTAGTTCTTAATTCTCTTGGAAATTATATTTATAAAATTTCATTTCCAGTATACTTACTCGTACTTTTTTACAGATTCTTCATGTGGAAATCATACGATTTACCTGGAACATCTCTCTCGACTTAAATTCACGAATGTCAGAATAGTTGAAAGCTTATAGAGAAAATCGCGATGTAAATTTCAAAGTTTATAATGATAGTCCCTGGAGTGTTCAGTTTTCATATGGTTTTTTGCAGTTCAAACAGCTTTCTAGAATTTCAATACGTGATGGAAATGAACACCTGCGCTGCTTTTGTAGACTTTTCTAAAGCTGTATTGATAACTTCTAAAGCTCGGTGATGGTGAACTCTTTTCGATAACATAAAATAGATCGATAACGTGTTTGAATAATAAAAGAAATATTTAATAAGTAAAACGATGTTAAAAGTAAGCAACTTATATGAAACAATAACTTTTATAACCATTTATAGCTTAAACATGTGCGAAATAAAATTCAGTGTTATTTTATCAGTATTCAAATCAGGCTGGATATACTTTGGTCAATAGAATTTCACTTACTTTCATATCACTACATAGGAAGATATATCATAGGAACCTAAATGAGAACATTTCTTTGGTCTTAAATAATATGTTCATTGATCCTTTGAAATCTTCTATGCGAATTCAGAAATCTTTGGAAACTCCCTTAGTATTTATTCCTAATTGATATGATATCACTTAGCTCACTATTAGATAAATACATCGCCATTGACAAGAAGTTTATGTAACAATAATAGAAAGAAACTCTTGCAGCATTCAGAACTCAATAGTAGGTTAAGGTTGAATATTAGGGAATCTGGATAATTTGTAATACAGATAATAATTGGAACAACGTTAAATAACTATATTATAAAAGTATGACAGTACACAGAACTTGTTATATCAAAACATACTATGATAAACCTTCTTAAATAAATATAATAAACTATATACCAGACGTCACTCTACTTAACACCCTCACTTGACTCTTGACATCAACTATAACTCTCATAATTCTTAACACACCAATGTTGTTTGCTTCTAGGTAAAGCCTTTGTTAGGATTTCAGCTATCATAATGCTTCTTTCGAAAAATCCACATGCAGTTGATCACATTGTGATCTTTTAGAAGATTAACAAGTTCCCAGGATTTATTTCTCAAAAGTGACTGGTACTCTACCATAATAGATATTTTCCAATTCTCAGACTCTGGTCATGGAAGAGCTTCATCCAAAGATGAAGAATCGCCAGAAGAATCTATTAAAATTGCAACACTCATCACATAATCCTCAAAATGCTTCGGTACCTACCATGTGTTGTCTAAGTTGACGCTTTGGAGGTTCTTCTAGAAAAATCTCTTCAGTCACTTCTGGGTCTAAAGTTTCGTGACTCATCAAAAATCCCATCTTTCAATATTGTTATATTTCCTGTTAAGGGATCTATAAGTCTATATTCCTTGGAGTCTTCACAATAATCCATAAAAACATATTCTTTGGATTTAGGATCCCACTTGCTTCGTTTGTTCATGGGAATAAAAGCGTAAGCCACACATCCAAAATACTTTCAAGTGATCCAAAATAGGTTTTAAATTCGACCAAGCTTGAAAAGGTGCCATGTTGCTGACAGCGATAGTAGGACTTACATTTTTTAAATAACATGCTGTATTAATAGCTTCCGCCCAATATTTGAAAGGCAATTTTGCATCAACTAACATAGATCTTGCTTTTCAACTAACGTGCAATTAACTCTTTCCGAAAATTCATTTTGTTCTGGACAAGAATCTATTGTTTTCTGATGTTGTATGTCATTAACAACACAAAATTCTTCGAAAGTCCTGTTAACAAACTTTTTCATAATTGCAGACCTGATAGAGTGAATTTTCTTGCCAGATTCATTCTCCACTTTTGCTTTGAATAATTTAAATTTCATCAAAGCTTCATCCTTGTTCTGCAAAAAATAAACAAAAGTTTTCCTCGTTTTGTCATCAGTAAAGATGATAAAATAACGCTTTCCGCATATCGAAACCTCCTTCATAGGCCCACAAAGATCAATGTGAATTAACAGATCCTTGGCTCGGTTTGCCTTGCCTGTTGGAAATAGCTTTCTAACGTTTCTGCCAAATATACAACCTGGGCACACATTATCACTGTGTGTGATAGAGAAACTCAGACCAGTTGTTCTAGCAGATGTTTGTTTGTGCTAAAGTCGACATTTTTTTTCACATCCAGAAGTGACATGGATCATCTCATTCTCTTCTGCATAAACCAACTTGAATAAACTATTTGATGAGGATACAGCATTAGCAATAATTTCACCAGAATCGCAGTCGACAATTCTACAACTGTTCTCGTTCTCGAACGTTGTTCGTAGATCTTTATGTCCAAGTTCTTTGCAGGAAATCAAATTGTACCTTAGCCCAGGTACATAATTGACATTTGTAACTGAGGTTCTCTTGACTTTGCCATCAATTTTAGAATTTATGAGTATTGCCCAGTGCCGAAATAGATAATTTTTGACCCGATTCAGCAGTAATAGAAAATTTGCAATTTGGTTCTCGAATGTTGATGAGCTAATCCTTTCTACCTGTCATATGAATTTATGTACCACTCACATGAGCAATGGTTTCTGCTGATAAAGTTGAAGTCTCTAATACTAGTTCTTTTCCATAACCACTTTTGTCTTTCTTCTTATCTGTACCCTGCCGCTCGTTCTTCTGATGCCTACATTTATTAGCAAAATGCCAAAACTTATTAGAGTAATAACATTTCACATTAGGTATATCAGTCTTGTAATTTTTACGAGATTTTAAGATGAAAGCACATTCACTTGAAGGTTCACATTTGGAAGCTTCGTCTATGAATCTTTATTTAAATAAATCAGAGGTTAGCTTTGTGCCACAATTTTCAAGCGGCATTATAAGGGGTTTAAAATGATCTGGTAGACTTACAAACATAAATGCAGCAAGTACCCCTTCCTGAATCTCGTGGTTGGACTTCAGTTGATGAGCTAACTTAGTTTTTGTATTCACATATTCAGCCATGTCCCTGCATTCTTCATATTTAGTCTCCACTAATTGTTCAATAAGAGATGCTACACGTGAAAAACCTTAAGGTTTAGAAATATCATTCAATCTTCTCCACACTTCTTTTCCAAGCTTCAAGTATCTGATATCAGCGTTCCCACAGATGACAATTGACGATATGAATTTCCTTCCCAAACTTCCAGTCGATGAAATTGCTGCTACCATCTAACTGCTCAAATGAAGGCAAAACATTTGTATTGATGATAACCTGTTGAATATTAGGGAATCTGGATAATTTATAATCCAGATACTAATCAAATCAACATTGAATAAATATATTATGAAAATTATGATAGTAAACTGAACTTGTTATATGAAAACATACTATGATAAACATTTTTAAATATAATAAACTACCTATATACGAGGCGTCACCATATTTAACAGTTAATTCACCCCCTCAAAAAATATGAATCAGCTGCAGTTAATAGAATTGATGAAACTGAATAAAGAACTATTTTAAATATTTTCATATTTTGTTTCGTGTTTTTCTTCAACATGAAGGGCATAGAAATTATTATTTCTGTCGTTTAATTTTCCAGAGTCATTGGATATATGGTACATAGAAAGGTAAATACTGTGAGATTCACATTTTCTTTCAGACTGTGAAATTCCAACAACAAAGAACAAGAGAATCCTGTAAGACGGTAGCATCGCCAAAATGCCAGTGACTATGACGAGACGAAAACAGTTAACCATATAGAAACCCAAGTGAATTTCCAAAGCACAATTCCAATCGAGTATTAAATTTTTCACCATATACTCTCATGTGAAGCTAATTCCTACCTATACTAATTGCATTTATTATATGACAGTGTGCCACTCAAACAATTACCATGCCGCCCATTAGCACTCTATCATCGACCGTATAATGTGATCCGACCGATTTGTCACGGTCTGTCATTTCGGCATTCATGATCGCATTCAACGGCCGTTACACTATCATGACACATCGTAGTAGGTATGTACGTACCTACTCTAATGTTATCAGGTAAGTAATGAGCATCCAGCCCTGTAATTGAATCCATTGGGAAACGAGGCTACATGACACCAGCGAGTAGGAATGGATGGCAGAGGTGAATGGTGAGTGGAAGGATCAAAGTGTTATGCTGTTTTTACATTGTGAAATAAGTTAGTCTTTTTTGTATCTAAAAGTTGGAAATACACGAATAGGATTCGAACTCACGATAAGTAGATTACTCTATCCATTAATCTGCCCAAGTGTAGGTTAGAAATTTTCGAAATGACAACATTTTATTTGAAGTTATGCAGTTGTATTGTAAGAAGACTGATTTTTGCTTCAAATATGCCATTCACAAAATATTCCATAACATAATTTGCGATTCTGATGTCACAGCTTAAATGTTACAAACACAAAATACATAAAATCATTAGTGAAAAGAAGCTAGACGAATTAGAAACCGACTGCTAATATTTTATTAACTCTTCCTGATTATTAGCAGTGACATCCCGTAGTCGTTTAGGGACTGATTCCAATAACTTTCAAGTGTAGGTACTCTTGTGAAATAGTGGCATAAGCTTATCAATTTATGAGAAAATATGGCATCACGACCTTTTTTTAACAGATGCACGATTTTCGAGTGAAGATTTAGGTTTGTCTGCAAGGTCATATCACTGATATCTACCTAATATTATAACGTAACGATTTTTTGATCAAAACGAAATACTTAATTAAAAAATGAATTAAAATATTCAATGTTGAATAAACAGTAATTATTCCTGACAATAATTAATTTTAATCTATAAATCTTTGAAGTCTATTTATTTTTTAGACTTTGGGATTGTGTCTATAATTTCAGCAAATGTTCAAAAAGAGACCAAATCATCTCAAAAAATTATTTAATTAACCAATAAAATTATTAAAAAAATCATTTAAAAATAATTGTTATTTCATGAAACACCATTTGTGTACGTATTAGACTTATATCAAAAAATGCTCAGTGAAAAAGCTATGATTTCCGAGTTACAGCAGTGGTACATTCTGAAATATGTGTATTTTCGTCGCGATGTTTTGAGTGAATAATAACAAGTATATATATACAAGCGAGGAATAAACATGGGTAATAGAATAAGTATTATCATCTTTGGTAATACGATTTTCACGACTAAATCTACACTCAAAAGTTTGAAATATTTTTTTTACTCAAAATTTAACCAACTTTATTACTTGGTGCTCTGGAAAATACTAAATAATATTTAATAACTCATATATTTCAGGTAAACATAAAATTTCAGGTTGACAGGATTAGAGTAAATAGTTTCTTAGAAATATATCTTTTAGCTGTTAAGTGAAATATAATGTGTCTAATAGTTTACCGATTACCTTAATGGTTTTTATATAGTATATAGTCTATATGTATTTATATTTCGTTAAGTCTATATGAATACGGAAAGCGTCTTCGTCATCTAATGACTTCTTAGAAATTTCATTATGGACATTTACCGAAAATTTACTTTGAAAGTCCATATGTAGACTTATATAAACTTTATTGTGAGATTTATCTGGCTGAAAACTACACTTTTTAACCAACGACAAAATTAGAACAGGAGCTATACCTTATCCGGTAACATTTAAATTTGTTTTTTTTATAACGGTTTCCGGGTTATCTACACCCATAGTAAGGTTTGAAATATGTGCGTTCTCGCTACGTTTTAAAATCTATATGACTATATAAGTGAACGTTCAATGGTTTTTATGACTAGGAATACACTCAAAAATGTAAAATAAAATTTTATTATAAAAACTGGGTTGGATCACTGAAAGATTCAGAATAATACTAATTCTACTGGTGTTGGTACTTTTGAAGTACTTAGTTGCCAAAAGCCTTCTATTTGCCTAAAACTGCACTACTATATATTTACAATAAATTCGATAAAAAACGTGATTATATAAATTTATCACTACAAATAATATCTCAACATGTAAATTTGTTGTTTGGCTTGAAGCACGTGTGTGTATTATACTCCCGCTAATCCAATTATTATGGACAAACATTCTCCACGCTCCTGAATGGATCACATATATAATTAAGGGAGAAGACTAATAAAAATAAAACAGGTTGAAGGACAATGTTTTCCAAATTAAAATTCCAATCGCGTTATGCATGCAAGTTGTCGTAGTGCGTGAAAAATGACAGAGACAAGGGGAAGTTTTATTGGAAGACTTCCCTTTTCATCTAAACACACATAATAACCTGTCTAGTACAGGGCCGTATTGAATGAATTTATTTGTTTACCTGTTGTATTTGTCCTGAATATTGAATCATTTGCGCCTTTTCATATTATATTCGCGAGTTTTTATCTTATGACTTTTTGTTTCAAATCTTAATAGAGCCGTATGCGTATGTGGCGCTAGTCTTGATGGCTGTGGGTATTTATTGCTTCTTTATTCGTATATGATTTTGTTTGCTGTGGTGACTTTGTCTGTTATTAGTATCTATAAAGTAGATTTACGAAAACAAGTGTGCCACTTATACTGCCGACGATACAACACCTAATTAAAGTCCATGGATTTAAGTCAGCTTAACTTGTCTGAATTTCGGCTACTGCAAAATGGATTGGGCTAGAACTTGAACCCGTTTTTTTAGGTACTTTAGTGGTAATATTTTATGTCTTGTTTTCCTGATGTCATGACACGTTTAAGCTGAAGCTTTATGAAATTTTAAGTACGGACCTGTTAGGGGGGGTTCAGTTTGTAGAATGGAAGACTTGAATTAATCTGAGCATGACGAAATGTCACGTTATATATACACCATCATTTCGAATTTCAAACGGGAAATTCAAAAAAGAACACAGCTGCCAACTACTTCACGCCTCTTATTACACTTCATGTAGAAAATATTTATTGATAATTAGATTTCAAGGGGCATATGCCCCGATTGTTGCCAAGTCATCCAATAGTAGTTTCGTTTTACAAATAACCAAGCAATTGAGAACTTAGGGTTTTAATTTAATGGAGAATCTATTTTTGATAAAGAAATATCGATACATCTGTCTTTGAAACGTACCCGTTAATTGCTGTATATTCTTTTGAAAAAGAATATAACTTGTACGTAATTTACATTTTCATATTTGGAATAATATCTTTATTTTGGTTGCCTATTATTGTAGGTACGAACTCTCCGGATACCCTGTATTTATTATCTATTTCAAATAGCAATAAAGTGATGAAATATTTAAATATTGGTGCTTATTTTTTAGCTATGTAGGAATTTACATCACAAATATATTCTTTTTCTATTTTGTATTCAGTAGACAATATAATACAATTTGACGTGAACCCGTGGATTTTATATAAAATGTTGAATTTATATATTGCCTAAAATGGATCTTGTTTATAAATTTCGAAATTTTCAATGAAACCTCCCCTTCCTCTTTTGAAGTAAGCTTCTTGGAGGAAGGACAGATGTTTTGTAAATCTCCCCTTTTATAAAATTGGAGAGAAATATGTATAAATTACAGAGTATTAAAATATGAAAACCTAAAGAACATGAAAATATCCTGTTTCCAACACATAATTCTTTCCAGACACTTTCTCCCTTAATATATTCAGTTCAAAGAAGAAGCTGCCCATAAATATGTCCAATAATTGTCATCAGGATAGAAAATGACAGTAGAGTTTATTGAAATTGAAAATGATGAAAAACAGCAAAAGATATTACAATGTAACTCACAAGAAGTTACAAAGAAACGACCAAAAAACATACATAAAATTCTGCAAGGTTATTAACTTAGATATCACTATGCATTAGCCTGAAGTCTGATCTTACAAAGGTGCTAGAGAAGTTACTCGTAACATATGACAAAGCCTTTGTGAAGCTGAAAGACGGGAATATTTGGTGAAAGTTTTTCACTTGGCGCAACTTCCTCATAGCGAATTACATACATACATAGACTTCTTTCATTCTTCCATCGCCTCAGGTTATTCTAAAATTGTGCAAGGCACATCGTTGGAAATTTCGATATATATATCAAAAAGAATTTATGATGAAGATTACATAAACATACTGTTTTTCTAAACAAATACAGGGTGTTTTGTTTAACGTGATCATTAGAAAATGTTCACTTAGGAATAGAGATAGAAACAAAAAAAATTGAACCTGGCTATAATGAATGTTACCCAATTTAGTGAAAATATTCACAAAATGGTGACACTTCCGTTTAGGTACACCGGAAATTGTACTAACTTCGTTTTTTCAAATATAAACTCCTGTTTTTTATTACATATTTGAATTCCGCACATTCAATTAAGTAAGTATGAAAAAATCTAGTTGTTAAAACTTATCTGTCATAGTTTTTAACGTATGTCATTTTTACTGCAAAAAATTCTCATGACAGATGTCTATTGAAAAATTCATATCTCTCTTAATGTAAGAGTGAAAAGCAAAAAGTTGTTTTGCTCGGTAGCCCGAAGTTGAAATTTCCTTCAGTATGACCATCATTCTCAAAATTGTCTTTTTTAACACAAAATTAAATACGTCAATGACAAAGCTCAATTTTTCTTGAAAGCACATACCTATTTTTCATCAGGTAGAAAATTGAATTTTAGGGAAATACTTATTACGCACTCTTATGTTTTTTCAAATAATAAAAAAAATATTCGAGATTTTTAAAAATTTTCTAAGTGACCGTTGACGTAAAAAATTGCTGTTGGTGCCTACAACAACAAACTACAACGGCACAACTTCAAAATTACCAGCACCAGTGGAATTAATATTATTTTGTATTTTTCAGTGCTCCAACTAATAAAGTCGACCCAATTTAAAAAAATATTTATTCTTAAAATAGTTGTGGAAATTATAATCTACTAATTGCTAATATTAAACTTTTATTGAAATCTACATTTAAAATACTAATTAAATGAAATAATCTTAGATCAGACGAGATTATCCGTATGCTTAATGTTTATTTATTTTTAACGATTTCAGGCGGTTCAGTCTTGAACTATTATTCCAGTAATGTGGAATATTAACCTAGAGGATCATCACACATTTAATGACAACTTAAATACTCTTCGTCACGAAAACACAATGGTTTAAAATTGAACCTTCTGGAATCGTTAGAAATTAGTACCTTTGAATATTTGTGTAATCTTCTTATTGACCAGACCGAAAGATTATCCTAAACATTTCTGTAGCTGCAGATATCTATAACTTGATTTGATTTTAATGGTACCTATTAGTTTATATTATATTTTAATCACCACTGGTATTCAAGTTGATATTCTTCTTATTTCTTGTTTGTCAGTTTATAACCCCATTGAAATTGGTATTTTTGACCTTTATTTCAAAAATATCTTATCTATCTACTGATACTTCTCTTATATAAATTTAAAATCACTAAAAACACTTAATTTTATTTCTAGTGCCATTAATAAATTCGGTCCTAGTTTTATTATTATTAATTATTCCTAGCTAATACAGAAACCCAATCCAATCCAAGAACTATGAGAATTTAGAGTGAATCATCAAGAAAATATAGTTTTATACAAGGTCAAATTTGAATTAGTAATTATGTTTCATTTGAATTTAGAGTAGATCCATAATAGTTACACTAAAGTTCAAAAATGTGTATATTTATAGTTAAAGTATATTGCGATCGGTAAATATTGCTTTTATCATTCAGATGGCTCATGCCAGAACTCAGCTGTATCACCGATCGACTTCTCAACCCCCAAACACTACTGCTCAAACTTTTATCTGCGGAACCATTCTTGAAATAGCTAGTGTGAACCTCGAGGATCACACCGATTGAATATGAAAGTATCGTCAATCGATTTCTTGACTCCGAAAACACCTTTTTGCTATTTTTTACCAAAATCTGCTGACCCTTCCTTGAAATGGCTAATGTGTACCTTAAGGGTCGCAATATATTAGATATGTACAAATTTTCATTGAAAATTTCCGATTAAATTTTCAGAATCTCATATTGACATCTTTTATTTAAAAAATGGGTTTTGTTAAAAAAAACTTAAAGGTGATCAGAATTCGAACCGAGGAACTCTAGATTAATACCCCAAAGCTTAACCCTAGGACTATTTCTTCCTATGATATTATCGGGTTCATATTGATATCTGAAATATAATTTGTAAAACTCCTAAAATGGGAATATTAATTGCTGAAAACGATTTTACTTTTGAATGTGAATACAACCAATCGATTCAATACACTCTAAAACCCATACATATGAATTTTTATCGAAATCGGTAGATCAGATTCCGAGATAAAATTTGCATATATATATATATACAAGCATTTCTCGTTTAATATAATTAGATATGAAATATCTAATGAAAGTAAAATTGAGAAATTAAACAAAAGTATTTGTTGGAAAGATCACGAAACAACACATAAATAAATGAATATATTGTTCGGCTCTGATATCGGGTTTGACCTCCTCTTGCCGACCATGACTCTGCTCAATTCTCTATTAGAATTTAATTGGTGACGATTTCGCCTCAATGTACGATCGCACGAATATGCATTTGAAGAGTATCTAGATGAAGGAGGTGTTGAATGAATGGTTAGGCCAGCTTGTAGTCCTGATCTCAACTCCATTCAGCATTTCTGGGACAAAAGTCAGAGTTTGCATTCATCGCGGACATGCTTTGCCTTATAGGCTCGAGCTGCTCCAAATGTCACAGCATGAGAATTTGTTGCAATTTCTCAATATTTTATTACTAATGTTATTAATTAGATAACAATTCGATTAGCACATTACATTTTATTTTTTAATTAATTTGTCTTGCACTTATTCGGGTTGGGAGGGAAAATTTTAGGTGGATGGGCATCTTGAATATAAAAAAATGAAAATGGGTTCCTGATTCATTCTCATAATTTCGAATAAAAAAGGTATTATGGTCGGTGCGCGTTTAAATTCATAGGAAATTGCGGAAAAACAATCAATTTGTATAGCTTCTCATCTTACAAATTCGAAGAAAAAAATGTTTAAATTGAAAACGCAGTATAAAAATAGGAAAAATGTAAATCTACTAGGATCCATCCATAAATGTGTGCAATATTTGTCAACAGGATAGAAAATTACCAGCCAGTAATACTAAAATTTGCTGGTACCAAAGAACGTAGCCAAGACATTGTAGCATTCCTCAAAGACATTGATCTTCTGAAAAGTGTATAAAACACCTATTGTTACAAAGTTATCTATTTCTCTTTGTTTGTTGCACTGTTTTCTACTAAATTTAATTTAGTCAATGTAAAGAATATTAATTATACAGATATTTAATTGTATAGATATATGTTATCTTTACTTGCATTCACTCATCTGTTCATGAAATACACTGAACCCTGCTAATGGCCTCCGTGGTTGAAGCAGTTTGCTGAACTAGAAAATAATCTTGAAAAACTGCACAAAAATAATTACAATGCAACTCACACAAAGTTAGAAAATCATAAATAAAACGCTGCAAGATTAGGATCTAAAATATCTGATAGTGCATATGAGTGAACTCTGATATCACAAAGGTGCTAGATAAGTTATTCGTATCTGAAGGCAAAGCCTTTCTGAAGCGGAAAGACGGGAATATTTGCTGAAACTTTTTCACTTGGCGCAATTTCCTGAAAGCGAATTACGTATACTTTCATTCTTCCACTGCCGCCTCAGGGTATTCTAAAGTTGTGAGACGCACATCATCGGAAATTTCGATATATATGTCAGTCAAACACTGAGATTATGAGGCAGATTTCATATAGGTAGCTACTGTTTTTCTAAACAAATACGATGCTTGTGCTTTGCAAACAAACATACTGAAGGAGATTTATGAGAATCATCATGTCCATTGGATTTTGTCCTCCAGTAAGATAAATAAGAGATGTCGATAACGTTTCGGATTGTAAGCCAGTAAAAATGAAATACAAGTAGGCGGGAAGACGTATTTGAGGTTTTTATTGCCTAACAACGCTGGTAGGTTGACAGTTGAAATTTGAAAAGGTGGCACAATTGCGATCAGAAACATACAAATTATAAGAGTTAGGTATATGAATTGCAACGAAAATCTCTTCTACAATTTTATTAGTTGGTACACTGAAAAATACAAAATAATATTAATTCAGTTGCTGCTGGTACTTCTGAAGTTGGTGCCAAAATTCTCCTCTTTACCAATATTTGCACAACTTCAAAATGAATGAGTGGCTTTCTTGACAAAAGCGAGAGTGTCACCCACGAGTTTGTAAACTTTTTTTTGAATGGTTTGGCAAATTTAGATAAAAACATTCAAAGAGCGAGAAATCGATTGACTATACTTTCATTTTTTAATGTGTGTGACCGTCGAGGTCTATATAAGCCATTTCGGGAATGGCTCCCCAGATTGCGAAAAATCAGTCTGGGATTTCGGGTTCGAGAAGGCGATTGGTGATACAGCTGAGTTCCGGTAGTTTCACATTAATATTTATTTGAAACCTGTAAATTATAAGCTAAGTGATTGATAAAAGCAATATTCACTGATCTACCGATCACAATACATTTTAACTAGAAATATGCACATTTTTGAACTAACATCATCTTTAATAACACTTAGACCCACTCTAAATTCTGTTTTACCCGAGCAGAGCTCGGTCGCCCATATATTTATATTTTCGATCTACACATATCTCGATGTTACGTCTTGTAGCTGAAATTTTCAATTTGGTAAGTATGTTTTTAATCCCAACTAGTTGATCCCAAATGCTTGAAAATACTAAACATATTTTCGCCAAAAAGAGGTTGAACGAATTGATGATTGACTTGTGCGGTATATTCAACATTCAAGTGCTGTTAATATCAATGTTTCCGACGTTGCCAGTATAAATTTCGCAGTATTTTATGATTTATCGATTCCATTTCCAAGAATATATGCAAATTTGTATTTTAACTTTTTTTATGTGGCAAATGTTGGGTGTTCTGGATACAATTTTTCATGTATTGAATTTATTCTTTTTTGTTCAAAGTTAAAAGTTGTAAGTGCTGAGAATAACATGTTTCCCTTCTTATTAACAAATTATAAAAATAACGCCTTCCGCCTCAATTTTATGAAATGTTATGCTAAAATACACCTATTTTTGCAAACATTTGAGTTTTTATGTCTTTCATAACAAAAGCCACTAAACTAGACATTTTCCTTATTTTGTAATTTTCAGTGCACCACCTAATAAAGTCGGCCCCACTTTTTCTAAAAAAGTTTTATATCACAGTTTTGAGTGTACCATTAGTAATCGAAGTCGTTGAACTTTCACTATAACAAATATGATAGTACCTACCTACGTATCCTTATACCCATGTATATTATTCGCTTTATTCAGAGATTTTCAATTGCATTTATCTTAAAAAATTGTTCATTTTCCATTACCATTAAAATTGCTTAAGATTTCAAAATAATAGCTTTAAACTTGAACATTTTCAACAATGTTTTTACAATCCCGCTCATTTTCCATTCTGAAAAAAATAATAATAATTTTATGAAGTGAAAATAATGTTTACCTCATTTTTTTTCTTATTTATCTAGGTATTTTCTCTACTCATATTTTTTGAGTTTGAATAAGGTGTAAACATTGCATATTCAAAAGGTAATGTACCTATTTCCTTAGAATATCTTTCAAAGTGTATTAACATCATATATAAATTTAGGATTTGTTAAAATCAACTGCCGCAAAATCAAAGTCCAAATTTACTAAACAAACAAACCTCTAAGCATATCTGCTATATAAATCACATTCAGCGACAATAGTAGTAGCAGTAGTATCGGTTTTAATCCCCTATTGAAGACTTCCTTCATTCCTTCTAATACCAACATTATTACAAGCTCTTTCTCTCCTATCTCACTGTTATGGCTACGGTTGAAAGTTACGCAACCCGAAGGGATCATAATCTCATATGTATATGTTTGTTAATATTTCATACACGATATGATCATACAATCATAATGCATGTATATGTGAATGGAAAGACATAGGGAGGATCCCATAGGCGGAGCATCAGGAAGAAAGTTAAGGAGACAGATTGAAGTTCAGTAATACTTCCTAATTGTGATAGTCCATTTTCATAGTGTGATTGTGTGTTGCTTTTAATATCTGATCTGATTTTTGCTTGGGATGCAGCCATTTAATAAATAACATTCTTTGGATCAAGCCCAGCTTTCGAGAAAGTTTATTTTTTGTTCGTCAGGGTAAAACTCGTGAATTTACGAGAAATTCAATACAAACAGGCTAAATTAAAAACAAATATAAATGAAAACAGTAACTAATGCAATTTCCAATTTCAAGAAAGTTCGAGTCTGTACCCTTGAAAATTATAGTTTAGAGAATATCCAAGTGGAAATACATTTTAAATTATGGATACCAAAACGTTTGCGGTTTCATTTTTTGAGTTTAATTTTCAATTATTCTTTATATTTAATGATATAATTTTATTCCTGATCGAAAAACCTCACTTTTTAACCATCTGGATTGGTAGCCATGTTCTTATGTGCGTATATTTGAGTTGCCCGGATTGTTCAAAACTTTGAATATTGCATCTGAATAAGTAAGCTGAGAAAAAGTTATATTGAGACTTTTGAATTAGTATGCAACACAGACGGACATTTCAAGAACTACTTATCATAACCACAACCGCAAAAAGCATTTAAATTGATGTTTTGCTAAATAAAATGAGAAGTCATGATTATAACTTGATGTACCCATGTTTTCGATTGGATAGTAGAGAGAAATGTGTTGCTTTCCGAATTGTGAGCCACCTTGAAAAAGCGTTAAGAAATTTGAACAGAAAAAAATATTCTGTACCTATTCAGTAAACTGAAAATTATATTGTTGAGTTCGTATAATTTATATTTATACTGATGTTATCTTACTCATTTACAAATATAAAGCATAAACATGATTATAAGAAACCAGAACTAAATATATTTAATATTGTTGTCTGTCGTAAGAACATTTTTTTTCGCATACTAACGCCGCCGTTTCCACTGTGCCATTTTTGGCTATAGTAATGAATTGAGGGAGAATTGCAACAACCTTATTCAATTCAATAGAAGAATTATTTGATTATATCTAAGCCTGCTCCAACATTGGTCTTCACGACTGCACTGGTCTGTATAACTGCTTCGCAAACCTCATAAATATATTGCTGCAGGTCAAATATGAGATACATTGTTAACTTGCATAAAAATCTTGTTTTATGTGTTTACCTTAGTGCTTAACAACTTTATTGTAATTGCTTTGAAAATAAATTTGTATTATGTTTGTTATATTTGTTCCGGCATATATTTTTCGAGACTATATTTACGTAGCTACTACTCACTGTCAATGGTCTTGTAACCATTTGTGTCCATCTATAATAACGGAAAAGGGCCTTCCAATATTTCATATTGTCTGTTTTAGCTTCGTAGTCTTGAGATCCCAAGACCAGCATGTGTAGATGTGTAGTTCACAAACTATGCAAGTTGATAGATGGTGCTAACTTTGATATTTTCAAATTATTTAAGAGAATAAAAATCATTGCCGAATTATGTTTTATACATATAAATGGATAAAGGTTTTTGAGCTAATAAAGTTGCTCCGAGTTTTGGCACACTCACACATTTGAGTGTTGGAGGAGAGTTGGCATTGGATAATCCGTTTGCCACAGAAAATTATTGTAGTTTTATTTGGAATGGTTTATATTTCCAATTTTGTTTCTCTAAGAAAATTCATTAAACCATCATAACTTTTTTTATTTACTTAGATTCATGGGAAGTGATATGTTATTTTGAAGTAGAGAATTGAATATTTTTATGCGATTCTGTTGATAGAGGACATGGGAAAATTATATGTTTTATATCCGCGATGAATTCATGGTCACAGGAGCCGATGTTTGTTGCTGCAAGATGATGGAAACTTGCCATGGATGAGTTTTAAACAAGTAATAGTGACGGAATATAACCTTGACACATTGAAGTTATCAATGTGAGGGATTTGCTTTGGTATAGTTGAGTATATTCTAGAAAAGTGGTTATAAGATATATTGGCAAACTCTTTTCACCGGATCTCCCAGCTATCCATCAGTTTATTTTTTCCCCATTTGATAATACCGATAAATTCTCATTTTTTGTCTGATAATACCGGAAGCGTTGTGGCTTTTCTAGCTATAAGGTCCACTTTCTCATTTCCATGTATTCTCGTGTGACATTTGACCCATATAAAATTGACAATTTGCCGCGTTTATTGAGTTGATGGAGGAGTTTCTTTATATTACACATAGGTACAAAATTAGAAAGGTTGTTGACCGAATTTCTATTTAGCGCCTCCAGAGCTGGCTTGGAATCGGAGATTATCAATGCATTTTGTGTTGATTCTTGGTTTATGAGTCAATCAAGTGCTTTTTCAATGGTCCTGATTTCAGCTGTGTAAACAGAGCAGATTTCGTGACTTTTGTATTGCATGGAAGTGGAATGATTCGACTCAATGAATGCAAAACCTGAGCCATTAGAATTCTTGGAACCATCTGTATATGTCTTAAGGAAATCATTATAATTATCAATAATAGAGTTAAAGCGAGATTGATTGATTGAAGCCGATTCGCAATAGGAGGGAAAAATTACGGTTGGTCTGAAAATTACTTCTTCGAGTTCAAGGCAAAATATTGGTAATCTTTCGTAGGGTGAGATGAGGACGATAATTTCTTGGATATTTATGAAGGCATCAGCCAAGGGCGGCCAATTTTTTTGTTCCATTAATTATTTATTAAGTTTATTATTTATTAGATAAGCTTCCAATTTGGATTTTGTCACGTATTTTCAAATATTAATCCCTTTTCCACATTTAGTTCTGATGTGGTATATGTGGCTATTTCATAGAAGTTTTCTGTCTAAAACTATGCCTAAGTATTTAAATTCGTTTTTTACAGGAATTTGCAATAATCAAAAAACCATGTCTTTAGGCAATTGACTATATACTTCAGATCTTTGACACAAATATTATAATTATCTTGAACGGTGTAAAAACACAAATCATCCACATAGTGGATGCATTTTACGTTGGAGTCAAGTAAATTCTGGAGGCTCTGAGTATAGGCATTCAATAGCAGAGGGCTAAGAACAGCTCCTTGAAGCAAATCGAGATTGAAAATCCTGGGACCAGGCAAAAAGTTATTGTGGTTTCTGATTTCTATAAAGATTAAGAAGGTAGAATATTTTGTGGTTGAAAATCGAAGTTGAGTTTTATTGAGATGGGATAATGATCTGAGCCCATAGAGTAATGAAGAACAGACCATTCTATTTTATAGACAATGTTTGGTGATGTTATTGATAAGTCAACGGCTGATATATTGTCATTCGGTCTAATGAGCTTAGTAGGAGATCCGTCGTTTAAAATAACCAAATTATTATTGTTTAAGGCGTCTACGAGTTGGTTACCACTGGGCATGTCTTGTGCAGAACCCCACAAAGAGTGATGGCAGTTGAAGTCTCCATAAAAAAAATTATGTGTCTTGTGAAAATTGGGAAAACTTGTTTTGGAACAAACTGTTATCTTGGGTGGCTTGTAAACTGATACAAGGGAGAGGTGGAGATTTTCAATCAAAAGTGATCTTTCCGTAAACTCCTTTATCCTTAAGAATTTAAAGATTTTTCTAGGTCTAGAAATGCCTTATAAACTTTTCTATATGAAACTAAAAGCGTACCGCGCATTACATAACATTTTTCATAACTAAATCAACAATGTTTCATATCATAGTTTTTAATATATCATTTTTCATGATGCATCCCTTACAAGGATTTTTTTACTAGAGAAACATAAAAATTGCGTTTTTATTAAAATTTATTAAAAAGACCAAATAGGCATATAAACAAAACAATGTGGATAAGCGTTTTCTTAAAAAAATATATTTTTGTGATATTCAAGAGCATTTGATTTATAGAAAAACAACCAATAATGAGGATAACTGACCGCATAACAATAATCAAGCTATTATCATCTCTAATGGAAAGTAAACTCAATTTGGTTTGATATTATTGAAAAGAATTGAACAAATAACCAAGTAATTCGATTATTAAAGTGTTCCACATGAGCAGATTTCATTCTCTGTGCAATCGCATCAAATGCCGCCACCAATTGGCTGAGAGAATAGAAGAAGAAGAAGAGTCCTGAGAGGGTTTCACTTTAAACACAATTATAAAATAACAATGCATCGCGCAGCAATTGAATGAAGCCTTCAAATACAGGAGCAGCAAGCACAATCCTTCTTGCATTATTTTATTATTGTTTGGTTGCGTCCTTTTTCCCGGGCGGTAGGGAGAAAGAGGCATATCCACACAAACACACTGTCACAATGGGGAGTGGCCGTAGGATGAAGGGATTGTTTGGAACTGGAATATAGTAGAGCACAAATCGCAACTTAAACATTGCATTTCAGCTTTGATCTGGAGGCGGTTGAATGAATGAATGAATGAGTGAATGGAATGCTATTTACTATTTGTTGGTTTCATTTAGTATGGTTTCGTTTTTTTATGATTATTGAGACAGGTAAGGTAAGATTTTATTTGCAAATACAATATTTTGAGTTTACTTATCTATACAACTGTTAAAAACTGTAAAATTAAATTAGAATCGGTATTAATCTAATGAGCTTACAGAAATTCAAATAACTGAGGAATACTGCCTTTTATAGCACCCTCAAGAAAAAATTAATCATTCTCAATTATTCCACTTTCTTCATACCTAAGGATATTTTGATTCTAAAAGAATCGTAATATTGCATATTGACAACACAAATAGATTTGTACACAAAAACATTTATCTCAATTATATCTACAGATTTTTCGTAACAGCAGGTTTCACTCTGCAGATTAATTTAATTTGAAAATTGAACCAGGTTAAGATAGATTTTTCAACTCGGCACTAAGTACCTATTTATTTACAGGGTCCCGACTATTTATTATTTCGGTGATTAAATTAGAACAAAGATGCGTATTTTAGAACTTTGCAATATTTCGTCTTACAAACTGGAAATTGGCGATAATGCCTATATTTATTTTTCCATTCGATACTCGGAGAGAAAAAACTGAAATTTTGCATATAGAACATAATTGGATTGTTACAAATATTTTACCTTTTTCATTTTCAATGACAGGTAGGTACCTAAGTACCTACCTATGTCATACAGCTGTAATTTTTCTCATAGACGCCATATTCTCAATACTATTCAATGAAGCATGAACTTAAACCCAGAAAAATAGTAAAAATATTCTAGAATGACAATAATCTGCTTTTTATTTAGGTATAACAATAACAAAGGAATTGATCCAATTGCATATTCATAACCGGTTCCAACAGTTCTATTTCAAATCTCTTTAGTATTCACCATCAAAGTTGTTAGGAAATGTGTTGCGCAAAGTCAATATTATATTGTTTGATATATCTATACAGGGTTATTCTCACAGCAGCCGTTCGTTAGAAGTTTTTGGGTTTACACAAAACTTAGAAGTTTGATACTTTGGGATTTAGGGTTATTCAAAATTTTCTTTCATCCTAAAATATTTTCAAAGTCACGCGACTTCTGGTTACACCGGAAGTCGTCATTAACTTTCTTATTTTAAATCGAACACCCTGTATATTATCTCATTTTTGGATTTCTCAGGAAATTTTATGATGTGTTTCGTTAGGTTTCCCTATACCTATTTTCAATTGTTTCTCAGATATCTTGATTCTTTTGACAAATTTTACAGATTTACCCCTGTTTTTAACAGTTGGCCTTTTATCCATTTTTGATAGGTGATAAATGCTTCTGTAGGTAAACTGAAGAAGGAGAACAATAATCTGGAAATCCATATCGACAATTGATTTATCGCATACAGGGAGTCCAAAATTTGATAACCGATTAGATTATTTTCAAAGTTAAAAAAGTTAATTTTTTCAAATGAGACACCTTGTATGTTTTTGGATAGTAGGATGCAGTAGATAATGTTGTTGGTTTTTATGTCAGAACAATATTATTTCAAAGTCTTGTTAATTGTGTACAGCTGAAAATGGAAAATATTGAAGAATATTCAAATAATGATTTGCTCAATTAATTTTACACGCACGGTGAATGTGGATGAATTGTCAGACGAACATGCAGAATGTTTAACGAACGATACCCGAATCTACCAGCAATGACTCCCGAAAAAGTTGCGAGATTTGAAGCACGATTTATCGCAACTGGAAGTATAAAAAAACGCGAAAACACACAAAGGCCATAGTTGATAATGAGGAAAACGAGGTGAATGTTCTGGGTTATTTTCAAGCTCATCCACAAAGCTGGACTCCAGCAGCAGAGATAGAATTGGGTATTTCAAGAGCTTCAGTCCCCAGAATATTGAGAAAACATAAAATGCATCTGTATTCTGAAACAACTGTTCACGGATTACATCCTGGCGATGAAGCAGGACGAATCGAATTTTGTGAGTTTATATGTGTAAAAATAACTGAAGATCCAAGGTTTCTTCATAATATTGTCTGGACAGACCAATCAAAATTTAGCAGACAGGAATTATAAATAGGCAAAACAATCATTACAGGGCAAGCGAAAACCCACATGTTGTAAGAGAAAATAATCACCAGGAGATATTCAGTTTTAATGTCTTTTGCCTAGTTATGGACAATAGAGTGGCATATCACGTATACGATGAAAATTTAAATGGGGATAAGTACCTAGAAATACTCGTTCGTAACGTGATTTTTTAAATGCTCTACCTCCATGTAACGCACCCGCACATTCTGCTAGAGCCGTTCACTAGCAGTTGACGTTAATGTTTGAAGATCGCTGTATTGGTCCACATGGACCTTGGAACTGGCCCTCACGGTCACCCGATTTGACGCCTCTTGATTTTTACATCTAGGGGCGTATAAAGGAGCAAGTGTGCTCTGCTTCTGTACATACGAGAAACGAGTTATTAAACCGTGTTAACCATGCGTTTACTAATTTATGCCCAAACAAAATCCGTAGGTCTGTTTCGCAAGGAGTGCATGGCAGAGTTATTCAATGTTTGAACCAAAATGGCGGTCACATCGAACAATTATTGTAATTATTTTGGTTATTCTTTTTATTATAGTAGGAATACACTAACGTCTATAACTTCATTAATTAACGTGTTAAATATAATTACATCCTGGTTTGGCGATGAGTTAACGACATAATTATTGTGTTAAACATTTGATGGTAGTACAGGTCGCGGCCTAGACATATGATAAGATAAGATAAGATCGCCAGACCTAAATTTAATGTCACTTAATACATTAGTTATTAGATATGGCTCCGTTTTCGCGTTCTTCGGCGGCCGTCGAGAGCCGCTGCTGACGGCATCACACTAATTCTGATGTTTGTTTATGTGAAAGCATGGCAGTGATACTAACATCCACTGAAGACCTGCCTATTGCCTTTCCGAGCAGCCCAAACGGAACCATATGATCCGCCGCCGCTGATAACGACAACGGCAGCCGATTGCGGTCGCCGAAAAACGGAACCATACCTTTAGACGTTAGTGTGGCCACATACGTTTGTTTTATTATGTTATGTTATATTTTATACTTTTGTTTTATTCCTGTTTTGTTCTTACGTTCTAATTATATTCAATTTTGTTGCTTTAACAGAATTATTTTATTTAAAAAACATAAATGATGTTGCGGTTTCTGAAAAAAAAAAACACATTAAAATAGAAAATACGGATTAACAAGAAAACCGTTGAAGATACGTATAGGAAAAAATACAGCAAATCGATACCAAATAAAATTCTGCATCCTACTATCTAAAAATATACAGGGTGTCTCATTTGAAATAATGAACTTTTTTAACTTTGAAAATAATCCAATCGGTTATCAAATTTTGGACACCCTGTATGCGATAAATCAATTGTCAATATCGATTTCAAGATTATTATTCTCCTTCATCAATTTACCACAGAAGCATTTATCACCTATCAAAAATGGATGAAATGCGCACTGTTAAAAACAGGGGTAAATCTGTAAAATTTGTCAAAATAATCAAGATATTTGAGAAACAGTTTAAAATAGGTATAGGGAAACCTAATGAAACACATCATAAAATTTCCTGAAAAATACAAAAATGGCATAATATACAGGGTGTTCCATTTAAAAACAGGAAGTTAATGTTGACTTCCGGTATAACCGGAAGTTGTGAGACCTTGAAAATATTTTAAAATGGAAGAAAATTTTGAAAAACCATAAGTACAAAATTTTCAAACCAATAAGTTTTTTGTAACCTCAAAAACTTCTAATGATCGGCTGCGGTGAGAAACCCTGTAAAAGGAACTGCAATGTGAAAGAATATATAGGTATTTTTTTCTGTTCCTTTGATTTTCATACAGTAGATAGTAGAATATACTTTGTCACAGCATTTTTATATAACTGAATTTTTCTGTTGAGCAATAAAAATTGTTCTATATTTTTATACTCATTTATTCGATATGTTGCAATATCAGTGAAAGTGAAAAATATAATTTCTAACATAACTATCACACAAGTATCAAGTGATTCAGAAAAAATGATCTTATTCGTGTGTGTGATGTAAATATGGAGAAATATCTTCGCATGTCTTTATTTTAGTCATCTAAAATTGTATAATACTGACACAACACTTGTTACTTTTTGGAGCAGAAATATTTTATTGATCAAAAATTTATTTATTGATCGGAATAGATGATACACTGAAGTGAATGTCAGGAGCGAAATGGTTTTCTACATTGGACTTGAAAAATGGATATTGACAAGTCAAAATGCATCCTGAAGATATAGAAAATACAGCAGTCTTAGCCAACACTAGTCTATGGCAAAATAGTGCTACGTGGACTCATTGGAAAGAAATGGTTAGTATACCTTGATGATATAACCGTTTTCAGCGAGACATTTGAGGAACCCCTGAAAAATCTAGAAGAAGTATTTCAACGATGCTCACAAACAAATCTTAAACTTAATCCCATTTCTGACACCAATTGTAACGTTCAACGCTGTACTAAACGTTGTGGGGTGTGTTCACTTGCGTAATTCTCCGAAATTCATACTTCGCTTCCAAAAAGTTTATTTTAAACACCTTGTACGCCACCTTCACTTTGACAATCTAAACTGCCACTGTCTGATACTGACTGACTTCCATCTACTCCTTTCTATAAACTGACTTCGTCAACTTGTGACTCCAATTCATTGATTCGATAAAACTGACTGTGTCCCGTAATCGACACGGCTTTATATATCTGAATCTTGACATGACATCCATCGAGAATTTTCTATGATTATCCTAGACGCTTGTCAAACTGACAAATTGTGCCTCACATATAGTTTCTGGAAGGTTCGAGAATAAATCTACCAAGTCCAGGACTAATTATTGAGCTACCCATGAAACAACTACAGCAAATAGGGTAGGTATCAGAACAAATACATACTTAAACGAATACTTAAGTGAATTGATAATTTTCGCTCTATTCATCAATTATTCTCATTTTCATGTTGTTTGAATAATTTGGTAATTGTTGCTTTGAAAGCTTCTAAAAAAAGATAAATTACTGCAGATGCAAGCAAAGGTTGTTTAAAAATTCTGATTGCTATGTGAATTTTATTTGAATTGGTGTATTTGAATGTTTTTGACTGATTCTCTAAGAGTTTCACTTAAAGCAGGTAATCTGTTATCTGGCATTTCAGAGGGATATTCTTCGAAATATTTACAAAATCTTTTAAAAGCTAAATAGATTCCGCTTAGATATGAATCTTAATCATTTTCCACATGCTTTCGCTCTTATGTACAATATCACATAACACACAATGTTATACAGAAATGACAATGACATGGACAAAATCACTATTAGGTATAAATATACACCGTTACATATGTGTGCAGTTATCTTTTTATTTGAATTCACAGGATTAATCAGTTTTTCACCATAAGAAGCATACAGTTTCATTAATTATGTGTGATTATTAGTGCTACCGTCGACCGTTAGCTCATTTAAATCGTTATCCAAACACACTCAGTGTTCCTCCTATTGACTTATTGTTGGATCGCTCTATATTAAAATGAGCTAATAAACATTTCTATATGGAACATTTATGTTATCCTTCTTCTGTGCAATTAATCAAATCAATGCAAAATACCTCAAAGCATTCAATCTTCAAGCACTAGACAACACAATCGCGCCAACCTCAATTGAATATAAGTATCTACTACCAACTACACGTTCATGTATACCCCCCAAAACTAAAGGAATGTTACAAGTGCCCTTCTTACCTACCTACTATACGTGCCGACAAAGCTAGGTTGTAATCGATATCCAGTGTTTGTTTTCATTTGAAGTTCTTAATTCAACGTCAACATTTTGATGTACCTACCTATAGCTGATAGGAGGTCTGCAGGCAACGTGAAGAAAAATAGAGAAAAGCTTTTTTGTTTGACTGCGCTCTTGCCGATAAATTGTTTGGAAGTTTCAAGCTCGAATGCCGCCTTAATACGAATGACGCCTCCGTATATTGGAAGTTGTCAGCGTTATTATGGTAAGTAGAGAAGTTTTGTGTGCAAAGGCAAAGGATCTATACTCAGCAGTATTATAGTTGGAGAGTCTATAAAACTTATGATCAAAGTGTATTACGCGTAATGACGTTAATAAATAATAGATTTGAGCCAGTTCATCAGATTTCTCTCTGAAGCAAAATTTTAACAGACTTTCAATTTATTATCACTTGAGATTGACATAGACTAATGGAAGTTTATGTGACATTTTCTCTCGTGGTTTCTCAACTATGAAAGGCAAAGTCAAACTTAAATACCTGAATTATTGGTTTCAAGATGCCATGAGTATTTATTGCATTCCTATCAATTTTATTTTACAAACAGGTGGGTAAAGCCTAAAAATAACCAACACCCAGTGCAATACAGCAACTACAACAGGGGATTTCATTCACGTTATCATCTCTTTCAATGAAGAAGTTAGACTTTTTTAAAGGAAACATTTTGGATGCATAAAAAGAAGTACAAGGAGAAATACTATTACATAAACTTCAAAATATCGTGACCTTCTTTCACCAAAATAAGTTCCTTCAATCTTATTCTTTATTCGTATTTATTGGGTAACATTTCATGATAATGTATGCTAATACACGATCGTAAGTTGAACGAATATTAGAAGGATATCGTTGAATGAATGGCTTGGCCAGCATGACGCCCTCTTCTGAATCCAATCCAATTATTGTGCATCTTTGAAACCAACTGCAGTGGTACTTTTTTCATTTTGCTTTGCTTGACAGCTTCCAGCAGCTTCGATAGTCACAAAATGAAGTATTCCTTTCAATTCCTCAAGCTTTTATTACGCATGTTGTCAATTTGATAACACATCGATTTAATGGAGTTATTTTAGTGACATGTCAAATCCAATATTTACTCTATACATTTCATTCTATTATAAGATTATCATTCTTCTTTCAGAAATTAAAGGAACGTTTCAATATTACTTATTACGCATTTAAAGTGTTTCCTTCAAAAGAGTTGGTACAACTTCTTTATTAACGGGGATAATAACATTTGAGACCAGTTGGCATGCCCTTCTATAGGGGAATTCCTACCACAATTCCCAAAAAGTACCAAAACTAAACGAGCTGTTCAAGAGATAGCCAATTTCAAAAAGGTGTAATTTTTTTTTGGCCGGTATTCATTGACGGTCATTGTATATCGAATTCTAACAAGGTTTGATTAGTGTGATACCCAATTCTTTGTTAGTATACAAGAAATAACTTTTTCCCATCAATGTGAACTTATATCTTCAAAATGATTGAATCGTCTATTTACTTTATTTCTATTGGTTTTAGATCCTATGTTATAAGCGTTCTGATGGAGTGGATTTTCGTCTTGAAAATTCAGCTTTCCGGGGAACGTTATGATTAATGGAAAATTGAACCATATGAAACCAATAAAAGTGATATCACTATGATATTCGTAATATCTTTATCAACAGTAATTCAAGCTACAGAAGCTAGAGTTAGACGTAAACAGTTACGAGACAGGTGATTTATATCGTGTGACCTAATCCCATACTTACATGTTTATCTATCTCACGGCATCGTCACCTCTCCTCGGGATATTTGACATTGCGGTCCTTCATACAAATACCACAGCAACATGCACTAAAACCGATAATCCATCCATACACCGTTGTGATTGTCGTTGTGATGCGGCGAATCCTTCTAATACTTTTATTGTTACACATTTCCTGTGCTCGTGGTTTTTGTGTGTTCATCTTTTATTTCAGCAGCCAAGCCACAAGATAAATTGCGTTCCAAAGAATAGATTGCTTTGCCTTTGCTTGGATGCTGGAAGAGATGGGATGGGAAATATTTCTTATTTTCCCGAATGAATGAAAGAATTTGTGGTGTAAGATGTGATATAAAATGTTATCCAGATAAAATTGGAGCTAGAGCGATAGTTTTATTGCAAGTCTCAATTATATGGCACAGAATATCAATTGTGAGATCAAATTGGTACAAACCACGAACTAAGGAAATATAGGGAGAGTGTAAGGCTTATTTATAGACGAGTGTGATTATGAAGTGCTTAGAGCACGTAATATTAATAAAGATCTGGAATATTTTGAAATAAAGTACAAATAAACTTTAAACATTTCCATGCTGTTAAACTTTTTTCCAATTAATTCTGGAGGGCAGATTCAAAAATATGATAATATATTGACAATATAAACATATGACATCTACCTAAAGTGCCAAACATGGAGAACAACCCCCAATCATCATGGTGACAAAGTAGTTGACTAACAACTGTCAAAGTGACATGAAGACTGCTCAGCCTAATGTTAATAACTTAATTTTATTATCCTGCCCCATTTCCCTGAAGATGTATAACTCTGATCGTTTACGTTGCGTCTTTATTATTATTTTCTTTGAACGTCTGATACGTACAATTTGAACAAGATAATGTTCAGTTTAGGGTTCCTAACCTGAAATGTGACGAAAGGAACCATTATGGTTTCCAATCCAATCTTCGCGTTTAATCTTGGATGACAGCAAACTTAAAACTCTCAGAAGAAAACTAATATAGTGTATAGTGTGACTTCTAGGTTGTATAAAAAACGTTCATTGATTAGTTAAACAATTATAGCATTTTGATGCCGTTAAGCCGTTTCTATAATAAACTCTTATTTAAATATATATATATATATA
The DNA here is from genome assembly GCA_958507055.1 of Crioceris asparagi. Lineage (NCBI taxonomy): Eukaryota > Metazoa > Arthropoda > Insecta > Coleoptera > Chrysomelidae > Crioceris > Crioceris asparagi. Next base: position 12,019,499 of record OY293828.1, read on the forward strand.
TATATATATATATATATATATATATATATATTATATTATATATTGATAAGAGCAATTATTGTATATCTGTATACCGCGTAACTCATTAAGAATGTCCAATCTCCAAACCATAGATTCTAGACCGTAAAATATGATGATTTAGAATCTAAATTTTAGATCATTAGCTGATAAATTTTGCAATAATTTTGCATGTTTTAATATTTTTTGTTAGAAAATTAGTTATTTTATGTTTTTTTGGCATGGTGAATACAAATTTAACTTCTAATTTAGCATTTCTTACATAGGGTGTTAGTTACACCCTGTTGCTTTAGTATATCAAACCAGATTTTTTCTATGTTCAATTGTTAGGAAAACAATCAAAAATATGAAAGAATGTTCAATTCCATTAGAAAAGCCACTCTTCTCTGATTTCTGTAACTCGATCGGTTTTTGAGTTATTTGCTTTTAAAAAGTACAATACATTTTAATTTTACTATGAAAAAAAAACTCTAAATGTGGAACGAACACCCTGTATAAGAAATGTTTAATTAGAAGTCAAATTTGTAACTTGTACAAATTTTCTAGCAGACTATTAAGACATAAAAAAATATTACAAGATTCACTAAGTAAATTTCAACTTTAAACACCCTGTATTTCGGAAACCTGCAATACTTCTGTAAAGACTATTCATATTTTGGGGTCTAGAATCTATGGTTTGGAAATTGGACATTCTTAATGAATTACCTTTTACTTATATATAATTTTTCTCGGTTTTAATGATTTTGATCAAATTTGGTACATAGATAAGGTTTCATTTTTTAAGATGTCACCCTCGAGGTCTATAAACTTTTTCATTGAAGGTTCGGCAGATTTGGATAAAATTTGCAAAGAGAGGGCTTAAGAGCCAAGAAATCGATTGGCGATACTTTTATTTTTTAATGGATGTGACTCTCGAGGTCCACACTGGCTATTTGGAGAATGGCTCCGCCGATTGCGATAAAACATTTCAGTATGGCGTTTGTGGATCTAGAGTACCTACCTACCGCTGAGTTCTGGTGTGCTTCACATTCGTATTTATTTTGAAATCTGTGAATGATAAAAGCAATATTTACCGATCTACCGATGGCAATACATTTTAATTAGAAATATGCACATTTTCAAACTAAGATTAAAAACCCTTAGTAACTTAGACCCAGTCTAGATCGTGTGTTACCCGAGCAAAGCTCGGTCGTCCTGATATTATAATTATAATATCAGAAAACATAGTAATAGTATTTAAAGATAAAAGTAATACAAATTCTTGTGGCTAACTTCTTTACTCTTTCAAAATGTTATTTATTCTTAAACGTTTAGTACGTGCTTGGTACCAATTATTGTTCTATATAATTCAAAATGGACGATATACTTTACTTGAGATATGACTTACATGGGAAATAAAATGGGGCGAATGGATTTTGTATTTTCTTGCCAGTTGGCTTTGTAATGCTTCCCTATTGTTAATTAATAAATTTCTTTAGGAGTACGAGCATCTTCGAGCAAGTGAAGAAAATTAATGCGTAGCTTCGAAGGTATCTGCTAAAGCTCCAAAAGCGACGCTCTACCGAAGAACTTTTGTATCTTTCCTAAACGCGCCAAGGAAGCGTCTATATCATGACTGATAATGTTCATTTCATCCAATAACGTTACGAAACACTACGCTCGAATATAAATTAAATCTACGGACACTTTCCATGATTAGTCGTAGATACTTGCCCCATTTTTGACTTTTAAGCTGAGTAAAACGATATCTAATTTATTTGCAAAAAATGACTACACTTCAGTCATTAAACTCCGGTATATATTGTTTATTCATGAGATATTTACATTTGATTCAGCCTGCAAGGCTTTCCTTTTAAGAAAGACAAACATCAGGTAATTAGGAAGAATGTTTCCAAGTCGAATGTTTTCGCAGGAAAACGTTTTTCGCGTTCTCAATCTCTTTACTCTCACATTCGAATTATTTTTGACGCTAATGAAAACCGTCTGCAAGCAGTAAAATCGCAAGGAGTTGGAGATTTTGTTGTCAACATCAATCTAAAATTGAAACTTGAAGTTTATTATATTTGAGTGAGCTGCTGCACTTGACGATAAGCTGACTGCTCAGAATTATTCTCTGATAAATTCTATCTGCCGTAAAATTTCTATCAAGAGAAAATACATTTTCCTTCATTATTCTATCCAATTAAAATTCAATTTTATTCATATTAGGATTATTTGTTTGATATAACAGAATCTGGTGCGCCCACTCACACGACTTTCCTACCGTTCGCCTCCCAATTCCAGTGAATGAAAAAATTTACACTATTACAATACTCTCCTTACATAGTGATGCTAATAGCGGTAGTAAAGTAAAAATCCTCTGGTTAAATCGTGCTACCCCTCATTTTTTCCAGCATGTCAAGACAAACAACAATGAACATGTAACAATTTTTCGCAAGATGAAATGTTTAGCCAGAACCTGAAGAAACATGTGGAAAATACGGAATTTTATTCAAGCATAACTTCTTTTGTGCTTTTTGTCAGAGATTTGTGGGTGGTAAAGGGCTCTCAGAAGAATACTATAGGCAAGTTTAATCAAAATCATTAGAGCCGTTTTCGCGCTATAGTCTTGAGCAAATCACGTTTTATGGTTATAGCTCAACACCCAGTGTATACAGGATTCTCATGCAGTGCCACCGGCGAGTGATATTGGTACCAAACAAAATAAAAAAGAAAGCAACAAAATACACCGATCCGTTCCCGAGATAATGCTGTCACAAACAGACAGACAGGCTGGCAGACAGACAGACAGAATGATCAATGGCTGAAAATATGTTTATTAGACTTAAAAAAATCTGAAACGTAAACATTTGTAAAAATCTCGATACCGAAAATTTCACACGATTACAATACTTTCCTCATACAGCTAATATAGTAGCGTAGGAAAGTAAAAAGAGTGGACACTTGTCACTTTATGAAATGGAAGTATATGAATCTTTAACTTTATCTTTTGCATATTTCGACCTGTACTTTATGATAATATCTATTTATCCATACAAATATAGGTTCATTGAGTTTCGGTCAATCTTAATCAAAACATAACTCCGTGCCCACAAAAGTTTCAAAGTTATATTTCTGATTACCTATACTCGTATATAAAAAGTCTATTATACAATTGCAACTCAAATTTGAAATGAGCTATTACAACAAGATTTCATCCTATTATGAGGAAATATCAATTTATGTTAAAGTTTAATAACCTTGAATGTACTCAGAAAAGCAGAAATACTCTCCGGCGTTCCACAGGGATCCATTTTAGGCTCTTTCCTTTTTCTTATTTATACTTCAGATATACTAGGATCTCGAAAGTTTTGTGAAATACAAGCTTATGCCGATGATACTCAACTTTACTGTAGGTACACTGAATATAAAAAAGCTGAAAAAGTGTATAAATGAGGACATTAAAATATTAGATCAGCTGTTCAAGATCATAACTTAAAACTTAATCCTCATAAATCTTGTGTTATGATATTTGGTAATCATAATGTCTCTAAATTTCTGAAACAAAATTTAAATATAGTAATCAACAATTCCAAACTATACTATAAAGAAAAACTATAAAGACAGTATTGAAAATTTGGGCAAAATTTTCGACAGCAAACTTATATTTAAAGGTCATAAAAGAAAAATATTTAAAAAATGTCCTGGTATTATAAAAGTTTTACATAACTATAGACATATTTTAAGTAGACAGCTAAAACAAAATTTATGTGAATCGCTAGTTCTATCGAATTTCAGTTACTGTGATTTTGTCTATGGCTTTTGTCTGGACCAGGATAGCAAATTGAAAAAGTGCAAAATGTATGCGTTAGGTTTATTTATAATTGGCGTCGTTTAGAGCATGTTTCTCATTTGTATAAGGATATTAGATGGCTAAAAATGACTGAGCGAACAACTCTTCATAATGTAAAATTAACAGTGCCACATCATAATACCGCAATGTTCGAAAGATCATTTTCATATAATGCTGTTAAATAATTCAATTCAATTCAAACCCAGTTTATTAATTTATCTACAAATAGTTTTAAGTCAAAATAAAGAATATATCTATTAGATCTGTACCAGAAGTCATCAAATAACTACAATTAGAATTATATTATTGAGTAATTTGAGCCTAAGCACTTATGGGCAATTAAAAAAATGCTTCCCAAAAGTTGAGAAAGAATCTTTTAAGTTCAATTGTGTAGAAAAGTTTCCAGTTCATCAAGTATTAATTAAAATTTGTTTAGTTTAATATGGTTAAGAAATTGTTATTTGATCTTTTAGTTCAGTTGGGTAGGCTATAGTTAAACTTGCTCCAGACATGAAATTATTATAGAATTGATTTCTAATTCATGCTGTAGTTTTTTTTATATTCGCTATAAAGTCATTATTATTATTATTATATCTATATATAGAAATATTGTGGCAGGGAAGTCAGAGTATTTTACCAGTACATTCAAAGGTGAGGGATCGAATTTCGTCAGGTACTTGATTTTCTTTCTTACGAGTAGAATATTATCTACCAACAAACAAAAGGTCGCTTTATTCTCGACTTCTCAAGATAACTGTAAGTTGAATAAGTTAAAAACCACTGATTTCATTATATTGTTACCAGTATTATAGACATAATCACCGAAAATTCACAAACAAAACGTAATATAAGCATCATAAGAAAACATTTGGGGTTGGTGCTGGAAATACAGAGTTGTGTGACCGCTACAGAATATAATATATAGGTATAGTTTAAATAAACGAATTCTGATACTGAGAGTTAATTTTCTGGCACAAATTAGAAAATGAAACGGATAAAAATTATTAAGCATATCAAATGATACATAAATGAATGAGCTCGTTGTAAGTAGACACAATATTTTTTCTTTATTCTAAATTGAACAGTATACAGAGTTTAAGCTTTCACTCGTACCTAGTTCACATATACATATACAAAAAAGCAAGTTAGGAACCCTTGCTATGCGAGTCTAAAACGTACTTGAACTTTGTTCTAATTATTCATCTATACGTTTTCCTTCAAATATGATTACTATATCAATTGTTATTAGTTTGGTAGTATTGGAAAGATGATTATCGCAGCTGATTTTCAATCAATTATATAATTTTGTCTACGCAACATTGGAAGACATAAGACAACATAAGCATGATATTTGTCTCGAAAAGTATCTTATCCATACTTTTTTCAATTCACTTGACGATGTATGCCCATTCCCATAATTTTATCGATCCTCGAGTTACTTGAGCTGAATAACTGCTCCAAGTTGAACTATCTTACATAATCTAATTTATATTCCTCTCAAACCGTAGGATGTCAATTACACTCTTGTTGTTTACAGTCTAAATTATATCCTCGTGTAGCAATGGACGCGCGTGTGCATCCCCGACACTGATTCAAAGCGACATCTGACGGCCGCAACAAGTATTCCGAATATCCATCCCATCCCTCCATCGGTTATAACTCTGTCCAGGCATATATACGCATCTACGAAAACCTAATCAGATGATATTGGGGATCATTTCCAGGTACAATTATGTTATGCGATATATGGGATTCAAAATAGGTATACGTACCCAGTCTGTTTCTCGCTCTCTCTCTCTCTCTCTCTCTCTCTCTCTCTCTCTCTCTCTCTCTCTCTCTCTCTGGTTGCATTTCTCACTCTGGGCCAGCAATATGACTAATTCAGAACCTGACGCATGCAACTCACTCTCACTGTCCGTTGTGATGTGATCAAGATTGGCATAATAGCTATTTGTTATACTCGCAGTAGGTACTGTTAATGGTATTATGTTAATTTCGATGACAATTCAATCTATTTAATTTGTGTTTCATGATGTCGATATTCAATAGAATATATTATGTTGCTGTTCCTGATGATGTCTGCTTGTAAATTATTGAACAATTTACCTATTATTTAAATAAGCACAAAAGAGTAATCAACAATTATAATTGCGTCTACATTATTTATTACTCCGCCACAACAAACGATAATGTTTGGGATTTGGAACCGTTGATGTAGATAGAACAACTCAAAGACAAAAATTACCACAAAACACACCAACATTTGTATCATTCTCACCTGACAATAATTGTTTAGCTAGTCACTTAGTGATAACTTTACATAATTGTCGGGTAAGAATAAAAATAGTGGTTTGTGTTAATTTCTGACTCTGATTTGATCTATTGACGCCAACTTTCAAGATTAACGGAATGAAAGTTCAGTTAGTGACAGAGTTATTTATAATGATTTTTCGGATTGATGGTTATGAAATGTTTCCTGTTTGTACTTGATTTCATCTAAATTCACGAATTTTGCCCTGAAGAAGAGAATAGACATTCTCGAAAGCATAATCCAAAAATCAATCGAAATCAAACTATATATATGTAGTACAGTACAGTAACTATATTGGTTAGAATTATTAATGTTATGGGTCTAATAGGGCATCCAATTAAAAGTCTTCAGGAAAAATCTTATATTTCGGCTTAGTTGAAGTTTCTGCCTTCATTTGCGAAACTGAGAAATATTAGAAAACCGCAATGTATAAGATATTTCTATAAATAAAAATATTAACTATTTACAACATGGATCTAAAATATATAGTAATGCTCAAAACTTATTGCCAAATAGACACTTGTAAATTTTTATTTTTTGGTTTCTATAACAATTAGAAAATTTAAAACCTAGTGTCTATTTGTTCCGTTTTATACGTCAAATTTAAATTTTCCCAAAAATTTAAATGTTTCAGATCGCAAAAAATATATTTAATATTAGATTTTATTATTATATTCCTAGTAGTAAACCAGATGACAAGCCATATTTGATAGTCGATCTTACTTTGGAACTCATACTTGTATCAATGTTCACCATACACCTGACGATGGAGAAAACTCGTATGCATGAAAAATTAAGCATGTATAATGGTAACAAATGGACTGTGATGCAATGTTTTACGCACATGTTAGTTGTCGAGCTGAGTCACGCTACAATACCAAATGCAATGTATACTTCCTCCATTTTATTATAAACTCGGTTAAGCATACTAAGTTTCATTATTTGAGAATTGTGATAAAGTAATTCCAAAGATTTTGTAGTGTAGAGTGTATATATTTTTCAGCAATAATAAATATAGTTGCAATCTGTCTATTTATTATCCATCGTTCACTAAACCCTTGTTTGTTTTGCTGTATTCTTCCACGTACAATGTGGGGGAGATACATGCCCACATATATGTATAGGGCTTTGATTCTATTTACCTTTCTAAAGGATTGTTTCATTTTGTTTAGGCAACCATGTCATGACCCGCTTCTAAGTGTACTACTGGCTTTTATATGGGTGTTTGGTTACCCTTGGTTCTATGAATACGTTCGTATGTCTGGTCTATGGGGTGGAGGATAAGATTTTCCACCTAAATAGTGGCCATTCGTGAAACATAGTGGCAACATGCTCTTGGTAGATAAGTAACTATATTTAAGATAATGTGAATTTCTAATAAGAAATAATTATTATAATCTCCTCTTCAGTTAATGTGTTTGTCAAATACATAGTGGTTAACACCACAAGGCCCAAGACTGCTTGTTTCTAACTCAACCTTCTTTATCTAGTTAGATTGTTTTTGGGCCAGTTCGCCATACAGGCCCAAAACATTTAATTCTTTTCCTATGTTATTTCGTAACTCTTCTTTCAATCTCATTGATTATCTCGCGGTTCATTCTAACTCAGCATTCATTATTTCCTGATTTTACAAAATCAAAAAAAGTAGAGCTTCTAAAATTTGTTTCTCTTTTATTCGTATTATTTCTTATTTCTTAGGGCCAATTTCGTAATCAAATTTAATCTCCTATTAATTCTTATCTCACATTGCAAAGTTAATTTTTTTGAACATTTAATTCAAAGTTAATTTAAAAGAGCGGAAGATAAGGTAACTGACGTTATGAAAGTTATTATAAAATGCACTATTTTTATTCAGTCACAAAGAAATGAGCTACACAAATTTAAAAATTAACTAATCTTCCATTAGGGATGCATTATGAAATCTGCCCTTATTTTTTGTTAATTTTAATCTTTCATTTTATACTCAGTAACTTTTATTTGTCGGTTTGAAAAATTATTGTGAAATTATAATATTCTTATTATTATTTGATTCTATACCAAGTCCTTCTCAGTTATCAAAATGTCGACTTCTTCAAAATAGAAATCTCATATACGTATTCCATTGTTCCTGCCGTCTAATTATGAACCAAGTCCCCCTTACTTTTGGTTCAACTTCAGTCAAAATTCTATTTTACTGACTTCAATCACAATTTCTGCAAAATATTCAACATTGCAATCCGATTTGAAATAATTGTTACGTTAATTACATATCCAAGCCATTATTTTCTGAATAACCTTCTTTGATGCCAGATTAGACATGGTTTCCAACAACGGAGTCTGCTTGTTTTACTTCTTTGATTGTTACAGTTCGAAAAAAGTTCGATTTTTAGTTATGTTTACTCTAAAATTATCAATACTTTGCATTCATTCTAAATCCTCCCCGTGAAACTATGAGAATAAAATCTATTTGATTGAACTGAGTTTTCATACATACATTATTTAATAAATGATGTGAAAATATGACAGGATGTAGGAAATATGTTCGATCTTAATTTAACGATAGCTCAGCAATTCTATTTCAAATTCTATTTCAATTGAGGATGGCTTAAGAATGTTATTTAATGTCTACCTAATATTTTTCTACGTTAGTTGGGCGCTTTGTCAAGTACTTTTAAATACTTCAAAGAGTTGAAATTGCTCCAACAGCTTCAAACTTGAACGCAACTGTTTTTTTTCTTCTCAAGAATTGCTCTCGGATAAACATTTTAATGAAGGCTTTCTACTGAGCGTTGAACTAGCTAAGAAGAAAGCCTTTTGATGTATCTACCTAAATGTGTAGGAAGTATCTTGAGCTATGAATTTCGATATATAAAAACAAGCAAAAATGTATTTGTTGGAGAGCGTTGCTCTTGAAAAAGGAAAAGGGTATACAATTCCACTTTATGATAGCTTTTTTATGTATTGTAACGTGGATAGTTGATCATGTACTTTACAACAGTTTTTATTCGTTTCAGTATATATTTGTTCTCATTCCTTATTTGCTATAGTTGTTTCATGTGTAGTTCATTAATTAGTTCTAGAATTACTAGATTTATTCTCGAACTCTCCAGAAACTATACGTGAGGTAGGACCACTTTGTCACAGTATTGTGTGTTTGACAAGCGTCTAGAACATTATTACAAGCGTCTAAAATAATTATAGAACATTTTCGATGAATGTCGTGTCAAGATTCAAATATATAAAGCCGTATCGATAACGGGTCACAGTTATTTCTATTGAGTCAGTCAGTTTATAGAAGTCGATGAAAGTCAGTCTATGAACTTAGTTCAGTCAGTCTTTGGCAGTTTGTATTGTCAATGTGACAAGTTAACTTGTGTACAAGGTGTTGAAAATAAACGTTTTAGAAGCAATTTGCGAGCTTTGGAGTATTACGCAAGTGAACTCACCCACAACGTTTAGCAATGGGTTAACTTTTACAATTGGTGTCAGAAGTGGGATCCCCTGGCATTTTGTTGAGAATATATGGTGAAGACCATATTAAAAGATTACGGCAAAATTGAGAAGACCTAATAGAGTTCCTAAAAAAGGAAAATAAGAGGACAAATCTTGGAAGAACAGGCAAGAATTAGACAATAAGGAAAAGAAGAACAAGAAAAAGTAGAGCAAATAAGAAATTTCAACAAATACATACTAAAACGAATAATAACAGTATGAACATATACACGTTTGTTTTAATAAACATACTCTGATTTTGATGATTTTCTTTCATTTCAAAGAGGAATTCTGAGAAATTGTCCTACTAATAAATTGGTATATTTCACGGTTTTTAATTTCAATTATTTTTTATCACGTTTAGAGAAAAACGAAAGTTATTAGAAAAGGTATATCTATGATGAGTCGTATCTGTTAATCAATTCTTATTTGAACTCATACAGTATTAACTTCAGCGTCCCACTGAAGGAGGAGACCAATATGGTCGATGCATTGAGGATAATTAAAGTGCAAGAGTTATGAAGTAAAGTAAATATTTTTAAGGGTCCGTCAAGCCACACCCCCCGATAAAACGAATATAAAAAAATTCATTGCAAAATTATGTGCAAATTATGTGCAAATTACGGCCACAAAAAAAGAATTTTGTTCACAATTCCTTGACCATTTTATCGTAATTTGAAAAAAGGATTGCCGAAATTTGAACATCGATTACACCATAATTATGTGCAAATTATGTGCTCTTCAATGACCAACAGAACAACTATGCTACTCTAAGCATACACCCTCTTTTTTTATTTATCAAAGGGGGTGTGGCTTGACGTCAAGCTACACCCTCGCACCAATTCCTGTTGCAGCAATTTAAAAATCGATCACACTATAATGTGCCAATTATGTGCAAATTACGGCCACAAAAAGGAAATTTTGTACTCCATCTCTTAACTTTTATTTCGAGTTACAAAGTGGGGTGTAAAAGGGAATAAAAAAAAATTATTGCCAAAATTATGTGCAAATTACGGCTGCAAAAGAAATGTGCACAATTCATTGAACATTTTTTCGTAATTCGAAAAAGGAGTGTAGTTCGAAGTCAAGCTGAACATTTGCATCGGTTCCTATTTGCAGCACCAGAAAATCGATTATTTTATGACTTGCAAATAACGTTTTTTGCACGGTATTGAAATTTTCTCTTCTACTTATTTCTGCAATATTTGAAAGAAATTTTTTGATGTTTACTTACATCCTTGAATTATAATTTGTTTTTACTGATTGATTCTTACTTATAGCTCATGTAAGTCACAAAATTTTTCAATTTTATATAATTTTGAAAGCGATAAAGGTAATGTGAAAAATGATACTTTGTGTATTGATTTGCGAAATAGAAAAAAAATAACGAGATATTTCCATTTTATTGGGTAATTGATGAAATTTTTAAACAGACATTCACGGAGATTGTTGACGTCAAGCTGAACCCCCTTTCTTCAAATAACGAGAAAATGGTCAAGGAGTTGTGCACAAAATATATTTTTTTGTGGTCGTAATTTGTACATAGTTTGCACATAATTTTTCAATAAATAATTTCTAAATTTTGGCAACAGGAATTGGTGCGGGGATTTAGCTTGACGTCAAGCCACACCCCCTTTAATAAATAAAAAAGAAGGTGTATTGCTAGAGTAACATAGTTGTTCTGAGGTCATTGGAGAGAACATAATTCGCACATAATTATGGTGTACTCTATTTTCAAATTTCGGCCACAGAAAACGGTGCGGGGGTGCAGTTTGACGTCAAGCTGAACCCCCTTTTTTCAAATAACGAAAAAATGGTCAAGGAATTGTGCATAAAATATTTTTTGTGATCGTAATTTGCACATAATTCGCACATAACTTTGGAATAAATAATTTTTAAATTCGTCTTACACACCACTTTGTAATTTGGAAAAAAGTAAAGGGATGGAATACCAAATTTCCTTTTTGTGGTTGTAATTTGCACATAATTATAGTGTGATCGATTTTTTAATTTTGACAACAGAAATCGGTGCGGGGGTGCAGCTTGAAGTCAAGCAGCACCCCCTTTTCTCAAATTACGAAAAAAATGGTCAAGGAATTGTGCATAAAATATTTTTTGTGATCGTAATTTGCACATAATTTGCACATAACTTTGCAATAAATAATTTTTAAATTCGTCTTACACACCACTTTGTAATTTGGAAAAAAGTAAAGGGATGGAATACCAAATTTCCTTTTTGTGGTCGTAATTTGCACATAATTACAGTGTGATCGATTTTTTAATTTTGGCAACAGAAATCGGTGCGGGGGTGCAGCTTGAAGTCAAGCAGCACCCCCTTTTCTCAAATTACGAAAAAAATGGTCAAGGAATTGTGCATAAAATATTTTTTGTGATCGTAATTTGCACATAATTTGCACATAACTTTGGAATAAATAATTTTTAAATTCGTCTTACACACCACTTTGTAATTTGGAAAAAAGTAAAGGGATGGAATACCAAATTTCCTTTTTGTGGTCGTAATTTGCAAATAATTATAGTGTGATCGATTTTTTAATTTTGGCAACAGAAATCGGTGCGGGGTGCAGCTTGAAGTCAAGCAGCACCCCCTTTTCTCAAATTAAGAAAAAAATGGTCAAGGAATTGTGCATAAAATATATTTTGTGATCGTAATTTGCACATAATTTGCACATAACTTTGCAATAAATAATTTTTAAATTCGTCTTACACACCACTTTGTAATTTGGAAAAAAGTAAAGGGATGGAATACCAAATTTCCTTTTTGTGGTCGTAATTTGCACATAATTATAGTGTGATCGATTTTTTAATTTTGGCAACAGAAATCGGTGCGGGGGTGCAGCTTGAAGTCAAGCAGCACCCCCTTTTCTCAAATTACGAAAATAATGGTTAAGGAATTGTGCATAAAATATTTTTTGTGATCGTAATTTGCACATAATTTGCACATAACTTTGGAATAAATAATTTTTAAATTCGTCTTACACACCACTTTGTAATTTGGAAAAAAGTAAAGGGATGGAATACCAAATTTCCTTTTTGTGGTCGTAATTTGCCATTATTATAGTGTGATCGATTTTCAAATTTCGGGGTAACAGAAAACGGTGTGGGGGTGCAGTTTGACGTCAAGCTGCACCCCTTTTTTCAAATTACGAAAAAAATGGTCAAGGAGTTGTGCACAAAATATATTTTTTTGTGGTCGTAATTTGTACATAGTTTGCACATAATTTTTCAATAAATAATTTCTAAATTTTGGCAACAGGAATTGGTGCGGGGATTTAGCTTGACGTCAAGCCACACCCCCTTTAATAAATAAAAAAGAAGGTGTATTGCTAGAGTAACATAGTTGTTCTGAGGTCATTGGAGAGAACATAATTCGCACATAATTATGGTGTACTCTATTTTCAAATTTCGGCCACAGAAAACGGTGCGGGGGTGCAGTTTGACGTCAAGCTGAACCCCCTTTTTTCAAATAACGAAAAAATGGTCAAGGAATTGTGCATAAAATATTTTTTGTGATCGTAATTTGCACATAATTTGCACATAACTTTGGAATAAATAATTTTTAAATTCGTCTTACACACCACTTTGTAATTTGGAAAAAGTAAAGGGATGGAATACCAAATTTCCTTTTTGTGGTCGTAATTTGCACATAATTATAGTGTGATCGATTTTTTAATTTTGACAACAGAAATCGGTGCGGGGGTGCAGCTTGAAGTCAAGCAGCACCCCCTTTTCTCAAATTACGAAAAAAATGGTCAAGGAATTGTGCATAAAATATTTTTTGTGATCGTAATTTGCACATAATTTGCACATAACTTTGCAATAAATAATTTTTAAATTCGTCTTACACACCACTTTGTAATTTGGAAAAAAGTAAAGGGATGGAATACCAAATTTCCTTTTTGTGGTCGTAATTTGCACTTAATTACAGTGTGATCGATTTTTTAATTTTGGCAACAGAAATCGGTGCGGGGGTGCAGCTTGAAGTCAAGCAGCACCCCCTTTTCTCAAATTACGAAAAAAATGGTCAAGGAATTGTGCATAAAATATTTTTTGTGATCGTAATTTGCACATAATTTGCACATAACTTTGGAATAAATAATTTTTAAATTCGTCTTACACACCACTTTGTAATTTGGAAAAAAGTAAAGGGATGGAATACCAAATTTCCTTTTTGTGGTCGTAATTTGCACATAATTATAGTGTGATCGATTTTTTAATTTTGGCAACAGAAATCGGTGCGGGGGTGCAGCTTGAAGTCAAGCAGCACCCCCTTTTCTCAAATTACGAAAAAAATGGTCAAGGAATTGTGCATAAATTATTTTTTGTGATCGTAATTTGCACATAATTTGCACATAACTTTGCAATAAATAATTTTTAAATTCGTCTTACACACCACTTTGTAATTTGGAAAAAAGTAAAGGGATGGAATACCAAATTTCCTTTTTGTGGTCGTAATTTGCACATAATTATAGTGTGATCGATTTTTTAATTTTGGCAACAGAAATCGGTGCGGGTGTGCAGCTTGAAGTCAAGCAGCACCCCCTTTTCTCAAATTACGAAAAAAATGGTTAAGGAATTGTGCATAAAATATTTTTTGTGATCGTAATTTGCACATAATTTGCACATAACTTTGGAATAAATAATTTTTAAATTCGTCTTACACACCACTTTGTAATTTGGAAAAAAGTAAAGGGATGGAATACCAAATTTCCTTTTTGTGGTCGTAATTTGCCATTATTATAGTGTGATCGATTTTCAAATTTCGGGGCAACAGAAAACGGTGCGGGGGTGCAGTTTGACGTCAAGCTGCACCCCTTTTTTCAAATTACGAAAAAAATGGTCAAGGAATTTTGCACAAAATTATTTTTGTGGCCGTAATTTGCACATAATTTGCACATAATTTTGCAATAATTTTTTTATATTCGTTTTATCGGGGGTGTGGCTTGACGGACACTATTTTTAAGTCGTTTCAATCACAGCATAATATTTATATAACCATATCATCATCATCATGTTTCCATTTCGTTTTTTGTAGCTACCGAGAATACAGAGTCCTGTTGTAATATATCTAGACAACAGCTATTTGTGAGGTTACATTTAGATTATTTTATTAAGTTATTCCAACCCCTGACCAGGTTAGTCCGATGGACACTTATTATCTACCAGGCATGCGCGTTAAGGGTGATTTGCCGAGTGTTGGATATCGGTTCTGGATTTACTGTTGGAACAAAGTCATTATTGTCTCCATCCACTACAATGACGGTTTATTTCCTTAGATTGAACAATAAAAAAACTTCTACCTAATCTGTATATATTAAAATATCTGTACCTATCCCCTCTGGACTAAGAATCATGACGCATGTAGTTTCGTTGTTATGTGCCCTTGCAACACCAAAAGCCAATTAGAATCAATAACATTGCAGTTATGCGTCAATTATCACATCTTGAAGCGTCAAAATAACAGACACACAAGATAAATTGAATGTCAACATTTACATAGAATATCAATTACGTTGATTATTATTTTATTCAAATGACAATTATTGTGCGCCAAACCCAACGAGGATGTTATTTGAGTGTGTGTGTGTTAAAAAATAATGACTTGTGAAATTGGTTGAAGGTATGTTGTAAGAGGGTATTTTATTGTGCGATTACAAAGGAACTTGATGCATCATCCTTGTGCGGATATAATATGGCGAATGAATGATTAATATTTCAAGTTGAAGGAAGCTTTTATAAAGAGAGAGTGGTTTGCCCAGGAAGACTGGAGTATCTTCTCAGGTTGCTGATTTCATATAAGGATTTGAGAGACTTCAAAAAGTGAGAAGAAATACATAGGTATTATTAAATTTAAATTATATTATTATCTGCAAAAAAATAGTTTGAAAGTTCTGATAATGATATCAAAGAGATAAATAATACAATAGAAAAAAATCACTTAAGATACAGTCGGGTCCCGTGGTAAAAACATTGTAGTTTAATTTAGAGGCTTTTGTTATAAAATCAAATGTTTGCGAAAATAGGTGTATGTTATCATAACTTATAATACAATTGAGCCACAAGGCGCTATTTCTAATGATTTGTTAATAAAAAAGGGAAACATATTGTTCTTAGGACTTTTTGCCGGAATTTTCGAATTGGAAGTATATTTTCAATCCCAAATAGTATATAATCAAATAATCATCCCTACATTCTTTTAAATGCTAACATATTTCAAAATTAGCAAAGATATGCCTGAAAATAGTAGGCATAAATTCTCGAGAAAGTGAGGTTAAACGAAGCAAAGATTGACTTGTGCATTGTGTTCGACGTTTAAAATCTTTCAATTCTAATGTTGCCAAAACTGCCAATATAACGTTTTCGATATTGAACGTATTCTTAAATATTCGATAACGAGAGCATAAACCAATTGGTGAGATATACAAATACTAGCTTTTGAGCAAAACAGATTTCTGACAGCGCCATATAGTGCCATTCTCAGATAATATCATGTTATTACCACAATTCTCACAGTTTTTGGAATTCACTAAGATACCATGATTATTTTAAAAAATCAATAGTTCCTCTTCATGAAAAGTTGCATCCAGAACAATCCAACACTTGCCATTAAAAAAGTTAAACTATAAATTTATATAATAATTTATGTTCAGTTGTTATTGTCATTATTTTTTTCCAAGACAAATATTCTTGGAAACAGTAGGTATTCGTGAAATAATCTAATGCTGCGAAAGTTATACCTACTGGCATCGTTGGCAATATTGATATTAATAGCACTTGAATGTTGAATAAATATACTGCAATCATCAATTCGTTCAACCTCTTTCACGCATATTTTTGATAATTTTGAAGGAGGTTTAATTGAATATAGGGATGATTATATGCTATCTGGGATTTCCAAATCGAAAATTTCAGCTAAAATTCGTAAGTCCTAAGAGCAAAATTTTTTCCGTTTTCTTATTGACAAATCATTAAAAATAGCGCCTAAATCTTATTAAAATTTATAATAAAATACAACTATTTTTGCAAAAAATTGATTGCTTAGGGCTTTTATAACAAAAGTCGCTAAGCTGGGCTATTGCATAGTACTAAAATTGTAGATAGTGACTCATGTTTGGGCGTGCGGATAGGAGTTTCATAAAGCATTATTATATACATAAATTATTTTTAATAATAGCCGCACGCCTATGAATCATCGATTTTCTTTCCCCTCAGACCCGCAAAGGTCCATGTTGAAAATATGAGTCACTATATACAATTTTAGTACTATGCTATAGGTCTGGAAATTAGTTTAATGTTAATATATTTAAATGAGGATAATTCTTTTTTCTTGACACTCAAATGCAATTAATGCTATATTTTGCTCAAAGCCATGCTTTATATACCCCTGACAACGCCTATAATCCATTCAATAATTTAGTAGATGATCTCAAACATTCTGCTTGAAAACATTTATCACCTACTATAACACGTATATTTGAGAAAGTTTCCGAGAAAAAAGAAATCTGAAATGAACTGTTAATTTTTTTAACTTTTTAATCTGATTCTGGCTAAGCGGTTCATCCTACGTCAAAATTGTATATGTCCATTGCTGATTGTCTTGACACGCTGAAAAAAATAAATGGTCACGTGACCAATTTTTATAATTAATGGCATTCGTTTGAGAGCACTAAGAAAATAAATAATAAAACTGGTATTTCCTTTTTTCATTTTTCTCATAAACATTTTCAGTTCTCAAATCTATTGCCATCTAACAGAAAGTGTTTTGAAAATATCCAGTAAATTTTGGAGAGTAAAATTCTATTTGAAATACTGTGAAATCTTTGCCCTTTTGATTGAATGTTTCGGCACTGAACGAAAAATTAATCGGTCCTTGCTCACTTCTAACCGAGAAATTATTGACTCGTTTTCAGCCACGTCAGTTAATGCACCAATCTGTTGGCTGCAAACGGTAGATATCTTTCATCTGTGCTAACTCTCTAACATCAATTTCAATATTGAGGAGTTACATGCATTAGAATCGCTAAACTTCCACCATGATAATCTTAGATCTCAATATCTTACTAGTAACAGTAAAACATAAAATAAGAATAGCATAATACTTACCAGTTAGTTATAAATGTACCTATTCTTATTGAAGCAATTAAACTATTCAACAACCTACCAAATGAATTCAAAGGATTAGAAACCAAAAATAAGAAGAAGAGACTAAAAGAATTGAAATGAAATTTAAAAGTTTGATTGTTTTCTTATTTTCTTACTATACAAATTATTCATTATTCTGAATGTCAAATGAATAATCGTAGTTAGTTTTAAGTCAAGTGAATTATGATTCACTTTCGTTTTAAGCTTTTCTTTGTTACCTGCCCAACAAAAATCTCTGTGGGAGATGCCGGATTTATCCCAGCAGCAATATGTAAACTTTTAAATACAGGGAATCCTACGACGAGCTTTTGTTAGCCATATATGGGAAACTATACAAGATCGAAGTATGAAAATTCGTGTACGAATATTTTTGATGAGGGCGAATCGAAATATTTATACATTCGAGGAGATTCTGGTTAAACAGGAAGTGGTCATCATTTTTGTTATCTCAAAGGAAAAGTGGTATTTTTTGTTCCATTATTAGATTTTAAATCAAATTTGAAATGAATCCTAAGTTATACTATAAACTTTACTCCAAAAATTTACGGTTTTCGAAATATTTCAATTTTTTGAAATTAAAAAAAAAATATTTCAAATTTTTTTTTATTGTAGTTCAGTGATCAGTTAAGAGATCTAACAAGATTTGCCTATCACATTAAAAATAGTATACATTATTTAGTAGTAGGATCAAAAATGTTTTAAAGTTTATAGGGTGTTGTAAATTGAGCTACAATTATGAACATATTGTAAGCCTCAAATTTCGATAATTTCAAATGAAACACCCTGTATTTTATTGACTTATGTTATTCACACTTTCATTACCTGCATTTATATATGCATTCCCTATACCTAAACCTAACAGTTTCTGAAATATTTTAACAAACTAGGAAATTCAACAAGAACGGATTTTGTTCAAAAGATTTCCATGAATTAGAAATCTATTGTTGACAGTTTTGTCAGCTTAGTTGATAAATCAGTGTATCTCAGCTAATACGTTAACAGTTTTCCAAAGAATAATTATTGTAAAATACTATGTCACGTTCAGGATTTACGAACGAAGACTATTTAAATCTATTAATTGTTTTGGGATAATCTCATCGTATAATGGATGATAGAACATGTCGAATTTATTCTGAAATGTATCCAGATCGACCTAGGCCAAATAGAAATATTATCAATCGACTACTTCAAAATTGTAGGCAGTTTGGATCTTTTACAACTAATATTACCAAGGAGTGTCCAGTGGTTTACAATGAAGATCTGGATCTATTTTCACGCACATCCCAATAATTCCGTGAAAGAGGCGGAACGTGAACTCGGAATTTCTAAGTCTTCTGTTCATAAAATTCTACGAAAACATAAGTGGCGTCCTTTTAAATAGTGTTTCGTACAACATTTGCTAGAGGATGATTTAAGAATTCGAGTCATTTATTGTGAATGGCTGTTGACATGAACCCAAGAAAATGTAGATTTTTTGAAGTATATAGTTTGGATAGATGAGGCAAAGTTTACTAAAAATGGACAATACAACCATCGTAACACTCATTTCTTAACCTTAGAAAATCCTCCGAAAACTCGTGAAAGAAATTTTCAACAGTCTTGGAGTATTAGCGTTTTCTATGCAATAAGGAATAACTCCATTTTATGTCTA
This sequence comes from Crioceris asparagi, assembly GCA_958507055.1. Lineage (NCBI taxonomy): Eukaryota > Metazoa > Arthropoda > Insecta > Coleoptera > Chrysomelidae > Crioceris > Crioceris asparagi. Next base: position 12,038,942 of record OY293828.1, read on the forward strand.
TATTTTCATGATCAAAATTTAAATGGAGAACGTTATCTATGGATTCTCCAAACTTTGGTTGCTGAAACTATACCTACGTCATTTTCCCGAGGATACTCCATTAATTTATCAAATGGACGCAGCGACAGCACACAATTCACGCTTCGTAAGTGAAACATTAGATGAAATGTTTGGAAATCAGTAGATTGCCTACAATGGACCCTCTACTTATCCTCCGCGTTCGTCAGATCTTACTCATATGGATTTTTGAAATGGGGTCACATTAAAGATCGGGTCTACGCAAACACAAATCGTTCTGTGCAAACAAGAGTTTTGGCTTGTCTTGAACAAAATGGGAGCGTTTTTGAACATTTGTTGCATTGATACATTATTGGAACAATATTACAGTTAATTCTTCCTGTTATTTCTTAACTTTATTCTAATCGGAATATTGAATAAAGTATTGATTTAGTCAGAACATCGACTTAATAATGGATCTAGAAAAATTCTTCTAGAGCAAATTATGCCTGTTTGCCTACCTACCTAAACTATAAGACTAATGGGCTAATGGCGCTCAAATTCAATACTCGACATTTCTTTCTGATGAGCTGGTTCCTTTGCTCTAAGCTCTAAAATGAAAGTCGTTTATCCACAAGATATGTCCAACTATTCAGTATTCGTTGGCGTTCTCCAAAATTGATTAATAGATTTAAATTGTCTTTGTTCGTTAATCCTGAACGTGACATAATGTTATACAATATTTATTCTTTGAAAAATTGACAAAAACTGACTTATCAACTGAATTGACAGAATTGTCAACAATAGATTTCTAATCCATGGATATCTGGTGATGAAATTATCGAAATTTGAGGCTTACAAGATGTTCATAATTGTAGCTCAATTTACAACACCCTGTAAACTTTAGAACATGTTTGACCTTATTGCTACATAATGTATAGTATTTTTAATGTGATAGCCAAATCTTCAGTTCTCTTCACTGATCATAGAACTGCATTGAAAAAAGTTTGGTGTATTTTTTTAAAAATTTCAAGAAAATCGAAATATTTGGTTTAGAATAATGACCACTTCCAGTTTACCCGGAAGCTCCTCGAATATATAAATATTTTCATTCAATTCAACCTCACCAAAAAAATTCATTCGTACACGAATTTTCATACTTCTATCTTGTATAGTTTCCCATATACGGCTATCGCACGCTCGTCTTAGGATTCCTTGTAAATATATTTTTTTATGTTAAGATTCATACATTAAGGTCACATATCTACATTATAAAATGAGGATTATATCAGAGCCTTTAGTTTTATTTATAGAGAGTGTATCAATAAACGTCTCTGCGGTCGAAACCCTAATATTATTGGATTTTTGAATTCTAGCTACTTAAAATTCTGAACCAGTTTGAACATTGTCAAAGCGAAGATATAGGAGCTTTCTTATATTGCTAAATGTTCATGCTAACTATGGATCCCATCCTTCAGATCTGACAGATATGTCACGGAAGTTATGCGACATTATCCTGTTACTTAAATCAATTGAACTTTGGTATTAGCATTTAATTATTCTTGTGTAAATAGACTGCTCGAACAGAGCCCAGCTTGTTTATATTTTTTTTTCATTCTCATATGCAAAATAAAGAAGGTACGTTGAAAAAAACAAAGAGCAGAAGATTAACATTATTAATTCCTTCGCGTTTTAAATGATTAGAGTCTCTAAATAATGTTGACTCAGGCTTGGTAACTTGTTTTCCCTAAGAATCTAATGATATCCGTATCGAAACAACAAATAACAAGTCACAAAACTTTCAGAAAACAAACAAATATATTATGTTTGATACATTTATTCAATAATTAGTTCAGAGATCGATCCAAATAAATGAATTCTAAGCTCAACATGAATCCCTACTAAATATGAAATAATTATCACAGAAAATTACAATATAATAAATATAAGAGAGCGAATATACTTTCAGAAAACTACCTGTCATATTATTCAATGGAATATAGATCATCACATATTATAATCAATATTTAAATAATTTGGTTTCCTCTCGGAAATATAAATAAGAACATAATTACTGTACCTACATGGTACCAATAATTAATCGACTATTTATGTATTGATGAATTTAATTTTCGAAGAACTGGCCTCAGTTGTGTTAAAGGAGCTAGTTTTTATTTCCAATATCACTTAAACTGCAGCCTTTATAATCAGTAGGTAAATTACAGAATTGAGCAATTTTCTCAATCCATTCTCAAGCACCGGATTTAGTGCTCAATTCCTTTATCTTACCAACTCTTGAGCCAAATCGTATTTCATCAGAAATCCAGAAAAATCTTGGACTCAACGTAATAGATAGCAATTTCATTTCAAAAAGGCTGTCCCATTTAGTTATCCTGTGCGAAATAAGGAATGACTTTGCCTTCTTCGAAATATACCAGTAAAGCCCTGTGTCGGGATAAGAGGTGGAACAAATTGTTGTCATGAATATCTCAGATATTGGTGCTATCCTAAGTGACATTCAAATTTAGAGGGTATGTTGTTCCTGACCAATTATTTTTTTTACGAAAAAAAGATCAAGATGAATTTCTTTATTATTTTGACTAGAGCAAATACTTTTCTTACCTTATAAAAATTGTAAGTAGGCTTCCTTGAAATATCTACTGAGAAGAATTTCGAATAAAACGAAAATATTACAAGTCTTCAAACTATTTAAGATGAAATTTTAACTGGTCATATGACGAGTAGGTTTTCTGAAAGATTCAACTCTTGTTTAAATAACATATTTTCGACAATTCATCATAACCTATCATAAAATATATTGATGATTAAACATTTATATATGTATTCAGTATACAAGGTGATCTATACAGAATAGAAGTTCCTTTCATATCGATAATTCATATCTTTTTCTGTTAAATCAATTCATCACTGTGATATGAAGGTCTTATATAATGTACCTAATATATATATATTTGGCTAAAAAATATATCAGCTCAATTCTCACGTAGTAAAATTTGATTTTCGATGTCGAAGTAAATGATACACTAAGGATGGTTTTTGATATCCACAGATAGATGTATATTTCTCACAGTGAAAGAAGAATTATAAACTCTACGTACATATATCAATACAAATATATAGTATCCTATTTTAAAAAGCAACACAAATGATTCAATTCAGTTATTATAATATAATATATGTTGCCTTAAGCATACTCTATAGGAATAAAGCATATCTTACAACAGGGTGGAATATTATACACACTATTATATATATATCATAAGAGTTACAATCATTATCTAGAATACTATACAAAAATTGAGTACTATTCAAGCTCATTCGTTCAAGTGTATATTTACATTGCAGTTGATGCAACAGAAGTTGATTCCAATCATGACAATGGTCTTACTATAATCTTGCACCACCCAACATTCGAGTTAACGGAGCTTAAAAAAAACTAACCCGAGCAATTTGCAAATGAATTAATTGATACATTATTATCAATATTTAAAAGTGTCATGTTAATTTGCAGCATAAATTTCTTGCTTAAAATTAACAATTTTTTCAACTGTGCTTTGACCGTTAATAAGAAATAATATATTACTGAGATCCCAAAGAAAGATTTATCAATTTCAATAAAGCTGATCATTTACGTTGAAAGCTGAGCTTGCAGACTACAGAAATTAAATACCAGGGCAGACCTACCTTGTGTTTTGAAACCATAAAAGTAGTGATGCAAAGATAAATATACTTATATTTTGTATGTTGAAACAAGCTTTACTGACCCACAACTTTAGCTGGAGGAACATCTACAGTCAAAGCATGTGTCTTTGGTTTTTGAGTTGAGTTGAGCTTTATTTCACTGTACACCAAAAAATATAAATAGTAACCAGTGATCTTAGACTCAACTCGGATAAAAAAAAACAAATTTCTATATCGTGATAAAAGGTCTTATAATTTTGATGGAATCATTTCTGTTGCATCGTGAGTTTGAATACCACCTCACATTCATATATTATTATATGTATAATATGTCATAATTTCAATGTTTATTTTAAAGCTGGACCGCGTTTGGTAGACTGTTGTTTTGACAACAGCTCATAAAATGGACAAATCAAGTATAAAAACTCATCGTGTTATATGTGTTGCACAGCAATCTTACAAATATAACATGTTATGTGTCTATTAAATATATATATATCACAGTGGCACAGTGATGATGACTATAGTTAAGTAATATACCAAATTGTAAGTACTAAATAAAATCGAATAAGAACTGTTGAAAGGCTGAAATGGTTCTGAAATAGGACAAAAATTTTGAAATAATAAATAACTAGTTGCAATCGCGTTGTTGTCTCAGTGTTGCCACAGTCTAGTATACGCTGTCAATAAAATATTGGATACAAAAGAGAGAATAGCAATTTCATTGAGAACATATTGAACGTAATTTATTATTATTCACAAATACATGCAATCACCTCACTTTTCTAATTTTTATTTGAGTATTAGCTTAGGCTCAAGACTGACAGAGCGAGAACACTGTACCAAATCTACGTTTTGACAGCGACGATTGTGCGATAGTCGCGGTCGCGTTGCAGTTGCTATTTACGTGATTACCCCGCGGGTGATTCATTAAGAATATGCAATCTCCAATCCATAGACTGTAGATCCCAAAATATGATGACAGCTCATTAGTTCTTATGTTGCAGGTTTTCGAGAAACAGGGTGTTCAATGTTAAAATTTATTTTTTGAATTTGGCAATAATTTCTTATGTTTTGTGAGTTTTGCTAGAACAGTAGTTTTATATTTTTTTGGCATGGTGATTAGGAATTTGACTTCTAGCTTAGCATTTTTTATACAGAGTGTTAGTTACACCCTGTTGATTTAGTAACTAAAAACATATTTATATATTTTGTTAAATTATTAGGAAAGCAAAAAAAAAAAATGAAAGAACGTTAAATTCCACTAGAAAAATCACTCTTGTTTAATTTATATAACTCGATCGGTTTTTGAGTTATTAGCTCTTAAAAAGTTCAATACATTTCAATTTTAGTGTGAAAAACAAATATTAATTAATAACCAACACCCTGTATAAGAAATGCTAAATTAGAAGTCGAATTCGTGATCACCATGCCAAGAAACATAAAAATACAAATTTCCTAGCAGAAACTATTAAAACACAAAAATATTGCACAATTCAAAAAATAAATTCAAATTTTAAAAATTCTCAGGTGTATTCATAATCAAAACTTAGTACGCTACTAAATTAAGTGCAGAGGTCTAACCTTAAATTAGGTTTATGACTCTTATGTCAGTGTTATGGTAGGATAGTGTTATGATATTTTAATACGGTACTAGCTAGTATCGAACTAAGATTGGATTATGAATACGCCTGTCGCTAAGCTAAATCATCATACGTTGGATATCCTTATTCAACCACTTAGTATATATGTTTTTGCCACCTTCGGTGTATAGGAGGAAATACTTATTAAATGGAAAACCCCTGGACAAGTGGGTGCTGCGCATTCGCCAATTTTTAAACCAAATAATTTTTGGTATTAGCACAGCGCCTCCGCCAAATTTTCCAAAACACTAATGTGATTAATAATATTTAGCGTTTCGCAAAAAGTAGGTGAATGAGATGTCACTATAGTACTTGGGTATTGGTTGCCAACTTTTTGCTGTGGAATTTGGAGGTTATGTTATAGGAAATACTCGAAATTCACTCTGTACTTACTATACTTACACCTATTGAATGATGCTTTGCATAAAAAATGCTGCTTTGGTGGTAGGAAATATAGTTCATTTTTATTAAAAGTAGTCTGGTAACTATACGTGTTATAAACCATTATAAACCATTCATACATGCAAGTTCTGAATATTAATACTAATTCAAAGACTTTCTTTTCATGGTAACATCAAATAAAAAAATCTATGATATAGAGCAAATATAAACCGTTATAAATAATGACGGCAACTGGGAACGAGGGAATGGGGTAAGTTTTCTCCGAAATACTCCATGGAAAATGAGATGAATATTTCACATTAGCTCATGAATTCACTTTTGTTATTCTATTGTAATTTTCTTTTCATCATCTTGAATAATAAAGTTAGTGGAAGTGCATTCTAGAAATACAGTTTCAGTTGCAATAATAAGTACCGAATTTGCAAAAGATCTCATAAATTCTTGTTTTAATAAAGAAAGTTATTTTTAATTGTATGTTATTGTATAGATTTAAATGCGAGTGCTTGCGATAATACAAATCAACATTTTTTCTAGAGTCTTTTAAGATTAAAAAGGAATATTGATGGATGATTTCTAGGACTAAAAGAAAACCTTCCATATATTAATAGCTAAATAATCTCCTATCCTATTGATTCACAGCGAGCCGTTGAATGGTTATTTTTTATTCATTCATAATTAAAAAGTTTGTCATCACTTCAACATACCAGAACATTCTTTTGAAAAAAGTGAAAACTTCCTAATTATATTTTACCTAACAGGAATAAAATTCAGTCATAATAATTTTGGTTATACCAGAGGTAGGTTCATACAATTTTTCATATTGGAAATTAATATTCGTAAGAAATTCTTGTACAATAATGGCTGCTTTTGGTGACGAACTGACTTTTTCAACAGCTAAGCCAATTTTCGGGATATGATATCATCCTCAGTTTGTTTTAATGTAACACACTGTACTTTTTTGTATTTTCAGATACTCAATTCATCTAGGATTTGGTGGGTGTGGTAAATTAGGATTTTTGAATGATAATTACAATAAGGGCCGGTTTCATAATCAAACTTAATCTCCTATTAATTTTAATCGAACATTAAAAATCATACTTTCTTTGACTGGGCATATAATTCAAAGTTTCTTTGAAAAACCAAAAGATAAGGTGAATGACGTTGTAAAATTTATTAAAAAATGCACAATTTTTATTCCGTCGAGATATGACACAAATTGAAGAATTAACTAATTTCCCATTAGAGATTTATTATGAAATCGGCCCTAATAATATTATACTAAATATTCATAAAGTAATGAAAATCTAATTTTACCAAAAGAAAAAAAAATAGTGTTTTACAATTGATTAAATATTTAAAAACCACAAGTCGCATACCAATTATAACATTTAAATTGTTGTGAAAATGACTAATTGAGAATAGAAAAATATACATGGTGACCGCGATTTTTATAAAAGGACTTTCATAAATTGTAGTAGAAGTCATTGCTAACAAAATGTACCAAGTCGTCTTGGTAAATTTACAGAGTTTCAAATTTAAAATGAAATTGAATTTTTTATTAGAAGAATGTAAGCCCCCTTTTTGTAGTATTTTTTAACTTGGCAGTTTTGTTTGTAATGTTAATACTACTTTTTTCACGTTAATTACTTGCTTTTTCACTTTGAGCATAAATGTTTATGTGTTTTTTTTTCTTTTTAATATTACTATTTGAGAAAGTCCCGTTCCAAAAAGAGGACACCCTGTATAGAGTGCTCTTTTTCAAAAAACTATCTATGATTTCATATTCTAAAAATTAGCGTAGCCCTTGAAAATCAAAATACGTAATCAAATAAATATTTCTAAGAAATGAACCGACTTTATTGGTGCACTAAAAAATTAAAGAATATTGATTCTATTGGATCTGGTAATTTTGAAGTTGTGCAGTTGTAGGTACTTAGAATGAAAACTTTGGCACCAACTTCAATAGAATTAATAATATTTTTTTACTTTCCGGTGTACTGAAACTAATAAAGTCGGTCCAATTTTTTTGTAAAAAATATTTATTTTACACTTTTGTGTGATGACAATTGTCATCCAAATCATTCAACGTTCACCAAAGAAGATAATACGTTTCTTATGCTTATTCAGAGATTTCGAAACATCGCGGAACTACACATATTTCAAAATTTCCACTGCTGTAACTCAAAACCGTATTTTTTGAGAAATATCAAATATAAATAGTGCTTCTTATACTGTTTTTTTAATTTGGCTGTACTTAATTTTCAATTTTCGAGAAAAATTGCCAACACTACATAGCGGGGACACTTATACTTCAGATTTTACTGCTTTTATGTTTCGAAAATCTATGTTTTTTTCTTCTAATGTCAAATTCAATCGTTGCCGGATATGGACTATTCTTTAGTTTTTTGTCTCAAATTTTCGATTTTCGAAAAAAATTGCCACTTTGGAAGAAGTTTTTGAGGGAAAGGACATGATGAATGTCCATATTTTTTCGATGGGAACAATTCTCAATAGTCCTGTATCAAATGGAAAAAGAATCATGAAAATCGGAGTACGTTTATAATTAATAAGGCGTGAACATCCATAAAAAAGACATGCAGACAAACAGTCGAATTGTTTAACTCCTCCGTTTGGTTCGTCGGTCAAAAAAGCTATTGTTCCATAAAAACTTTTGTTCGGGTATTTTTGTAATACAACGTATTGTTTTACCAGAAATCTTATGTCTAGGAAAACTATATTTTATAAATAACTTGATTTTAGTAAAAAGGAGAGAAAACGGAAGTTATAAAATAACTTAAAAAAGCATTTTAAAATATAAAATTGATCAAATAAAAAAGTATTTAAGAAAAAAGTCAATCAATAACATTAAAAAATGCTTGATTTCAAATGAAATATATTGTAGGTATTTTATATTTGCATTCTTTTGAAAATTATTTCTCTATGTATCCATAAACACCTAACTTTTCGAAGCTAGCCTCAATATAAGATTATTAAGTTATTTAATGTAAAACATTGAAAAGCCAATATTTTTTTTGTTTAGTTATGCGATCTCCTTGGACGTGGCCAAGAACTATTTAATAAATCTTTGTTTCATATATATTTTTTGATTTATTAATTTTCATTTGACTGATCTAAATTCCTGTTAATCGAATTATCGGGAGTACATAGATAAATTTCTATTGAAACGAAATCTGAACGTTTTCCAAACGGAAAACTACTAGCTATTATACTTGAAAAGAAGAGAATAGCTTTTGATGTGAAACTCATATTTTCAGATAAGTAAAGGAAGCTCAAGCAAATTGAGAAGGTGTGAAACAATTATCTTGACTGTCTACAAATGCTGAAGGAGAATGGCCTCTGAAAGGAAACTTTTTGTCGTCATAATACGCCGGACCCGGTGTTGACAAAACAATGAGCTTAGCCACTCTTCCGCACGCTTCAAGCATAATGGACGCTTATGATGTCTCTCCTCCGGTAGCCTAGTCACTCTCTGCGTGTATGTACATACTGCTCAGTATTCAACGGCGTGTACAATGGACGGATGAGCACGACGCGGCTCATAAAATTGTCCATAGTACTCCTAAGAAGTGTGGAAGACACGTCCGGAATTTATATTAAATTGTTGCCGAAGATTCTGGACGTACGCTGCGGCAGACTTGTACTACGTGCCGTTAGCCATAACCGGATTCATTAAAGGCTCAGATGCCCACCACACTCCACTTTAGTATCTGGCAACACATATGAAGGAAAATAATAATCAGAGTGTGACTCTTTTGAGCTACATACACATCTTGTTTTACTCTTGTCTCTGGATTTAGATTGGTGTGGACAACATTTTCAATACGAAATTCAATAGGAAAAGTACAGTTTAGGGTAAAAGAGTTTGCTGAATACGTCGTAAGTCATAATCACCTGATGTAATTAGTTTGTCTAGACGTTATTTAACATAAATAAATGAGAAAATAACATGTAAGTTATATAAACTTCAAAAGGTCCTGATACTATAGTCACCTTCCACTTAACGAGGCGGTTGATAATTTCCGAATCGAATCACTAGCATCAGATGATCCAAACAAACATGTAACCAGTATTTTAACATTAACTGACAGATCCGTCAAAATATGTATGACATTATTTCAAGATGATATATTAAAAAAAATATTTTTTTCTGTGATGGGAAAAAAGTTTGACATTTTATCTCTGTTGACAGGTGACAAAGTATTACTTTTTTCCATAGGAAAAAAGTGAGTAATTTTTTTCCAGGTAGATATATATATATACATAGATATAAATCAAATCACATAATTAAGTTAACGGATATTTGATTACTTTAAAAGTTTCCTTAGCAACGCATGTCTGTTTGTCGCCTACCACCATAAAACTTCAAATTTCACTTCTTTGATTTTCTGAATTTATTAAATTGTAATATATTTTCAATATTAAATCATCGTTTTTCGCGTCACAGAAGAAAATAGTGTATCATATATGGGAAAAAAGTACTAGATTCTAGCTCTCGGTTTTTTAATTTAATTTCCGCAATTCCCTATTTAGGAGCAATAATTGTACAAAGAATTTGAGAGGGATTTGCAGTTAGAAATACACAACCTCCAGCTAAAATCTAGTACTTTTTGCCTTGTATAATAAATAAATATTTTTCTGTGACGGGAAAAAAGTTTGACATTTTGTATCTCTTGACAGTTAACAAAGTATCACTTTTTTTCCACTAGTAATAATCTTGGTCCAGACAGACAGACAAATGGCTAGAAATTTGTTTTTTAGAATCAGGATCCATTACAATGGAAACATCTGTTGAAAACTGAACAACGACAATTGTATACGATTACAATACATACCATACTAGGCTACTTAGATTAGCTGTGGGAAATTAGGAAATAAAGACGTTAGCTCAAAAAAACAAATCCTTATTATATCCTTAAATTCAGATGGGAATCAGATTTATATCCTGTAGGATATTGAATATTTTTTATACTTATTATGTGAATACGAATAGTTGGTTCATATATGAACATTTAATTTTATCTTCTGCCGTCATTATATCCTCTGTGGCATTTATTCGTAATAAAATGAATGACTAACGCCACATTTCGTTGACATTTATTAGAAATTTACTATATTTTTCATACATGCTTCTTTCTGCCACAAAACTTGATATATCTGAGCTGTTGGAGTTTGCTGCAGTTTAAAAAATTTATGACATGTCGTGAAAATTGCTGGATATGTTTCTATCTAATTTTATCCGCAGGATAGAACCATATATTTATTATAACTTGAGATATGAGAAGGCATTGATGTAAAGGCTTTTATTAGGAATAAAGATTGATGTAATAGTATAGTTTTCCGGATCTATATCGATTTAAGATAGTTTTTATATACATATAAAAATGATTTCAGTAATAGGAAAAATGTATTTCATTAAAAATTGATGAAATGTAGGTTAGGTTAGGTTAGGGTAGGTTAGGTTATTATAACATGAGATATGAGATGGCATTGATGTAAAGGCTTTTATTAGAAACAAATATTGATGTAATAGTATAGAGCTTTCCGGATCTATATCGTTTAAAGTTAGTTTTTATATACATATAAAAATGATTTCAGTAATAGGAAAAATGTATTTCATTAAAAATTGATGAAATGTAGGTTAGGTTATTATAACATGAGATATGAGATGGCATTGATGTAAAGGCTTTTATTAGAAACAAAGATTGATGTAATAGTATAGAGTTTTCCGGATCTATATCGTTTAAAGATAGTTTTTATGTACGTATAAAAATGATTTCAGTGATAAGAAAAATGTATTTCATTAAAAATTGATGAAATGTAGGTTAGGTTAGGTTAGGTTATTATAACATGAGATATGAGATGGCATTGATGTAAAGGCTTTTATTAGAAACAAAGATTGATGTAATAGTATAGAGTTTTCCGGATCTATATCGTTTAAAGATAGTTTTTATGTACGTATAAAAATGATTTCATTAACAATAGATGAAATATATGTTTTTCATATTTTATTTAATTTTCAATACAATAAATTATTTTTTGATAGCAAGAGACTGTGGATTATTCCAATATATTTCGAATGTTTGCTCAAACATGATTAATAGAGTACCAAAGTGATAATAAACTTCTATGCGCAATATTGATTTCAACATATCACTCCCACTTTTTGACCGACAAACCAAACGGAGAAGGTATACAATTCGACTGACTTCTGCTCTGATTATCATAATTATTTTTTCATTCGATAGAGGGCTATTAAGAAATGGTCCTATTGAAAAATCGACATTCAAAAGTTGTTCCCCTCAAAAACATTCCCCAAAGAAGGTGGAGGGACAAATTTTTCAAAAACTGAAAATTTACTAATACAAAATTAACGAAGAGACCATATCCTGCAACATTTATATTGGAAATTGTTCAAAAAAAAACATAGTTTTCCGAGTTACTGCAGTGGTAAAGTTTTAAATACATATGTGTCTTCGCTATGTGATGGGTACAATTTTTTTCAAAAATTGAAAATATGAGCCTTTAACATTAAAGAAGAAATTTTATTTAGCAACATTTATATTGGAAAAAAGTACGGTTTCGGAGTTACAGCAGTGGAAAAGTCTGAAATATGTGTATTTCCGCGATGTTTTGAAATCTCTGAATAAGTATAAGCAACGTGTTATCTTTCATGTTAAATTTTAAATTATTTTAATGACTAATATTACACTCAAAAGTGTGAGATAAATATTATTTAAAAAAACGATCGACTTTATTAGTTGGTGCACTGAAAAATGCAAAATAATATTAATTATATTCGTTCTGGTACTTTTGAAGTTGGTGCCAATTGTTTTCAATATACAAACTGCACAATTTCAAAATTACCAGTACCAAGAGAATTCATACTTTTTTGTATTTTTTCAGTGCACCAACTAGTAAAGTCTGTCCAATTTTTTGTGAAAAATATTTATATCCCATCTTAAAGGGATAACTTCTAAAATATTTAAATTATATATATAACTGTATTGGATGATACTTAATGGAAATCCACATTAGATTGGAATTGGAACAATATATTAAATTTACACTACAGAAGTGGAAATTTAATATATTGTTTCAATTCCAATTTAAATTATAATTTAAACCATTCATTGAAAAGAATGTAGCTTTAAAAAATTGTAGATCTCCTATAATTTTCATCTGATTAATTTTATCTGATGAGTCAGGCGGAGAAGTGTATTTCTCTACAATTTAACTTTAGAAAATTTCAGCTAGGTTGTAATGTCAGAACAACATTTGTATTGTCACTAAAGCTCAGGGACATATCCTCGAAGAATCTATGTTCCTTGATATTACTAAAAATATTAAAATAATGTAGACAATATATCAAGATCGATAACTTGGCTCCTGATATTTCTGTTTATATCCATGAGTATATACTTAACATATTTTGTTCAAAACAATAATGTGATCGCGGTAAAAACTCTGACGGCTGCATGATGACGATAAGCGTCCCAGCTGATGACAGGGGATACACATTATTCTCACAAGACGTGTGCAAACTGAATAAGAAATGAGGTAAAAACTTATATCAATCTGTAAGCGAGAGGCATCTTTGAAGCTTTCAAGCTTCTATATACGAACACCTTTTAACACAGAAAGCCGATAAGAGCGTTGCCGTTGAAAGGGAAATCAGACTTGTATTAACAGCAGACGATGTTGAACTGGATGCGCAGGAAGTTTGAAATCGAAAACGTGTTATCTGGGGATATTGGAGGTTTCGCTTTAACAACTATTATATGTGATGGATATAGGATATATTTATATATATATATATATATATATATATATATATATATATATATATATCACAGCTTTGTGTGTTGCCTGCTTGAAGGTAAATGAAGACATTTGAACTAGTAAAGAAAGATCTTGGGATCAATAAGATCAAATATAATCAAAAGGTAAGTGAGCAAATTTAAAAAAAGAACTAAATATCCGTTTCAATATAATTATTATGGATCAATGCAAAAGCCCACATTGACCTTGAGCAAAGTGAATTTATGTCGGAATGTGCATTACATACGCTTTCTGAACTTCACACTTATCTCGACTAGTCAATTAGGAAGGTCCCTGTAGCTGAGCAAACTTGATTGAATATATTAATAGACGGACTATCTATGATGCCAATAATTACAAAGCATAGAAACTATCTATTGTTGGTATTCAGGATAATAATATCATATTGTTCACTTATGAAATGTACTACAGTTCTAATAATGACCTTTAAAGCTGGTATACGACCCTTTTCGTTCGGTGAATTTGCTCAACTTAATATTTCTTTTATAAATGACAGAGTCATACTGTTTACTTCACCCTTGTATTTCAGATACTGGGGTACGATTTTAAGTTGTCAACAACAACAAAACAGAAAGAGTAAATTTAATCAAAAGTCTGTTTTGTACAAAACTGGATTCTTGATTATGATATTATGGGCAAGTCACAAACAAAAATTATAATGTGTATTATATTTCTTAACTAAATATATTTTTAGGCTTTCTTTTCTGAAAAAAATGAATGGTCATACGACTTGATCAGACGATTTTTATATTAAATGGAATTAGTTTGAGAGCAGCGGGTACAGACCAGATTTGTGTAATATAGATAACTAATTTTATCTGTAAAAAAGGATCTACTAACGTTTTAACAAAACCATACAATGATGATTCGATAAGAGTTTGCAAATATAGGCTAATAAAATTTCTGACAAGTTAGGTACTTGTATATCTAGACTAAATTTTATTTTGGTATTGGATCTGGGTTGGTGTTTGGTGTTGTGTGTGCGAGTAGGTCTCATAGAAGGGTTTCATACTCAATACTTTTGATGACTTTATATTTTCGTACCTTAGATAAGTTGAGAAACACAAATTGTGTAAATAACGAAAACGAGAATATCTAAATTTGTTCTCTTAGATTCTAACTCGAATAATAAAGTATAACTCATTTCTAGCACTTGAATCTCCACGTCCATCAATTATTGATTTTATCTCGAGTATCTTTTCTAGAATGCAAAAATAATATCAGCGGAGCTTGATAATAAATAATCACGAATGTGGACATCCCTTTGAGTAATTCAGTAGTGTGCAGGTTGCAGAAATTAACAATGTTCATTCTCAAGTAATAAAGGCTCGGGCAGAGTAAAGAACAATTTTGAAAAGGCTGTCCGGTTCTCAATGTATGTTTGTATTCCACTGAATTCAAAAACATATTCTCAGCCATTGGCTTGACTGTTTCTCTGTCTGTGCTAATATTATAATGGAAACGGTTGTTTCCTTCTTTGTTTTCTAAGTACTGATACCGCTCGCTTATGGCAGACAAAGGAAATCGTGTTCGAACCGGTGGCTCCGCAATAGCGGAAAAATATGTTTAGGTTTTGATGAACATTTTCTCAAATAATCTTTTAGAAACCTTTCACCACCCGGAAAAAAGTTCTCAAATAAAAAATCACATATGTTTATTCATTTATTCATATTATTGCTAAACTCTTGTTCTGTTCGTGATGAGTAAATACTTGAACCTATTATACTTCATGAAGTAATGGGTTCTGGTAGACGAAGTTCTTCATAATATCGTCTCGAGGAATCATATGGATTGATAATAATCCATTAATATATATTCTTGTTTCTGCTGAATGGAAGTTTGGTACTTCCAAACCGTCCAAGACTAATTGAAGCTCTACAAGAATTTATCTGACAAGAATTGATCCGAATTTCATAGACAAGGCTGTTATATATTGTTAATAATTTTGAAACTCCTCTGGAATAATGTGAACGCCAGTGAGTTTTACAAAACTATATAAAAAAAATAATAATTTTCTTTTTAGTTTGAGGTGGTAAAAATTGTTTCGCAAAACTTTGTTGTCTTTTTATTACGGCTTGTTCAAAAACAACTGTTATTTTATGTTTTCTTGATAACCTTCATTAGTACCTATAAGGAAACATCGATCAAGAGCTTCATTATGTTGTGAGCTTTATTCGAGACGATTCTGGTCAGTGATAAATGATAAAATAATTGTGCTAGGACAAATATTGGAAGGTGGTCGGTAATAAATAAAATTGAGATATTCATCCAATTTATGTCAACTGTATTGTGGATGTTACCAGGACATCGCTCGTCAACGAATACAAACACTCATTTTATTGATTTTGATTACTAAAACATTGTGTCTGACAAATATATGCCACACATAGACATATATCTCACATAAATTGTCCTTTTCCGTGTAAATCTATCACCTGATCATATAAATATTCGATTTGTTTTAATGGAGTGTAGACCATCAAATCACAGAATAATTTACGTTTTTTTTATCAGTTGCAGAA
Source organism: Crioceris asparagi (assembly GCA_958507055.1). Classification (NCBI taxonomy): domain Eukaryota; kingdom Metazoa; phylum Arthropoda; class Insecta; order Coleoptera; family Chrysomelidae; genus Crioceris; species Crioceris asparagi. The sequence goes on from OY293828.1 coordinate 12,055,068, forward strand.
GCCAATTCAAACAGGATTCGATTACAATTTGTCCTCGGGTTTAATCGTTCCATGTTTTTTGATTACTCGACGTCGACATTCATTATCTAAATTTTGGCCTGTCCACATTATTATTTTCAGTCCATGTTATATAGTTTCTGTATTAGGAAAGTCGCAATTTGATCTATAGAGGGTAATTCTCTTTTTACTAGAAAAACTTCAAGGAACTAACCAAAATAATAATAGTTTGTTATAAACCATACTCCAAAAACGCTTCCGTTTTGAGTAAAATGGCGCCGAAGTTTTAATTATTTTTCGGTTTTCATTTTATTACTGGTAAGCCAGAGGATGTTATTAAGCAAGTGTTTGATTAAATGCTAAGGGTAATCTAATTATATTTAACGAGCAATGCTTGTATATATATATATATATGTATATATATATATGCAAATTTTCTTTCGGAACCTGGTCTACCGATTTCGATGAAAATTCATATTTATGGGTTTTAGAGTGTATTGAATCGATTGATTGTATTCACATTCACATAAAAAATCGTTTTCAACAATTAAAATTCTTATTTTGTCTCCCATACAGATTATAAAACGTATGTGGATATGAGACTTCTAATTTTAGGCAAAATAAGTAGTTCATTGGTTAAGCTCACGCCTGGTAACCTGGAGATCCTCGGTTCGTATCCTGATCAAGTTGTTTTTTTTGTAAATTAAAGGTGTTAATAAGAGTTTCTGATAATTTAATCGGAAATTTTCAATGAAAAAAATTGTACATATCTAATTTAATACACTACTACGAGCAATTCTTATAGATATACATAAAAAAATCTCAGATACAGCTCCAACGATTTTGATCAAATTTGGTATACAGATAATGTTCTACTTTTGAACATTATCTAAGTGGCTTTCTTGACAAAACGCGAGGGTGTCACCTTCGGGGTCCATAAACTTTTTCTTGAATGATTCGCAGATTTGGATAAAAATGTTCAAAAAGGGGTTCTACGAACCGATAAATTGATGGGCGTTACTTGCATTTTTAATTAAATTTCCTTATAGATTCACTCTAAATTCTGTATGACCCGAGCAAAGCTCGGTCGCCCAGATATTGTAAATGACAAGAGTTAAAAAATTAGAATCATTGCTACACAGGGTGTTGTTTTTCTGGGAGTCAATTGCACGGAAATTTGTAAAACTTTTTTGTTGAACGCCACTGGATAAATTATTATTTTTATCAGAAATTTTTCAAAATTTTACTAGCTTAAACGTTTTTGATGCGTAGCTTAGTTTTCGAGATATTCCCCAAAATTCCGGACATTGATCAGCTGCGTTAGGCAATATTGTTACTTAAATAGCAGCATGCCTTGAAAAAAAAACATCTTAGCATATTTTGACGTAAGACAGTTTACGTTTGTTGCGTATTTACATCACCTGGCTTACAAGTAAGAAAATAAAAACCGAAAAAAAAACTTTTTCCCATTTTACTCCAAACAGAGTCGTTTTTGGATCACAGTTTATAATACAAACTATCATTATTTTCGTTACTTCCATCGATCCCTAGGGCTTAGTATAAGTACTTATACTACGCCTGAACTTATTCTAGTAAAACTTGAATCACCCTGTATATAAGTAAATGGTAGCGTCACAAAGATAATCAAATGTTGAATCCTTAGTTCAATCTGATTGATAGTGATACAAGTAAATGTTTTTTGTTTCATATACGGTTTCATGAACAGTTAAATAATCCTTCACTAAATGAAAAAAAAAGTATCTCAATTTAACCAGAATATCACTATTTTTCTTCACTATCATCACTGTGCCCTGTATACGTAAGTGCTTATTATTCACATCAGTACAAAATGACATATAATTGGAAGCGAGTACAACCACACATTCTAAGCAATTATATGTTTTGTGGAAACCCTCCTGTTTGTAATATTGACTTCTTTGTTTTTATTTTCTACATCTAGCCTATTATAGTGTTCCGCAAGTTTTGGTCCTTTTCTTTTTGATTCATTTATCAAAATTGCAGTCACATATATTTTTTATATGATTTGTAAAGCCTTTCTCTTGTAACTGAATTATTAGAAAAAATCAAATGAAGAAAAATTTAAAAAATAAATTTAGCGTATCCTTCATCAAACTATTATATGAAATTATTTATTTGCTATGTTTATTAAAGAAATATAGAGGCAGATACATCAGTTACACAAAATTTATCTCAGAAAGTTGCAGAGATAAACTTTGTTCCACCTTAGATGTTTATATTTCATGAATCAGAACAGTCGCTATAATCCAAATAATCTTTCTAAAATGGCAAAAAAATCTGTTGCCGCTTTTTCTTATTAAAACCGTTGAGTATGGCAACTTGTAGCCTAAATTCAATATATCTACCAATTTTTGTTTCGTTTATATCAGTCAGTTTGACTATGAAAAATTGTTTCTCTTGAGAAAAATAATATAGCCAAAACCTGTAGCAAAAGCAATATCCAATATTGCTCTCTATTTTTCGACATCTTTCTACTTAAACCTGTAAAAAGCAGTGAAGTTAATTTGAAATTTTGATCTCAACCTGCTTTCATTCAAATAATATTCATGGTCGTACGCCAATGGCAAAGAAGACAAGAAACATCATTTTTTTTTGCAAATTGTTCAATAATAACTTTTATTGCAAATGGGAATGTTAAGATCATTTACACGACGTATTCAATTTTTAATGTTCATTCAAGATATTGAAATATATTCTTTGTACTTTTTCTCATATCAGAGCTAAATTATTGGGTTTTCTTTTTTTTTCAATGATTGACTTATATTTAAATCGTTTCAACTTCGAAGGATTCGGAACTTTTGGTTCGAGAAGTATTAGCGTTGATTATTGAGAATTCTCAACATTATCATTTTTATTTTCATCATAGTTCTTATATTTCTCAAGTGGGTACCAAGTTTGCCTAAAACAGAACATATTATCAGCCCTGCCTCTTCCATAGGCATACGACCTTAAATATTAATTATAAAAAAAGTTAAATACTATAACTAATTCCCGATAAGTTAATAAACTTTTTCTAACGGTTGTAATAAGAAAAAAAATATTTTTGTAATATTAAGACAACATAGTGACTGGTCTAGGTAGGGCCAATTCAAATATTCATTCAAATATAATTGCCAGTAACTGAAGTTTTACTAATTATGTAATTCCTCTATCCTACTATCGAGCTATAGAGAAGTTTCCACACAACAAATTTCTCGACCAGTATCTATCTACCCGGTACCACCACAAGAAGTCACCTTCTTTGACAGTCCAAAGTTGTTGAGTTGAGCAAATAACACGGCTGATCCTGCTGATGCGATACCTTTTAGTGGTAGGTCCTTGGGACGTCCCAAAGCTCAAAATAGTCGGGAGGGTTGTGCTATTTGTACCGCGCCGGACCAAGCCATGAGCATCCCAATATCTGACAGCATGCCAAGACAATGACCAACACCACAATCATACCCAGCAGGGAGTAGATAATGCACAGGTGAACAATGGAGAAGACGTAGAGGGTCTTGTGACACCACCTGGAAGAAAAAAGTTGAATTGTATTCCAGTTGGATACAAGATGTGCAGGAGCTATCGCTAATTACAGACGCCAGTATTATGTTTGGAAACCCCTAACGCTCACGATCCCCTCTTTGATGTTTTCAGGGGATTTGTAAATTGGATAAGGTTCATTATTTGTAAGTGAAAAAGAAAAGAAAATTAAAGTACGGGTGGAAGTTTTCTTCCGAAGGTTCTTAGTACGGTTACATATTGGAAAATGATTTTTTTACATTGAATCAATTTTTTTTAATATTATTTTTCTTTATAGATTTCCTCGAATACCGTCTAACTAAAGTTCGTAGAAAGAAATTTAATGAGTTAATCAATGATATTCATTCGTGAACGTTCAACGATTTTCGGGACTAATGTTACACTCAAAATTGTGAAATAAATATTTTTTGCATCAAAATTGGACCGACGTTATTAGTTGATGCACTGAAAAGTATAAAATAATATTACTTCTATTGGGGATGGTACTTGTGAAGTTGGTGCCAAAAGTTATCATTCTAACTGCAACTGCACTTGCAACTGCATCAACTAATAACGTCGGTCCAATTTTTTGTAAAAAATATTTATTGTAAAATAGCATATACGCATCACAAATTTGGAAAAAGTTGCAATATGTAATAGGTACCTATATCAATATTAAATTTAGTCTTATTTCAGTTCTGTGCTCTGACTTGTCTAGCCTTCAGTGTTACATATGAACTTTTCTATGAAATATTTTTAATATAGCAATATTTTCTTCTGGTGGGAAATAAAAAGATTTTTCACTCGAAAATAACTTGCGATTGTTTTTTGAACTTTGTGATGCATTTCATATAATACAACTCAAATTACAACTTCACTTTCATTTCTTAAAAAGGGTGTCTCCAAAAAAGTGCCGGAATTGAATTTGCCGCCATTTGCTTTGTGCGCATTGTTCTATGTTCATTTGTTGATAGCTGTTGTGTAAAGACCGCCGTTTATTTAAAACATTTGATGGAATATTCACGTTGATGGATGAGAAGACAACTTTGTCGGTCACTCGAAAACATAATTGCAGTGAAGGAAATTGTGGCCGAGAATCTAGGCATTTTCATTCGGTATCGCGGTCAAGAATTAAACATTACCAGACCCACTGTGCATCGCAAGTTAACAAAAGATCTGCATATGCATGCATACAAGATCCGTTGACTGGGTGCTGCAGTACCACCAAATTGATGCGGACTTCTCTAAGAAAATCATTTTCTTCAATAACGCACCTTTTCAACTATACGATATATCAATAAGCAGCATTTCCGAATTTGAGGCACTGAAAATATTCGCGTAATAATCCATAAACCAGTGCATCTACCGCGAGAAACTGTATGCTGCGCATTTTGAGCTGGCGGAGTAGTTGGACCGTATTTCTTTCAAATTGCGGCTGGAAATGCACTGTCAATGGTGTGCAGTATTGTGAAATGATAACAGAGCTTTTTTGGCCCGAATTGGATCAAATTGATGTGGATGATATGTTTACTTCAACAAGATGATGTGACCTGCCACACAGCTCTCGAAACAATGGCTGGCGTTACTGCAGACCAGGTTTCTAGACTGTGTCATTTCTCGGTTTGAGATCAAAATTGGCCACCAAGATCGTGCGACCTAACTCCGATGGACTAATTGCCTTGGGTACGGTTTATGTGAACAAGCCACAAACAGTTGAATGCCTTAAAGTAGAGATACAAAGCGTTATTGCCGAAATAGAGCCACAAGTATGCGAAAGCGTCATCCTGAATTTCACGAAGAGAATGAACGTGTGTCAGAGGTTTCGTGGTGGTCATTTGGCGGATGACATATTTCATGATCAATCGCAATTCTTCTCCTTCACGTTGAAATATAAATATTCCCTTAATTCGAAAAAAGTTTTTTTTCTTTACATTAGACCAGTCGCTCTGGTTGAGACACCCGTTGTGTGTACAAGATATTTTCTTTTAAATTGCCAAGTATGGTTTACTGTCCACAATTAAATATCATCGCAGTCTGTTTAGAGGCCAAATTCAAGACTACAATAAGTTTCATATCGTATTTTATAGGTTTGCTGTACGTACCTATTGCTTTGTTTTGTAGCTCGATAGCCATTAAATTGATTTGAGCAAATCCATAGTGGAATGAGTATTTCGAGATATCCAGAGATCCAAATAAACATTCAATTCACTTAGATACAACTCAATTTAGGAAAGAGAAGTTCTCTGGAATCTCAATCAAGATGATTAAGCGCTCTCATTTGCGATCTATATTGTTTATTTGGTTCTAAATTTGAACACATAGAGATAAGATGCACTCAATGAGGTTCGTAGGTTCAATGAAATTTATTGTGATTTCTACACATTTAATTTCTGATAAATAACGATAAATTAATATCAACATCTGAAGAAGGATAGGTATTCGAGAAAAAATATTACTATAATCATCTTCCAAAAAATCATTGTATCTGACTCTATCAACATTGAAAATTGGGGAAATGTGTCATACAAAAACTGCCTTCTGGAGAGTTATTAATAATAATTATAATCTTTTCAGCATTAGTAGCCTCAAGAAAATATGAAGTTATGGTTTTTTGGAAAAAGCCTTTAGGTGGAATGACATTGAAAAACTTCATCTTAGTTTCATTAAATCTGAGCAGAAACTGATAAAATTAGAAAAGTAGCAAAAACATCATCGTTTAGCTAAAAAATCTATTTTAAATTATGTCTTAAATATTCAATATCGCTGTCCAAAAGTAGACTAAAATAGGTGCGTTTCAAGCTGAAAATGCAGTTTTGCATCATATGAAGTCTATCTACTTATAAATAGATATAAGACGATCAACAAGTAGATATCACAAAAGATTGATTCTCATAAGCATGTAGGTACCAACCTATTTGGCTCAAACAGTGTGGGTGCATAGTCGGGCCACTTTACTCTCAGAATCCAGTAGTTTCCAAGAGCAAACCAGACGGCCAGAAGAATGGTGAGTGCCACCGCAGCCACCTTGGAGCCTATGGAGGCGGCACCGTTTGCTGCAGCCACTGACGGGTCCATGTGCCGCGTATGAAGTTGTGACCACAGGGTAAGACCCATTTTAATGCACCCTACTCCCCCGCCGACTACCATATACACGGGAATGTTGGGTTCTCGAGGACAATCTCGAAGAAATTGGATACCTAAAAAGAACAGGTAAATTTATATGAAGGTGACGGACTACTATATGTAAGAGATTATTACAAGTAGCTGGGGTCAGATTCTATGCACGAGTTCATGCTTCATAACCAAGCTCATCTCAAAATACCAGTTTTCATCAAAAGCAAATAAATCAATGACTAACTAAGTAATGATAATGATTTATTTATCTAATAGTAGGGATATGTGATATTATTTTAGTTTACCGAAAATACCAAGAGGCTAGAACAATTTTGTTATGATCAATTTATTATGAAACTCGGAAAGCCATTTAATTACTTTGAAATTAATTATAGTTTCTAATATTTGCACGTATTTGGACTTTAATGCAGAGCTCTGATAAAAGAATATGAAATTACCGAAGAAGCAAACCAACCAGCTTCCGAAGCTGAATTTTTCTGTTTCTGACAATTTGAACAGAACCATAAAGTTTGCTAAGGTTTGGAACTTCTAGGCTATATTTAGATATCAATTAATATATCAGAGCTACTGTCGGTCAATCATATCAAAAATACGCTGATGCTATAGGTATAAACCTACATACTTTGACCAGTTTGTCCCTGAGCTTAAGCCCACAGATGAGGAAAATTAAAACTCAGGCAGGCATGGTAACGGCAACGGGTCATTTCAAAGTTCACTCCCACAACCACAAACAAGTTTCCATAGATAACCTGGACTATCAATTTTGTGAATTAGGACGAGATTGAAAATTATTTGAAAATTCTCGATGATTATCACACAAACAACAGAGGAGATACTGAGAAGGGAAGATTTAAAGCATAATAGGCGACATGCAATATAATTATTTATGATTTCTTTTGATTTCATGTTAATGAATTCCGTTGTAGAATAGACCACAAACGTATTAAAAAACTAAAGTACTATAATTTGTTTCAAAAGAATGCGGTCTTAAATAGACTATTTCAATTCTCGCGCGAAAACGAATCTACAGTTCCGATGACGTCACTCATGTCTGTCACATATTTCCTCCTTATAACTTATGATAACAATTTGTTTGAGGTTATACTTGTGAGACGGTAAACATCATTTCGTTAGAAAATTGTATTTTATAATAAAATGGAAGCTGGGTCCATAAGAGCAGACTACAATTTTGGATCAGGACGTCCAGTTAAAAACTATTTATTTGGAAACTTTGCTGAAGTAGATGGTCACAATGGCATAAATCATGAATCAACACGGATTTTTATTAAGTATTAGTAGCATTATTATGACTACCTGATGTTGATGGATGACTGTAAAATTGATTCATTTTAAATTGTCTACAGTTTCTTTATGCAAAAAAATACAATGGAATACTTATGAATCTTATGAAAGCCAGCGACGAACAAATATGAGTGACAGACATGAGTGACGTCACCAGAACTGTAGCTCCGTTTTCGCGCGAAATTTGAAAAAGTCAGTTTGAAATCACATTTTCTTCAACAAGTTTAAATATATATTTTTTTAATATACTTGTGATCTATTCTACATGGAATTCTTTAAAATGAAAGCTAAAATAAAAATATTGCATGTTGCCCATTACACTCAAGGGCTTCTTCTCGCCAAGAAAAATATCCTAGCTTAGGATCTTGAATTAATTGAAAAATTAAGGAAGTTGGACTTTCCAATAACAATATAGTAATAGAAACATTAGAATAATTAGAGGTGTAATTCAAACAACTGGATGCCATCTCAATTTAAACGGTTTCGATGGATTTCCATGTTAATCCAATCATATTAAGTATATTATATGGATCACATACCTGCACCTTGAATTACACTCGTTATAAATTTTCCCAGCAACTTAATAACTTGTTTGCTGCTGTAAGCTGATGTAATGCTCTCGTGGTATGATGTGTATACAAGTCATACATATTAGATGTGGAGCAATTACATTCACACATATCCGTTGGTATACTATAATATATACTCATATGTATATTCGCGAACATTGGGTATGGAAATGTCTGCTTTAAATCAATTTGCACGCGTTTCGGTGTGGTATATAGCATATATGTCAACTCATGAAATTTTATTAGAACAGAAACCACAAGTCGATGGAACTGCTTACTCATCTCTGTTTGTATTGCTCCAAGACGGTTTAATTTAGGAACATGAATTAGTAATATCTACCTTATCGGTATTCTCGATATAGGTAGTTTGATGTCTCAGTATTGAACGGTGATATCAATCCAAGGCCTTTGGGGTTATTTGCATAGGGAACTGAATGTTTTGTAACAACTACGAAACGCTGACTAGCTATGACATTCTCAGTAACTTTTTGCACTAAATCATTCTCAGGATTTGATAAATGTTTACACTATATTACATTTAATTCTATATTGAAAACATTACAACAGTTATTGAAGTGAGAATGGCCAGACCAGAAAAAGAGAGGATCAGCTTTTCATTTAGATATGACTAGACGGAAGAAAAGGCGGAGAATCTGGTTCACGGAACGATCTAAAAGTTCCTAAAAGGTAAACTGACTGTAACTGCAGTAAATATATCAGCGCCTAGAGAAACTATTCTCGCCTTCGGTCAATAAAGTTCCATCCTTCAAGCTTATCTTATTGAAATAGTTCATTGCTCCCACTTGGCATCAAAAATAGAGAATAGGGCCAAACATACATACATATATTTTCACTGATTTAATATTTTTAGATTAGGTTAGATTAGTTGAAGTGATGTCGCGTCCAAAGCCACTGCTACCAACTTAGTTATATATTGTGGTTCTGCATAGCATCAGAGCTCAGTATCAACATTATTCCTTTATTCGCTCATTTGCCGAATTCGGACTTTGTACGTCACATATACATTCATCTAAATTTTGTAAATTTTGTATGTTTGTATATCTATATCTGGCTTAATCACGGTAGTCACAAACTTATCTTAAGTTGCTTTCAAGTTTTCCTTCACGGAAAAATACTCTTAATAATCTAAATTTACCTAAAAAACTGATCATTTCCGCTATTCTCCTAAGTCAAGCTTTAAATAAATAGCATCTGTTCAACACATCGGTAGGCATTCTCATATTGCCAGAATAATTAATTTGTAACAAAATATTGTAAATGCAGAATCCTATGCACGACTGTATGGTATTATTCTACATTATGCAGAATTGAATTTGTTCTGTGGTAGTTAAATCCCATTAAACTGAAATCGAGCCAAATGTGCACATTTGGATCCATCACATTTCAGTTATATTTCGGTATCATATAAAATTATACCAAATATAACTGTTACCAAAATGTACATGTAGCACGAATACCTGTATTCGCTCGAGAAATTCTCGTACCTATCAGTGACTTTTGACTTCCAATAGATGGAGAATATTGGGCTCCACATATTGTCAGTTAGCTAGAAACCGAATAACGGAAAATAACAGTTTACCATGTTTCATCGAAGTTGAACTTCTATAAAATTAATCACATTGATAATCTTGCAAGGGAAAAACCGACTGTATTTCGATGTTTAAACTTTTAATTAATAATCTCGAAGACAACGGATGAACGTGTGAGATATTCATCAAACAGATTACAAACTTAAATTTTTAGTTTCCACTGGTTGTAGTGCAGTTCAGAGCAGGATATCGAAAGTTGCAGTAAGAATGAGCAAAAGTTTTTGTTAGAAATACCACAAATACCACTGGGTTTCTTTGATAATTTTCAAAAATAATGGGAATGTCATGATTTATATTTTTATTGTAGAGCTACCAATTTTTGGATTTCTTTTTCTTAAAATTTTGATCTACTGTCAGATTATAATTTATAAACATGTGACGATAGCCTCAGAGAAAATACCCTGGTAACTGTTTAGAAAACATTCCTGTCACCTATTGATGGTATGATTTTGCGTTAGAAAAATTATTGGACGCCTATTTTTAGAATTATCATATATAATATATTCCAGAGATAAATTTTGTTACCTCGGATATTGCATTGGAATGGATGTTGCATTATCGCATTTCGAAAGAGCCGGTTCTATTTTTTGTCATAAATTATTTTTTGAGCCAGCTTATCTTTCGCATTTAATGCTCCCTAATACCAAGCTAATGCACCAAAACGCAATTCGCATGCACGCTCAGCACTGAATGAGTTTTTAGCATTCATGGAAAATGTTTCAACTATCTCATAAAACTGTGGTGGGTATTTTAATACTTATATGAATACTTTTCATAAATAAATAAAAAAAGGTTAATACAAGTTGAATTTCTAGACATAACTTCTAGTTAGTAATGGAAATGCCATGCAATGCTTACATTGTGCAAATCAACCAATTTACAGAAAATTCTTAGTATAGTGAATATATAACTAACAATAGTGATAAGTCTAATACATAATATAAATATAAAAGCAGATAGTTTTCCTGGCACTAATTCAAAGCGAGATAGTTTTTATATGTGTCATACGAAAATAAATCTTGTTTCTTATGCGTTTTATTCATACGACTGCATTTCTTTTATTCTTTATCAAGTTTGTAAAATGCTGTATAATTAGTTTTTGTTTACTTATTCTTAGGTCAGATAAATAAGCGTCTAAGCTAAATAATTATCTACACGCCTCTAAAAAATTCAACTAAGTTTTAGTGAAAATGCATAGACCGATGCTGGTGATTGAGAAAATAATGTTTCAAACATGACTTTAATTATCTTTACTTATTTTTATTGTCTCCTATTGGAACACTTTGTAGTGATCGCAGAAAAAATTTCAAAATTATGGTTTTTAAAGATAACTTTACAAAAACTCGTTTGTATCAGAAATCAAGCAGAAAACACTGTACCGGGTAATTAAAAGAGGTACTCGGCTGTATCTTCAAAATTATATATCCTACAATTTAGGGAGAAAACATTGTATGGCAAATTCGCATAAGAGAAAGTGCTGAAAGTTATTTTCAAGTTTCCTTTTGTACCGCAAGGGGGTGTAACTTACAAAGTAACACAAAAACTAACTTTTCTCAAAAATTGCTCAGTAATAGTACCATAAAATTTGAGTATATCTATTATAATAATTCACAGATCATTTCACGTAAGTTTGCTCTAAAATTTGTTCCTCTATCATGTAAAATAACTGGTAGAGGTGAGTGGGAAAGCCAACTCTATAAAATCGTTGTATCATTTGTACCGTTTTATGGATTTTGACAAACTTTGTATTGTTTGAAAGGGAGTCCATTGCTCAATAATATATTTCATTCTATTTTCATGTCAGTTGCTTGAACGAGCGCTAGTTGTCATTAAGTAAACAATTTTATATTTTCATGTATACTTACTTGTCATAAGTACCTATACTTAACTGAATAGAATTTCTTGCTTAATCTTATATAAATAATTAAATTATGCTCTTCTAGAACTAAGCTACCCGTGCTCCCATATTTTAGGTGTTATTCATATAAAAATAGATTCATCGCACTGTTCGTGGAGTTCATTCTGATATAATAGAGTTAATTTTTAATTTTTGTCAAAGTAAACAATCTATTATTTAAATAAATAATCTATTATTGAAAAATTATTTTAGTCTTATAGAGTCTAATGGTGATATAACCTAAAAAACTACTACGTATTTTGCTATGACGTCAAATTCCTTACTTTTGTCTTAGCAACTTTCATCAAATAAATTAAATTACATTATATTTAAGTAATAATAAAACTATATAAGAGTGTGCAAAAAATCTATTTAGTTAGGTTTTTTTAAAAAAATTGCACTAGTATATTATCTATATGTTTTCTCTTATTGTGTTTAAAAAATAGATACTGAAATTCAGTTTGGAATATTTTTCTTTAAATTCAATGCTGTTTTTCATAAATGATTATAAAATATAGTACCTATCGTATTTGAAAAATCCGAAGGAAATATGAAAATATAAAATTGTTCACATAGCGCTCGTTATAACAACTGGCGTAAAACGAAAATGAAATATATTATTGAAATAAGATGAAGTTTGTCAAAATCCATAGAGCGGTACAAAACAATTATTTTATTAAATTGGGTTTCCCACTCAACCCTACCTATTATTTTACATGATAGAGGAAAATTGATTGGAGCAAACTAAATTGAAATGATCTGTGAATTAGAGATATTTAAATTTTATGGTACTCTAACTAGTGAATTTTTAGACCAAAAATAGTTTTTTATTACGCACACTTGCAGTAGAGAAGAAAACTGGAAAATTTCAAGCACTTTCTCTTATGCGAATTTATCATACAATTTTGTTCCCTAAGTTGTGGGATATATTGTTTTGGAGATACAGCCGGGTTTCTCTTTTAATCAAATACCCGGTACATGGTAAAGATCTATTATATTTTGCAAAGTAGATGAGAAGCAATTTTGATGATTTTTATATAAAAGGTTGGTCTCATTTGAACATCTCAGAGTCCAAGTCAGGAAATAAAGGCCTCGAGAAATTCCAGATTATTGCCGTTTTATCTCGGAATAAATTAATATTAAATAAAAGCAACCTATATTTTTGATTTGGCAATAATAGATTATTTTCGAAAACAGAAATTCTTACATTCTTCATGTTATTAAATCCAAACTGTCCTCAACGAAATATTTGTTGCATATAATTCTATATGATCGACATGATCAATAATATAAGATGGTAGAATCTTCAGTATTTCTTTTAATTTGAATAGCTCTTGACACCTTATAAATAACCTTCAGAGAAAAAGTGGGTGAGTTTTATTCGAAATTCTTTAACATTATTTTCCACAATCTTTGTCCAATATATATTTCCAAACAAGAACAAAAAGAATTTATTCAAGTTTGTCTAATATTTGATTCCAGAAACAACGACAAATGTAAAACAGTGAAAACAGTGAATACGTTTAAATGAAGTATACAAATTGAGAAGACATTTTTAAAAGTAGAGAGAATACGACATTTTGAGACACAAAAAGTGGTTCCCTAAATAGTATAACATTTTTATCACTGGAATAATATAGAATTATAACAGTATCTGCTTCAATATAAGATAATCTGTGCGGAAGCCCAAAGTGTCATCTGTTAATGTAAGACTAGTAAGCTCACATGTTTATTCAATTCCTCCTACGAACCGCTCAGGAACGATCACGTTCAAGTGTTCCAACCAATTTTGCGATAAAATTATGAATCGGTCATTTCGATACATTTCTATGAGTAGAAAGAATCGTTCCATCCATCAATTTTCATGAATCGTTCAATAATGGTCCGAGCACTGCACTGCACGCAAAAATTGATCCATACAGTTTCAAAATCGTTTTGTGACGATCATAAAACTGCTGGATGGATCGATCTTGTAATAGTAGCACTGGAAGGAGGAGAAATGGGCAAAAGACGTGTCTGTAAAAATGCTAAATTTCTCTCTTGGCTTTATATTGGAGGGTGGTGATAAACAGTATCGATTATAAATAAATAGTAAGGTGTAAATAGCAATGGAAATGAATCAAACATTGGTCGTGTCCACAGCAATATCTGATTTCCAATCGCTTAGTAATCAGTAATCAAAAATCAGTATCTTGTGGACACGACTGATTACTGATGCATCGCTTTGCTCATTTGTCAAACTGACGTTTGTCAAAGGATTTTAAATAACTTAACTAGACAATTACATAAATGTGTATAAGAGGAACTGAAATGAAATAAGAAACTGTATTTTCTGTTCAATATATTTATAATGAAAACGATTATGTGGTATACGGAATAATAGATGTCCATAATAGAATTGGGAAAAAACAGAAATAAATGATAGGTTATGTTATACTATTGTTTATTGAGAGCTGTCATATTGAAGACGTCAACTTTTTGGTCACTGATTACTAAGCGATTAGTAATCAGACACTGTGATGGTTACTGAATTCTCTTTTATAATAATATGTTGCATTATATGCATTGATTTTCAGATAGAGCACGAGAGCAGCAATGAGCTTTCTTAGAACTTCAACTCGGAAACTTTTACATTTTGTAAAAGGTCTGGACGAAAAACGGATGAAAATATTATCGTCTTCGATTGTATGATATTAAATTTTCTATTGTTGAGAGAAATATCCCCTCACAGCATTTTTAGGATTGTGCTGGGGGAAAGTAGAGTTGGCGGGCCAACGCTCCGCATTTTTCTTCGAAATGAGTTTTGGCTTGAATGCCATCAACATTTAAGTAAAATTCAATACTTTTTATACAAATGAAGATACTAATAGCGTCTACGATGGTGTGAGGATTGATTTTTATACACCACATTTAAAAATATTCTCTTCAACTGTATTTTAGAATCAATGCTTTCCTTTTGTTCAGTGTAACTTTTACTTGAGAGTAGAAGTTATTGTTGATTTGAAGAGGGGTTGTCCTGGATTGCTGGTAGGTATATTTGATTTTTTCAGTCAATACTTTATTCTTTCAAAGGAAATACTCCTATACTCTATTTCAAAAAGAAAGATAGGAATAATTTATGATAAGGATTCTATTATGCCATATAAGCTTCATAATACAATACAGATCTCACTATAAGCTTAATTTATTAGTCTCTATCTTTTTTAAGTGGAGTATATCAATGTTCGTGTTTCCAATACGTATCATAAATAGCTTCTAGGAGATACCAGCCTATACAAATTTGTCGAATAATTATTTTAGTTTTAATGTTGGATGCAAATATATTTTTTGCTTTTCTTTCTCAATTATTGTAAAAAAATAGTCAGCTATATTTTTTGGATTGGAAAACAATTCATATTATTGAAGATTTAATACAATGAATTTAACATTCCACTACCTTGAATTTGAAAATTTAAACAGTTATAATATTAACTTATTACTAATTTAACGAACTGAGTTTGATCAAAATAATTAGTGCGAAATGATCATTTTGCGCTTTGTGGACTTGATAGTTTGGGCGAAGCATTTTGGGCGAAGTGTCCATCAACTACTAGTTTTGGGCGAAGTGGACTTTTTGGGCGAAGTATCCACCAACGAGTTTTGGGCTTTGTGGACTTCTAATTACATTGTGTGAAGTGTCTCTAAAACTGGTTTTAGTAAGAAATTTGTCGTTGAATCACAAAATAAACTAACGTATTGTAAGTCTTCTCGAATAATCACAATTTTGCAGTGCTAGACAACTTATTTTTATTTTTGCTCCTAATGAGAAAACTTATCACTTTCAAATTATACATACGATGTTCATCATAATGCTGGTATTCATATTAGGCAAAATCAATGTCCAAAATCTTCGAGTAACGGGAATCGAACATCATTCTCATCATCTGAAAGTTGGTAATTAAACGTTAAATGGAATCCGTACACCAGGTTTAGGTTAAATGGAGTCCAAACTTAGTTCACATTTAAACTGACAAGTCGGTAGATCGATAACTTTATTGAGTAGCTAAACTAGCATAAAAATAAGGAAACCGATTGATCGTCGTTCGATCTGACAAACAGTACATTTTGTTATTTTTATTTAAACTTAAATAGCCATAACCCTGTCAGATTTAAATTAATTCTGGTCCTTTTTTTAATTTTATTTTCCATAAAGTTATTCAATTAACTGGATCTGCACTTTTTGGTTTAAAAATTTTCAGGAATCGAAAAAAAAAATATTTAAAACTTACGATCAGAAGATGTTGATTCTGATTTAGAAGCAATGCGTTTTCAAAAATATTGTTAACTGAGATCAAAACGAGTAATCGTTTTCTGTTCAACTTTTTTGGAACTTTTCAGAGGAGTCGCTGAGTTATACGCGTAAGTTCTGTCACTCTACTGGTTCTGTCTAACCTAATAAAAACAACCAGTAACAAAATATGAAATAAAAAAAAATTATAATTGTCCCCCTAAATTATAATTAGCTGAATTCACGAATGTTCTCGAAACAGAGGCAGACAACCAACACGATGATCTGCTTACGTGAAGAGAATATGCGCTAACCTGATTCAGGCCGCTCGGAACCGAAATGAATATACTTATAGGATTAAGGGCCGCCTATGCCCAGCTGTGGGCGACTTAGGCTGATAGTAACGAAGAAGAAAATGAATGTTCTATTTAAAAATAATTACTAATATGTGGCACCAATGCTTTCCATGTTATATGACCTGGAATCTTCTTAGTATATGCCGCTAAAAGACGACCAGCTTGACAATTCGGCACTAACGTTCGAAGTAAAATATTTTTGTACACACTGCGGTGGCTGTAGGTATGTACCGCCAGAAAAGAGGTGTTTCTACTCTTTGCCGCCAGTCCTTTAATTTTTTACAACATGTCGCGCAATTTACTTGATGCTAGACTCGCATGTTGCTTTTCCTGAATAACTCATTAGTGTGAGTGAGTGAGTGAGTGACGCCTTTGCTGTTTGAGGTTTTAATGGTAACCTGTCTTCTAGATGATTTACTTTCCTAACGATCATTAGTTAGATACACATGCCTTTAAAATAAAAAAATATATAAGAGAAATATATATCGTTAATACCTAAAGGTTGATGAACTCATTCGAATTAGAAATGGGTGAACATATGATCCCAACACATTACATAATGGAAAATATAGATAAACATTATATTTACAAGCTTGTACGTTGCTTTCGGAATTGTTGATCAAATAACTGATAAAGCATAAGTGGTATGTGCCTTACTCTGCCATTGTATTTTCATAAGTTGACTATTTCTGTGCTTTTTCATAATAATAACAAACTAGGACTTACAGTTTACTCAGTACTCAGAACGTGAATAAAGGGCATATTTAAGCAATAATTTCTTACAAACATTTTTAAAATTTTTATGTTCAAGGCCTTTAACAGCCTTAGAAAGAGCATTAAACAGCTCGATATCCAGTGAGTTTTTTGAGCACACTTTATATTTAAACCTTTTTAAATAGTTATTATTACTTTCGGTTCTTGTATCAATGGACTCCGCAGCGATTTCTCAGGCCCCATACGTTCTAGAGACTTGAAATTTCGAATTCGTACTTAGATCGCAGACATCTCGTCGCCTGTTAAGCTCCAAGTGTGATCCAATATTTATTAATTATAATTATCTCATTCAAGTAAGATCACTTTTTCTTCGACATGGAACAACGGAACAGCAATGTCGGACAATGGGATCCGTCACTGGAAATACGCACGAGCATGGATCGTATATATACGTCTCTGTTCTCTGGTATATAGGTACTCTCTGGCAGATCGTATATATTACTCTATAGTTATGTTTGTTCTGGTAGAAAAACAGTAATTTGTAACGGAATTGCTGTTTGCTGTTGCTGGCAAACAGATATACATTAGTATAATTATGTTCAAATCGAGAGAAGGAGAGTAATAGTAAGTACTCATCGGTACGGCTTAGATGCCTAATAAAAACTATTTTTAATTTTTTTTCAAAAATTCCACCTGTTGTTCTAATTTGGTTTGCCGATCTGGTGCCATACCGATGGTAGTGTGAGTTTAGCTTTAGACTATTTTTACCTCCATAAATTTCTATCAGCTGATGCCAAATGTACATGGCTGGAACAGTTAAAATTTTAAAATTGATAAAATAAGGCCTGCAATGATCGCTTTGACCAATCCCGGCGATTGTTCGAACAGCTTTTTTCTGCAATCGAAAAATTGTACTGGCGCTGGAACAGTTTCCCCAAAGAACAATACCATAGGATAGGTGTGCGTGAAACAAGGAGTGATTGGCACTAAATACTGATGTACTGCAGAGCTCCATCCTTTGAGCCATCAGATTACAAGTATTTCTAAGACCATCAATATCCTGAACACAACAAAGAATGAACGTATCTTCTGCAAAACAGACACGCTGGCGACAAAAATGAAAACAGATCATTAGTATAAATTATAAGTAGTAGTGGTCCTAAGACGGAGCCTTGAGGAACGCCACTATCTAATAAATGAAAAACAGAGCTTTTTCCTTTCACCGAAACACAAAGAGATAAGTAAGACTTGATTAATTGCAATGTGTTACCCCGCACACAATAAAGATAAAGCTTTTCTAAAAGAACTTTATGTGAGATAAAGTCAAAGGCTTTACTAAAGTAACATAACATCAGGCCAACATAATTTCCTTTTTCAAGGCCGTCGACCATTTTCTGTACAATAGAAACTAGCGCTTGAATTGTGGTTCGTCCCTCTCGAAAGACAAACTGAGAGTCGTTTAAGAGATTATTTGAATCAAAATAGCAGCATAGTTTGGCTTTCATTATTATTTCAAATATTTTACCAAAAATAGGAACAACAGAGATCGTCCGGAGTTTTCGACTAATTCCCTATCCTTTACAAATGGCACCACTTTTGATACTTTGAATGAATGTGTATAGAGTGTATAATGTATACTGTTTCTTTAAGTCATCATTTTCTCATTCCATCTTACGAGATTGCCTTTCTGTCGGTCTTCGATCTTCCGATCTGAGCTTTCATCTTTCTCGTTGCAGCTTCCTAGTTTTTTTCTAATTATGTCCATACCATCTTCTGTTTCTCTCTAAACTTCTTTAATTGTGTTGTCTCTCTTTGGTATTCCATCAGTATTAGTTTAGTTCATATCTTTAAATTCTTGTTGTTTTTTTACTTAAAATGTACTTAAAATTTTTGCTAACTTTGGATTTATAAAGAAGGAATATCTGTGAAATAAAAATGACAATTTAAGTGTAAGGAGTCGACGCCGTGAATTCGGATCTGAAGCCTGCTAAAGCCTCAAGTTTGATATTATGGTACGATAGAAACTAACAAACAGTCTGAATTAGTACTGAACTAAGGTTGATTATGAATACAACTGTAGTTATCTGACGCTAATGTGATGGTAATTTTATTCAGCGTGAAGAAACGAATTAGAATCTGTATTTTCAATTTTGTCCTAGGATGAAACGTGTTGCCAGTATATCGAGAGCTTACTTCATCCAAGATTCATCAAAAACTTTCAAGGCGTTTGAGTTACCTGCTTAAAAAAAGTTTTTATATTTATACAAAGACAGCGATTACCAAATATACAAGGATCATTTCTTCACTGTAATAGCTTTATAAATGAGTATTATTATTGTTGTTAAGGTATGAGTTTTATTTATATTGATAGTTTTATAAGAACACAAAAGCTTCCATTATGCGAATACTATAATTATCGTTAAATTTACTTTCGAAAATTTCATAACACACCTGTCGCATTAGCAGAGTAAGTAAGGCTTTCAACATAAATTTCATCATATTTATGCTAAATCGATAGAAGCTCGTGCAGTTCTTTATTAATCTTTTATAAGTGTATTGACGGTTACGGATCCACGGTTTGCTTCTCTGAAAAAGTTTTTGTATATTTTGTATATAAATATGTTTTCCTAAGTCTTATGTTCCCTAATTTCATTTAAACTTGAAAAAATGTGGATCTAGAAAATATAAAATTGTGTCAATGTTAAGAGAAGCTTCAACTTGGTATTCATAAGAACAGTTTTGTGAGGTATACTCTCGAAAAAAGTGAGCTACGAGTATTCTAGTCTATTTGAGTAACCAGTTCTACTGAGACACAGATGGATTGGTTTGCCAAAAATTTCCAACGCTATCAAATCCTAAAAACTGATGATGATCACCTGTTTAGTAGGTTATAATTATATTGTTACATCCATCCTGCACAGTATTTGACGTAAGAAAAAAATATTTTGACGCAATTGTAATTGATTTAATATTGACAAGTAATATCCTCACCTACAAGACTGTACTATCCAAGATAGTAAATTTCAAAACAAAATTTTTTGAGATATAATTTTTTTTAAAGGAAAATCATTTTAATTTTCAGAGTTGAATCAAAAATCATCTTGAAGAAAAGCTTCCTTATCTTTTGATAATATACTAATTGTTTATAAAAGAATCCATTGTTTTTAAAACATTTAAACATTTATTTAAAATGTAAAGGGCTATGTTAATTCAACTCACAGTCCAATTTTATATCCGGGTCAAAGTTTCATTAATTCGTAGGGTGTATGAATCTGTCATTTTCAATGATCTCAATGACTGAGTCAGGCATACAGAACTTTGCAAATATTATGGAGTGGCATGCAATTTAAGTGATAAGTGTGAATTGAAGGTTTCTCGAAAAGTATAGATACTCATATTGGTTTGTATGGGAACAAATGACTGTGATCAAAATGTGTGTCCGAAATACCAATATAAGAATATTGTTTGACACTATCCTATATATCTCCGAGGCACGATTTTTTCAAAATCTGAAAAAAAAAAATCATTTGAAGAGCAGGCAAATAAAGAATTAGGTATTATCTTATAATGAGGCTATTTAGACATTTTTAAAACAATTGCAAACAGAAAGTTCTAGATAGTTCTATTGAAAGATCAAATATCCCGATGGCCTGTACTCAGCGGAAAGGTAAATTTCTCAAAATTCATTGAAGTGAAATTTGAATAACCTTTTCATTGGTATACCTACATGTTATTACATAAAATTGTCATAGCCTTGCGGTTGGAGGTTTTTGTTTTGGCTGTTGAATATAAAGCAGACAGGGTTCGCGTTCCCCTTCAAGGCAGTTTTTTTTTCGCCTATTTCTTATCAATAAATATACTATATATTTTTTTAAATCGGGGTCTATATTAAGATCTTCAGAAAATGTACAATTACATCCAATTTATATTGAGTGTTCATGTTTTATCAATATTTCTTATTTTTTTTATTAATTTTATTTTTTCTGTGTATTTTATGAAAAATTACTTTGAACAAAAGTTGTAGGTACTGATTATATCTATAAGCCAAAATTATTTCTGATGATATATACACTACGGCTCTTTTTTGATAATTTTTTTAAATGTTTGAACGGTCGCCATTTTGAAACTACTTACCGGATACAGCCCAGTAACGAACTCGGCCGAGATATTTGACAGAATAATTTTTTTAGCAAATTTGAACTTGATACCTCCATAACTGCGACCTCTATCGTGTTAACAAATTTCGTAATATCCCATATATATATATAAACTTTTGAACCAAATGTTTTTTTGGACTAACTTATAGACATATAACAACATGTCGTTGAAATTTTTTCGAAATTCAAAAGTGTGAACCATCGCAATAGGTACATTTCTATGAGAAATTTACCTAATAAAAAAGTCACTCGAAGTAGGCTATTGAAAATGCGAGTGATTTCTCAGCATGCTAGAGTAAGATGGGAAATAGTTGTCATGTCATAAACAATGAGTGTGTTTGGATCATCAGTTAAATCAGCCAACGGTCGAGGGTAGCAATAATAATAATCACACATTATGAATAAATTTTTGTGCTTAGTGTGTTGAGAAATTGTTTAATTTATTATGAACAAGTGAAATTTTTGAAAAAAAAAAATAAAAAATAGTTTTTATAGGGCATTTAAGATTTAAACCGTACCGATGAGTACCTACTATTGCTATCCTTTTCTCGATTTCAACTATACTTATGTATATGTGTTTGCCAGCAACAGCAATTCCATAACAAATTACTGTTTGTCTACCACAACACAAAATTAAACTTTAAATTAACAATAACGTCTGACGTCTGACAATTGCGACATAACCATAGACGATCTTCCAGAAAGTACCTATATAAGGACGTATATATACGCTCTATGCTCGTGCGTAATTCCAGTGTCGTTCCATGTCGTCAAAATAATGATCTTGGTTGAATGAGATTGAATGAGATAATTATAATTACCAATATTGGATCACACTTGGAGCTTAACAGGCGGCAAGATGTCTGCGATCTAAGAACGAATTCGAAATTTCAAGTCTCTAGACCGTATGGGGCCTGAGAAATCGCTGCGGAGTCCATTGATACAAGAACCAAAAGTAATAAAAACTATTTAATAAATTACAAAAAGACAACTGCACTAGATAAATTTGTATATTGATGATAATTGCGCTTTTTTCATAATCTTGTCAATATCCATTGTCATGTTAACCATGACGTTAAAGACAATAAGTTGTATTATTAATTTCAAGCTAAATCTATTCGTTTTTAAACGGTTTTGTGAATATTTCAGAGAACATCCGTCTAAAACGCCAAATACTAAACCACCTGCCTTAATTGAAACTGTCAGATAATCAATTGAATAGTATTCGAATACCTACACCATTCCAATAAAATTCACGTAAGCTACGGAACATCAAAGAAAGCTTTGCTTTCCCAGTACCAATTTATTTTTTTAAGGGGCTCGTAAACAAGATCCCTAAAACTAGCGAAGCAAAGTGATCAGAATCTAAAATACATAATTGTTGCTTGTAGCGCAATTAGGGGTGCTAATTAAGTGCTGTATGCAGAAATTAATTGCTCTTATAGTTTTTCGGAAAATGGCTACTTCGCTGGCTTTAGACTAAAGAAAAAAAAAGACTAAAATCAACCTTTAAAAATCAACTGTTTTGAGAACTTTTTTTTAATGCTTTTAGTGGTAATTAGGTGCTGTATTTCGAAATTTACATATACATTTCTTTGGAAAATGACTGCTTTGCTATTAGAAATCAACTTTTTTGAGATTTTTTTTAGTGCTTGTAGAGCTGTATTCCGAAATTATTTGCTCTTACAGTTTTTGAAAAATGCCCTAGATCTAAAGCCAGCAAATCAGCCATTAAAAAAAACTATAACAGCAAATAATTACGGAACACAGAATTTAATTACTTCTACAACTAAAAAATAAGTTCTTTTGCTTTAGATCTAAGGCTAGCAAAGCAGCCATTTTTCAAAAAAACTATAAGAGCAAATAATTCCTAAATACAGTACCTACATAATTAGCCCTACAAGCACCAAAGAAGACTTTCTAAAAAAAATGATTTATAAAAGCAAATCAGCCATTTTCCAAAACACTATAAGAGCAATTAATTTTGGAATACAGCAATTAATTAACACTTAATTAGCCCTACAAGCATTAAAACAGAAGTTCTTAAAAAGTTGATTTTTAAAGGATGCTGTGCTAATTTTAGTCTAAGGCTGGCAAAGCAGCCATTTTCCAAATAACTATAAGAGCAATTAATTTCGGGATACAGCAACTAATTAGCACCTAATGTGCGCTACTAGCACCAAATATGTATTTTGGGTTCTGCTCACTTTGCTCTGTTAGATTTAGAGACGTCTTAAAACAAGCATTACCTAATGAATCAATAGAACTGATACGTCGATTGATAAACAGTACAGAAATTATCAGTTCACTTCAGTCGTTTCCCTATGTTCTTAAGGTCTACAAAAAGAAGTTCGAATGTATTTCGATGGTCATATAGATATTTTGAATATTTGCTATGATCATAAAATCATTTCAGATATATGTATTTCTTTCAGAATTAATCAAATATATATTTTTGTCCCATAGAATGACAAGTGATATTCCAATATTATACAAACTTTTCCTATAGTTTTTAAGAATATTTTCCAATATACATTTAACAGTAGTTCGCTGTTACAGTGAATGAATAAACATATTGCTGATCTACATCTCCTGAATTCTGGTGTAATATGATTTAGCTGTGATGTTCATGGAAGATGTAGAATTTTTTTTTAGTGTCTTCTCGTCTTTGTGTGGAATGAGTAGAAAAGTTTGGGTTTATATTTGGGGGAACACGATCACAGCTTTCACATGGAAAGAAAGATTTGGCTGTTCTCGCATCAATTCCCCAAGTGAATGTAATTCTGAGAAGTTCTTACAATATCGCCGGAGCCAACATATCATTTCCTGCAAGAAATAGAATTGCCAAACCCGTTCTTTGACACAGCGCTGTAGGGAGTTGTTGTGCCAAGAAGAAGTGCTCGCAATTTCGGATGCTTTTTTAATAATTTAAGACGCAGCAGAGCTGGATCTATCTCGACCTCCATCCAAATACAAACACACAAAGTAAAACAGTGTTCCAGATTCTAGAATGGCTTTGGAAATGCTATTTCAAGTAGTAGATAATCCATTTGCTCTATGTGCCATCAGACAGAATGCAGCGTCTGGCTTAGAGAAATGTTTGATTTGTTTTTACGAACCGAAGAGCACATGAGTAATGTATTTAATATTCATGATGAATAGTATTTCTTATCGTAGAAATTTTATAATGTTTTAGCAATATCTACTGCATCAACTACTGCGATCTGTTTAGTGGGATAAGCTTTTAATAATATCTCGTCAATTCCATTGAATATAGATCTGATCTGTTCGTGTGTTAGTTTTTATCCAAGACAAATAATAATGGTCAGTTAATTTTTTTATATCATTTCAGCATATATATATATATATATATATATATATATATATATATATATATATATATATATATATATATATATATATATATTTTTAAAAATGGCGCTATTTTTAATCGATATAATTTAAGACATTGTAATACAAACAACCCTGAACAAATGTTGTTTTATGTTCCAAACTATATTAGTCTATGGATATTTTGAAGAAAATTATTTTTTTCCAGATTTTTCTCTGAGATACACGTTAGAGCAAGAGGTAAGGGGCTTTACGCTGAATATTTTAAAAGTTTCATTAAAATCGGGAAGCAAAACACGTTTTTTAGCTATTTCCTAGCAAACAATAAGAGAAGGATTCCCAATCTGTGTCAACGGCGAGCCATATTGATACCCTACATAACAAAAAGAAAACAATAACATCGGTTCATCTGTACTGAAGAAAATCTTGACTTAGACAGACATACAAATGGCTGAAACTATTTTTTTTGAACTCTAGGAACTCTGAAACGTAAAAATCTAATGAAAACCGGACAAGGAAAATTTTTCACCATCATAATATATACCTAGGTATTTTCTTCACCAGGCTACTTGTAAAAGATTGTTTTATTCCTTACAAGTTAGAATTTTCTACAGGTTTTATATCCACGATTTATCGTTACATTTTAAAATGGCTAAGTTATTAAAATAATATATACCTATGACATTTCAAATAAGGCACATAAATAATAGTAGGAATCAGTCATCATTTCGAATTTAGATTACCAGTAACGGAAAGTCGAACGAGTGATACTGAGTATATGTGACGGGTTGTTCTGAACTTTAAGATTTTCGCCAATTTCAGACGCTTTACAAAATATGCATGATAAAAACACTTACCAGACTAACATGGAAGGCACTAGATTTTTTTTCAGAATACTTTCTGAAATACACAACAAAAATAATGTAAGATTATAAATCCAATCCTTTAATTCTTCATAGAAATTTAATCTTATTGTAGAAGATTGTTCAGCATCCATCTCGTTACATTAGTCTAAATTGGTAAATATACCAATAATGTTCACAACATCTACTGTATTGTAACGTGAAGACTTATCCGAATAATGAACTAGACACACAATGCACATTCCAGAAAGAACGGGAGACATCGGAGGCAACCAGAATAAGTCCTGGTCTACTCTCGAAGCCATATACTGAGAAATAACCTCCAGAAACAACGAAAACAACACTGGAATCATCTAGAGCTTTTTAGGTTAGATATATAATGTCGATGGCCATCCTGACATGGCACAGTTAGTGATAGATAGTCAGTCATAGATCACAATCGGTCATAGACCATAGACAGTAGAAAGTCGTATATATATATAGTCAGAGAAATAAGTGTGAATATAAATGTGTATATAGTCGTGTAGTTATTAGTGAAAATAAATCGAACCCAGTTTTAATATAAATCCCCGTTACAGTATGTAATATGAAAAAGAAACACAAAGTCTTCTCCACAGTTTATTCTTAAAGGTTAATTATTGAGACATGTTTCGAGATTGTACAATCTCATTTTCAATCAAAAAGCTCAAAGTTATGGAGATGAAAATATTAAAATTTTAAGAAAAAGTAAATACTAGAACTACATCGTTGGTCAGCTGAGCTTTTACCATCAGCTGACCAACGATGTAGTCACCGGGCAAGGGCACCCATTTAATTGTTTTAGTTTTCATGTATTTATTTTAATTTTTGCATTGGTTTGGGACCGTTTTTCTAGTTTTTCCTTTTTCTTAGAATTTTTATATTTTCATCTCCATAACTTTGAACGTTTTGATTGAAACTGAGTTTGTACAATCTCGAAACATGTCTCAATAATTAACCTTTAAGAATAAACTGTGAAGAAGACTTTGTGTTTCATATTCATCTTACCACTCCACTCCACTTCGAAAATGGACTTCTACTACCATTATCTACTGTATGTGCTTCAACCCTCATTTATCAAAATACTACGTCAGCGTTATTTAGCTCAATATCTCAGTTGTACTTCAAAACTTTGCAATGTAGTGAACTGCCCACGTACCTTCTAAATACTTATGAGATATCATTATTGAATGTTGGCTATTGGGATCTTTCGAATGGGCATACGCTGCTGATTAAACCTGGTAGCTAACAATATCACTACGATACGCGCGAAACTTAAAATCTCTTAAAATTTGTATTTTTGACGGACAAACCAAACGGACGAATTATACAATTCGACTGTTTGTCTGCTTGTTTTTTTCTATGGATGCTCGTGCTTTTTTACTTAGATAGAGGAGAATTCAGAATTGGTCCAATAGAAAACAAACCGATATGTCCTTCCCTCCAAAAATCACTCCTGGAGGGCTTGGAGGGGAAAATTTTTCTCGAAAATCATAAATCTGAGATGACAGAATTAAAGATAAGACCATATTTGGAAACTTTTAAATTGAACAATTTTTCAAAAGAGTTGAGATTTTCATTTTTTAGCAATGGTTAAGACTGAAATATGTGTATATCCGCTATGTGGAAGGGGTAACATTTCTCTAAAATTGAAAATATGAGACGGCCAAATTAATGAAGAGCTTACATATAGCAATATTCTACGGTTTTCGACTTACAGCAGTGGTAAAGTCAGAAATATGTGTATTTTCGCAGAGATGTTTTGCGATCTCTAAAGTACAAGCAAAGAATATACATCGGTAAAGGGATAAGTATTATCTTCTTTGGTATTAGTGAACGTTCAACGATTTTCATTACGAATGTTACACTCAAAAGTGAGAAATAAATATTTCTCACCAAAAGTTGGAGCAACTTTATTAGTTGGTGCTTAGGTGAAATGTGACTCATAATACAGAATCTTTTATAAATTATAGGTAGATATTTTTGTAGTTATTGGTTTTCAAGGAATATTAGGCAAGGCATAGACTCGTAGGTATATAGTTCAATAATAATTATAATACATTAAAACTGCGAAAGTTTGTAACATAAATATTTTTTATTTAAAATCAACTTTCAAAACAAACTAATATAAATTAACAAAATAAAGAGCTTTCAAGGTTTATTCTCTGTAAACCTCTCTGTTTTAAGCACTCAATATTGGAGGATTGACAGTACACGTGCGATTTACGTCAAAGTCTATTGACATTGATTGAGCTGTTAAAACCATTAGAATTTACCAAAATACTGGACAATCCGAATTTGGTGGATATATGTTATATATATATATATATATATATATATATATATATATATATATATATATAATGAATTTTTAATGATTGGGGTTGCAGTCAAAATGCCAATAAAATTAAAACTCTTTAATCAATGTCGAGCTTTCGGTAACGCTTGTTACCTTCATCGGGACAAAAATCGTGAGATTAATGAAATTTACCAGCTACAAACATTTGTTATTATGCATTTATTTTTTATTTATTTTTTATTTTTAAAGTTAAATGCATAATAACAAATGTTTGTAGCTGGTAAATTTCATTAATCTCACGATTTTTGTCCCGATGAAGGTAACAAGCGTTACCGAAAGCTCGACATTGATTAAAGAGTTTTAATTTTATTGGCATTTTGACTGCAACCCCAATCATTAAAAATTCATTATATATATATATATATATATATATATATATATATATATATATATATATATATATATATATATATATATATAACATATATCCACCAAATTCGGATTGTCCAGTATTTTGGTAAATTCTAATGGTTTTAACAGCTCAATCAATGTCAATAGACTTTGACGTAAATCGCACGTGTACTGTCAATCCTCCAATATTGAGTGCTTAAAACAGAGAGGTTTACAGAGAATAAACCTTGAAAGCTCTTTATTTTGTTAATTTATATTAGTTTGTTTTGAAAGTTGATTTTAAATAAAAAATATTTATGTTACAAACTTTCGCAGTTTTAATGTATTATAATTATTATTGAACTATATACCTACGAGTCTATGCCTTGCCTAATATTCCTTGAAAACCAATAACTACAAAAATATCTACCTATAATTTATAAAAGATTCTGTATTATGAGTCACATTTCACCTAAGCACCAACTAATAAAGTTGCTCCAACTTTTGGTGAGAAATATTTATTTCTCACTTTTGAGTGTAACATTCGTAATGAAAATCGTTGAACGTTCACTAATACCAAAGAAGATAATACTTATCCCTTTACCGATGTATATTCTTTGCTTGTACTTTAGAGATCGCAAAACATCTCTGCGAAAATACACATATTTCTGACTTTACCACTGCTGTAAGTCGAAAACCGTAGAATATTGCTATATGTAAGCTCTTCATTAATTTGGCCGTCTCATATTTTCAATTTTAGAGAAATGTTACCCCTTCCACATAGCGGATATACACATATTTCAGTCTTAACCATTGCTAAAAAATGAAAATCTCAACTCTTTTGAAAAATTGTTCAATTTAAAAGTTTCCAAATATGGTCTTATCTTTAATTCTGTCATCTCAGATTTATGATTTTCGAGAAAAATTTTCCCCTCCAAGCCCTCCAGGAGTGATTTTTGGAGGGAAGGACATATCGGTTTGTTTTCTATTGGACCAATTCTGAATTCTCCTCTATCTAAGTAAAAAAGCACGAGCATCCATAGAAAAAAACAAGCAGACAAACAGTCGAATTGTATAATTCGTCCGTTTGGTTTGTCCGTCAAAAATACAAATTTTAAGAGATTTTAAGTTTCGCGCGTATCGTAGTGATATTGTTAGCTACCAGGTTTAATCAGCAGCGTATGCCCATTCGAAAGATCCCAATAGCCAACATTCAATAATGATATCTCATAAGTATTTAGAAGGTACGTGGGCAGTTCACTACATTGCAAAGTTTTGAAGTACAACTGAGATATTGAGCTAAATAACGCTGACGTAGTATTTTGATAAATGAGGGTTGAAGCACATACAGTAGATAATGGTAGTAGAAGTCCATTTTCGAAGTGGAGTGGAGTGGTAAGATGAATATGAAACACAAAGTCTTCTTCTTCACAGTTTATTCTTAAAGGTTAATTATTGAGACATGTTTCGAGATTGTACAAACTCAGTTTCAATCAAAACGTTCAAAGTTATGGAGATGAAAATATAAAAATTCTAAGAAAAAGGAAAAACTAGAAAAACGGTCCCAAACCAATGCAAAAATTAAAATAAATACATGAAAACTAAAACAATTAAATGGGTGCCCTTGCCCGGTGACTACATCGTTGGTCAGCTGATGGTAAAAGCTCAGCTGACCAACGATGTAGTTCTAGTATTTACTTTTTCTTAAAATTTTAATATTTTCATCTCCATAACTTTGAGCTTTTTGATTGAAAATGAGATTGTACAATCTCGAAACATGTCTCAATAATTAACCTTTAAGAATAAACTGTGGAGAAGACTTTGTGTTTCTTTTTCATATTACATACTGTAACGGGGATTTATATTAAAACTGGGTTCGATTTATTTTCACTAATAACTACACGACTATATACACATTTATATTCACACTTATTTCTCTGACTATATATATATACGACTTTCTACTGTCTATGGTCTATGACCGATTGTGATCTATGACTGACTATCTATCACTAACTGTGCCATGTCAGGATGGCCATCGACATTATATATCTAACCTAAAAAGCTCTAGATGATTCCAGTGTTGTTTTCGTTGTTTCTGGAGGTTATTTCTCAGTATATGGCTTCGAGAGTAGACCAGGACTTATTCTGGTTGCCTCCGATGTCTCCCGTTCTTTCTGGAATGTGCATTGTGTGTCTAGTTCATTATTCGGATAAGTCTTCACGTTACAATACAGTAGATGTTGTGAACATTATTGGTATATTTACCAATTTAGACTAATGTAACGAGATGGATGCTGAACAATCTTCTACAATAAGATTAAATTTCTATGAAGAATTAAAGGATTGGATTTATAATCTTACATTATTTTTGTTGTGTATTTCAGAAAGTATTCTGAAAAAAAATCTAGTGCCTTCCATGTTAGTCTGGTAAGTGTTTTTATCATTCATATTTTGTAAAGCGTCTGAAATTGGCGAAAATCTTAAAGTTCAGAACAACCCGTCACATATACTCAGTATCACTCGTTCGACTTTCCGTTACTGGTAATCTAAATTCGAAATGATGACTGATTCCTACTATTATTTATGTGCCTTATTTGAAATGTCATAGGTATATATTATTTTAATAACTTAGCCATTTTAAAATGTAACGATAAATCGTGGATATAAAACCTGTAGAAAATTCTAACTTGTAAGGAATAAAACAATCTTTTACAAGTAGCCTGGTGAAGAAAATACCTAGGTATATATTATGATGGTGAAAAATTTTCCTTGTCCGGTTTTCATTAGATTTTTACGTTTCAGAGTTCCTAGAGTTCAAAAAAATAGTTTCAGCCATTTGTATGTCTGTCTAAGTCAAGATTTTCTTCAGTACAGATGAACCGATGTTATTGTTTTCTTTTTGTTATGTAGGGTATCAATATGGCTCGCCGTTGACACAGATTGGGAATCCTTCTCTTATTGTTTGCTAGGAAATAGCTAAAAAACGTGTTTTGCTTCCCGATTTTAATGAAACTTTTAAAATATTCAGCGTAAAGCCCCTTACCTCTTGCTCTAACGTGTATCTCAGAGAAAAATCTGGAAAAAAATAATTTTCTTCAAAATATCCATAGACTAATATAGTTTGGAACATAAAACAACATTTGTTCAGGGTTGTTTGTACTACAATGTCTTAAATTATATCGATTAAAAATAGCGCCATTTTTAATGCGGGATTCATATGAAAAAACTATCATTATCTTTATCTTTTTGCATAATCATCAAGATGTTCTATTAACAGCATATGGAGAATACTTCTTGAAAATTTTTGATCTTAGATTTTGAAATACCCATTCCATCTTCTACCTATGTGTCTGATGGAAGAAGACTTTCTCTACTAAAATTTAAAGATGATTGGAAAAAATAATACTGTAGCCTACATAAGGAGCTATTGCAACAAATTTTGCAATATTACTTTATCATGGGCTTCATCAAAACCTTCGCCATTTTCCCTATTATCGTTCTTACATATTTATAGATATGTTTTTATATTATGTTCTAGTTGTCTGAATATGTTGTTAAATCTATTCAGATAGTGAACAAAATATAAATTTAGGGCTTTTTCTTCTTTTTTGCATTTTCAATATAATCCGGTATATTATTATATTTAAAAAATAGCCATTTTTACAAATAAACATGAAAATGATAATATAAATAAATGTGACACAGAATAAGTCAATAACAATTTATCAATATACGTAACCATTACAACGGTTTATTTTTAGGAATTACTGAGATGAGAGTGAATGAATATAATGCCTGTAGGACTATGTTTGATTTTATATTTGTTAAGACAATTAGAAATGTAATTTCTTAAAATCAAATATACAGGGTTAAAAAAAGTTGCATTGATAACTTATGACCTGACCGTGTATAGTCAATTTGGAAACGGCATTGTATTACAAAATTGTTCTAAAAAACATGTAAAAAATTATATATAATAACTTTATTATATATAATAACTTTAAGTAATAGGGTCATTCAAAACTATCTATTTTTCAATAATTTTCTCCTATATCGATTAAGTCAGTTACAATTGTCCCGAAAATAAATAGATGAAATGTACATTACTTTTGCGCTATTACCAATTGTTATGAGATAACCTACAAAAAGGATGCAAATGGGATACCCTGTAAAAAAATTCAACTGTCTCTGAGCTGTGAATTCGAAGAAAATACGGACAAACAGACAGACACCACTGTGATCTTAAAAGGGTTCCATATTTTCATCGGATAAAGGGTACCCTAAAAATGAGTAACTATAGATTGTTAAGGAAAAAACGAAGACAAGTTTCAAAATCCGCCTTCTGAGGAGACAATGTCAAATCTTACCTCAAGTTATACTGCAGAATTTATTTGAGAAATATTTATAGAAGCCTTAAAAACTCTGATTTCCGACATTTCTTGTTTCCACAATTTTACTTTAGAATTTTAAAAATAACAGTTTTTCATAAAATTCAAAATTACCTACAATAGCAAAAACAGGATTTTTTCTTGAATTTAAATCACAAATTACCGTCTGAAATCTAGAGCAAGGGAGATTGGCTACGAAATTTCAGCTTTTTTCTGGGAGATCAATTCGACTGAATGTCAGGGCAGCGAAGCAAGAAAAATTAGATGAATGAAATCATCACATAGTCTGCAGGTTATTTTCAACAGGGAACTCCTTTGATATGCAAATTCCATGAACTAATTCGACTATGTGGAAAAACATGCTTAATGTAATCTCTTAACATATCTAGTCATCTTGGACTGGGCTATGATAAAAAGCAGAATAGTGATGGCGCCACATCCTTCAAAAAATAACTGTCAAGTACTATACAGAAAATAATCCTCATACTCGATCCCAAACTCCATCCCATCGTATGTGATCCCTCTAATAAAATTTTGGCCGCACATCGTTTCGCAGCCACCAAGTTAACCCTGCCAACTCGATTTCTTGTCGAGATTTTATCTCGGTTGGCGAAGGAGAAGTGGAAGTGAGATATATATATATATATATATATATATATATTTCTTGGAAAAAGTATATCTTGGCTCCCTCCCTTTCCCCGGCTTCAATTAATGTGCTGCTACACAGCTTTTGGTGCTGCATAGTCGACATAAACTCTGCGGCTGTATTGGATAGGTATAAAGTGCAGGATATTGCTCCGTTAATCCAAATGGAGACTTATGAGACGAGAAAGAGCACGTAAGCGGCTTCGATAATAAAAAGCAATTTTGACAAAATATACTTGATGACAAAGTAATTGTTGAAGGAATAAATATTTGTATTTTAAATCAATTTGGTCGGTTGAAAGTTGCTGAAGGGATTCGTCACAAATTGTTAACATGTTCCTTTTTTAAAAAAAATATCTGTTGCGCTCACTAATATGACTTATTCTACATCTTCATAGCATATAAGTTATTTTCTGTATCTTTATTTTGTCAGCTCTAGAACCGTTTTGTTCTCTTGAGAACTAGTGAATATGTACAACCATTTTACAGCCTGGCGAGACAAATTGCCATCGTTTCAACTTTGCCCTTGGAAAAACTGATTAGCCAAAATATGAATAAAAAGGTGAAGAAATTTAGAATATTATTTGCATGCAGCTTTTTTCTTGCTTCTTCCCAGAGCTTCGCTATGAATTAAAATAATTATGGCATGTATGAACAAATAGACATTGGCTCAGGTTATTGAGAAGCGTGAAAATCGTGCATCTGTTGGAACCGAATACCAGAAACCGAAAAATTAAATCGATATTACAATATTCTCTTTTCAAAGTTATTTCCTGTAGAGAAATTTATATCTGAATACAACATTTCTCTGGTCTAGTGTTCAGTATGAAATCCACGAAAACCAATTACTAAACCTAACTTATCAAATAACGACTATCTATCTAACATATTATTGTTTAATGCTAAAGTATTTAAAAAAAAATATTTCGCCAGTGCCTGAACAGTCGTATGGACCAGTATTTGCAAAAATTTTGTTATATGAAAAATGTTACATTTGAATAGACCATAATACCTATATAGAAAATCATCTTAATGGATATGATGATAATTTTAAAGAAGAACTGAGTGCAACCTTCTTAAACGCTTTCGCCATTATTTTCTATGAAATTATTATTGTGAAAAGTATACTAAAATACTATTAAAATCAACTATATTAGCGGCCTTCTACCGGCCTGAATTGCCTACAATGAAAAATCTGAAGCTAAAACAAACTATAATAATCAAATTGCTACTTGGATTTACCAACCTTCTCGAAATATTTATTTCCTTCTCTGTAGTATTTTAAATAATATCAAATAAATCAAGCTCAGAGAGCTCCATCTCTTGGTTAAAATGATTCCAGTCAAGCTAACTGATGAAAACAGACCACGTTTTACGTTAGATTAATAGTATAATGTGTTATACAGGTGTGGTAGTGAATGTTATCAAAAATGTCGATCGAGTTTATTATGTACTAGATGAATCACGTGACTTCGTTTGTTTATTCTGTAAATTTCATCACCATAATTTTTCATGTGAAGTGTGAGCCTAGTTAATAATTCATGGTGTGAACCCTGCTTATTATTTTGTGAGCTTGGCTTCTAATTATTCAGCAACAGATGTCGCATTCGGTACTATATTTCATTCAAATGAAGATCTTGTCCAGGACAAAACTTATTCTCAACTGTAGCTAAGTATATTACCAGTTTAAATATATCATTGTGCACGATGGGAACCTTGTACCTATTGCAACATACAAACACTATGCATCTGTGATCTGCAACAATCCAAATCATTTTATTTTAATGATAATCACACATTTATAGAGGTCACATGTTTCTACACACTTGCATCTAATTCAGACGAAATACATTGAGTATTAAGTTTCCTTTGAGGCCTGAATTATTTATTTTGTAAAAAACTAACTATAATGCACAAAAGTTTGTTTCCTTTATTCAATAGTAACTGAAAGTCAGCATTTCTAGAAAAAAAACTACATTGTGCTATTCTACAGGAAATTGTTACCATGGCTAACTACTAGAAAATAAACAAACAACAAATAAACAATATTTATATGTTACATCTGGATAAAACAGAATATTTGGCCCTTGTTTCTTCAACAAAATTGTTCACATTTACAATAAACTGTGTATTATTGATCCATACTACTGATGAATAACTATTGATTTTAGCTTGAAGTCCAACAAGTGGTAAATCATCTTGACTTTCTCAACAGAAGACTTTATCTTGCGTTTGATTTCCAGTCTCATTATTTTCAAAATCAAAAACAATACAGTCTAATAAAATGGAATTTCGGTTGAATGCTTCATCATTTTCGTCATTAATGGTACTTTCAATATCACTTGTAACTGTGTTAGAATCGCTTGTTATTTCATCAAGCAAACAATCAAATTCTGTTAAATTCATAGCTTCAAGATCAGCTAACATCCATGACTTTTTATAACTTAAAATTGAAAAATAGCTGTATCTGCAGTATCTGCCAAGTAGCAGGTGTAAACAAAAAACAAAAATCATAACCCAGATTCTTAAAACTAAAATGTTTCATATTTATATACTTCTTTGAAGTTTTTAGAACAGCTTACGAGACAAATCGCGTCTAAATTTGAAGTAAAACTCTTTGATATATTCTATTTTGTAAGTAATAAATACCTTTGGATATTTACAAAAATATCCAAATACTGACAGAAATGTACATATAGCAAGTTCACACTCTACATACGTGTTAGAATGCATATATGCAACCTATCTTACAATGTGGTTGGATCTGAAAACCAGCAGGAAGATAATAGATTGACATTAGAAAGGTGGTTAGCAGTGACAACTACTTAACCTGAAAGGGTTAAGTCAATTTTGCATCATGAAATGACATGTTAGTTGTTTTTACAACATCTTTAGAAAGTCGAGTTAATTCTGCTTTCTAAAAACAACCAACATACCTCCCATTCACATCAAAACTGTAGTAGACGTTCAACGAAATACAATATTTAATTAAATCAATCCAAACTCAAAACACAAGGCGACTGTTGTGATATACATAATATGAAGTTGATCGCGTAATGCTGCGCTCTACTTCATTTAACTGAAACAAGTTAACCGCAAATAAGTTCCATTTTCCATCAAATTAGGCCTCTATTAATACAATCAAATTTGCAGCGTGGACCGATCGTTAGGGGTTGGGGGGGACAAGGGAGGAGAATTTCAAATACGATTCGTTGAATGATCGCATGCAACACGCACACATCCGTACGAAAATGTATACCTACCTTACACATATAATCTAAACACGTCATTTAACTTACCCATGATAAGCATGATCAGTGGCAGAATGGATAAACACACCAACACGATCGTAACTACAACTGAAACAAAAAAAAGCAATTTTAATTGTTAATTTTCCTGCATAAATTACTTAGGCAGAGGACTGGGGACACTTAAACGTGTAAAGTGCGGTGATTTCATAGCACACGCAACGTTTTAGTTATACCAGATTTGATAGGTAACAGATGGATCTTGAAATGTAAATGTATCAGATAAATTATGCAAAGTTTTTGCTATCTCTTATACCGCTCATTCGATTTTCATTACTTTTTTGTGAAATATAATTAGGTCAATTCTTCTGTAACAGTAGGTACCTACTGTGCTAGAAATTTTGATTTATTTATTGTTAATTTTAAGGAAATAATGAAAGGTTATATTAAAACTCACGTTTAGTTTTTATTAATTCGACGTGTTAAAGAATTGAATAGATTATTGAAAACAGCTTGAGTATAGTAATGAATTCCGAGCAGATCGACGACTAAAGCTGCCATTGGTTTC
Source organism: Crioceris asparagi (assembly GCA_958507055.1). Classification (NCBI taxonomy): domain Eukaryota; kingdom Metazoa; phylum Arthropoda; class Insecta; order Coleoptera; family Chrysomelidae; genus Crioceris; species Crioceris asparagi. The sequence goes on from OY293828.1 coordinate 12,092,382, forward strand.
AATGATGCTCAGTGGGATTGACATCAGGGCTGCCAGCTGGTCAAACCATTCGTTCCACTCCCAATTGATACAGATGCTCGACAACTTCTCGTGCTACATATGGCCAAATCTAATCACGAATTATCACAAAATTTTCTTCAACATAATGATAAAAGGAAATTGAATTGAATGAAGTAATTTTGGCGAGAAGAGGTAAGACCCGATATTAGCGCATTCAAGCCTTCAATATTTTGTTAGTTTGTGTAGGAAAGATATTCTTAGAGATATTATATTATCATCAAAATCATCCATCGATAGGAATACATTCTCTCAACGACTTATTTCCATCTTATTTTATTTACGGTTTGGTAGCACCGATAAATAGCCTCAAAAAGGCTAGTGTCCAGTTTTCAAACATGTTTTGCTACAAGTACCTACTCATCCCAATATGAATTATGGTCACATCGAATGAACAGTGACCATCAGTATGACAAGGGATCCAGAAGTAGCAGATTCTTTCAAAGACCCATAATCATATTCGAAAATATTGGGAGTTTGTAGACACAGAAGAGTTTATAAAAATAAGTTGTTTGAAACAATATAACTTCCTTAAAGCTAGCTCTCTGCCACACTAACGAGATAATTAACATTACCATCAATGACATTTCTAATAACAGTGACACCTCCATAATCCGGACTTTTAATAAACCAGATCCTTCAATAATTCATATAATGATTTCATTTTGCCATGTAATTAATAAACCTAAATTTATTATTGTTTGATAAGGCGGACCTACTTTTTAGAAGAAAACCAGACGTATTGAAAGATATACAAGGTGTTCCAAACTCGAGTCTCATCATTGGGATCTCGAAAACTAGAAGAAATACGAGTTCGGTTGAATTGAGATAAACTTACGCAATTTTGTGCTCATTAAAACGCTACTTTGAAATTTGAAAAATTCAAAGTTCTTCCAAAGATTTTCGGAAAAAACGAATATTCGCGATTTAGTTTTTATTCTTTTGTTTATTTGAATTTGAATAAAAGCAACAAAGTAAGTCATACATTCTTATTGTTTCTGTTGTATATGGTTTTAACAGATTTTTTCAACTTTGTTTTTTTTAAATATGGGTTTCGATTTCTTATTACGGATTTTAAGAGCTTCTAGTGTCCCAAATTCAACGATGTAACGCACATTTTCGAAAAATTTATATTAATGGCATTTTCCGTAAGAACTTATATGTACGAGAGAGACAACGTATAGATTTTTGGTAGATTTTACCACGAAATCATTAAAACGATTTTTTTCTAAAAAGCGCGATATATTATTGGTTCTTGGACCTTAGAGGCTCTTAAAATTCGTAATAAGAAATCCAAGGCCCTATCAAAAAAAACAATGTTGATTATGGCAAATCGAAGACGAAACGTTGGTTTGAAAATCTGAGAGCACCATCTTGTAGAACAGAAAAGGTACCTACCAATGAAAATGAGAAATTCATTTTGTTACATTTTTTAAATAGAGTAAATATAAATTAAAGAAATTTGAAAGGAATTCGCGAATATTCGTTTTATTCCAAAAATCGTAACTTTTTGAATTTTGAAGCGGTTTTTGATGAGCACCAAATTGTACAACTTTGCTTCCATTTAACCAACTTCGTATCTCTAGATTCCGAAATCCCAAAAGATGAGGCTTGAATTTGGGACATCCTGTACATATATGTCTATGGACAATCTTATGACCATGGAAATACGAACTACTGGGAGACATACACGCTACAGATAAACAACATAGGAGTGATCATATTACTATATTATGGTCCACACAAGTTTCAGATTAGGCATAAAGTGGTCGGAAATATTTCACTCAGTGATCTTTTTCTTCAAAGATTAAAAGAAGTTGCTTAGATAATACACCAAAATTAGATCAAGCAAACAAAACAAACAAATTGCTTTTCCATATAAAAGTTGCCACGCTTCAGTAGTTCGAATTATTTACTACTCCGGATCACCGCTGTTTTAATTACTGCAAATTATCGAGCTCGTACTGTATCATTAGTCTCTAAATATATCTACTTCTATCAGATCCTTGAGAGGTCCGTATAAAAAATCTTTCTGTTGGGATTAAGATTATTTCTACTGCCTCTTTTAGTATACATTTTTTTCCTAATGAAGTATTGTTTTTGGTCCTTTGTTCTATGGAGCGATTGTTTTTTAATAGAATCTCTAATGTACAATGCAATGTAAATTCGGATTGAAGCCTGAATTCTTCAACTTGTTGATTTTGGCATTAATACAATGAAAGTCTCATTAAAACTTCTCGGCATGTTTTAATATATTCTATTACAATGTTGAATAGCATACAAAGTTAGCAATGGATATCTGGATATCAAGCGTGTTGGGGGTTTTGAATTTCCAAAACAAATGCCCCTGAAATTAGTTCGGAAGCAAATATTCCTAGATAATTGGAGTGAATAGAGCTCTTGATTGCTCTAGAGTGGGGTGTCAAATTCCTGTGCTGGCTATAAAACTCTGCTCAAACTAAACTTACTTATCCAATTTCCGCATTCCAATATCTTCGATATAATTTGATACAAATGCTAATATAAAATCCTTCTTATCCAAGACATCTAAATTCCACATAACTTATTAGTAATACAATAAAAAATGATGAGACTACTTTGAAATTGGATCATTACGAGAGGAAATTCCAAAGTTACTTTCAACTTCAAGCAATTAGGCTATTACGGAAAATAAAAATAATGTTTTTTCTTACCAGTCTTATTGACGATGGTTAGGGCCCTGCAGACGAAATCACAAGTGCCACTGGCTTCTAAATTGGCGTCTTTCAGCTGATACGCTACGCTTCCATAGGTGGTCAAAGCCAAGCCGAGGCCCAGCCCTAGGCCACCTTGAGTATCTGCGCCGTATTTTTGGTCGGCGCAAAGGCGTCGCTGCTCATCTCCAGATACCTGCAATTGCAACTGATGGTCGGTTATTGTGACCGGAGTTCAACCTATCAAATTTAATATACCTATTCTCTTATTGGCCTACTTACTATGTACTTTGCAGAAAATTCGCGGGGAAGCTATGTAAAAATTAGCAACCAGCTTGCTATCCCATTAGATATAGTCGCGTTATTGTTCAGTGTTCGCACGTTAGTATTTTTTTACTTCTTCGACTACTGATACTCAAGTATAATATTGCAAAAAATGTATGATTTTCTATTATCTTTATCTTTACCAAAAATTTGGTGTTTGTCTAATTACTAGAAATGATTATGGTGAAATTATAGTCTTGGTATAATAAAAAGTCATCTACGCTTGTGCAAGAGGAATAAAAAGCATTACCTACGTTTGATAGGAATATTATTTTCTTTTTACATATATAGACACAAAGTTTAGGATAAGTAAGTGATAACAGCAATTTATTACTGAAGATAACTAGAAGATAACCTATTAATAATGAATAAATTCAATCAACTAAATTTCGTTATCCGGTTTCAATAGAGCTGAGAGATCCCGGAATCAAAAAAATTTATTTTCAGCCATTGTTCTGGAAGTTCTGGCCAAGGTTATCTCAGGATTGGACGGACACCGATTTTGTTGCTTTCTTTCTTGTTTTGTAGAATATTGATAGAACTTTCCGCTAAGTCAGATTGTGAATCCTGATTGTATTGGTTGCTAGGCAGTAGCTGAAATACTAGTTTTGCTCAAGAGCGTGGTGTGAAAACTGCTCAAGGGATTTTGATGAAATTTGTCTAAGACAAAAGACAACATTTTATGAGAAATAGACAGTAGTCGATCCTTCTTATTTGATTCTTTATTAGAGTTTGCCTGGAGTCTAAGATAAAAGTGGCGACGAAACTTAACTTTTGTGTAGGTATGTGAATTAATATTGCAAGATTGCAACCTGAAAAGGCGGTGGAGAAGAACTATTGCAATATCTCATTTATTTTAACTTTAATGCATGAAATAATATGACAATTTTCTTAGGATGTTTATTATTTCGTACAAACAGCAATTTACGATCGTATTTCTATGGAGTGAGTAAATTGGGATGGTATAAAAACGCTGCATTGGACATCATTGCTCAAGATGATTAGGTGCAAATATGTAATGATTTTGGAAAAATGTGTGGATGTTATATCAAAGGGCTAAAATATTCATTTCTATTTCGCACACACTAGCTGTGGGAAACAGCGTGAGATGTTATACAAATTTGGGCTACATTAGTAAGACAATAATGACGATACTAATGACAATACTGCGAATCAACATTCATCACTAATACCGACGTCTGAAATAGGACATATGAAAGTTTTGAAGATCAAACTGAGGATGTTGATTTGGCAAGGCCATAGTTGAAGGAACCGAGTCATATAGTTTGGATCGTTCATTTCTCGCAAAAATGTAAGACCAGTTTTAGCATCTGGTAAGATAGAAAATAAAAACAAAAAAAATCTTTCATATTTGTCACACTTGTAAGAAAAACAATAATATCAGATAAAGAAGCAAACTTGCAAGGGATCATACTTGCACAAGGCACGCCGGTGATGAAAACGGGTTGTTTTCATGAAATAACCAGAACTTTACTTCACATAGCCACAGAGTTGTCGAATGATTGTCAAAAACTATGTTCTTGCTTTCAACGACTTTACATACCCACCTATTAACTGCAGGAAAAATTACCATTATTATTCGAGGAAAACAATCATGTATAAAATAGAAAATATTGAATATAAGCAAAGCCAGCGAGCGGTTAAATCAAGAAAAAGCAATATCGTGTTATTTCAGGGAGATGGCACATAGTGACCAGCCTATATTATTCCTATGATTATCAAGGTTTTTTTTTCTTCCATTTTTGAGGCAGAGGCGTTCCAGATAGAACAGAAAAAGTTAACTGCTTATCGATTTTTTGTCTCATCTTTGCTGTGAAATAAACTGCGAGATAACGAAAATATCTAGTCTACGCAATATATTTATCCTTCGAAAGAGATCGGTTCTGATCTGTAGTCGTTATTTCAGTTGACGCAATTACAATTATATCGTATATGTTGAAGGATGTTTTATATGAGTACTATACTTTTATAACTTTTTTTGCTTCTAAAATATCTTATATTTTTTGATGAAGCTCATATTAATTCTTAAAAATATTTTATTTACTTATTTCTCAATATTATGGAAAAATAGGTGATTTTAAGGAACGTTAATTAGTAATTAGAATTTGATTTAATGAGGTTGGATAATCTTTTTTGCACTTTTATGCAAGTAAAAAAAAATGTATCCGTGGGAGCTATATAAACTTTTGAGTGAAATTTCAAATTAATTTGTAAACACCAGATTTATAGTTCTTGAGTGTTCTACTCTTATTATTCTAGCTAAGTTTTTTTATTATTATAGCATTCCCTATCATCCCTTCTTATATTGGTACGTTGAACATATTTTGGTTTGTTTTTCTAGTAAGAATAGGAATCTTGTTCAAATTTATCATTAGTCCTGATCTTTATTATCAAATACTTCTGAGCAATTCAATTAACTTTGTAGACTAACCATTCCATAAACTCAATAATAAACTTGAATCTTCCATATAATGTCCACAAAACTGAGAGGAACTTGCTGAACTGTCGGTATAATTTAATTTTGGAGAAGCTGTGGATATCTGAAATCCCCGAAATATATGGGTCTTCACATAAACTCTGGGTTGCCTCTACACCTCACGTCCTTAGACAATAAACAATTTAAAATAAAACTTAAAGCATTGCTGATTGAGAAGAGTTATTATTCGATGGATGATTTCTTCACAGATTCCATTTTCTATTAGTTTAACGTTGATTCATGTATTTGTATCGTTATTTTCACAGTATTTTAGTAAATTTTAATAATTGTATTGTAATTTTAAGCTACTAATATTGATTTATTTTTTACTTAGTCTTAAAACTTTACCATTGTGACGTTTCTATATCATACTCCTGTGATCGAAAGAATAAATTTAAATAAATAAATAAATCTGAATGCACTTTAACTTACCAACAGTAAAGAATTCACATAATGTATATATTATTCGCCATCTTGTAAGACAAATCCAAAACTTTTTCTGGCCCTAGGTCAGAAATTCTTCATTTTTGATTCTTTAAATAAGGTCGAAAATTGAGTTTTCTAATAGTGAGGTATAAAAAACGTGTTTTCTAATAGTGAAGGATAAAAAAACAATTTTTATCCATTGTATATCTGTCTGTCTGCTAAGATTATCTCGGGACTAAGATTAAATTGCTTTATTTTTATTTTGTAGGGTACCGATAAGGCGCATAAGCTCTGATCGAACTTATCGAATCATTTTTCTGGCATCTGAATCTACAATTTGAAATAAACATCTTTTGAAAAGTGGAAAAAAGATTGCAATCATTATTTCTTTACTAAGTTACTTTGAGTAGCGGTATGAAAGTAAGACGGTGACAACAGAGCAATCAGGTGTATAATATAACTATGATGATCAATCCACTCAAAACAATCTTCTAACGTTGCTATTATCATCGTGTTATTATTCAGAGCTCTCTTGAGAAGTATAAAGCAAATAGAAACTCCCATTTAAATGCTATACAAGTAATGCTTCTCACTCAAGTATATACTGTTTCCAGCAAACATCTTAATGATTCAGATGGAGTAGAGAGATTTGATTTCACCGAGACAAGAAAATCTTTCGAGATACCATCTAGGGTAATGGAAAATTATTTGATTTGCGATTCAACTGAAATTTATCTAAATTCAGACAGTGAGGCTGCTGCAGAAAGCGAGTCTGATTGAATGGGATAAAACAAATTCGAAGATATAGAGGATGAAGAAATTATAATAATCAAAATCGAATTGGGATAAAGTTTTATTTAGTGCTGCTTTTTGATAATTGCAATTTCATATATTTTGTTCTATAAAATATGTCCCACAAAAACATATTTAGATTGTCAGGATAAATAGCAGGTCTAAAAATAAGTTGTTTTTGTTTGATAAACTTAATTCTTAATGCCCTCTATTTTAAGGAGACAGAGCATTTATGTTTTAAAATCCAATAATAAATATTGGCTAGAACTTCTACGTCACTCAGTATTAAGTTTAGTTTTATTAACTCAAAGGGCAGTTTTTTGTAAAAAATGTAATTTATATATTTCATGATTACTGCTTTCTAATGTAATTTGAGTCAACGCAATAAAGTTGTATTGTCTGTATCTTACTTTATTCATGCATTTGAATTTCCCTCTTTTATGAATCTGTTTCTTTAATCGCGGATATCCCAAAAACTACTCAATATGAACTGAACTGAACTGAAATCAATATTGTTACATAAATTGTAAATAGTATGTGAATTTAAATTGTAATGTGTTATGTAATGTAATATGTGTGTTCACTTGTGCATTCTCGTTTTTATTAAATAAATAGACTTTATTAACTGTTTATGTATGTGAGTTTATATCTACTTAAAAACAAAAACATTACAATAGTGACGAATATAATAACAATATCCCAAGATAACTACAGTCCTTAGTTTTTGTTGTAGCTTATAAATTCCATTAGTCTGATTCAATATTTTCTCCCTGAATTATGGATTGACATATAAGTTGTTAAAGTTGGCAAATAGTGCCGGAGGCTATGTTGGTGGCTAATGTCTCCATTGCACTTAAAACTCTGCGGAATGCTCACAAATGTTAGAAAGTAATGAACCATTAATCTCTGGAAAATGCATGGTAAACAATGATTGTGCTCTATGTAGCGAAAAGAAGCGATTTTGAGGCGAGACCCGAGTGCCTTAGAGTATTAACATAACAGTCAAGAAATAAAACCCAGATATATAATCCTAATTCCAATAGAAAGGAGGCGAAGCGTTGCCTAGTAAGCTCTTGTAAAATATCAAAATGCAAAACTCAGAATTGCGTACAGATTGAGTATGGAGGATCAAACTACTGGGTGTCTTATTTATTTACAAAAAACAAAAAGGCAACCAGAAATAACCGAGAAACCAACACTGCAGTTTTGAAACCCGACACTTATTTCGCAAGTATTATAAAAGGCTTCATTGGTGAACAGTTTTCCTTGATATTACCTGTATAATATATGCCAGAATACTAAATAATGGATGGGAAAATATATCAGAATATTTAATAGACCATAAAAAATTGGCAACAAGGAAATACAATGGTTATTATGTTTTCTCGATTCGTATTAAGTCTTTGGCTACGTAAGCAGGTAATCGCTCTAAATGGTTCTTGAACATATTTTTATTTGAGAAAAACAAAAATGTAGCATCAGCCAATATGCTATTAGCAAGTGTTTTACTTTCACATTTATATAGATATTGTTAAATTTTGTTCAGTTCATTGATGTCTTTGATGAATGAGATAACATTTTCTGAAGTACAGTTAACGAAAATTTCACATAAATCTCGAGGTACATTGTTATTCATTCTTTCGTCATCATAGTGAAGGCATTCTACTAAAATTTGTCTAGTGGATAATGGCATTTCACAAGCGAAACATTCTGGTTGGGAATCCTTGGTGGGTAGGTGTTCATGTATGAAGCGGGTGTGACCTAGACAAAATCGTGTGAGGATTACTTGGTGGAAGCGAATGGGTGACTGAGTTTTGATGATTTCTGCAAGAATGCAAGAACGTCTGTCACGTATCTTTCTGCATCTATTTTTATCCAATCTGCTTTTACTACTAAACATTTTACTGAAGTTTTTTGCATATATGTAGCTCTTATAGTTCTATAGTTATTAGGTTTTATTTTTAAACTTTATTTGAGAGATTGTCAGTCACATTTCCGCATCTCTTTCTTAAAGCGAGACAGATCGTAACTCTATAACTTTTGATTGATGTCATTGTCATAATTTTTGTTAGATTATTTACGTTTATTCTCGTAATTTTTTAACGAATTTACTTCCAAAATGCATCCAAGTGATACTATCTAAGGCTATATGATTAATTTAACAATCAACTTCAGAAGTTGAAGAGTGTGAGTTAGGTGAATCATTATCAGGATATCTTAATGAATGATCCAAAAATCGATCAAATCAACTACCACATCGAATCTCAAATACGTTTTATTTCTAGGACTAAATCCCATCTTACACATTTCTCATAAAGCACAAGTAATTTTTTTATCATTTCAACAGAATCAAACATGCTATAGAAACTTTCATAACACTTTGGAGACCTTTGTTGAACTTTTATACCTATACGTAACAACATATTTCATCGTCAATTCCATGGAAATTATATGGAATATAATATACAGAAAAAGAAAAACAAAGTACAAGGCTGTTTATCAAAAGTGCACATATCCAAGCTGTTCACAATGTCGATACGAGTCGCAGAATTGTACGTTTACATCTCGCAAGCAGCCATCTCTTCTGCTATTACTTTTCTATGATAATATAACTTGTAATAGAAACTCCAACTCCAATACGGCGGAAGGGAAATTTCAATAACAGACGGAAATCTCGCGCTGGGAATACTTTTGCTTGTTTTCTTGTTGCAGAATTAAATCATTCATTTGACAAGTTGATACTCTCCATTCTGTTTCTGATTAATTTACTCTCTGGTAAAGTTCCTGTGAGAGATTCGAACTTGTAAAGAGGTCACAAAATTTAATTTCAACTTAATTGTGAGAAAAAAGTTAATATACTAAAAAGTTTTCGCCTAACTTTCCATCAGTCCTTAAAAGGCAGGGGATATCATTTCTCAGGATTTTTTCCAATATTTATGGATCAGTAATGCGAACTGACTAAGATCTGAAGTATTGATTCTCAAAACATAGAGAAAACACAGAGCTTCTTCTCGTTTATATATTGTCTTTACTTTTTTACCGAGTTCAAAAAAGGAGGAGATATACAATTCGGCTATTTTATGTATGGCTGTTCGCGCGTTTTGCATAGTAAACAAACACCGATTTAAACTATTTTTGTTTCATTTGAAAGACGATAGATGAGAAATGGTCCCATATTTAGACAAACTCAAATCCGAAATCTTATTCCCTCCAAAAACTGCCCCCGAAGGGGTTGGAAAGGACAATTTTTCTTAAAATTCGAAAATCTTAGACGGCAAAATTAAAGACAAGGCCGTATCCAGAAACGTTTAAGTTGAACATTTTTTCTATGGAGCTTCGTTTTTCGAGTTACAGAAGTGGTAGAGACTGAAATATGTGTAATTCTGCTATTAAGAAAATTGAAAATATAAGGCGGCCAAATTGAAGAGGAGATTATATGCAAATACATTTAAATTGGACGTTTTTTAAAAATGTGACGGTTTTCGAGTTACAGCAGTGGTAAAACCTGAAACATCTGTATTTCGCCCGTGATGTTTTGATATCTAAATAATAACAAGTACCACCAGAGAATATACATGGGTAATAAGATAGGGATCTTCTTTGGTATTATCGGACGTTCAACGATTTTCATGACTAACGTTAAACTCAAAAGTGAAGAAGACTTTTGGCACCAACTTCAAAAGCAGCAACAATAGAATTAGTATTGTTTTGTATTTTTCAGGGCACCAATTAATAAAGTCGCTCCAATTTCTGTAAAAAAATATTTATTTAAGCCTTAATAATTGTGAGTAGATATTTGAATACCAAATATTCTACAAATTTTAGAAAAATATTGGTATCAAGCGATTCAAAAAAATCGTCCACAGATCAGTGAATCTCATATATGCTAATACTTTTCTATAATAATTTAATTTGTGCTAGAATCTCCAACTCCAATAAGGTCGATGGAAAATTTCAATAACTGACGGAAATGTCTGTCGGGAAACAAAATTAAATCATTCATTTGACAAGTTGAAACTCTTCATTTTATTTCTGATTAATTTACTGTTTTGTAAAGTTCTTGCGCGAGATTAAATATTGTAAATAGGTCACAAAAGTAATTTCCGTCATACCGAGAAAAAAGATATTATACAAACAATTCTTGCTCTACTTTCCATGAATCTTTGAAAAGCATTTATGTGTAAATTCTCAATATTTATTAGTAATGCGAACTGACTGAGCTCTGGAGCTTTGATTGTCAAATAATAGAAACAATAAAGCTTCCTCTTCTCTGTGTGTTGCATCTACTTTTTTGAGCCTTACATAAGACGGGCAAACTCTTCAGAGCATCTATGAGTTTTCAGAAAATATTCGTATCAAGAGATTCAAAAAAGACTTCCTCATTACGCCTCATGGCCTCACTTAATTTATTTGAAAATAAATAACATTGCAACATGAAAAACATTCATTAACTGTAATGGGTCATTAAGATGGAGATGTAGATAACTTTCTTTTCTATCATAAGCAGTAATCGCCACAAGACTATCGTATCTAATGTTCACGTGTAGGTAAGTAATAAAAACTCGCCAATGATTATTTAAAACGAGACTCACACGAATTTTACCTCATCATACAAATTAAGTAAGATTGTTGCTGTCGAGTTTTGTTTACACGGTGAAATCTTTTATAATATTATCAAAACACTAACAGCCATATTGATAATCCAATCTTAGTTCGGTAGTAGTACAGAACCTTTTTGTGGTGCAGGTAAATGTACCCATACGAAAGAGGTTCAGGAGAAGGAAAAAACCAAAAGAGAAACACTCTGGCGTAATCCCCCAGAGTTGGATCATTCCGAAAAGTTTCTTGGAAGCTTTAATACTGCAAAATCTGAGAACTATTCTACACCTCCTCAGTGCAGATTCTGTGGAGAGGAGGAAGAAACTCCGGATCACCTGGTGACAGAATGCCTCGCCATTACTAGCCAACGCAAAAAATGCTTTAGACAAGAAACATGTAGAAATGAGGAAGTAACCTCCTTGAAGCCATCCCAGATTCTGGATTTCATTAGAACCCTGGAACGGAAGGACGAGCTGTAGACTACGTAATGACGAGAACAACTCTGATGAGGAGCAAAATAGACCTCAAGGTCGCAGTGCAATGAGTCCACTTAAATCTGCAATCTATAGTTCGGTACTAGCTAGAACCGTGTTAAAATAAAAAACAAAACACTATTCTACCTAACACTGACATAAACCTAATTTAAGGTTAGGCTAATTAAATTGCAGCACAGTCCTCATTTACGATTTTGTATTGAAAGTTCTGTCAGTTGTGTGTTATGGTAGCCATAACCCTTCTTACTTTATTTAGTGGCGTACGAAATTTCGATTATGAATACGGCTGTAAGCCTTTAACTTTGGTCTCTGTTTTAGACCCTTTATCACATGAAAGCCCATACATTTTATATACCAAATTATATATATATATATATAGATTTGTCAAAACCTATGTAAATATTAATAATAATTTATAGCACTATATGCAATACACATTTCAATTACAAGGAATGCGCAAGACAGTTAGAAATCCCAAAAAATTCTTGGTTCAGAGTATTCGGTATAAAATATTTAGATCCGTATCTAAGAAATCTCATGAGAGGGATTTCTTTATTTCGCCTAAGATTTGACTCATTTTGATAACTATTGGTCCTAAATCCATATCAGAGTTAAATACATAAATAAAGAATAAACAGTTCCCTTCTCTGAATGGCTCGACGATTTTTTAGCTTTGTTGTAAGCGATTCATCATGAAAGATTTTTCACAAAACGACAGCTCTGCCAGTTAGTTTTTTTTTTTAATCTACCGTTCTCTCCCAGGTATATAATATTATCATTAGATTGTGTATTTTAATAAGTGCTTCCCAAAAGAGCCACTCTGCTGCATACCATCCTACAACAAAACCTATCACCGTGGCGGTAAAGGGGTGACAAAAGACCGCAATGACAATTTTGACGTACAGTACACAAGATATTACGAAAATAAGATATGACCACGCGCATCTCCAATGAAGTCAGTCCGTGATAAAGCATAAGGGACAACCACAAAAACGTACTGTTATATTTCATATCAATATTTTTTCACGAGCCCATTATAACAACATTTGATTGCGCCTATCATGGACAGCAACCGACACGGTCGTATAATATAAGGTCATGCATCTCTACTTGAAGAAGTGTCCCACTTATTGAAGGCGTTTTTCGTAATTCTAGGTTTGGCCGCGCAAGTCGCTGTAATCTAGTGTCGTTGCCAATTTCTTAAATATAATTCTTGATTTGTAATCTAATGAATTCAAATTAATTTCAGAAACGGTAAGCGAATTATTTATTATATAATAAAAGCTATTAAGCGAATGATTGTCTCTGAGATTAATTTTAAATAGATACCAGCCACTGACACATTGACACTAGTGACTAGCGCCACAACCAAAATGGCTATAATGCAAACTAAAAATATCTTCAATATCCATGACAATTTGGTCTACCCAAACTCCGTGGTGTTGCAAGACCTTATATTATACGACCGTGGCAACAGATAAGGTTTTGTTGCAGCTTCAATTTAGAAAATATTTCGTAAAATTTTCTCTGGAACTACTTAATAATCTATTCTTCAAAATAAAAGAAAACTCTGTTGTGTTAAAAAAAATGACACTCTAAATACATAGATATCGATACCGACAATGTACAAAATACGCGCATGTCGGCAATCCATGATAAAACGGGAAAATCTAACATCAACGTATTCTATTCAATTCAGTTTGCAAGCGAGCACTTAAGACTATCGTTTGAAACATGCGTTTTATGGTTTCCCTGACGTTTTGTCACGAACTGACGTCATTAGAGATGCGCGTCTATTCGTATCATGATCAATTGCCAAATTGGACTGTCAAAAATGAGTACATATCATCATCTTATTTAATTATTTTTTAGATTCATACTATTCTCTTGAAGTAAGGGACATGATCAAATAACGTGTATCGTTTTGAACCCAATCCATTAAACGAATTGTTTTAATAATAGGTACTCATTTCATATTTATGAAATGCTGCGATGCCTAAGATAGTCTCAAAATATATTTCCCATTCTCCTTATACAAATCTCCTAAAAGCATCAGAGCGATAGTTTTGAATTGAGTAAGTAAGCAATACTGGCGGAGGAGATTCTATTTTCCCAATGCCAAAATGCAATTTCAGTCATCAGCAGGAGTTTATTCAGGTTATCAGAAGTCGGATATGAATATTATATTTAGTCGATAAATGGATCTTATCAGAAATTTCTGGTATCTTTGGAGATAGATATACAAACGATAAGGATCAATTGTAATTAATAAGTAAGCATGACAGTTTGTAAGGGATATTTGATTGGTATCTCAAGTTTAGTTAGTGCATAAATGTATATTAGTTATATATTTGTACTTGGAAACTTCTAAGTGATTTTCTCTATGGGACTGTTTTAGAGTCACATCAACTGCAGCTGTTTGATATTACACTTGTAGAATAGTTGGACAAATTGTCAATAAACATGAGAGAGGTAAATTGAAACTATGGTGTACAACTTAGGAAACTGCAGGCAGCTTTGTTTTAAAGTTAGTTAGATATTTACTTTAGACAACTCAGCAGATCTGCAAACGTTGTAGCCTACAGCATAATTTCATTTTCTTATTATTGAATACTGCTTAGAAAAGCAATCGACACTGACCTTACAACAAACCAGTGCATCAAAAAATTTCAACATTTTCCAAATAGTCTATCTTTCGAACCGCTCACTGAATTTCGAAAATTTGTTTTTGTGAGTCTAGGGTCAATTCTCTGGTAATAATACCATGGTCAAATTATTATTCAGAATCTAATTTGAGAATGTACAGGGTACATGAATGAGAAGAAGACTTATTGGTAATCTGTAACTGCAACCCCCTGGGATACCGCTACACAAGAGAGAAGGTACAATAGTGTCCGATAAATAAAAAAATTGGCCACATTGATCTAGTTATAATGGGATAAACAACCATAATCTTACGAAAATCCAGAGGTCATTGAATTATTTTAATTTATATACATTTACACAGAGCGTCAGAACACATGACCTTAGCTTCACCCATAATCATCATTATTGAATCTAAGATAATTTTTAAGTTGCCTTTGTGCTGACGAAAACAAATCCTGAGAAATCTTATTAGCAGCTCTCGTTACTCTGTCCACTGGCACAAACTCCACATAGTTAGTTTTATTTTTGTGAACCTCAAATAACTTTCTGAGACGGAGAGATCTTGGAGGATAATCAAAATTAACTTTCTTCAGGAGTGTAAAACAGTCAACAGAACCATGTACCTATAAACTTATACAGGATGTTTCCATATAAGTGTGAAAGTTTTGAGGAGGTGAATCCTTGTCGATAATTAAAGGGAGTCTCTCATGTAAACAAAAGATTCTACCAATAAGAAGGCAATTTCGAGAAAAATATTTTTCTTTCTCATTTTTGGAAGCGTAAAACTTTTCAGGGAAAGGTCTAAGAGCTTTTGTTTATATGAAAGACCCCCTTCAATTTTCAGCAAGGATTCACCCCCTATGAGCTTTCTCACTTATTTGAAAACACCCTGTATATTAAACTTCCGCATTTCTCCTTTTAATTTTCAGAGTTTCCAGATTCAAATAACATTCAAACTCATTAAAATTTATATCTTGAGTGCGAATGTCAATTTAAAAGGATATATATCTGATAAATCTTCTCTGGATACTTTGAAGGTTATCTAAATAATATACAGGGTGGGTCAAGGACGATGAGACATTTACGGAGAAATGGACGTAGAATCATTCTGAAAGTTTGGTTACTCCGAGAATTAATCTTGATCTAATGATCTAAAATATTTTCAGCGATGCAACGTTGTCGCTTGTACCAGCAATTAACAGCATCTTTGTTTTTTAAAATAAAATCTTTGTCTAATATCTATACCTACCTCTAACGGTTTTCGAGATAGTAATTATTTTCCATACTTTTTATCCAAAACATAAATCGAATTAAATGTTTATTTCTGCGGTACATGGATTCTTAGGAAGCTGCAATTTTGTGTTTAAATCATCAAGATCATTAATATTGATTATGTATAGAGAAGTTTGTTTTGCGTTATACAGGGTCGTTCAAAATTGGTGATTTTACTGCTAGATAAAAAGGGTTGAAAGTGCGTTTTTTGAAAATAAAAATAATACTAATAAGAATAATACAAAATAATTTTATTAAATATATGTCAAAAATTAGAGAACGTTCACCATACAAATCCTGGTATTTGTAGATACAGTTGTAGGCCTCCTTATTTCACTGGCATCTTGCTCTTCAATGCAGTTGATCAATCGTTGGCGTAGCTCTTGTTTACTGTATACCGGTGTTATGTATACTTTTCTCCTTAATGACTCCCCAAGAAAAATGAAGTTTCGTGAGATCAGGTGATTTCGCAGGCCAATTTACACGGACCCAAATGTCTGCGATCGTCGATTTATCAAGGTGAATATCGATGCAATTTCACAGATAAAGAAAATTAAACAACCTGTCCATGTTGTCCAACTGTGTTTTGTGTTGAGCAAACTAAACAGGACACCTTCGTCAAAAGTTGGAGATATGTTGAATATGCTGTATCTACCTGTTACTCTGGATGTCCAAAGTGCTGTAAACCTTAAGATCTACTCATATATCTTAATACAAACCAAGCTGGGTATTCAATTTCTGTTATCTATCTATTTTATGACAGCTACGGTCATTCAATTTGGTTTCTATATCGTTTTTCTTACAAACTTGTGGCCTTTGTAAGCATCCACGTCATTTGTAAATCACTTTATCTAAAATTCATAGAATCGTATCAGTGAATGTTAAAATTCACCAGAGTATGTCTGATATCAGAATGATAAGTGAAGCCATTTCTGACTTACAACATCCAAACTGGAAATTGTTGTTATAGCTTCATTTGCATTTGCTGGTATCGGACATTCACAGTAGCACATATGTATGGATGTATTTAGATGATATCAAATCGGTGAATTCTGTTAAGGCAAAAATTTAAATTAGTTTTTCTATATATAAATTATCTATCTAGGTACTAATAAGAGTGACATCAGAGATTTGCATACCCCAGCATAAATGCTAAACTATCACCAAGTATCATCTCTTTTTTAATCTCTTATAAACAAAGAATGTTGTTCAGAAAGAAATAATGATTTTGAAATTATTAACTTAGAAGGCATTAATCAGTAAATGACTATTCAACCGCAACATAAATTGAACAGTTGAAGGAATCCTTATAGGAGCTATTCTAGAAAAAAAACTTTAGAACACATATAATTTGCTTTTTATTAGCCTCAGATTATGCATAGTCATACCAAGCACACTTTTTTCTACAATTAAACCCCAACAATTTTTAAAGGTGTCACCCGATGAATTTCATTTTGCTTTCTATGGAGATGAAACCTTAAACATGAGGAGGATCATAACTTGATAATTATGGAAAAACAGCGTAGGTCTGCTAAACCTCATGTTGTGTGAATGATTATTGTGAGTTGAGTAAACATCGAGGACAGAAACCATAATTTGAGAAATAGCGCCACGCATTCAATTCGACAAAGGCAGTCCATTTTCTTTTTATATCCAATCGCAGATTGTAGAAATGGAGAAGGTCGCTTCAAGAGAAAGAGATATACCTAGACCTTTTTTCTCGTACTCAATTACCAACAACACAACGTTCAGCGACTCTTCTTTCAACAAAAGCATCAGTGCTCATCGTACGATAGTAGTAGTCCTTCAGAGAAAGAAAATACCTATATAATAGGAATGTCTGGGTGGTAAGATTGTGTTTTAGGTATGAAGAAAATTGTGGGAATAACTTGTGGATTCTTGTTAAGTTATGAGGCATGATTTTGTTCCGAACTGTTTTAAGCTGTGTAGGTATACTCATTTAGCGAACCAATATGACCGCACGGTGATAAAAAAATATGTTCGTTTTGTGTGCAGACCACGATCGCGATGGTTGTCTTGTCGGTAATTTAAAACGAAATTCTTGCAGACTGACAAAAATGGGTACATTTCAGCTTACGTTATCTAAATCTGAACGTCAAAACGAATATTGAACCAAAAGCATATTAGGTATTCTACAATCTACTCGTTTGTACTTGCTGACTAGGCAGCTACGTTCACTAAATGTGGATGTAAAAACAAATATTAATCAATTGTTCGCATATTATACCGTCTATACTGCAGTTATGAGATTCCCCAGAAGGATATAAATCAGTTTAGAATTGAATAGTACCTAAGCAAATAAAACAAAATTTTGGCCGCATTCGGACATTTGAAGTAAAAAGCTAAAAATTGATAAAAATGTTGCGGATAATGTCTCGATTGAAATCCCGAAATTGCCAAGAAATCTATCTTCGGGAAAATCTGCTATCTGGAAAAAACTGACCCCATATTGGAGTACTCGAATTTTAAGCATAGCGAGTGAACCGAGCCTCCGATTTTATTTATTTTTGTTCCAAATTATTTATAATCTCTATTATATTTGTCAACAGTAATAGATTTTGAGATAATAAGTTAATGTAATAGAATATGCTGAGTTATTGTTTTTAAATTACCTGCGCTAAGCGGCAGGCATTGTGTGGAGATAAACTCGCATGTAAATATCCCGGCTGTCACTCGGTGAGGACCGCGAAGTTCCGTTGCCATACAGATTATTCAGCAGATAAAAATAATTAAAATAGTTCATATAAACTTATTTTTCAAAAAACGCTTCGTTTTGAAGAAACGGGGTGTTGAAATATTGCGAAAAAAAATCGTTTTTTCTTATTTTTCAAGAAACTCTTCCAGATTTTGCTTTCAAGTTTAGTAGGTGCTATTGCCACTTAAAAACAAATTTATAGCATGATAAACACTTGTTTTTGTTTTACCAGTAGCGTTCGTGAGACCGTTTTAATCAATTTAAATAATAAAAAAGTTGTACGCCAATGGTTTATCGCAATTTTGTAAGAAATTTATGATAAATTCTAAACAAAAATTGTCTCATTGGTCTTTTTGCTGAAACAAACCGTTTTCAAGAAAAAAATTGTTTGCATGTGCACCTAATATCTTAGGTTGAACGAAAACGGTTCGTTTACAATTGATCAGGATTTCTAACTTTGTTAACAAAATTGCGATAAACCATTGGCGTACAACTTGTTTTTATCATTTAAATTAATTAAAACGGTCTCACGAACGCCACTGGTAAGACCAAAGCAAGTGTTTACCATGCTATGAATTTGCTTTTAAGTGGCAATAATACCTACTAAGTTTGAAAGCAAAATCTAGTAATGTTTTGTTTTAAATAATAGAAACCGATTTTTTCGCAATATTTCAACACCCCTTATCTCCTAAACGAAGCGTTTTTGGAGATAAGTTTATATGAACTTTTCTAATTATTTTTATCTGCTGAATACGCTGTTAAAGTTTCTCTATTATAATTTGGACCACCCTGTATATCGTATCGTGTCATTTATTATTATGTGACCTAAATCCAAGACACTATCCTTAGCATCGACCCCAACCTACTTTTTCACCGATTGCGGTGTGTTACGCGTAGACGTTTTAAAAGAAATAGCGCCACCAAAGAAGAATTTTCCAGAAAACGCCGAATTTACAGTCGATGGCGGATTCATACTGCACCGGGTAGTGTGGGCGCGTCAAGCAAACTTCAGTCTAATCCGTCATTGTGAAAAATACTGTGAAAGCAGCTAAAAAGGGTAGAAGACACCGATTTGCTAGTCCTAATGGCAGCTACATTCAGCCCTGGAATCAGGGTCCACATGCTGATGCCGGGAAGAAATGATGCAGAAACCTGGGTCTTCAGTAGGAAAGAGCTAATTGCGGCTCTTGGATATCTTCGTTACTATCTTTTGATTTTCCAAACAGCAACTGGATGTGATTCCACTTCTGCCCCATTTAGAAAAAACAAAAATGGACCTTTTAATAAGTTCAAGCAAGACGCTTCTTTAAGGATGAGTATCTGTCTTTAACGTATCGAATAATAAAAACCAGGATATTGCGGTTGCAGGAGAACGTTTTTTTCATGCATTGTATGGCTGTGAAGATGAAGGCAACTTAAACGTAGCTAAACATCCACCTACATCTGCAGCGGCCAAACAACATTCATACCGAGTTAAGTGTAGGTGCGACAAAAATAGCAGTTGTACAAATCGTATGATTTACGCTGACATGGGTCGCGTTCATCAGAATGTAGCGCTCTTAGAGCGATCAACAATTTTCTGCTGAACGTCATGTTTTGTCCACTGATCGGATAGAGCGCTGGATGAGCGGTCGCCATTTTTTCGAGCGGAATTAAATCCCGCTACGCTACGATCAATCGCTGCATCATTTGTCATTTCTGTCAAATTTCAAACAGTTATGTTCTATTCTGTTATTATACCGGTTTGCTTCATAAAGTAATAATAAATAGTTAGGATACAATGGAATAGTTTCAAAAAACTATTTATTTCTATTGCGCGGCAACCGTTCCCGTCCTTGCCAAACCTCATGAGGTTCTATGGGCTGTAAGAGTTCCATAGCTCTATTCATTAATCCACCGATATCTAATCCGTCGTCTTCCGCATTTGCTAATGCAGCTGGGATAAGATCCATCTCAATAACAGATGGAAATATTGGAAATGGCAGAACGGCTTTCACGTTTCAGTATCCTTTATTTGGGTTCATTTAGGGCCTAGGTTCTCACCAGAAAGCTCAAACTCGACATAATTGTAGCACCTAACCTCCTTCATCTGTGATTGTAGCATGCGAAATTGACGCTGACGCTTATGCAGTTTATAATTTTACAGATCATGCATCAACATTTTCGCCAGTAAAATGAAAATAATTTGGCGCAAAAACGAATAATATAATCTGATGTTCGATTCAGTCGCAATGTTTAAAAATCGATAAATCCAAGATTGCGGAGTTTTTTTCAAAACGGTGGATTTTCCCCAAGATGGAATTTTTGGGAATTTTGGAGTACTAAACTCAACAATTTTACCAATATTTTGCTTGTTATTTTAAATCTCCGGGTCAATTGTCTAATTTACCTGCAGTATGAAATAGTTTTTGGATCATACCGCAACTTGCGTCAGGAGTCAACTAGCAGAAATCGTCATGTAAGGAAGAAGCGCTATGCTTTCTCTTTTTCTATTATATATGATTGTGTTTGTGAACCCGTGTATGTATACCTAAACAGTCGATTAGGTATACAAGTTTCGTACGCATCTTTTTATATAACCTTGATACTAGACCTCCAATTGAAAGTTAAAACTCAATAAATTTTCTCAAATATATTGTTTCAACGTGACAATTGTTTTGGTCTTTTATAATGTGAGTATGAACTAAATTCTAAGAGGACTGGCGCCTACTTAAATAATAAGAACGGTTAACATAAATTCTAGAAACTAATATTTAAGAATTTATACGTTGATTAAAATATAATAACTCATGTGTGATTATTATCAATAACAATTAGAATTAGTCTGATGGCATATGACTGAGAACTTGTCTTCATTGACACTGTTTTGAAAGTTTGTGGCAGTTTCACTTTCGAGCAATCACTGCTAGTGATTTCATAAATACCTGATTTACCATTAACTAATAAACTTTTTCTATTTGTGATATATAAAGTAAGTATACCACTCACCATTCCTCCTGTTATCTATATGTTAATACGTGATTGAAGACGAGTTTTAAGGCAGAAACCGTGCACGGAGGAATATGAGATTTGCCATAGTGAAAGTTTATATTATGGTGAAGTAGTGCACACAGTTAAAATTTTGATGATTATGCGATAATAGTTTAAATTAAAGTAAATTAAATTTTAAAAAATGGTTTATGTGGTATAAGTCTATTGTGTGTTGCATAACGAACCGAATTGCAACGTGAAGTCAACGAGTCAGAGCTGTCAGATTGCTTTATTCGTGAATCACAACCCTGGTCAAAAGCAAATTTAAATTTTGTGAATTGTGTATACAAAGTGATATAATTATTTTGAGGAATACATTTAAATGCACACTTATTGTAAATATTATTATTGTTATAAGTATACAACGCAGGTTTTGTAAATTCGAGTCTGAAGTCACTTTTATGAAATTATTGCATTCTCTTCATTTTGTCATTAGGGTAAAGTAAGTAATATTACCGGCGTTACGTCGAAGCATTACATTATAGAATAAATAGTTAGCTGTTTTTTTGAACTGTTACTAACATTAAATCTTAAATTTCATTCGTATATTGTAAGGAATTAGACAAACGATACACGCTAATGCCGTTTAGTATGTACAAGCTTGCAATTACCAGTATATACTTATATGCAATTATTATATCTTTGACAAAAACAAGAATAATGTTTGAATTGGAAAAAAATAATGAATTACTGTCAAATTTCACTACTGGGCGACCACTGGATCATATTAACTAAATTAATTATTCATTAAAAATGACTCAATTTACCTGGCTAACAGAGCTGCTTGCTCTCCGGGAACCTGCGTCACAGTAGGCCATATTAATTGTGCCCCTAGAGCCTGATCTGTAAGGCGAAGTACTGCGTCCTCTCACTGAAACAGAATAACATTGTAAGCTTATCATAAACCTTTTCATTTGAATAACTTCTTGCTTAAACTATGATCAACTTTATTGGATAAGGCACTGGAAAGTTGGTAGTGCAAGTGGTACTAGTAATTTCGAAGTTGTGAAAGCTACAAGAGATAAAGTATGGGACTTCCTATAGATATTAGGCTGCATAGTAATCATTATTAAATATTAAATAATAAAATATCTTTCATCTTCATCATTCTCTTAACACATTCAGATTTCTTATTGTTTCGCCTACAATTTGCAAACTGGACAATAAAGCATTTTAGGACAGTTTTTAACAGTATCACTTGAAAATATCACTTTGTATTTTTCTTTGCTTTGTTTTGAGTTTTTGTAAAAAGCTATTATTTAATGATTTCGATTCTTAGCAGAATAATTCCAAAATTCTAAAGGCCCTTAGCCAGCGGAAATATTTTAAAATTTGTCAGTGTTTGGTAAAATACCTTTTCATAGTTTCATTTACTTGGTTCTGGAAATTGAAGTTTGGATGGCCATCACTTTGAAACTACCTTGAACGCTTATTTTGAATTATGAAAATTATTCTACATTATTTTTACAACAAATGTTCATTTAGGCCGTTCTTGCTAATACATATCAGTCTATCCCATGTAATATTTTTTCAATATTTGAGAGTGCGAGCAATCACACTTATAACATCTGGTCAAGCAGTTTACCTAGAAGCAATATACATATATAAATAGAAATTCTTTTCCAATAAATTTTATTGCTAATGATACCAATCTCCTCCATCTAAATAACAAATCATCTAATATGATGCTGAAGTAAACTTAATTTATGGCAAATTTGGATTTTGCGTCTGTTGACAACATTAGGTCCATTTTCATCATAATGAAACTGTACTACATATATAATAAAAAATCAATTGATTTTAGTAATGAATAGAAAAAACCTTTATACAGGGTGTTTCTATGTTTATAAAGAGTGTTCCATTGGAAAACGGAAATATTTTTACGTTGGATAGAGAACACCAAAGTGATTCTAACTATATATATAATATATATATATATATATATATATATATATATATATATATAGTTAGAAAAAAATTTAGGTTATAAATTGGAAATAAAAGATGATAGCTAATATTTGTTATAAATAAAATAGATCGAGGCTATGCCATTGATTTTCTGCTATTTCTAAGTGTTACCAAATTACCCCGCAATTGGTTTACGGAATATATCGACAGGAAACGAAAAACCAAAATAGGAAACACCGAATCTAATGAAAAGGAGATTAAATTTGGATTACCTCAAGGAAGTATTTTGGCACCAATTTAATTAATAATGTATTTAAATGATATAAATTTCATCGACGGTATGAACTCTAATTAATCTGTTTGCCGATGACACTTTATTTTCAATTATTGGGGAATCGTTAAAGAATGTACTTAATTTGTGAAGTCTAGATATTGTTATCTAAATTTGAGGAATTTTAAAAAATAAATAAACCGAAACTCAACATAGAAAAAACTAAAGCCATGTTAACAAGTACTAAAACGAAATTTAAAAAATAAATGTAGAAAATTCTTAATTAAAAGTGGAAGGTAAAGAAATTCAATGGGTTACTTGTATGAAATATTAAGGTATTATGATTGATGATAAACTGACATTCAACGAACATCTTGAATACATTAGAAAGAAAATAAGATAAAAAAGATTTGTGTTCTCACGGGCCACCAAACATTTAACATTATATATATGCACGGATTACACTGTTTAAAACGATACTGCAACCACATTTAGATTACTGTGCCATAGTATTATATTTAATGTATAGAAAACATATTGAAGCACTGCAGGTGTTATTTAATAGAGGAATGGGAATAATATTGAGATTTAATAGATATATACCAATAAAGATAATGTTACAAATTCTAAAATGGATGACAGTAAAACAAAGACTCTGCTTTCTAACTATGACGCTTATTTTTAAGTTGAAAAAAAGTTTAATGCCAGACTACTTGAGTAAATTTTTTAGATTAAGAAACGAAGTACACAATTATAACACAAGGAATTATAACCTACTACCATCTAAATATGGCTCATTATATTACGACCATGGTGTCGCTTTTTCCTAAGAGAATATAATGATGTACCTATTAGGATTAAGAATGCTAGTAATGTATATAGTTTAAAAAATTTATTAAAAAAGCATATATTAAGTTCTAGTTCCCATTGAGAAAAAGCAATGAATTATTATTTTATATAACAGAAGAACAATATCGATGTAGTTCTTAGTTCAACGTTTTGTGTGTCAAATATTTTTTTTCTAATATAAAGTTTGTACTGTATATTAGATATTCAAATACTATGTAAACTTTATAATGTATTTTGTTAATCTTGTAGTATTTTATTTTAGTGTATGTCCATTAGAATTTCCTATTTGAATCAATAAGTTAGATTAAATTATATAAATTTTCCCACGCTGTCCAGACTGAAAGTTATACATAAAAATTATAAGTAATGTCTTTTATAATGGCTTGAGTTACGATTTCGTCAGGCAATAAATAAAATATAAAGATCATTGATTCCTCAATTTTAAACTTTATAACCCATTTTTAACGGAAAATATGACTTCAAGAAGATATTGCGGCTTCCATTCGAGACGGATTAATAAAGCTATCAGAGCTTCCATATGGCTCCAACCATTAAGGAAATAATTAAACCTCAATAGCTTGGAGATTATGGATCGTAACAGTGACAATAAATAAATTGTTTTGTTTTATTAGCATACGAAATACTTGGGTGTAAGTTTGATTATCCTAGTCCATGGGCCAGATGGGATTTTACAGGGGGCTTTAGAGTTCATCTCAGATGTAGACGCAATCATTGGACGCTTATAATAACAAATTATACTTTTAATGAGTGAGGATGTGAGCAAGTTATATTGAGAGCTACTGTACTGTTAAAATATTTTCCATAATGTAATATGTTTATATTATGAATTAGAAGTACCGACATTGATAATTAATAATCATCTGAAACCTCTGAATTCGTCTCTGAAAGAAAATTCGAAATCCCATTCAAACACCTTATTTTACAAATAATGTAATGTAAAAATAATAATGAGTAATGACAGAAAGCGATAATTTTACACGATACTTGACATAAGTCGTTGTCATAGACTCAGCTAACATATAGACCAATCCCATTCATAGATTTCTAAAATATGATTGACTCTGGTCTTCAATAGATAAATAGGTAATGCAATTGCCTTGCCTACCAAGGATGACATAACAACTTCTCGGTGAGCGAATACTCGATCCCGCATTGAATTACATCATCGTTGATAGGTGCAACATAATTGAACACAATTTAATAAAAATACTGCAAACTTATAAACCTTATGCTTCTATTTCATTCGGAACACATCACAATTGAGTCGAGGGTATGATTGCGAATTCGTTCTCATTATAATTCATCAGATACACATATGACGTGGATGTGTCCGAAGAAGTCAAAACACCCCTGAGAAGTTACCCCTAGGCAAACAGAAACACAACGGGGTAGCGCTATTAGCGCCACCTAAGAGTTCGAAGTTGAAACGTGATACACGGTGTCAAAATATAATCTGGAGCTTTTGATTTGCTTAAACAAAAAACAATTGCATTTTTCAAATAATTAACACAGAATTACCACATTAAACACACTCTAACACTTTATTTTGTCAAACCCAACAATTGTTTCGCCAAACAAGGTTGGCATATTCAGGAGTTGTTAACCTGTAACTCAGTTACTCCAACGGTTCTAGATTCTATATATAGAAATTGTTTTTTTTTTAAATCAATCGGGATATAAGACAGACGCAAGCAAAAGATTCTGGTATAACAATAAAGTCTTAAGTATGAATTATAGACTAGCACGTGGACTATAAGCAACAGAACTCACCACACTTCATTATTATACCCAAGTGCCATTAAGAGCTGGAACAGTAAGTTATATCAATGTCTTTTTTCACTCGAATTCTGTAGACCAAGTAATTGAGTAATAAATTTATTATTTGCATGTTATAACAAAAGTCCCCAGGTGCTACGCTACAAACAGGTGGCAGTTGCAGACTGTTTCTAAATTTATTGTAATCCTAAATTATAACTGAATTTTGAGCTAGTCTAAATTAATTTAACGGTACTGAAATTCATTAAATAAATACAACGGATTTTCTTTTTGAGACGTTGTTCATATTTCAGCAAGAAAATTGAATCACCCAAAAGTAAACGTTGGGAATTATAACTTTATCTTCGTGTAAGAATTCTAACTACAGTTTGCTGTCGCAATAGCTTTCATTATCCCGTTTTTCCAGCCACAATACACTTCTGGGAAAAAAACTGAAGAATGATTTTTTTCCCAAATTCTGTCATGGATGGATTTATGGCTTATGATCATTTCTGGTGGAGATATAGTCGATAATAACTTGAATTTTAGCTAATTCTGAACATTTGAAAATATCAAATGAATCTGGTGTTATACAGGGTGGGACTAAAAGTTGCATTCTACCATAGATCTCCAAACCCTCTGTGGAAAAATTTAATCGCACAATGATGTCTCCTTGTACCACACTTTTAGGCTTAATCTTTTTGCTTTTTCTATTAATTCATATGCACAACTTCATTTTCAAAATAGAAACAGTTTTTTTAAGTAAAATATGCACTTCACAACAATAATAGAATAAAGACCTTTTTTAATCGAAAATGACACTTTCACAATCGAATAATATTGAGCAGATCACGACATTCCTTTCGCTCAATTTGTAGGTGAGAAATTTTCTTACAAGCATGATAATGCCAGGCCTCATTCTGCAAGAGTTTCAGATGTATATCTGGAAGAAATGGATTGGCCTCAAAGAAGCCCTGATCTAAGCCGGATTGGGCATGTGTGGACATCTTGAAGAGGCTAGTTCATAACTGTCAACCAGGTAGTATTCAAAATCTTCGAGTGGCTCGTCTTGAGTAGAGGGAAAATATACCGCAACAGGAATTTGTATTTAAATCGCATGACAGCGGTCATTTGAGAACGAATAGGCAATATTATTTTTCTCTTAGAATGGACTTAGGGAAATGAAACGAAAATGACAAGAAAAGATGAGACAGAGTGCTTGGAAATCTAGGACTTTATACAATTTTTGATTCCACTCTGTATAACACCAAGTTCATTCAAAATTATCGCAAAATCAGTGTTAGATCACATTCAAGGTTATATAACCTACATCTTCTTGAGAAAAAATGACCAAAAATCTTGCAAAATTGACGGAGTTATTCAAGATTTAATTTGAACCAATTGTTTTTATTTGGTGTGAATACTCTAGGCTCTATTCTTATTGACTCTATCACTATCCTGCGGTGTATTGAAGAAGCATTCATCAATTTAATCTACTCCCACAGAAAGATAAATAACTCAGTGATATTTACTCTCTTGTGTTATTGAAATTTATCGGTTCCCCCGTGACATTGCGTTGGCCATGGCTTGCGCTCTATTTTTAGAGTTCCATTAAGTTCACTGTTTGATTTAATGGCAAAATTTTGAAAAATGCCATTATATTCTGAACAGTCAATAACGAAATATTTTAGATATATACAATAGGAGTTGACTTAAAATCATATTGAGTAAAATATACCAATTAAAAAGGCAGCATATAAATATTAACCTTATAACTCTTGGAAGTCTGAATTATTCATAGAATGATGAAAGAGAAAGTATTCTCTGGAAATAAATTACTAGTAAGAAGCATAATTTGGCCATATTGTTCTCTTTTTATTTTATGAATTGTTAAATTAGACTAGAATTATTCTCAGTTAGAAACTTTAAATAGAAGTTCTTTATGAAAATTTTATACCTGTTGTTTTAAACTAATCAGATGCCTTGATTTTGACAGGTTGCTATGACGACAACCTGAATTTTCAGTTTTATTGGCCGCGAAATTAGTATGTCATAATTTCCTTGGCTTAGCGTATATTATTTTTGACAAATATTTAATTATAAACTGTCAAGAATTGTATTTACATTTAAAAATAATTTTTGGTATAAAATTTTCATGCCGAATGTCCAGCGAGCTTGAATTATCCTCCGTCATTTTTTTCTCAGATGCGATTTTTTTTAAGAACATTGAACCTCGAAAATTTTTTCTGAAATTATTCAAGATCTAGGGAGATTATAAGTGAAAATGTTATACCTCTTGTTTTAAGCCAATCAGATGCTTTGATTTTGACAGGTTGCTAAGATGATAACCTGAATTAAAAAAAGAATTGGTCGCAAAATTAATAAGTGATAATTTTCCTGACTTGACAGCTGTCACGTGCAAATGCCACAATAAAAATCGTAGATTATTTTCACAAATATTTATTTATAAACAGTCAAAAGTGGTATTTACTTTTTTGTTATAAAATTTTTGTACCGAATCTCCTGACAGCTGGAATTATTCTGCGTAATTTTTTTCTCAATTGCTAATTTTTTTAAGAAAATTACACCTCGAAAAAAATTTCGGAAATTATTCAACATCTAGGGAGATTATTAGCGAAAACTTTACATAGATAAATTTGATGATCCTCATGTTTTAATCACATATTATAGTTTTCAACCTATCGCAACTATGTAATTTTATTTGGAGAACCAGATTTACATAGTTTTTATCAGTGGAAAATATCTTCGTTTTGTCTCAAATTATGCTAATTCATGAAAACTAGCATTTTGGTTAAAAAAATACAATATTGGTCAAAAATTATAATGTAATAAAATTAGGTAGGTAATGAATTAGCTCCTACAAGAAATGGAAACAATTTTTTAAAACAATAATACTACGATAAAGATCACAAAAAGTCAGTGAGCCAATTACTTTTTAAATTTATCAGTCACCAATATTTTTTTTACCAACGACGTTCAATCTTATTTTTTGTTTTTGTTAATTCTTTAATGCTGCTGATTCCAATTTTCCTTATTATGAAAATAAAATAATTACATAGATATGCTTTGTTTGGATTCGACAATAGCATAAGAAATAATAATCTCTTGAATTCGAGAATGTTTGACAAATTCCCTTCAACGAAAATACCTCCGAGAAAATAACATTCAAAAAGCCAATTACTTCAAACTAAGATAGAGCTCAGTTCTGTTGCAACAATGTTAGAATGCACTATTTTTAAAAAAGTTTTGTAAATCCGGCATGTCTCAATTTTTAACCATATTTAAATAAAATAGCTTCCAAAATTTTAAGTCATTCTTTTAAAGTTCCGAACATTGGAAGAAAAAAGGGGGCCCTGCAAGAAACATATTTTTTGATCTCTGTCTGCTATTTTGTATAGTCTATTTTTCTCTGAAGCTGTTGAAAAGAGGCTGAAATTTGGTATTAGAATAGAATAAGGTGGCAGCATCTTATCTCATCTCCATTCTAAAATACCACCTGACTATTTTTCATTCTGATCACGAACAGCGTATTCGACACAGGTCCATTTTAGTCAGATACCACTTTTGCTACATTTCGAATATTCATCTAAGTTTACAAATGGATTTTTTGGTTATTGTCCATATTTGGGCAGGATGCATTGATCACCACTCTCAATCGAATTCCATAAAATATAAAAATCGACTGATTGGGTCAAGAAAAACAATATTATATTGAATATTGAATTGGAATAAGAATGAACATTTAGAAAATTCTACAATTCATTTGAACACAGCATTTTTTCTTGTCTCTTCTCAGACAGAAAGGCCGAAAATGTGGTTTTCGAACATTGCAATACTTTCCTTACTAGGCTACTGAGAGTAGCGGTCGAAAGTAAAAAATATATGCTACCTTTAATTGGAGCCTGAAATCCATATTCTGCTTAGTTATACCAGTCAAGGTATTATCCAGTCCTCCGAAATAATCCACTAAAATGGCAGTAGACTAATCAGAAATACTCTATCTACACCTCCCACAGAATATCGGTTAAAACTAACATGCCGATAGCGTCAGACGATACTGGACTATTCCGGATATTTATTTCCAAAAAGGAAAGCGTACTCGGTTTCGCCTCTCTTCCACGAACACTTCATTAATACGGCAATTTCGAGAGTTAGGTTTAGATCAGAACTATTCCGGATCTTGATTAAGGTAGGATAGATACATCGGCCATTATCACGTCACCGATAAAGTTTATATTTATCGCAGTTCCCGGAATAGTATGAGGCATTCCAGGATATAATTAGTCTCTAACTACGTCGCAGGAAATAAATTACATTCCCATTACAAGGGATAGAACTCTATAATACATATTCATTTTATTTGAGGAAAATTAATACTGATATATCTGGTGGATGAATAAAAATATATTTTTTCTCTGACGGGAAAAAAGTTAGAAATTGTATCTTTGTTGATAGGTGACTACGTATCACTTTTTCCCATAGGAAAACAGTGATTGTTTAAATTGAGACATATTTGATTACTTGAAAGGTTTCCTTGGCAATGCGTGTCTAATTGTCGCCTACCACTTTAAAACTTCAAATTTCACTTCGATAATTTTCTGACTTTTCTATATTAAATCATAATTTCTCCAATATCACAACATTTTTAAATTAGCCAGAAACTTTATTTTTGTTACTCTTGTTAAGTCAAAGGGACCAATAAGCTTTCTAACCTAGAACCAAATATAGAGTATATCAACTTATTTGGAGAGTTATAAGAAAAAAAGTTTAATTATCGTATCAAGTAATTCTTCAGTAAAATCAGTTTGTGTTCTTTGCATCTTTTGACATATATAACAAATTCTTCTACCGCTACATGAAGAAGCAATGTGAGGAAAGTATGCATTGGTGGAACAATTCTTTACATTTTAGACCATCAAATATATTTTTCTAGAATCCCGTGACATCCTTTCAAAAGTGCATCAATGAAAAAAAAACCAGTGGAATTTTTTTGGGATTGGTAGGAGAATCATGTGACTGGATACATCAGTATTTTATTAGTTTACTATAAGAACCGTAGGATTCGTGTATTTATCTCTTAGTTTTGGAAATAATAGACAATTTTCAATTTTATCATTGACCCTGTATATTATGGAATATATTAAATCTTTGATTTTTGTTGATCTGGAGCACATTATTGGGCATGATGAAACAAGTCATTTTATCTAATTAATCATTAGAGTCTGAAATCTTTATATTAAGATGTGAAGAGAATTTTGAGAATATTGCGTTCACCTCGAATAAGTATATGATTTGGCATATTTAAATTTTATAAGGAGAAGAAGAAAGCTAAAGTTAATACATAATATTGTTACAAATACAGTGGTTAGCATAGTTGGCCTTCTTAGAAAGCCCACAGCTAGTCCGGTTTAGTTTTCTGGCTTATGTATTTCATTATTTTATAATTCTTATATGAAACTGATAAACAAAATTCAATAAAAAATATGCATTGTTGTTAATAATAAATCTTGCTAATTTAATCAATACATATTTTTTATCCCTAATTATATGAATGTCCTTAAAGCATAAAAAAAAATTAAATACCATATCTGATTTCGAAATCGTCACGCCACTGATTTACTCCGCTCGGTTGAATTGAACCTTTTCTCGTGTTTTCAAGACAGACGCCATCATTCGTGAAAGAAACTATACGATATTATTGTTCCCCATAAATCTAAACTTTATACAAAATTTCTATTAAACTCACTTGCGTTGTCTGCACTGGCTCTCCGCTCGGAGGCTAGAGGTTCTTGGAAGGTGAGTGTCAAACTACCTCTAGGACTGCGCTTCGTTTCGCACTCCTCAGCAGTCAAAGATGTCCTAGCAATGCTGCCTCTTGGACTTGTCCTCGTTTCGATTCCATTTTCAGGGCCTATGCTTCCTCTTGGACTCCTTAAAGACATGAAAAGCAAATGGAATAATAAAAACTCTTATGAAATCGAATATAGGTACACTGTGTTAGGATCTCAAAATATTTTTCCTGTTTCTTACTTAAAATAATACAAAATGGCACATAATTTTAGGTTTGATCTATTTTTCCAGAAAATAAAGGTGTGGTATTGTTTATTCGTTAAGGAACCCTTCTATGGTTCATCATAATTCAAGTGAGTGTTTTGTAAATTACATCTCCCAAAATACATGATGAAAAAATAATCAGAATGATCAAATAGAGAGGAACTTTCTTTGAAAATACATTATTTTATTTATTTAATATTGTCTAACTTAGTTAATATAAGAACGTAATGATAAATCATGTGGCATTAGTGATTCACGACTGTTTACAATTCTACTTCTTGCCATAGACTTTCTTAAGAACACAAACGAAGGCCACACTGTTATATTATTGTTTTATGAAATATTTACCTCTCTCCCTGACAGTATTCCCCTGCGATGCTGCCCCTGGGGCTGGTCCTTAGTGAGTGAGGCTCTGGGGCGATACTACCCCTCGGGCTCCTGTTGATCTCCGGGGCTATGCTGTGCCGAGAACTCATACGGCAGCTCGATGGCGCTGAAATTATGAAGGCCAGTTTTATTGAATTACCCTGGAAAATTTATATTGTACGCAATATAGATAAATCCGGTACAGAAAGATTGTTTCTTATATTCAAAGAAGTGAAGAAAAAAAACAGCTTCTATTTCGTCAGTGCCAACAATCATATAATATAGAGTGCGACGAACTAAGAAAATGTACGGAAAAATATTACTAGATATATAAGAACTATTTATTTAAACATGTAGATAACATTACTTGTGGTAAACATAATTGAGTGCATCGTCAGCTCAGACAACCCTAATAACTCCACACATCTTCAGGAGTTTTTGTTATTCTCTGATTTCCTCTCTGTGATCTATGACAGTTACGGCTATCCACCAGATGAAATTAAAGCAAAATTGAGGATAGCCTGAAATAACTTATTTCTAACGTTTCTACGTATAGAGATGGTTGTCTCTTTTGTTAGAGTTACTGTTATTTACTGATAATAACCGTTATTATGGCTGGTCTTGTGCTGTTCTTGAATGTTCATAAAAAAGCCAATCGTATGTACAATGTACAAACGTGGGAGAAGCGATATCCGAAGAACGAGTGGTTATTATTGATAAGAGAGGTGTTGCGTTCGTTGATCTTATGCCCCAAGCAAGTGGAGATGAATTCAGGGGAATTTCAGAGAAATTATCGTTTATCTAAAAACAAACATTGATGCATTGGTGGCCAAATTGATATTTTTTAATAAATGCAAGTTGAGTATCCATTTCCTTGTTTTTATCACAACTATTTTATTAATTGCATTAATTTCATTGTACCTATATATTATGATGTATGTACTCATATTTTGTTGAAGTGTTTATAATTAAGAAAATTAACTAGTTTCCAAAAGGTACACTACAATAAATTATCTTAAACATAATATACTTTAATGAGAATTTACTTTTCAGATTTTCATGACATTATCTTTCTCTTGTCCTGGCTGCTATCACAGACTTAAAGGAAGATGCGTTTGCACAGTAAAATCTCAACATTCGGAATCAAAAGTTATAAAAGAGGTCAAGAAGCCACCAAGATATATTTGACAAATATTTAATTACCTTGGATAAACACAGACTATTTTCATTGTATGTACACATCTTATGAATAAAATTTCATTATAAAATTTAATTTCCTATTAATTTTAATCCAACATTAAAAATTTCATATTTTTTAAGATTGGACCTATAATTTAAAGTTAATTTAAAAGAACGAACGATAAGGTGCCTGGCGTTCTAAAAGTTATTAAAAAGTGCACTATTTTTATTCCGCCATCAAAATATGAGTTACACAAATTGAAGAATTAACTAATCCCCCATTAGGGATACATTATAAAATCGGCCCCAAGAATGACAAATTTTATTTAATGAGAATCCACACACATCAACATCTTTTTTTTTGAGTTTATTTAATTGTTGTGACTCAAAGCTTGTGCTGATAGGATAGCAGGTGTTGAACTATCAATGACCTGCTCATCTTCGTCAATTTCAGACACTAAGTATATTTATTTGTTGTGTCCAAAACTGGAAAAAATATAGGTATCTTTTCTCACTCCAAGGTTTGGCAAACAGATATGCTTGTCAATACTAACGTAGTTTCAGTTTGTACTTATTCCAGCTTTGGTGCGAACACGAATAAAATATAAGAGCAATATTCGCCATTATGTACATAGACAAAAAATAAGTCAATATTCTTAACTCATTAATATTTATTGTACCCTAACCTCATTGTGACAGTAAATGAGAGAATGTAAAACACGCAATTAGCTCCATCAATAGCATCGGTAATGTTTGCATTGATAACGCTAATATCAACTCCCTGAACAAAGCCTAAGTAAAGTGGATCTACAACCGAGCCTTGAAATACTTCAGATGGAACGTCTTTGAACTTCAAAAATCCTATGAGGGTTTTAACTTTCTACTTCCTACCAGATAAATAATCTTGGATGAACCTGACAGCACAGTCAAACAAACCGAAAATATTTTAACTTGTTCAGAACAATTCTATGATTGACAGCGTCAAACGCTTTTAAGAAGTCAAGCATTATCTACTAAGAGCGTTCCGATGCGGTCATCTAGACGCCTGATGAGATATGTAAGGAACAAAAGCGACGTTGTTGTGCTATGAGATTTTCGGAAGCCAGAGTGGGGAAGCGGAAACAACTGATGTGGATCAAAGAACTCAAATAATTTAAGGTAAACGATCTTCTCAAGTATTTTAGAACGGAAGCATGAGTTACTACTTGGTCTAAGGTGATAATAATCTGTGGGATTGATGATTTTGGCTAGGGGAGTTATGATGGCTTCTTGGGAAAAAAAAATTGCAATAAAAAATTAAACAATGTGGTATACGTAATTTAGAATCTCGGGCAGGCACAAGCGAATCATAGCTGAGTTAAGCCCATTGCTGCCCAGTATCTGCTGACTCTGAGGAAATAATTACATCCAAATCTTTGTTTGTAGCTACCGGAAGGAAATTAAATGGGGTTAAGCTATTTTTTTAAAGATTATTCGAATAAAAATCGATTGTGCTATTAATAATCTGATAATTTTGATTGTCGTGATGGCAATTAGAAAATGAATATTTGCCTCCTCTGAACTCAGTAGATTAAGAGGAACTTCATTTAATTTTTGGGTGCATACATTCATATTTTTTTATTTTTTCCAGATATTCTTATAGTGTGAAACTTGAAGTTGTGACAAGTATCTATGCCTTTTCTTCTCTTCATATGGAGGCTGATGCGAAATTTCTGAGCTCTATATACCTTTTCAAGTTCACATATAGGATTATTAGGTTAGGTTAGTCATAGAGCAGCTGTTTCATTTAGACACACGTTAATTCTAGGGTTGCTTGTATTTTTGAAGTTGGTACCAAAGTTTCTCCACAACTTATAACACCACAACTGCAAACATACCAGTACTAAAAGAATTAATATTATTTTATATTTTTCAGTGAACCAACTTATAAAGTCGGCCTTATTTTTCGTAATTTCTTTTTTATTCGAATAATGACGTCGGATTTCTCTTGACAAATTGTCCTTTAACATGGAATCATAATTACGACTGTAAGTAAACTTATTTTACACTGCGTTGGTTTGCATTATTTAGCTTTAAATGTGGAGAAGTGGAGAACCTATTCAGTTGAGGTGATTGAAAGATCGCTGTTGAATAAGTTGAAAAATGTTTGGCGCTGCACAAAAGCATTATTTATAAAGTGTATAATTTCAACTTTAGATTTTATGTTTTCCACACATTATCACAGAATTAGATCGAAGTAATTGGGAACCATTTTTGAGCACAGTAATTAAAGAAATTTGCAATTAGGTACTATCTATTTTTGGTGAATGACACAAAATATTTCCGTATAACAAAGGAGGTATTGTCCCAAGTATATTTCAGAGTAGCCAACAATCTTAAACAATTAACGTTTGCCAATATATTATTATTCTATCGTCTACCTATATGAAACAACAAAGTAAAACTAGCGTTTTATTCAACCGGATTCAATTATTTCAGCAAATATATTCAATTAGTGTTTTCTATTATTATTATACTAGTGACAGCTTAATTTTGAGTGAATCAATAGAGAATATATACTCGAAGACATATGAAGACAATTAACTAAGCTTTAAATGCATTTCATGTGCACAACTTTGGCCATTACTTCTTGACTTATTTTAATTTGACAAAACTTTTCTGTCAGTCCATGCCACTGCAATTGATTCAATTGATCAATCTTTTTTTGTGTATTTTTGTAGAAAACTCCTATTATTGTCGCCTGTTGTTCGGTGATGCTTATCAGGTAATCCCTCCAATTTGGAGCCACTGAATCGCGGAATAACAAAGTCCTCTTCGGGATTACACGAGCACTTAGATTAAGTGCCTCTCAAGTAATCCAGTGGATTATCTCTTGATACCAAACTGTTGAGGCGATACCGTTGAAAACAATCCTCCTAGGACTATTGTCAATTGAGAATTAATACATATATATGTATATATATATTTAGACAAAGAAAATATCTTGGTGAATACAAAATTTCATAGTTCAAACAATTTATTTTTGAGTGCACAGCAGTTTCATATTTTGCTACTATTAGTTTATCTAAAATACCAAATGACCATTATTTCTCTTCAATTCATGCCGCTTGAGATTTTTATCGATTCTGCGTCACGTATTGAATGGCAAGTAGCTTTTTTGTCGTAAGATATTTGCAGACAATATACAGTCTGCTGGTATTTCAATTTCCAAATCTATAATTCAACACAGAAGCGAGAATGTTTGTAGAGCATGCACCCACTTTCATTCTGATATAAATGAGTCTGTCAATATATGCCAGAGCAAGAATTCATATTTTGATTCTAGACCTCACATTTCATTACCATAGTCACTAATAAACAAACTAAACTTGTAACAAACTAACATTTGTTTATGAATACTTCTGCTAGTTTCTTTGTTAGTTATAGATAAAATTCGTTTTAGTGTACCTTTACAAATCGTTTAAAACTTAACTTATATATTACTTACGTTCATCTTGCATCCATGTAGTGGATTCCGAGGGCGTCAAAGTCTGTCTTGGAGTTCTACCTCCTTCTGGTACTAGGCTGTTGCGCGGACTTCTCGAGGTGTATTCAGAAGCTATACTCAACCTTGAACCATACGCTGAACCATTCTCCGGTGTGAGACTATGCCTGGGCGTGCGGTTGTGATCTGGCACCAAGCTGTTTCTGGCACTACGATTATACTGATCGGGAACGAGACTGTTCCTCGGACTGCGGTTATATTCGCCAGGAACCAGACTGTTTCTTGGACTCAATGCCGAATCGGGAACCAAGCTGCTACGGGGACTTCGTTGACTGTCGGGTACTAGGCTGAAAAGAAATTTGATATAAATTTCATTGGACTCATTCATGTGAACTCAAATATCTTACAACATAAAGGTGTTCTATTTGACCAAGAAGTAACTTTGTTGAATGCCTGACTATTTTTTTTATCTATTGTAAATTGTATTTGTAAAGAATCGTGAGCAGGTGAGCATAGGAAACTCGGAAAAGCCGGAGTCTGGTGACTGTGCTATCAACCGAGACATAACGGTAGAAAGGGGAAAGATTCTACAGTTACGTGGATTTTACAGATGCCTCGGTATATAGTGTGTCCCACGGTACGTGGGATACCACGGGTAACTTTGTTATTAGTGAAGTAAGAGGGTAGCTGTATTAGGCAAAGTAATGCAGAATTCTATTCAATTATTCTATGGAGTGAGTTTGCTATATTTTTTACTGGCCAACTCACCAGAATATCGGTCTGTCTGGCTCAATATAAAATATCTCACCTGTTCCTTGGACTTCTATCACAGTCTGGTACCAGGCTACCCCTGGGACTTCTGTCTCTTGTCAGTAACTGAGTGTCCAGCGATATGTCGGGTATAATAGAATGCCTGGGACTCCGATTGACCTCAGGCAGCAGGGCGTTTCGTGATGTTCTCTCCGATGGTTCCGATGCCACAACAGCAATGCTGGCCCGTCGTCCAGGGCTGGTGGCTGCAGATCGGGATCCCCTGGAGCCTGTTGAAGGTGCCGTGGGAGATGCAGCACTGCGTGATGCCCGCCGTCGGCGCGAGGAGGCGCTCCGATGCAACATCATCGAGGCTGCAGAAATGAACTGGGAGGGGGAATCACGACGCCATCACCAGCTGAAAAGGCAAAAATACTGAATTGATGACTGAGTCAATACGTAATATGAAAAAAAATCTATGACTTTGTTGTTTGTTTAATTTACTCGTCTATTTATACATATCATTCTGCTTGTTTTATTTAAAAGCAGTATAGTATCTCCACTACTGAACTTCACCTGTATGCTTTATTAATTGTTAGTATCAATATGTCATCTATATATACCTTAAGAAAAGCTTTATCTAATGATGGAAAATTGAAACGAATAAAAGAAGTAGAGAGTGATCTGTGATGGTACACTGTCTCGGTACTGTTTACAAAAATAAGCAATGATTTATATCAGCAATCAAAAATAGTATCACACAGTTTGATAATATAAATGGCAGCGATATGATCGACAATGATTTGCAGGGCCCACCGTCAAATGACTTGGTTGCATCTTCTTTTAATAATTTCACGTTCATACCCATACATTCATACATAAAAGCAAGGAACATACAAATAATTTTATGTATAACAGCTTAAATTCAACGTTAAGTGCTGCACCTGTACCTTGGACGTATTATCAGAGACAAGGGGACCTAAAATTCAACGAAGATTCCAATACTTCATTCGCACACTTCATATGTTAGAATTGTTAATAATTCTTATCTCCATATCAACATCCTTCTGGGAATGATTTATTGGATTGCTTGAAAATTCCAGGTAATTAATTTTAACGTGAAAATCAGCATTTTGAATTTCATAAAACATTGTAAAACCTATTAGAATTTTATTTACCAATATACGTAAAATATATTTAATACAGTTTCAATAAAAGTTTAATGA
Source organism: Crioceris asparagi (assembly GCA_958507055.1). Lineage (NCBI taxonomy): Eukaryota > Metazoa > Arthropoda > Insecta > Coleoptera > Chrysomelidae > Crioceris > Crioceris asparagi. Next base: position 12,131,812 of record OY293828.1, read on the forward strand.
GCTCCAGTCATAAAATATGACATATATAAGCCGAACAATATAAGTCGGCAAAGGTCCTGGTGGTGGCTTTAAAGGCCAGATAAGGGCCGACGCAGATATGGGAAAGCCATCAATCCGGAATGGGAGAGTAATAAAACAAATGGCATATAATCTAGTTGCAGTCAATGGGGTCGCTCTGTGGCTAACCCTTTTCCGACCGGCGGTTCCAGGATTTATGCTACAGTGTGCTGAATGGAATAGGTGGAGTTTCATCTGCATTCAGACATCAATCTTCGAAGCAAAGATCCAAAATGTTTCCACCCGACTGACTACTTGTGACAGTTGATTGTATTCTAAGAAGTTGAGTGGAATGTTTGTAAGTTGGATAATAAATGAAGGCATAGTTTGTCTATTCTATACTAAATACTGGATAGAATGCGACTAATCTTCTTAAATGCGACAATGAAACTCAGTTCTACTTCGAGGGTAATACCGTGTTGGCAGGTTAGGTTAAGTTAAGTTATAGGTTGAAAGTGGCGAATAATTATAACCCGATAATTCCAGCAACAAAGTTTTAACAGAAGTAAATACGTGCTCTAAAACCTATCTTATGATTTTATTACATTTTCGCATTTACAAACTGTTCAAGTTCGAGTTGATGGACTATATTGTTGTGACTTATATTTCATAAGAGATTATGATCAAATAACTAGAAGAAACTAGTAATAGTATATGAGTTATCGGTAGGAAACGAAATTGAGAAGCCCATAAGAGCAAATAATTTTGGAATACAGCACTACTACAAGAACTTGAAAAGAATTCCTCCATAAAATTGATTCCTAAAAACAAAGTATTCATTTATAATATAATAATATAAGAGCAATTTATTTTGCAATGCAGCACCTAAATAGCTCTACAAGAACTTAAGAAGATTCTCTCAAAATAGTTGATTTCTAAAGGTTGATGTGCTCACTTCAGACCTAAAGCTAACAAAGCAGCCATTTTTCAGGAAACTATAAGAGCAAATATTTTTGGAACACAGCACCTTATTAGCTCTAGAGGTACTAAAATAGATTTTATCGGAATAGTTGATTCTTAATATTGATATTGATGCAGGTAGAAGTAAGCCGCTTAGGGTGTTGGTAAGGATAGTTTAAATCGAACTTACTTTAAGCAATTATTTTACCAAATCTAGGGGAAAACTGTTCGTTTGACGATTGAATATTATCAACAAGTACCATATATTACAAATTATTTCATTACGTTTCTAGACTTCAACAGAGTTAACAGGTTCAACTTTCTTCTGTAAATAAATATTTCACATATATTATGTGCAATTAAGCGACTCAGTTGTTAATGTGCTGAATTCAATGTAACTATAGCTCATTGGTTATTCGGTAGAGGCAGCATTGTTTTCAGTTGCGATTTGTTCCCGGTCGCAATCAAGTGATAGCAAAATTGACATCTGACATTAATGATTGCACAATGTTGTGCAGCAGCAAGATACATGATAAGCCTGCTGAACTATAAACACCGGAGCAATGATGAAGCCAAAAATTTATCTATATGCTTCATTTGTTCAAAAAAGGCGGAGCTTCACCTTTTATAGTTATATATAAATAACTTTGCATAAAGTTATTAAAGATATATAGAATAGATACCAGGACAATTCAATAAACAAAAATGTTTTTATTCTTTATGGGTTTCTTGAAAGTTGAAAAACGTTCTAAGAAACTGTGAGCTAAATAATTTTGTGCTGACTTCAGTGGCAAATAAAAATTCATTTGTTTGGGTGCAGTAGGAAATGATTACCGGAAATGGAAAGCTCTTTCTGGCAAGTTTAAAGAAGAGATCATATCTTGCATCATTTAAATCGGACATTTCTTAAGAATTTCAAATCAAGTTTCTTCTAAGCTAAAGATAAAATCATTTGCATTCTACTTAAATAAATTTCAAACGTCATTGAGGAAACTAATAATCCATTCATTATCCGTCATAATTTATCAAGTTTAAAAATTTCTGGAACTTATTCCACAAACTAAACAATTATTTAAATAAATAATTTTCATATCTAGGCTAGAGCTACAGCTTATTGGGAATTTCAAAGGACGAACTGTTACTTATTCTCCAGAATTTAGAACACAATTAATAACTATTCTTTCCCTCAACGTTGTGGTTCCTTTCTCATATAACAAATAATATGATAAAACAATATTAAGCCTTCAAGCCCGATAACGTCTGTAGTTGAGAAAGCTTTTCTAAATAATATTTTTCCCGAGAAAAACTTTCAGCTCGTTAGGTACAAGTAAATATTTGCTCTATCATCTGACGTTCCCACTTTTCCGCTTTGTCGCTACTCTATAAATTTTATGAAATGAACCTGGCCACTTGGGGAAAAACGCCGCTCATAGAATATACAACTTACTTACTTAGAGTTATGAAAGAAATAATAACTTTTTTAGAAGCTGCTATAAGAAGCGGGATTACATAAGTTAGAATATAATCCTATTTTTGGTCCTTAATATTTATAATGTACGTACAGGTTATGTAACATTTTCGCTATATTTTAGATTTTAAGCAAGATTTTCTGGAGCATTTATAAATTTATTTATTTGAAATTTGGAATAATTGAATGTCAGTTGTGGATTAACAATTTTATAAATTATTTATAATTATATTGTCCATTGGGATAGGCAGCACATTTACGTCATCTCCAGTGGACCTTTATATTGATTATTCAATTAGATTGATTATGACAATGTTTAAATACTGTACTTGTATTTTGTATTAAAATGAATCAGTCTGTGTAGTACATACATGCAATAAATAAAATAAATAATAAAATTGATCATTATGTACAGATTATCTGTATAAGCCATTTTAAATATATCTACTGGAATACTGAACAAATGTCTTCCATGCCATAAACATTGACCATGATAATTTATAAATATTAATAGAGGGCTAACAATACTGTTGATGGTCACTGATGGGATTATGCGAATTTTCATTTTAATTGGGTTTCGTACCAATGGCTTATGTCCGATCTCCCTCCCCCTCAAATAATCGAAGATAGCACAGCCAATGATTTGAGGTGAACTGAGGGCTGATGAGTTGACTGATAACTGTTTTTTTAGAAATTTCAGGACTCTAAGCCAATGGGAAGTTATTTAAATTCAATGAGCCATTCAAATATCATATAAAAGCTATTGTTAGTTTGAATCTGTATGAATTCAGACGATGGAACAGGGAACAAACAAACTAATAAATGATGAATTAATATCTACATTTTTTAAATTCTAATGATTAATTATTTGTTGTCTCTATCAATATATGATAATGATAATATAAAGTCTAGAATTTCTGAACTTGAACTTTATAATGAATCTTCGACCATTATGAGGGTGAAATAAAAATATATGTAGTCCATATATAATACCAAAGGTGCTAATGTTTTTATTATTTTTTTTATTTTATTTTATATTGGTATTGGTTCCAGTCATCTTCGTATTTGTGGATTTTTTATTTTCTAGTGATTCAGGGATGCACTTTTCCTCCTGGAGTATTGAATTTTAAAATTATTCTTCAATTTATGATTGTTTTCTGAACGTGTAATGCATAAGTTTCATGCCACCCTTCTTTATTTCAATTATATGAAATTTGTAAGATTACATGATTTTTTTGTTAATATTACAATCAATAGAATAATTTTCAAGGGCTCTTTGAAATCTAATTTTATGAACAAAATAGAAGATTTATTATTAATATAATTGCTAATTAAAATTAACATCTTGCCAAATTCTTGTTATTTATATGACTTTAAAAATATTTGAATTATTTATGGGTAAACGGTAAGCTACAAGTACCTTGTTTAAAAAATTACCAGAATATATGAGTATGTATCCACTGCTCTATTTTTGAAGTCAACTTCTGAAATCCCCTTGTAAACTCTCATTATGCCAGGCATAGAACTTTACACATGCGACGTTCTCTTCCGGAAACTGTTTTCCTGCAGGGATAAGTCTTTAACCCTTCCCTTTTCTTATCCCAAGGCCAAGAAGTTCAGATTCAGTTGCTAATATCACCGCTTTTCCACTCGTTTAACGCACCTATTGTCTCTGCATCCTCTCGACTTCTCTTTGCTGAGGGTAATGGACTGAAAAATGTCCATTTTCTTCGCTAGTGACTTTCTGAGCATCACGACTACTAAGCGTGGTACTTAGGGAAGCAATTCTACTTGGAATTACTGCATCTGTTAAGTGCTCCCAGTTGATGTCGGGAGCTTCTATTTTTAAATTTGATAAGTTAGAGTCTTTTGGACTTACATACTGTTCTTCTTTCGTTCTTCGTTTTTGCCTCAAAAAACTAAAACCATATCTTTCGAGGATTACTATCAATTAGAGAGTTGACAATAAATTTTGAATTTATTTATCGTTGTATTAAATCACTTAAAATTTTACTTCATGATATTACAAAATGCAAAATTATCTCGCTATATTTCCTAGATATCAATAGAGTTTAAAACCGTATTAGTCGACGTCAGGTAAATCTTTATAAATACTGAAATTAATAGTTTGCTTTATGTTAAATTATTACAATATAATGAATATCAATTATTCAATCGAACTTTTTTTCCGAATTTAAATGTTATCATAGCTTATATAATTGAAAACTTATTGACGAAAACAGATATCACCGCTAAAATGGTGGCGCTAGTGTTCCTGATTAAAATTGGAAGCTACTAGCCATAAATGTGAGTGTGATTAATAGTCAAAAATAGTTATTTATTATACAAGGGAAAACATATAAGATTTTAGCTCGCGATTGTGACAAAAAACCGAGATCTGTAATCTAATATTCTTCCTGTTTATAATACCATAATATTTTTTCTGTAAAGGGAAAAAACATAATTTAATAATGGAAAAATATTAAAATATATTAATTTCAAACTTAAATTTAGTGAATTTCGGTTTAAAAATATTATTTAAACTCTCAGAGCAAATATTCTAATTTAAAATTAATGCTACAGATACAAAAACGATCCCCTAATACTTTGATTATAGAAGTTTGTTAGTTAATAAAATCCTATTCATTTTTAAAGGTGTTTTGAAATATTGCAATTAATCGAAACATGAAACATATAGTATATATATAGGTATATAGTTCTAGGAGCGATTTCTTGACTTTATATACAAATTCCCTGAGGAAAGGAAGAGCGGAAATAAGACAACGCATCTGAAATTTTAAAAAATGTGAGGACTTTTGAGGTATATTTGAGATAGGTTTTGGACACGATATGCGGGTGCGTCAACTTTATATTTCAGACATTGCAAGAGAGGTTGTTGATACAATTGTTGTGAAGGACGTAAATTGGATTAGATCTCCCTGTACTTTTTCATGCCCCTATATAGTTACTGTAACTGAACCCATAACTGTTCTTTAAATAAATGTATATGAGTCTCCATGGTTTCATCTTACAATAAAGGTCATTTATATCATTTAAATCTAATTTGCATCAGTTATTCAACTAGATAGGTAGCAAGACGCTTTCGATTTCTTGAGGAATCCAAAATTTAGTAGACAATAGAAAATATTTAAAAAAGCTAATGTCGATAAAATGTCTCGTGCAGTTTGACGGTTGACAGTTACTACATCAAGAAGATTAAGAAAATCTGTACAACTTGGTAAGGACTCGCCAACTAGAATGGGTAATTTCATAAATATGTAATAACATAGCATTATATGTTAGAGCAATTAAATATAGAATCTCAGTATCTTCAAATAAGTTCTTAAAAATTGTGACAGTTTGCATCATGTTTAGATGAAATAAGTTTTTCGAAAAATTAACCTCCTTCATAATGCTTTCCGTATCTATTAGATCCTTGTAAATCATATACATACAGGCTGTCCAGAATAAGATTCACTACCCCCTATAACAGAAACTACGAGAGATACGAAAAAAAGTATTGAGATGAAATATTTGTGAATTTCTTTTTTATTTGTATTGTCGTCAAATTTCCGGGGGGTTTCATATATCTGATACATCTGATATATCTGATGTTTGATTTTCCTATTCTTCGTAAAATTTTAGGTTAACTTTGTTTAAAAAACCCTATATCTAGTATTTATAGTTTTCGAGATTTTATCATTTTAGTGAAAAAAATTACACTTGCAGGTGTATGAATAATACATCATTAATAGTAATTCATTGGATAAATTGAAGAGTCATAAATCTAACACGCAGAGGTTAACATTTGTAACCAAACTAGAAACAATCTCTGTCAATATACAGGGAGAATACGAAAGCGATGATAACTTTGAATTGAATATTATCAATTATCTCCGATTTCTGTTGCACTGCATTCTACGACTAAAAAGAAGGGTACTTTCAGTTTACTTCTCTATACCTAATACCAAGAGTTTCCGAGATATTGGCCAAAATTTAAAACTCTGTAAAACATGAGGTTCATATTCGTTAACGTAGGGGTTGCTATGGAAAAAATTACATCTTGATTGTTTAAACAAATATCAGATTGTCAGTTGGGTCAGTCCAACAGATTCCCGCAAAGTCATTGTGTTGAAACTGACGGTCCATCAAGGTATAACAAAATTCCAGTCGACGATCCTGATCACCAATTTGCAAGTCTTGTAGTTTTGCAAATTTATTCGGCTTATATCCGTTTATATTTAACGATGCGTGGATCGTGGATCTAGCGACATAAATTATCTGCTTGCATTATTTAAAAAATTCTCGGGATATATGCTGCTGCGTTTCTTTTGTCAAAACATTGGGTAATTTGTTTCTCTTTTTATATTTTAGAAAGCTGTGATATCTTAGGTCTCGTTCGATTCGCCGAAAAATTGATTTTTCTGGAATTGATTAAATAATCAAGATGTAATTTTTTCCATAGCAACCCCTACGTTTTAAATTTTGGCTAATATCTCAGAAACTCTTGATCTTAGGCATAGGGAAGTAAACTGAAAGTACCCTTATTTTTAGACGTAGAATTCAGCGCAACAGAAAAAAATTGGGGTTTGCATTTAAAAAATCGGAGATAATTGATAATATTCAATTCGAAGTTTTCATTGCTTTCGTACTCACCCTGTATATTGCCAGAGATTGTTTCTACTTTAGTTACAAATTTTCGCCTCTGCTTGTTCGATTTCTGATAGTGACTCTTCAACTTATCGTATTAATTACTACTAATGATGCATTATTCATACACCTGCAACTGACATTTTTTTCACCAAAATGATAAAATCTCAAAAACTATAAATACTAGATATAGGGTTTATTAGACAAAGTTAACCTAAAATTTTACGAAGAATTCAAAAATCAAAAAATTGTAGGGTGTTCCATTTAAAATGAGCGAGTTGAAACCTGTATTAGATATATGAAACACCCTGTGAATATGGCAGTAATAAAGCTAAAAAATTCAAAGAAATTCCAAAATATTTTATTCTCATACTTTTTTCGCATCTCTCATAGTTTCTGAGATAGGGGGGTAGTGAATCTTATTCTGGACAGCCTGTACATATATTCATTACAAAATAATCAGAGACTCGCAATTCATGGTCAATAGTATAAATATTTCTTTATTCATACCAACCCAATAGCTCATTATTATACAGAATAATCTTATTATTCTTGTCATGTATTCGACAGGTAGGCCATTCTATCGATTTAGCCCCCTTCCTCTGGACGCCACTCAACTCACCGTAAACAAACAACACATTGTTTCTACTTACCACAGATAAGACCCGAAGCTGTTAGCTGTTTACTGTTTGAAAGGTAGGTATGGACCTCCTGTACCGAACACCCATTATCTAGTGAAAACAAGGAAGATGCGTATTTTGAGCCCTGAAGCAACACATCCTGAATGATAATTTGTGCCGTTGGCGTGAACTTGGTTTAATAAAGCGGTGTACTTTGGGCCTCATTAATGTACGGACCCATATTACCATCAGAACTATTGTTTGGATGAAGGGTGAGAGATAGATGAAGTTTGATTGACGATGGTTGATTACCAACTTGAATAATATGAAACTACCAAACGTGGCGGACTATTTGTATGTTCGCCACTTTGTTAAATGAACTCAGATCATACTATCAGAATATAAGCACTTGCAGCAAGGAAGAGAGAGGAATTCAGTTCAGGACACAAATGAGAAGAGCACTGGAGTTGCGCGAAAGTACTCGACGATCGCGTCTCTCGGTTGAAAATGAACCAATTCGTTTTCAACACAATGATTGCATTGATTATTGAGTCTCATGACGTTTCCACAATTCTCACAGAACATCTGGTTTGTTCATTCACCACGAGTTTCCTTCCGCTCTCAAATAAATTTCATCGAACATAAAAGTCGTCCGAGCAAATTAGGCGATTATTCATTCCAAGATACATTTCAGTGGTTATATTCAATTTTGACATAAGACGAACTGGTTAGGCAGAATATTGATAAATAATCAGAAGATTTGAAAATTCAAATGAAAAGGATTCAAATACATAGACTCAATTTTTGTTTTTTGTTTTTTTAGATATTGTTTTATAGCTGCAACAATTTATCTCTTTTTGTGAACAAAAATTACCAAATGATTCAAACGAACGGAAATTGAGAATTGATGAAAAGTCTGAAAATTATCAATTCACACCAGTTATTTCCAAATTTTATTAAGTTATTCAAAGTGAAGTTCAAAAATATTTGCATATATTTTAAATATTTGTATGATCGTTAAACTATTTTTGTTTGTACATTTCATGCAATGCAATAAAATATTCACGCTCCATAAAGTGACAAGTGTTGATTCAATATTAAACAATTTGAAATGATTTAAGTAGACATGTCCCTATGCTTACATGGCATACTTCGAATATTTTGTTGTTGTTAATTACTTGATGCTCTTTATATACCTATTATAAAGGTGAAAGTCTATATGTTTTTATGTTATTACGTACAAAGGGCTGACAGAATTTTGATAAAATTTGGCATACGTTTGAGTATTACCTGGATTAAAACTAGTAACACTTTCAAAAAACGATCTACAGCTCGTATACTCATGAAATTTGGTATAAATCTGTATAATTATGTATATTATTTGCAGAACCTTGTTTCTTTATCTCGGATTCATCTGTTTCGACTTAGCTTTATTTTAGCTTTATTTACACTCTTATCTATAGAGCAAAATGTTTTATTTATTACTTTCCTACGCTATATATATATATATTCATAAATGGTGTAACCAGATTGGAATTATTACTTAATACCTTTTTTTGTGCTCACCGCTGATAATTACATTGGATTCCGTCACTAATAATACTGTATATATATATATATATATATATATATATATATATATATATATATATATATAAATGTAAAGATAACTATATTCAGTATTACTGATAATATCAAAAATGAGAATGCTATTCACCTTTATGCTTTTATTTCATCAGATACAGCTTCCACTTGTGTGGCGCTGACGACAGCAAATAAGCTAGAAATCACGTGATCCGCTTCTGGTGGATGACTGTATCTGATGAAATAAAAGCATAAAGGTGAATAGCATTCTCATTTTTGATATATATATATATATATATATATATATATATATATATATGGGATATTACGAAATTTGTTAACACGATAGAGGTCGCAGTTTTGAAGGTATCAAGTTCAAATTTGCTACAAAAATCAATCTCTCAAATATCTCGGTCGAGTTCATTATTGGGCAATATCGGGTAAGTAGTTTCAAAATGGCGACCATTCAAACATTTAAAAAAATTATCAAAAAAGAGCAGTAGTGTAAATACTATTAAAAATAATTTAAGGTTATAGATATAATCAGTACCTACAACTTTTGTTCAAAGCAATTTTTCATAAAATACACAGGTAAAAAAATAAAAATTAATAATGAAAAATAACAAATATTGATAAAACATGAACACTCAATATAAATTTGATGTAATTGTACATTTTCTGGAGATCTTCATATAGACCCTGATTTAAAAAAATATAGTATATTTATTGAAAAGAAATAGACGAAAAAAAAATCTGCCTTGAAGTGGACTCGAACCCTGTCTGCTTTATATTCAACAGCCAAAACAAAAACCTCTAACCGCAAGGCTATGACAATTTTATTTAATAACATGTAGGTATACCAAAGAAAAGGTTGTTAAAATTTCAATTCAATGAATTTTGAAAAATTTACCTTTCCGCTGACTACAGGCCATCGGGATTTTTTTATTTTGTTTGGTATCAATATCACTCGCTGGTGGCACTGAATGAGAATCCTATATACACTGGGTGTTGAGCTATAGCCAAAAAACGTGATTTGCTCAAGTATTCATCTGAGAGCCTTTCACCACCCACATATCCCCCATCTCTGAGAAAAAGCAGACACAAAAGTTATGCTTCAATAAAATTCCGTATTTTCCACATGTTTCTTCAGATTCTGGCTAAACGTTTCATCTTGCGAGAAAATGTTACATGACCATTGTTGTTTGCCTTAACATGCTGAAAAAAATTATTATCGTCGCTATGTAAGGAGAGTATTGCAATAGTGTAAATCTTTTTATTCACTGGAATTTGCCTGCGAGCGGTAGGAAAGTCGTGTGAGTGGTCACACCACATTTTTTTATACTATTCAAAACACATAACTTCTTATATTCCAGAAAGAAAAAAGAACGGACAGCTTGATATTGGATATAAAATATACATGACAACAAAAAAACGGATTTATATACAGAATTATTCTTATGTGGGAGACAAGATATTTTTGACATTGTGTTTGTTTCCGTAATCAAATTCTGTGACAGATATTCATGTGAATATCGATTTTGTTGACATTCAGATTATATTCTCTCCGACTGTTTAAATAGCAGAAAAAATAATCTTGGATGTTTTCGTTTTTTCATACATTAAATATAAGTCTCTATAAGGACAAATAACATTGCCAAAGGCAATCAGAACATATTTCACAAAATATGGGGAATGCCATCGTTTCCAAAATTTTAATTATTTCCACTATGGATTTCATTTTAGTAGTATTAAAATCTACCAGTACTGTTCAGTAATAACATGGGTTTTATTTGATAAATTTTATTTCCATTAGTTGTTTTACAATGCTTCATTTTGCTAAATAAAAGACGTAATTTTCTATGTAATTTTTTACGCGAAAAAACTTATTTCGTTGATGGAAATGTCCTAAGATTCTTGGGCTTGAAATGCAAAAGAGAAAAACAATTAAGATCCCTAGTTCCCGTAGGAAACGTTTTTACTTGTTAGTTTGATTGAATTCTTAGCGCCCTTCTGGTGCTAATGAGATGAAGGTCGTAGAGTTAACAGGAAACTTAATCGTTCGAAGGTTGTTTGATAACCTGAAGTAAAAGCTTCCCTGGCCGAACATGCCTAGAATACATAAGGTATATATATATATATATACAGGGTGCTCAAAGAAGACGCGGAAATGCATTGCTTCCGTGATAAAGGGTGTACTGTTTTTTGAAAAAAATATTTTTTTACAAATAATTAAAATATCTATTGACCTACTTTTTTAATTTAATTGCTTCTTTTGTAGTAATAAGGATCTGCTTTATACCTAATTAGATTAAAGTCATTAATTCCAGTTGCGTCACGTAAGGCACTTTAACCAAAATTATTGAGAAAAAAATGTACGCCACTGACTTTGATTTAATAAGGATAAAATAAGAGAAATATGATATTGAGCAACTTTAAATACAACTTTTCTATCATATTTATAACAGAAATCATTTTCAGTCATTTCAGGAATATGTGAGAACAAATTGAATTAAAGTAACTTGTTAACGTGATTGTCAATTTTTTGTAATCCCTCGTCATGAATACGTATGCCGAGATAACCGACTTAATCTATGGAATTGCTAATGAAAATGCATTAGATCCCAGGTACATTGAAAGATTTACTGACCATTATGATCCTGATGGATTTTTATATTTTTGAAAGTATTCATAAGAGCCTTCATGAAAAAGGTACATTAAAATAAAATGGGAGAACAGGCAGGCCACAAACATCAACGGTTGAGCTAGAAGAAGAGGTGCTGAACATCATTGATGATGAGGTATTTACTTCAATTCGATAAATTGCTGATGCTTTGGAAGAAAATTATAGGACTGTTTGAACATTGTGAAGGATAATTTGTTGTATCCATAACCCATAGAAAGCGCTCAAACTTTACTACCTTAATTAGATAAGACCCTGGTTATTTGACAGAGCTCATCCGTCAATGAGGAGAAGATGGATTCTTGCGTTCGATGTGTAGGTGGTCACTTTCAACTATTTTTATAATATTAAGTAATAAAATGGTGATACTTATTGTTAAATATCTGCTTTTGCCCTATAGATTTGAGAAAGGAAATCTTGTAATAGTCATTAAGCACATAATATTCTTTGGAAGCAAGAGATGAAACCCTTGCATTTTTGAAAATGTCTTAGCATGTTACGTTTATGGACGTGCAATGAAATTGTGTTTATTTTTTATCTTGTAAACGAAGCAAGACACGATAAAAATTCAGCTGACAAAAAAGTTGCTGCTTTATCTCAAAAAACTACCTCTTATAAATTTAAGTCACACATTTTTTGGCAATTATGTCTTCCTGACGCCACTGGACTTAATAACTTTAATCTACTGAGGGGTAAATCAACCCCTTATTACTACATACAAAGCTGTTGAATCTCAAGAAATAGTTCAACAGATTTTCAAAGCATTTAAATAAAACACCGTGAATCTTGGAAACAATGCATTTCCGGACCTTTGCTTATAGTAACTTTTTTTATTAAATGATATCGAACCCTTAAATGTTGCCGGGTATTTTAAAGCATCCTGTATATTGAAACTACAAGAGTTAAATGGCCACACCGAATCAATAAGGATAGTCTATGGAAGAAATTTATTTTTCAACTTATTCCATGAAAATCTTCCAGAAACACGTAAAACTAAATCAATTCTGAGATACTCTCTTCAAAAATATAAATTTTTAAGTTTCTTTTATAGATTATTTTATACTCAGTTTACCATCATTTACAGTATTATACAAAGCATAGATTACAGATAATCTATGTTATGAATCACCGCTTTTGTTAACTTTATTTCAGCCGAGTTGAAAGTTCATCCAGAAGCTTCAACATCAATAACAAAGCTAATTGAGGATAAAATTTGTCACATGGAATTGCACCGGATGGTGACAAGCGTTAGCTTATGTATTGCAGAACCTCACATATCCACTAATTATCAATGATAATCTTTGACTAAATCATCAATTTTTATTTACGAGCAAATTATTCCAAAAATACAGAGAAATGTGACAGATATCTAGTAAAGAAAAATAGGAAGATGAGAATATTTGAAAATACTTGCCAAGACACAGTAGATTTTATCCATAATAAACTAGAAGGTTTTGTTCTAGTCGTAATTGTTACCTTGTCAATTGATTGCCGAAATAATTGACAAATTAATGTTTTTCATAGTTTCTTTTTTGATTAAAAAAGCTCAAAGATTTGCTTGATTTTGATGAAATTGAAAATGAGAATCGATATGTCTTTGTAAAGTTTCATTTGTCAGTTTATTTATCGAAAAAATTTGATGATATTAACATGAAACCCTACAAAATATTTGTTCTAGACTATTCAAGTCTTTTGTTGATACCTTTTTAGTTTAAAAACTGTTGTGGACCAAAACACTATTTTAACAAACAACTGGCATCAGGGTCGAATTATGTAGTTCTGCAAGGTTTATTTGTCAATTTTAACATCCCTAGCTGATATCTCTGTGCAAGTACAAACAAACTCAAGGTATAAGTAGTGGTTATATATTTTACCTTTTCCCCATGAGCTTGGCCCATTTGTTACAAAATATATATCTTTTTAACGAAGTGCTCTATTTATAAAATCATGTTATCACTTGTCTTTCTAAGGGTGCATTTGTATTGGAGAATTTATAAGAGGGACGATAAGAGCGAAGCAAAAAGAATGATTCAGCAGTTTCATATGCAGGGTAGCTATGTTATCGGAGATTCAACATAAAATCACCCAAACAACCCATTTTTTATAGTGATATAAAATTACTCTGTAAACTTCAAACATTTTTCTAGATGCTACTGCTACACCGCAACACTGTCAGGAATTATTGAGATTGTGCATGACTTTTGTCACTTTAATATTTCAATTGTTCACATTGTTATATTCATTCTGCATATTTTGTTAGCAAAATTGATACCACATTGCTTCCATATATAACTGACACCTGAGTTAGGAGGTGCGTGATGTCATTCACTTCCCACACTATGCGTTAAGTGATTCTATAAAATCACTTACCACTACAAGAGGCTACAAAGCATATTCGAAAACCCTGTACTGTTCTTTACACGTTTATTTATTTCTTATTAGAATACAAAAGGCAGGTATTTCTAATTTGTTAATGACTTCTGTTTATACCCGACAATATTCAGATAATATTGCGGTTCCATGGTTTGACATACTAATGCAACAACTTAAGAACAGCCCTGTGTCGTGAGAAAACTTCTACTAAGCTTCTACTAGATATTAAATTCACCATGCAATACAAAGCAAATGAATATCAAGAAAAATTATAACGAAGTACACATTGTCGTGAATATTCCTTTTAATTTTTCCCCTTCATCAATGACCTCATTAATTCAATGAAAAAAATATTCTCTTGTTATAAGTTACTAACCAATATGAAAATAGAGTGATTTGTGTAAAATAGAATAGTTGGAATCGAACCTACAACCCTGGGTAAACGAAGTGGACCACAATACCATTCCACCATATAGTTCATACGTTGTGGGAGTTTATTATTTATATTGATATAAAATAATATTTGTTTGCCATTTGCCTCTCGGAAAACGAATATCAAAGGAAAGCCAATTACTTTAGATGTATAGCTTTCATATTGATACAAAACTTATAAAAATATTTTAAATTATAAGAAACTTTTTCTGAAATGAGTCAAACACAGCTTTGATATTCTCAGAGCCTTAATTACAAAACTGTCTCATTTATTGATACATTTTCAAATATAAATGTATTAAAAATCATATGTTCTACAAGATATATTAGAAAATTCCAACTTCTTAGCATCCTAATGGCTTTTTCAAAGAAATGAGCTTTAAGTAGCCCTGAAAATTGAGAAAATAGGACCATCTCTCTATCGCCTCTTTCAAATGAAAAAAGAATCACCAAAATCGGTGCAAGCTTAATATGCGAACATAAACACATTAAATACATTAAGACAAGTGAAATTTAAAAAAAAAAGTTTTTATTAGGCATTTAAGATTTGAACGGTACTGATGACTACTAATGCTATCTGTCCTTTTCTCGATTTACTATACTTATGTATATCTGTTTGCCATCAACAGCAATTCCATAGCAAATTACTGTTTGTCTTCTACAATACAAAACTAAATTAGTGTTATCAAGTCTGACAGAAGACCGCGACATAAACATAGAGTAATTAATATATACGACGATCTGCCAGAGAGTAACTATATACCAGAGAACCGAGACATATAAATACGCTCCATGCCTCGTGTGTAATTCCAGTGACGGATCTCATTGTCCGACATTGTCGTTCCATGTCGAAAATATAGTTTTGATCTTGCTTGAATACTTGAATGAGATAATATAATTAATCATTATTGGATCACACTTGGAGTATAACAGGCGGCGAGATGTCAGCGATCTAAGTACGATTTCGAAGTCCATTAATACAAGAACCGAAAGTAATAAAAACTATTTAAAAACATGCAGTCGAATAATTGAACACATTCTTTCTTTTGGGAACTTTGTCAAAAATATAACATATTCCTGTGGTTCACTCCTCTATTTATATCTTATTTAATATTTAACGTAATATACATGCAAAGTAGGTACCCTCAAGGCATCTATGAGTTTCACTTGCTAAATTTATTTGTGTTGCTTCTGACATTTTTTTCTTTATTGGAGAAGCAGCTATATTTTGTTGCAAGTTTTCTTATAAACCCATTACTTTGTCACTGACAAATAACATTTGTTATTAGAGGAGCGATAAGGTGTTTCTTTATCTCTTTCATGGATCATTGCAGAAGGCAGCGAAGGAAAAGAAAAAGGTAAATTGTTGGAGCGCTTTTTATTTCCACCGCCATAAATCGTTTGTTTTTACCTTTCGCATTTCTTAATGACGACAAATGTTGCATGTTTAACATGAATTCTCTCGAGCAGGAGAAATGTTGGGGCATAAAATACGCAATATTTTTCTGTGAGAGATACACAAAATACAGCTCGTATCGCATTTGTTGAACGCTATTATTTTTCAAATATTTGCCAAGCTCAACGCTGCAGTCAGAAAGCGTCGATTTCCTTAATACACGTTTCTTTTTCTCTTATGAAATGGTTTCATTAAATTATTAAGCCGAAGGTCAATTTCGAGTTTACAAAGATAATAAACTTGTATTCTGAATAAATCACATTAAGTTTCAGGTAATTTGTTCGTTTGGCATTATTCCAATATATTTGATATATTCATTGCAAATATTTTATCAAAACCTTGATGATTAAGAAACAATCAATCAAAGAGTCGAAAAAAAAGAATAAAAAGTTTCATCATTTTACCGTAGATTTGGCCACAACTTCATGTCCTGATTTTTATAAGAGATATGCGTTATAAGATATGGTAATTACGGGCTTTTAGCAGAATGTTTTACTCAAAATTCATGGAAATCTTTAGAGCCGTTTTTGCGCTACAGTCTTGAGCAAAACACTTTTTTCAGATATTTCCTAGAATATTTAATTTAAGGTGAGTGCAAAGGAAATACCAATAGTGCAAAATAAAATACATTATATAGTGAGTATTTACATAACCTCAACGATTTTGAGATATGACCTGAAACCTCACTAGTTTCAATCTTTATTTTGTTTACGATATGTTCACTTTATTTAATGTCTTTTCATGGTATTGGTCTTTGTGCTGGATTATATTTCAAAAATGATGTTTTCTTTCACTTCTTTACTCTTCCCAACAAGAGTTACTGCTGCTTTTCCTACAAAGGGAATCTCAAGTAGAAATTTGCAAACATCTGTAACACAAATTGGAGCAGGATAAAATTCCAGGAAAAAAGAATGTAAAATCATATTCTGCATGTAGGTATATGCATAAATGGTATTCATTATAAATTTCCGGTCGAATGACTTCTTGCTTCCAACACATGGATATTGTTCGTTATTTCGACTGCTTATAACGCTGAAAAAGAATTATGAATTGATAAAAAGGCTTGTAGGCATACTGGTCGCTGATCCATTTTTTCTTTTTAGGGATAGATTCCTAATGAATGTGACATTGTCACTCTTGGCAACAAAAATATCTATTGAGCAGCATTGAAAAAATAATGAGAAATGCATTTGAATTATTTGAAAACTTCCGTTGTTTTTATTAATTTGTATAGTTAATTTTCTTGTAGTTCCTCTAAGGAAGTAAATTAATGTGGATACGAATTCAAATCTTTTCTCAATATAGCTTGAGCTCAATTACGAACGTCAAGTGTATCTAGAGACACCAAATCAGTGTAGGTATTTTCGAATCCTTGTCTGATGTTTATAAGATTCAAAAGATGTACTTTTGCTTGGAAACAAAACTAATGGCACGTTCCTAAAATCAACAATTGTCCGTGATGCGTACTCTGCATTTGTTTGTACGAGTAACATTAGTAAGACTTAAGGCTCATTGATGGCAAAGTGTTGGCTAAAGTTTCATAAACTTTACCCCATTCAGTTGCATATTGAAATTTCAGGTCATTGCATTATTTGCTTGATAAGGGTCTAACTGTATTGGGTTGGCGATGAGAATCACATGCAGACCTGTGAATTTTGCTAATATGCAATTAAATTTTGGACATTCTTAAAATTAATAAAACAAATGTGAAGTGAATCGAATATTTCCATTTTCAGGAGTTATCACTGATTATACTTATACTATATTCAGAATGAACATAACATCTGAAAAAAAAAATAATTGCCTCAATTTATTTCTTCTAGACTATCCATAACAATGCGAATCACTAAAAACCTTATACTATCCTTTTTCTGTTTCTACTTGCAATTGTCCTTAAATTTACAATCTTTATATAATTAGATATAATCAGTAATTGATAATATTCTAAGATAATCAAAAGAATTAAAAAAAAAACTTTACTGAGATATTTTTGGCCCAATCAAACAACATACGTGTGAACAGATATATGGACAGATAGTCAGAAATAGCTACTCATAGAACAATGGATGCAAATATATTTTTGTAGTCCAGTGGGCTAAATATCGGTTATGAATTTCACCTGACTACAATAATATTTCGAAATAGTTACCTACTTTTTTTAACCACCCCGCTTCGAGATGGAAACAACCTCGTCGCTTCTACCGTTCTTATATTGACACTTAATATTTTGGACACCCTGTATATATAATTAACGAAAACCCTTACATTGCGTCGCCGGTAGTCCTTGAATATGCATACCAAAATTCGTTGTCCTAGGTCAAGCCGTTATTGAGCTACAACGCCAACATACTACAGACAAACTACAGACATACTGACCGACAGACTTGAGGTACCATCATTGTCGTGATCTAGGAACCCCAAAACGTAAATATCAGCAAAAATCTTGAGGTCGATTATTTACCTCCCTTATTGAGGGAAGTAAAAAAGCGATAAAATTACTCGATCCATTACCCGACAATCTTGCCACGTAGAGGAAAATGGGCAGACTGATGAAGCAAAAAGATCTTATGAAAGCCGAATTTATGACAAACAGGCGTATGCGCATACAAGGAAATCTCCGGGTATGTTTTTCATCAACTTGCCAAAAGAACGAGATATTCAGTTCGAGTATGTTTCATATTTTAAATATGTCCACCTCTGTTCTCTTATTAAATATTTACCGATTCTGATTCTTGAATTATGTATTGTTATTTTATACTTTTCAATTCTTCGAATTTTATGAAATCTATATCATTTCTGCCATTGCTCTTCATCATTATTGTTAATACGAGTTGACGCCCAAAATTGAATAATGATGGTGTATAATAGGTACCTACATAACTGATATATTCAATAACCACTACCTACTGTCAATATGATTTTATTGCACAAATTGCAAGTCATTAAATCACCATCAGCTCCAGCGCTTGCAAGAGTGCAAGCAGTAATTATTACAAACGCTAAAATAACATAGCAGAGTTGAGTTGGTTGGTACAACTGTTGAGGGCCACTCCGGCACTGCCAAGTTGGCAATTAAAAAGAGCGCTCGCTTCTGCTGTTTATCCCGACAATTCCCCTGCAAATCTGCCCATGCTGATGTTGCTGCAGCTGGCAGGATATGCATGGCTGTATTGAGCTGCGTGTACATGACGCTACTCGGACCCGCGCCATCATATAAGGGACTTTTCAATGCGACAGCATTCGACCTTGTGCCCTCGAAAAGATTGTAAACAATAAAAGAATTGAGAAATTAGATTTTGATGAGTAGTTAATAGACAAAGCACACAACGTTTGTGTCACAGTACCAATGTATAATGAGATTCATTCATCCAGATTCCTATTCTAGCATTATCATGAAGTGGTGATATTTGTTTACACTTTGTACATTTATTGTGTATAATAAACCATAAAATAGAAATCTGGATGGGATTCTTTGGATAGATTATCAACAAAAAATTGTATTTTTTGAAACAAATGAAGATAGACATCGATCGCTAGATCAAAACTTATTATGTTAATTTTATTCCAGAAGATAATTTTCAATGAAGTGTTAGTTCTTCTATAACAACGCAATAAATTACAAATCATAATACACATATGACACATATTGCATAATATCCTTAATAAGATTGTAGGCCTGAATAGTAACTTGAAATAAATAATCTAGTTGAATCATATTCAAAGTTGCAAATTTAGTTTGATAAATACAAGTATTGATTGTTATAATATTTTCTTTCGTCAAACATTTCGAACGACATGAATATTAGAATCAATAGCACTGACAAACAGGCGTATTCATAATCGCAACTTAGTAAGTACGCTACTAATTTAAGCGCGGATGTTCATGGCTACCAGAACACATAACTGACAGAACCTTGAATCAACGGTCGTAAATAAGGACTGTGCTGCAATCAAACTAACCTAACCTTAAATTAGGTTTATTAAGACTCTTATTACGTTAGTGTTACGGTAGGATAGTGTTTTGTTGTTTATTTTAATATGGTACTAGCTAATACCGAACTAAGATTGGATAATGAATGGGCTTTTGGTTGAAGCTCAATATCTCCAGATTAGTGCTATAACACAAACCATAAAATAAACTCTGGTTGCTTTACCTACCTATTATTTCAAGTTATCAAGTCAGTTTGGAAAGATGCTCATCAGTTTAAGCAACACCTAATATCTCTTTCTTTTATGATTTACAATCGCTTTGAAAACAGATGGTTGAATACTTTTGCAATGAAATTATCATACCTGCTGGCATTGTTTGAAGCGGGTCGGAGTTGTGCCATGTGCACGCAGCTTTTATAGTAGCATCATCGTCATGATGATTGTTGTGACTTTGTGGTTAATTACTAACTCTTCGTGATGATGCAACGTGGCAATGCGAGGATATGGTTATTCTGGGTGACATACGATAGGGAGAAACGATGAATGATAGTTTGTTTCATTTCGAGAGATCTGGAACATTATGGGATTTAACTCACAAATTCTTCAGACTTGCAAGGAAAAGTAGTGAGAGGTAGTTAAACCTTCTTTGAATGGTAGGTACTAATATTAATGGAAGACGATATAATATAAGTCATATTGTACTTACCTATGACATACATGACATTTTTTTTCAGATTATACATTTATGGAAACCTCAATAAAAATTAATCAAATTTACTGATTGCAAAATGCTTTGCATGTTTAATAATGAGCACTGTTTCTATTAGTTCAGACTTCAACATGTTTTCTTAACAAAAACTCCAGTGAAGGGGTGTTTGGTATGTTAGTAAAATTTGATCAAAATTAAAAGTTGGATTTTACTATAGTGCTTTTTAAACAAAGTCATCTTTATGGAGTCCATCGTTGAGAGCCCGTTGTAATGCCGGGCTCGACTAACCAGGTAAATTTCACCGCTTGAATTAACATTTTATCTCAATTTTATTTATGTTATAATTAGTAGTGTTAAAGGTTTACTTTATAAGTACAAAAGAAAATATTTCAGGTAAATTTAAAGAACACCACTGTGTTACGTTTTCCCATCTAAAATACTTTGCCTCTACTCGGCCACACAGCATTTTCATTGTGAAAGGCAATATAGAATCAAATGACTTCCTGTCATACTTGAATGTAATAAAATAGTAGTCTTCAGAGACCTAACGACTATTTAAGCATTTCACAATAAAATTTCTTAAGGAAAATTGTTGCTATTGAAAATCGATATTCTTGAATCGATTATATCACATAGTTATAGCTCTTGGAAAATTCATGATATTAGTCGGAATATATTAAAATCAATAGATATAAAACAAAACTATGATAATTTGTGGTTTCCACGAACTATGTAGTTTTAATTTATGAGCAAGAATTTTGCATTCTAAACCATCGCCGTCTTTCACTCTGTATTTGAAAAATAACTGAAATTTAAACTTATAATAAGTATGCAGAAGAATGTTCAATAGTCATAATTATAGATAAATAAAATACATTTTAACCAGAGAACAAGCTTCCTTTTGGGTTATTGGTCCTGAATAGGCACTCAGGTAGTAACAATTTCGAATATAAGTAGGTATATAGCAGACATTACTAAATTAAGAAAAATATGATTATTTCCATTCAAACTGAAATTAATTTATATGAATTAGTGTATTCTCTCTTTTTTTCCAGGACCTCTTATGTTGTTTAAAACGCCTACATTTCAAAAATATGTATTTGTTTGATAATAAATTTAAATCTCGGAGGTACTAGTTCCAGCAGCAGAATTGAAAATCTTAATAATTCTAACGTTGATTCCAAAAGTCTTCTACTGATACTACATTCCATGCTGAAATGATTTGCTCATTAAAATGTTGACGCCACAGTTACCCTAAAATTACAACTTCACATTTTCTAGAATTTCTTAGATCTGGTGGCAGAAAGTTGTAGTAGAAAATGTTGTGCGAGTATCTAAACCTATAATTTCACAGATTTAGATATATCCGAAAGTGCTTCGTGTAGCCGTGAGCGGACTTTGAACGAAAAAATATTTCTTACAAAAATTTGGAACGACGTTATTACTTGGTGCACTGAAAAATATAAAATATTATACCACCTCAGGTTTTCGGAGATTTCGGATTTGTGTTTTTATAAATATAAATCATCAATATCGGAGAACGTTTACAGACAACGCGCGCACGAACCACAAAAAACCAGACAGTGGAATTGTATGCCTCCTCCGTTCGGGGTTCGTCGGTCAAGAAATATGTTTTTTAAAATTATTTGAAAATGTACCAATGGATTGCCGCCATTTTGTCACATACAATAGGAAATGAAACGATATTTTTAACTAAAATTATTGTTGTCAAATGAAACTTAATGTATTAGGCAGGTATTTATTACATTTCTGTAATGTTAATAAAGGATTATTCCCAACTGACGTAACTATTTGACCATTCTTACTTTTAAATTGAAGTCATTAGAGCACGTAGAGACTCGGTTTTGTGGTATAAAACCACACACAAAAAGTGGCGACAACCCAACAGCGCATTTTCGAGTATTTTAATTATGTTGGGCTAAATCGAACTTTTTTGACCAGAAGTCTACATTTATCTGTTGTCCAAATATTTTCCATGCACCCCAATTTCTTTGCATTTATAATATTCATACTTCGTGATGCCAACTTCGATAATATTCATATTTTATTAAATTATAGATCGAAAACTTTTGCCCTCCCATATTGGACGAACAGCGTAAATATTTATTAGACGAACAAAGTCTTTATTATGTCATAAATGTTAAAATTGTAACAAAATAAATAAAATGTATGTAGGATAATAGGATGTAGGATAATACAGAGTGGCAGAACGAAATTCCTTTCATAAATTTCTGCCACTGCGAAAAACCGTCATCTTCGTAATCATAAAAGAATATCTTTCGCTCTGGCAGACAGTTTGCGATCGAGTTTGGAGATGGTTGGGTCCCTATATTAACACCGCCAACGTATTTATTCTGTCAGAGTTTCAAGATCTATTATGAAGTAGCGAAAATGATATACCTTCCATTAAATATTTGTAATATTTGTAACGTTTTTTGAAATTGAGAATGGAGTGAAATGCTCCGACAGACCTATGTTTGTTATAAATGGAGAATAAATAGTATTGAAAGTAATCTCCAGAAAAATTAACGAAATCGGTAGTTTCAGTTTACTAAATCTCGGCTGCAGTGGTTTTCCGTGAGCGGATAATGACTGTTTTGCAGGTATACAGGGTATTTCGGGAGAAAATTGAATCATTTTAAGGACTTGTGCAGGAAGTCAAAATAAGCTCAAATGTTCATTTACGATTTCTGTTTGTTTCATAGATATTTTGATTAACTATAACGTAAAACTAAAGAAATAAATACATACTAAAGAAAGAATGAAACAATAAATATTTTTTACAAAAAATGGACCGACGTTATTAGTTGGTACACTGAAAAATACAAAATAATATTAATGCTATTGGTGCTGTTACTTTTGAAGTAGTGTAGTTGCAGTTAGATTGATAACTTTTGGCACCAACTTCACAAGTATCAGCACCAATAGAATTAATATTATTTTGTATTTTTCAGTGCACCAACTTATAGCTTTGGTCAATTTTTTTTATAAAAAATGTTTATTTCACACTTTGGAGTGTACCTAACATTAGTCATGAAAATCGTTGAACGTTCACAATACCAAAGAAGATAGTACTTATTCTATTAACCACGTATATTCTTTGCTTATATTTGTTATTATTTACTGACCTGAAAACATTGCGGCGGAAATAAGCATTAGTATTTTAGATTTTACAATTTTATCGCCGCTGTAAATCGAAAACCGTAACTTAAACGTAAATGTTCATTCGTTCATTATAAATGTTACTACAAATAATCTGGTCCTTCATGTAGTTCCCTCATATTTTAAATTTCCGAAAGAAATTACCCCCTCCACATAGCGAAAATAGACATAGTTGAGATTTTAACACCGCCGTAACTCGAAAATCGTAACTCTATTGAAAAAAATGTTCAATATCAATGTTCCCGAATGTTATTCTATCGTTAATTCTGCCATCTCAGATTATCGATTTCCGAGAAAAAATGACCCCTTCACCCCGTTCGGGGGTATTTTTTGAAGGGAAGGAGATTCGGATTTTAGTTTTTACAAATATGGGACCATTTCTCAATTCTCCTCTTTCAAATTAATCAAAAATCATCAAAATCGGAGTACGTTTACTATATACAATCCGCGCATAAAACAAAAAAAAGCAGACAGTCGAATTGTATACCTCCACCGTTTGGGTTCGTCGATCAAAAAATTACATCAGTTCACTGACATTTTTCGAAAGCATCACTTCGATCAATTATCTGCACGCTTTTCAAATTATTGAACTAGTAGCGTGTCAAAATGTTCCTGGAACAAATTAATCTATATACCTACCTATCTTTGTTTTTTTGGCTTTTTGCAGTACCATCATCTCATGAAGTATACCCAATTTTTGACCGACTTCACAAAAGAAGGAGGAATATAATTCGAATTAAACCTAAATGTGCACCGGTTTGGATGATTCTCTTTTCATTCAAAAAAGGCTTATTGAGAGTCGGCTCCATATTCAAGTTTTCAGAGTTTCTTAAAGCTCATCCCTTCGGAGAAGCCCGTCGAATACATTTTTTATCATTTCCACCTTATAAATCTTATAGATTTCTTGAAATATTTGTTGGTACCTACTTACAAATTTCACGATATATCTCACAGTTTTGTAGTGCTCTGAGAATGAAATAAATTTATCATATTTACATAAACAAGCGGTTATAATTTGAACTATTGACATTAGTGTTGTTTTTCAATATAAATGGTATGAATCTGAAGCAGTTGCTTCAACTCCATGAGATATCTCAATCCAACCCTGGGAATATTTCAAGTGACACACACTTTTATTGCTTATCTATATTTCGAACAAAAGGTAATAATGAGGTTCTACTATACCTACATACTGTATTATTCTAAGAAAAAGTAAACATACAGATGAATTATATACGTAATACACTTTTTCATGTCGGTCATATATACATCGCAATTAATGCACAAATCTAAAATTGTATGTCATACAATGATTTCAATATATTCACCAGCGAATTTCTCATAAATTTTAGTAATATACAGTGAAATCGGCTTCCATTTCAATATACCTATACATATTCGAATTAATTTAAACTTTCAAATACCACATTTATAAAATATATAAAACATTGATGGAGCATTGTTCTTTTCTAATTAAATTAGAGCGTATCAATACTCAAAGAACTTTTAGATTAATCAAAATTCTATTGATGGTTCAACTGGTATTTAATGTGGAGACCGTAGAAGCATTGAAGTTTCAACATTATCCAAATGCACGCAACTATATTCTAATTGTGATTAGTCAACATCAATCTGAACTTGGATGAGTAGGTACACTCATGCTCATTTCATGTTGTGAGAGTGCTGATTAAATCAATACTGAATAAATTACCGACAAGAGTAATACAAACATACCTAAAACTTTCCATTTCCCTCTGCATTTGATTATATGTATAAACAATTTATTTAATAAAATATCTCGTCGGACTAGGTATGTGGAAAAACCCGGCGGTGATTATCACTTGAAAAACCATTTCGAGCTTTGAATATTAAAAATATTTACAAATAACATGCAAAAGCTTTTTATTGTGAGGTTGTTGACAAATGTTGACAGAATTAAATTGCTGAACATATGTATGTGTGTATTTAAAAATAGAAACGGTGATTTTTTGTGACGCTATGTGGAATTGGTAAATATTCAGTGTAACAGTTTTTAAATATAACAAATATTTTACAGAAGCAGATGAGAAATATCAAGCCAGGCAATAACGGCATTCATTAAAACTAAACAAATATGCTCCGCACTCAGATATCCGTGATAAACGAGTAGAATGAGACATAAGACGGTCATCATTTAAATTGGACTTTACAGCAGTGGTAAAGTCTAGAATATGTGTACCTCTGCCGCAATGTTTTGAAATTCTCTGAATACAAGCAATAAATATGCATGGTTAATACGATAAGTACCTACTATCGTCTTTGGTGTTAGTGAACGTTCAACGATTTTCATGATTAATGTTACACTCAAAAGCGTGAACTAAATATTTTTTACTAAAAGTTGGTCCAACTTTATTAGTTGGTACACTGAAAAATACAAAATAATATTAATTCTATTGGTGCTGGTACTTTTGGGATCGGTGCCAAAAGTCTTCTTTCTAACTACTATTGCCAAACTTCAAAAGTACCAGCACCAATAGAATTTAATATTATTTTGTATTTTTCAGTGCAACTAATAAGGTCGGTCCAATTATTGGTCAAAAATATTTATTAATTTACTGAATTCAGGAATTTAGATTTTTACCAAAGTCATTCAACGTTCACCAAAGAAAATATGTTGCTTATATTTATTCAGAGATTTGAAAACATCGCTTAAACTCACATATTTCAGACTTTACCACTGCTGTGACTTCGAAACGGTATTTTTTTCTGAAAAATATGCGAACAAAATGTTGCTTTAATTTGGCCGTCCCAAATTTTCAATTTTCGGAAAAAAATTTCTCGCCACATAGCAGAAACACACATATTTCTCATTTGACCACCGCTGTTACTCGGGAACTTTTGATTTTTTGAAAGATCGCCAATTTAAACGTTTCAAATTTTTTATTTTCGATAAGTTTATGGGGTGGCAGGACATGTGGAATGTTGATTTTTTTCAATTGGATCAATTCCCAATTTTTCTCTTTGATATGAAAAATAAATCATGAAAATCGGAGCTGTTTTACTATTTAAATGGGCAAAAATCCATAAAAAAATACATGCAGACAAACAGTGGCATTGTATACCTTCTCCGTTTGGTTCGTCGGTCAAAAATAATTATACGCACATACGTATATATGTACATATATGTACAGAGTAAAAAATTCACGCAGAAATTTTCCTGAAAACTAGTTTATATGACTCAGGATACCTATCTCAAAATTATAGTTTCGAAAAATCGGATCCATTACAATAACTTCCTACTGGGAAGTTAATAAGCTGTGTTTGTGGGATTGCTATGTTGGACAATGTAAAAACATTGATATACCTAAACAAAATCTGTAAGATGTAGGTATGGAATGGAAGACGCTTGTAGGATGACCGGCAAGGCTTCATACTTCAAAATCAGTCCTCATTCACAATAAAACAAAAATCCCATATACAATGCAAGTTCAAAAAGTATTTCTACAAATTAGACAATGAGTGCCTGGTTTAACCGTACTGATGGGAAATTCCTTTGGAATGCTTTCTCAGAAGAATAAAGCAGTTACGAGAGCTTTAGTGCTCCCAGTAAAAATGCTGTTGTCAATCAGAAAATACGTTGAAATATCGCTCTTGCTTTTGTGGCAGCGACAGTGCTAATTAGCGGATACTTTATCTAAACCTTAAAGGATTATTTATTTTCAGAGACCAACTTAAAAAAATCCACTAGATGGTCTGGAGCAATAAAAAATAAACATCCATTTATTCCTTGCACAAATATATATTTTCACTCAGCTGTTTAATAACAGATGATAGATTTTGAAAAGTCCTATAATTGGGTAGAATATGACTATAGAGTTATTCCGCAAGAAGCTGCCATATATCACACATAACAATAAATTATAGATAATTCTAAATATCACCTACCTAATCCTGTCTTAATTCCAGACCATTGACGCAAACAAAAAGTTCATTTTATATTCTATTTTTATGTACCTATTTATTTGAATAACGCATCCCTATATCACATTCAGATGACTTCTAATATGGACACTCTAAACAATAAATTAGTCTATTAAACAAAAAATGTGATGTAACTATCATTAATTAGGTACAACGCTGAAAATGAAACCGTAACTCTGCTGAAATTAAACTTTAAAATCGTCACGATGCAATTTTGAGTCTGGTTTGTAGATACAGAATGTCGCGTAATTTTTGGACATGGTGTCACAAACATTGAAAAATAATAGAAATATACCTACTTCGCTACTTCCAATTCTTATGTTTTAAAAAGTTCGACTCAGAAAATAGAGAAAATAATGTATAATTCGGCAATTCCGTTAAAACAGTTTAACAGAGCGAAATTTTCAGACTGTGCACTTCATCAATTTACATAGCGTTGGCTTTTGTTATCTGTACTCGATTTCAAGAAGAGAAACAGAGTGATAAATTATTATTAGGTATATTATTAAATTATATTAAAAAAACAAGATATCGTATTTCGATATTATCTACTAGCTATTGATAAAATTAACTTTCGAGTAACAGTTCTTAACCATTCTTATTGTAGTTATTTTTTAAAAATATTCTAAATCTGCTTAAATTACCTAACAAGCTGAAAAGAACTATTATTGCATTATTCGATCAGATGATTCTCATATCCGATGTGGGAAAACTGAGAACCAGAATTGTCAATATCAAAAAAACTTATCAAGCTGATCCAAGTATGTATCAACGGAGAGTCAATTATGAATAATAGTATGAATAGGAAAAATGACATCTGAACCATTTAACCATTTAACATACAAAACGACCTCAAGCTGGGGAATGCACAATAAACTGTACTGTTTAACGTCACCCAAAAAAGGCAGTGAGAGCAGCACTAACCTCTTCTCAAATGTTCACTGCCAGCGGCCCGAAAGTACTACTAGCTTTTGCCGACGACATCGAAATAATAGGAGCAGGCATAAAAGAAGAATTTATTAAGCTGGAAATCGAAACGAAAGCTATAGGCTTGGCATTATAGGAGTCAAAAACTAAATACCTCTGCCTTTCTAGACAACAAGAAAATCGAGATGGTTTGGAGCAAAATGTCACAATGGATGATATTAATTTTGAGCGCGTGAAATTATTCAAGTACCTACCTGAGAGCGATTTCGATAGAAAATAACAACACAATGGATGAAATAAAGACTAGAATTATGAGTGCTAGCATAGTATGTTTGAATTGGGAAAGCTTCTATACATAAAAAATCTATCAAGGTACTAATATGACAATAATTAGACCCGTTTTGATGACTGAATAGGGAAGATGGACCCTAACTAAGGAAGGATAACGAAGATAGACTCAGAGTGTTTGAATGGAAGGTCATAAGAAAAATCTTAAGACCAGTGAGCGATGCTTTTCCCGCCAGGTTTAGAATAAGAACAAATGCTAAACTCAACTTGTACCCGAAACCACATATCATACAAGACATAAAAAGCCGTAGACTACTACAGTGGGAAGGACATATACATCGACAATTAAAATAACGCGACCACAAGCTGGCCTTTGAGGAAAATCCAGTGAACAAGAGACCCTTGAAGCGACCACGATTGAGATAGCGAGACAATATCAGAGCCAATTTACGTACCATGTGGGAATAGAATATGACCCACAAATATTGATGAACCAAGAAGCCTGGAGACAGGTCGTGAGGTGAACCAAAACTCACCCTGGATTATATTGCTACAAGAAGAAGAAAAAGGTGTTTCAGAAAATTATAAGACATTCATAATCCGACCGGAATTTGCTATAGATTTCACTGGAACTCAAATGCTCTCTAGGCATTTTAGAGTTTACTAAAAATCCAAACAAACAAAAGCTGTACTGGATGTTTAAATAGCCACGTAACATCATTTTCCCGGGGCTATAGTTTGTTTTTTAGCTCATTTCTATTCGAAACAGCAATACCATCCAAAAGGACTAATCTAATTAGTGGCTTGTTACGACACACCAACATAAATAATAAAATTATTTAAAATGGAAATGCATTCAAATGTGTCTCCCTTCTATCCATCCATACGTATCGGATCTCCAGAGACTCACACATAATAATAATAATAATAAAAACGCCTATTCTATTCAAGGATTCTTGCTCCTGGTCTGGGCACATTTCTCGTGCGACATTCCTCCTTCACTACGTCGGGTAACGGCCTCGTTAAATTTCCATGGAGATCCTTCTTCTCATCTGGCACAAAACTGTTTTAAATTGAATTCCAACGACTGAGGTGGGTGCAAAAAGTTATTAATTGGGAATGGGAATTTGAACCCAAAGAAGGGCGCAGGAATGAATACTCGTAAACCTTATTACCCGACGCTCAAATTGTAGACGGTGTGGTATGGGTCTTTAATATATATTGTAACTGACGTATGGAGGGTGCCATGGAGCAGCTTATGGAGAAAATCTATGGAATAACGTTTCAATCATTTTTAAAATATACCACAATCATTCTTCATTGAATGGGACATATTATATATACTACTATATTTTCAAATTCATAACTTTGCTCACGTATAGGATACATTATTTTTGGACGCCTGCTTTGGTAGTCAATGTAAAACAAGAAAATGATTATTTGTCATTACGGGTATTTTTTTTTTCAATTGAATGAAGTATCGACTTTATTAGGTGGGGCACTGCAATAAATTTTGATGGTTATGAAAATTGTGGAGTTGTGAAATTATTATAGGTGTGCAGAAGATCAAAAGTACAAGCACCATTAGAATTCTTTAAGTGGAACGTTAGATTCCCCAGGGGTGTGCAAAAATAAGCGCAAACTTTAATAAAAATATATTTTTTCGACAATAAAGCCCTTATATAAAGGGTGTAACAAAAAAAGGTGAGCTGGCTTTATTTACCAAATCGATAAAAATAGTTTAAAATTCTTCATTTCATAAACAACAAAAATATTAACGATTAACGATAAGTGCTTCAATTGAAAGTTCTAAATGACTCGGAAACGAATCATTTTAGACTATGTATTGTATTGTATATGAACGATTTTGATGATTTTGGTGACTAAAATACGACCATAGACAACCCACCTTTTTTGTTTCACCCTGTTTACAGGAATTATGCAAAATTTGACCCCATAATCATACGGCAGCCGTGTTTGTTATTTTTTGAAAACTTATCGGTAGCTCAATCGAAACCAGAAATTGGTTGGAAATTTTGATTCTTTTTTTTCATTGGGGCAAAAGCTCCCTACGAGTTTGCAAATTTTGACGTTGATATGTTTGTGTGATTGTTTATGTGCCATCGCCAAAACCTTTATTTTAAGAATCAAATATTTAGACAGTGTCGACTTTTGGAAGTCCAACCCCCCCCCCCCCAGTGGCGCCCCACGTGATCTCAAAAGGGGACAAATAACTATTTTCAAAAATTGAGGTCTTGCCTCCAAAATGGAGCGTCTAGGCTCCACCTATTCAATTTTACCTATTTAACCATGACCCGATCCATGGGCGTCGCTAAATCGTAAAAAATGAGAAATTCAGGTTTAAAAATTTCAGATATTCTCAATTTTTTCAAAAATTCAACTCTTTACAATGAAAAACTGAGGTATAGAAGTAACTTTTGGGAAAATTTGAATTTCAAAGATATTTCGTTACGTAGGTACGTATGGAAATTACAATCTACTTCGAGTTTTGGATATATTTCCAACATACGTACGCATGCGTACAGTTCATAAAGTTACGTACGAAGCAAGCTATGTATATTCTGCATTTCAACTCCCTAACAGCTAGCAGTCAAGGGAATAACGATGTAGTAATTATACGATATTAAAGAGAATATGTATAATATTTTTGGAGTTTGTAGACTCTATAATCACCGGCTATAACATGGTTTTTATGGTGTTGTATTAGGCGGGTCTAATGTGTTTGAGTTGTGGTAGGTATATTAATTTGGGCGTTTCGGGATGAAACGCTTATCATAATATGTGTTTCATGTAGCAGCAGACGCTCAAATTGCTGGAGTCGAGATTACACTTCTAATTATCTTGTAAATTACCATATAATTTCACAACTTGACATATAAAGCAGGGCTCTAAATTATACTGATGACCTTGGTGAACAACAAGGGACAACAAATGTTCATATAAATATTAGAATGTTAATCTGTTTAATATCGTGATCATCTAGGGACTTTCTTATTGACTTTTCATCATAATTTGACATTAAAAATTTATAAGCGATGTATAAAAGTTGGTTTTGAAACTCATCACCTTGAATATTACTATTTTGTTGTCTGCTGCAATCTCATTGCATTTTTTTTGATTCTTGTCTTGTTATTTTGTTGTTACTGGTCAATACTAAACAAATACAAGATTCTAATAGTATTTTATTAAGTAGTATGAGAAGATCTTTTGTATAAATGTGACAGAAGACTAGGTATAGGTAATCTATTAAACAGATAATTATCTGATTCCAATCAGTTTCGATGTAAACATTTGACAATTCTGGCTTACTAATCCATTTGAGACGTAACGAAACTGGTTAATTAAATGTTCTGATTGGTATGCACCAGCCCTTGTTTTAAATACTCTAAATAATTTATTAGGTTGTTTGACAAAACCCATCCAATATTTTGTTCCAATATGAATAATTTTATTATAATAAACAATACAAATATAAAGGGCAGAGAGATTCTCTGAATCGGGTTATATTATAAAATAATGCATCGAAATGAACCATTTCCACTATGTTTTTTTTGGGAATTTTGTGCATT
This sequence comes from Crioceris asparagi, assembly GCA_958507055.1. Lineage (NCBI taxonomy): Eukaryota > Metazoa > Arthropoda > Insecta > Coleoptera > Chrysomelidae > Crioceris > Crioceris asparagi. The sequence continues at coordinate 12,164,619 of OY293828.1, forward strand.
AAATGCGAATATTATTCTGATTTGTTATCGGATGTGTTAGAGCAAAACTAAAATATAAATGAATTCAACAACATTCTGCTGGAAATTCAAATCAAATCAAATATATTCAGAGAAACAAATTTTTACAATTCACAATTTCATCATTTTCCATTTTTCTGTGTAAAAATGCAGTTATCATTTTCACCATAACATAAGTTTCATTTTCCAAACAAATAGAGCATCTGTGCTTGTTGGACCTGTGTAGACTGATTCCGGGAATGATCAATAATTGGATAATGTTATATAATTTCAAAATCATTCGATCATTATTTTTGAAAGTCTTGAGTTTTTAGATTTTACCAGCATAATGTGATGCTTGTAAAAAATACTCTTCCATCTATAAAGAAAACTATAAGATAACTGGTTGAAGTACTTCAATAGGTAAATATTTCTGAATGATTTATTTTTGATTAAAGGTTAACTGATTTTCATCGCACTTCTTCTGGATACCACCTAAAATTGTTTCAATAAATGAAATATAAACAAGACAAAATTAAAGAGCACATACAATCGTACTCATAGTTAAATCTTATCTGCATATTTGTTTAATTTGTTAGTTGGATAGGTATATAACGGTATCAAACGTGACAGTTTTATCATCAAACTGAGAATGCAGTGTAGTGTTTTATGGAGCCCATCGTTGCCAGCTCGTTGTTATATCAGGTCCTGGCTCAGGCAAATTGCGCCGCTTGTGTTATTTTATCATTTATTTGATCAACATAATAGACAATGAATAGGCAATGAATCTCAAAGTTACAGAAGAAAAATAAATAAAGAAAATAGGGCTGATAATTATTACAAGAAATGTTATTTTAATAATGATAATATGTTCAGTGTTCAGGGCAAAATTTGTTATACAGTGTGTCCCAAAATTAGCGTGCCAAACTTTAAAAATAATGCAAAAAGTTCCAATAAACATAGGTCGCAAAATGTTTGTTTAGAGAGTTGCAGCCCTTTAAACGTATATTCCTGGAAAAAAAACTACTCCCGCTACTATGGCTACTATGATCTCAAATTCTTTGATTTACACTTGAATACTTGAAGCAAGTAGGTGTACCTAAAGCTTTGGAATCGATATTACTAGGAAACGGTTCATCCTACTGATGTTCGATAATTGTAACTGTCTGCAGTAGAAGTTCCAAATTCCAAAAATTTTTTTCACAAACGCAGCCTTGTTTGATGCATCCTTATATGAAATTGCTATTAACCTATCGTGTTGGGAGTCGAAACATTAGCAGATTCATAAAAATTCGCTCCATTATCTTCATTAGTTTTGGAGATATTGAATAAAAACCAGCTTCAGGCGCATACTCCAAAAGAGCTGCAACTCCCATAACAAACATTGTTCGACCGATGTTTATTGGAATGTTTTGCATTATTTTAAACTTAGAATCTGCTGGTGAGGTTTGGCACGCTAATTTTTCTTCTTATAATCGAGAATGATTGAAATTGAGATCAAACATGATATGTGTATAAGCCCTTCATATCTTTCCTGACATAATGACTCTTTGTCTGCAATTAATTAAGCAGCTGTAATTTATCTTTAATTTATGGAAAATTGAACAATAAATTTATGGAAGCATGACGTTTATATGCAAAAAGAAATACCTCACCTTCTACGCTTGAATAGATGAGAGCTTAGAATGCAGCTTCCCTCTGTTTGGACAAGCGAGAGCTTCTAGAATGATTGCTAAGCCTATTACTGGCATGGGTATACTTTGATACACACTTATATCGATCGGAATAACATCAGCAGACTTTGGTTGAGGTCTACGAAAAGAAGGACAATTTCTACAGAGAAAATGTATTGAACATAGATTCAAGAAGTTTTGAAAATTAAATTAAACATGGTAAGATATATTAAAACAATAATGATTTAGGGTTATTATTCATGTTAGTATTTATAACTTTTGATACCTTCCCTCATTCGCATATATCAAGGAGACAACACTATTTATTATGAAACGAGACCGTTTATTTGAAGGATTTTACTAAATTGAATGACTTTGCTTCCTTTATATAAGTATTGCAGAATAGACTTAAGTGGAAACTTTTCAGGAACTTACAAATAATATGGTTGTTAAGATTTGAAGCTTATTTTTGTGCCCAATACCACACTATGGTTTTTTAGCTCAAACCAATCAGGTTTTCAGAAGTTGCTGCAGGTTTTCAGTATGAAATATGGAAGATTCGCAACGATGTATTCACCGTTTTCACTCAACTAGTGCTCCGGGCTGACTGAACTCCGCAGCAAATCCTCTCCAGTATATAGGCTAACCTCCTCTATCTAGAAGTTTCCACCAGTATCTTCCAACACTCCGAACATTCCACCAATAGCGCGAACTCTCTAGATTTATCGGGATATAATCGGTGACCAATATCAAAATGCTTTACACTCACGCCACCCGGACCCCACTAACGTCAAGATGCTCTGCCCAACGACGAATTGTTTTTCGTAATTTCGTATATTGCAAACTCGTTACATTATTATCACAACAAACACTTAAGCCTACATTCCCATTTAAGTATTTTTGAAATACCTAATTATTTCCAGACTGTTCTTCAATTTTCAGTTTCAGTTCGGACTAACAAATGATTGCTAATCCTTGTTCTAAAAGCTCCTAAAAAGAGATGAATTGTTGCAGATGTAAAGAAAGCTTGTCTAAATATTCAGTTCCTTACTTGAATCTTAACTGAATGGGTGTATTTGAAACCTTTTCAGTTAATTGCCTAATAGTTTCAATTTGGAGCAGGTCATCTCTTTTTTGGTTTTAAAAATAAATAGATTCAGCTTGGAACTGAATCTAAATTATCTTTCGACATCTTCACGCGACAGTGACATAGACAAGACAGAACAGATATTGACAAGATTATGGAGAAAATCCCAATTGTTGGTGCACTGAAAAATACAAAATAATATTAATCCTATTGGTGCTGTTACTTTTGAAGTTGGGCAGTTGAAATTAGATTAATAACTTTTGGCACCATCCTTAATTCTGGCAACACAAATTTTCGATTTCCGTGAAAATTTGCCCCCTCCACCCCCATCGGTGGCGGTTTTCCGAGGGAAGAAGATTTCGGTTTGAGTTTTTACGAATATGCTACGATTTCTCAAGTAACCTCTTTCAAATGAATGTAAAGTCATCAAAATAGCAGTACGTTTACTATATACAAAGCGTAAACAAAAAAAAGAAAAGCCGACAGTCGAATTGTATACCTCCACCGTTCGGGGTTCGTCAGTTAAAAAGATACATAATACTGTAATATTTCTTATATATATTATAGAAAAAAACAATGGGAATCCTCTACTCTTATTTCAGTCAATATTACTTTTGCCAGTCAAGCTCCTTCTCAAATGTCCATAAAATTCATATAATCCAACTCCATCGCGTGCAGATAATACTCGATGGCTGGCGTATTTTTTCTCCTCCTGTTTTTCTATTACCTTGCCATGTGTCCACTCCACCCAACCTTCGTTTCTATATCCGGTGACTCTCATCGGTATTTCGAGCAAGACTACACCTATATCCCTGGATGCCATTCTGGAGTTTTTTTGTAGTCCTTCGAACGAATGAACATTCACTGGACCGTTTTCAAGGTACGTGCGTGACACCAGGGACTCTTCAAATGTTTCTTGTGATGCGAATAAGAAAGTTTTATTTATCCATCAAAAGTTGTATTATACTGAACTCAAGTTGAAATTATTTTCAGTTATGAACGGGGACTTTGATATTCTCCGCACAATCAGACTAAAGTGCCAGGCCATATACTCTAGGTTTAAATGAATTTTGTTTAGTTCTTTCGTCACGAAGATATGAAAGTAATAATAAGAATCATCAAATTATAATTCGAAACGAAGAATCGTTTTAAGCCTTGTGTTAACAAACTAACTGGTAAATATTGTCCAAATATACATTTGGCTGTTTCAAATTCGACTCTCACCATTGGGATCTCGGAAACTATAGTGAATACGAAGATGGTTAAATTAGGGCAAAGTTGCGCATTTATGTGCTCAGCAATACGACGTTTAGAAAGTTTGGAAATTTCGAGTAGTTCCGGAGATATCGGAAAAACTGAATTTTCCAAAAATCATTTAATTTTTTTCCTGGCTTTATTTCTTGATTCCCAGTGGTGTTCCTAATTGTGTAACCAGCCGTTTCGTCTATGTGTAACTATTATGAACTTTTTTTGTTATGGGAGCCATATTGCCATTCCACAAATTTTAAGTTGGCCTTGTCCTAAAAATCCGAGAAATTAAATAAATTACTTTTATAAAGTAGTTGGCTTGGATTTTCCAATCGGTGACACGTAAATGACATTCTGTATTATTGTAAATTGCAGAGCCGTTGAAAATGGAGTCTTCCAATAAAGAAAAACGAGATATGATAAAACTTTATTACAAGAATGATAGAAACTGTATGAATAAATACATTGGAAGTGTATCTTAAGGTGTATCCCGAGAGACGACAACCATAACCCAATTTGTCCAAATTAATGGACAGAATTCGCGATGGGTTTGGCTCGTTTGAAAAACTTGAGATTAATTATACCTCATTAATAATGATTTCTTTAGTTTCTTCATCAATCCTGTTTCCAGTTTATTGTCTGTTTTTTTTAAGGAACCATGCTCAGCTAAATTTGTATCCAATAAGTTAAATAAAGATCGGTGGGGTGGTCGTCTCTTGGGATACACCTTAAGATACACTTCCAATGTATTTATTCACATCATTCTTGTAATAAAGTTTTATCATATCTCGTTTTTCTTCATTGGAAGACTCCATTTTCAACGGCTCAGCAACTGACAATAATACAGAATGTCATTTACGTGTCACCGACTGGAAAAATCAAAGCCAAGTACTTTATAAAAGTAATTTATTTAATTTCTTGGATTTTTAGGACAACAAGGCCAACTTATAAATATAAAGGGCTATTTAAATTTGTAGGATGCCAATATGGCTCCCATAAAAAAAAGTTCATGATAGTTACACATAGACGAAGTCAGGTTCCAGAACTAGTAACACCACGGGAATGAGTGAAAAAAGTGGCAATGTAAATGTGCTATTTATTTAGAAATTTATTAAGAAATAAAGCCAGAAAAAAAATGATTTTCGGAAAATTTGTTTTTTTCCGGATATCTCCGGAACTACTCGAAATTTTCGAACTTTCTAAACGGCTTATTGCTGCGCACATAAACTCGCAAATTTGCAATTTAACCATCTTCGTATACCCTATAGTTTCCGAGATCCCAATGGTGAGATTCGAATTTGAAACAGCCTGTTATAGGGTATATTCCTTTATTTGATACATCCGATGTCTTAAAAGATAGAAGTAAAAGATCGTGTATAGTTTCACATTAATAATATGTGCTATGAATCCATTAAATTCAATAAATTAAATTAACATTGATTAGGCATTTATCATATGAGATGATTATGAGAATAAATGCTCTAGTGGTGCAGTGATAACGTACTTGCCTTTTGTAAAGCTGAACCAGGTTCAGTTGTTGGCTACCGCTTTTTTTGACCGACGAACCCCGAACGGAGGAGGTATACAATTCGACTGTCTGCTTTATTTTTTTTTTTTTTTTTTTTTTTTTTTGGTTCGTGCGCGCCTTTTATATAGTAAACGAGCTCCGATTTTGATGATTTTGGATTCATTGGAAAGAAGGGGATTGAGAAATGGTCCCATATTCATAAAAACGCAAATCCAAAATCTTCTTCCCTCCGAAAACCGCCCCCGAAGGGGTGGTGGGGGCGAATTTTCTCGAAAATCGAAAATCTGAGTTGGTATAATTAAAGATAGGACAATATCCGGGAACGTTTAAATTGAACATTTTTTCAAAAGTGTTACGGTTTTCGAGATAGACGCATGTTAAATATGTATTTTTGCTATGTGGAGAGGACAATTTCTTTCGAAAATTGAAAAATTTTCAATACTACATGAAAGATATAATTATTTGTAGCAACATTTATAATGAACATTTTTTCCTTAGAATTACGGTTTTCGAGTTAAATCGGTGTTAAATGGTAACAACTAAAATATTCAAGCGTATTTCCGCCGCGATGTTCTGAGATCTCAATAATAACCACTACATGCAAGGAATATACGTGGGTAATAGGATAAGTATTATCTTCATTGATATGGTATAGTGAACGTTCAACGATTTTCGGGACTAATGTTACACTCAAAAGTGTGAAATAAATATTTTTTACAAAAAATTGGACCGACGTTATAGTTGATGCACTGAAAAGTATAAAATAATATTACTTCTATTGGTGATGGTACTTGTGAAGTTGGTGCCAAAAGCTATCAATCTAACTGCAACTGCACAACTTCAAAAGTACTATCACCAATAGAAGTAATATTATTTTATACTTTTCAGTGCATCAACTATAACGTCGGTCCAATTTTTTGTAAAAAATATTTATTATTTGATTTTTTTGATAAGCAAAATTCAACAAATTATTTCCAATAATAATAAAGGAGTACTTTTGACAGAAAACCTCAATAGTGTTGAAAGTTAAATTTAATGAATTATGGTCGAATTTTGACCAGTGGGCAAATCTCGTATATGTAAAGATGTTTTTCCACTGTACGACTTATCTCTTCCACGCTATTATTCGAATTAGTTGGAAGGGGCTAACTGGTAGCATTATTCGGTAGAAATATTGATCTAATTTACTTTGAATTAAATGTATTTTTCTCTTCTGTTCTAATGCAATTCTTTTTGGGAAATGCAAAGGGATTGGATAAATCTGCTCATTTAATAATTATAAAAGATTGCGCTATTTCATTTTATTCAGTTGAACCTAATTAGAACTTTCACCCTTAGCTTTGAAGGTTAATACCCTATCTAAAACAAATTAGCACCTGTTCTCTGTACCTACCGATTTCATTTAATTATTTCTAGCTCAAAATGTAACGTTAGGCTTGACGAGGAGTTTGGAAGGATTAAAAAGTCTTCAAAAGAACCGACCCCTTTGTGAGAAATCCACATTAAATCAATTACCCTTGCCGACATTCGGTAAATCCCAAAATGTTGGCCAGCTATTACTGAAATAATAAATTTACAGCGTGGGTATGTATGTCAGAGTATTTCAGGTATTCAGTGTTCTGCTTTCACCTAATCTTCTTTAATCTGGGGTAGATTCATCGAATTACATAGAATGATGTTTGAAGGTGATACTAACTTGACCTTTATAATAGATGATGCTTTTACGATTGTCTGATTTTAATCACTGAGATGTAGCGCATAGTTTGAATTTGTTTTATGGTATAATAATATATTGCGTTCATTGATATTGGTTTGAAATTCTAGCCAGTTGGACATACGTAAACTTTGAAACAATCACCACAAATAAATTTATAGACACCTAATTTAAAATCCTAAATTTAAGAACCGCTACCGATGTGGTTAACATTATTGGTACGAGTACACGTAAGTTCTCACGTTTGTATTAGATAATAGAAACAGAACCACTCATTTCACGAAGTTCAATCAAAGGCATACTAAAAATGGTCAATTTCCATCTTTTTAAGATACATTTCCACCAAAGTCTACAGCCAAGGGATACTCAAAGAAGACTAGAGTTTATTGTCTGGGTAACTGAGGTGCAAGAAGATAAAATCTTAAGTAAGATAATGTGGTCTGATGAAAGACGCTTTTATAATAATGAAACGGTAATCGCCACATTTGCCACTATTGGGCAGCGGAAAATGCACTTTGGATAAGGGAAACTTTTTTCAGCTTATCTGAGGAATTTATGTGTGGTGTGGTATTATCGATGACTATAATCGGACCAAAATTTTTCGATGGTAAATAAATTTCCCAGACATATTTAAGACTTCTCTAAAATTAATGACCGGCTTAGCTTGAAATTGCCCCTCCAGACATAAGGCATAATATATTCTTCTAGCAAGATGGGGCACCCGCTCACAATTTTCAGATTGTGCAATATTATTTACTTGAAACTTTTTGAGAAAGATGGATAGTCTCAAATGGAGCAATAAAGTGACCTGCAAGTTCTCCGGACCTTACTCCATTAGATTAATTTTTATTTGGATTTTTGAAAGATAGAGTTTACGCAACTCCACTTAGGGACATTGACGATTTGAAAACAAGGATCAGAAATAAATGCAAGATGCCTAATGCTATAGTGTTAGGAACAGTAACTTTTCGTGAACTGATTCCTCGAACTGAAGCTTGTGTAGAAGCTGACGTGAGTCACTTTGAGCATCGTCTGTAGGTACAGTTACTGTTATAGTTTATTTAAATTCAATATAAAATCCAAAAGAAAATTTCTTTAAATAAATTATAATACTAAAAATGCTATTTATTCTGTTGTCAATTTAGAAGGAGAAGCTACCTAGAAATCGATCAATGGATAGGGAATATTATGAAAAATTCAAAAATAGAAAAATATAAAAAGGGTGTCATTTGAAAATAAAAAGTCATTATCAATTCCGGTTGAACCAGAAGTGGCGGCATATTGATCATTCAAAAAATTCAAGATTTTTGATTGTTTATACCATAGTTCAAATTTCAACTTTATTGATTTACAAATATTACAGATACTCCATTGGCTACTGGATACTGGGAGACCCGGTATAATATCGACATAATTAGTTTAATGTTTATATTTGAGATCTATTTTAATCATTCTTATTATTCAAGTAGGCACGTATCCTCTCAGAATTTTGCTAATGCCTACTCAAATTTGAGAAAGGCACAATTTGTCTAAATTTTTTTCATGTTTTAAGGATATATTAGTGGAAATAGAGTTTTAATTTAAATATCAAATATTGAGGTTATACAACAGGCAGCAAACGATGTTTGTCTATTCGAATCTATATACTCGCACGCGCAAACACACACACTGGTATATAGTAATAATAATCATAATGTCTTTCTTTTCTAAATTTAGAAAAAGGGCGAAGTTTAGCCAAAGGCTACTCTACTGAACCCTACAATTCAATTAAATTTAATTACAAATAACTATAACTATAAACCAGAATTAAAGTAAACAATAAAATAAAAACTAATATTGCAGAAAACAGCAAATGAAATAGTTAATAAACCAGAAATAATTAACATTAAAAGCTTAGTAAGTTAAAAGCATAACAAATCCTTACTATGTTTTGATAGATTAGTTTAAGCGGAATGTAACATTTCTGAATCATAGCAGTGACATAATTACCAAATCTTAAATGTTTGTCTATCGTAAAACCCAGAATTTTTATATTCTAGATATATAGAGAGAAAAAGAAAGAGAGAGCCGACGAGAGAAACTCCTTCCGCAAACCACGTTAACTTCGTTCCAAAACCATATCATTTACTAGCTTTGCAACGATGCGGATTTGGTAATTTCAAAACGATAGAATTTAATGCAAAAAAGTTAAAATTCAGTATAATATCTACATCTTAAATATTCACCAGACGGCATGAGTGTGATATCAAGGCATTAATTTGAATACGATCCTCCCCGTCACCCTATTAAATTGTGCTTCACGCTTTCTCTCTCTCTGCATCTAAAGATCCGAAATAAATTACATCTACTTCGCCTCATCCGGCCAATCTAATTTCATCGTGAAAAAAGCGTTATGCCGCATAAATTTTTCCTCCAACATCCGATAACTTTACATTTCAAAAACATCTGGCTGATAGACAGGAGCGATTTTTTTTCTTTCAATCAAACTGCTGGGATATAGTAGTGGAACACGCAGATCATTGCACTCGACAGGATCTGATCCTCTATTGATCTTTCTCAAGTTCATGGTACCTATTCCAGTGAAATTGATGGGAAAACTATTATCTTCTGCCTCACCTGCTGCTAATAGGAAACAGCAGGAAAACATCCAAGAACTTTTGAATGAATATTTTCATCTTTCACAGAGTGTTGATTTTTCGAAATCCTTTTACTTCAGTTCATAAAAGAACTGTAGATTATAAGAGCTGTGATAATTATTTCATTGTGTTTACGTATACATAAATTCATACATAATTCACATTCATCTTTGGAAAATATATGAAAGCGTACAATCAAAAATACATATACAAACTGATTATCATCACAATGTGAATTGCATGAACACCTTGACGAGGTGTTTTACTCAGAAGGAAGACCAGACAACTTTGACAAAAAAAAAGTAGAAATTTTTAACTTAGTCAGTAAGTAGTTGAATGTGCTATTTCCATGAGCAAAATGTATGTAGGTGCTAAGTTGAGTGGCTATTGATGAGAGATTTGAGATAATGTTTTTGGTATAACTTGAAGTCTTGGTTGAACACAAGAATATAACGATATCTCTAATAACTTTCTAAGGGCCGATTTCATAATGAATCCTTAATGGGAGATTAGTTAATTCTTCAATTTGTTTAACTCATATCTCGATGACGGAATAAAAAGAGTACATTTCTGAATCATAGCAGTGACATAATTACCAAAAATCTTAAATGTTTGTCTATCGTAAAACCCAGAATTTTTGTATTCTGGATATATAGAGAGAAAAAGAATGAGAGAGCCGACGAGAGAAACTCCTACCGCAAACCACGTTAACTTCGTTCCAAAACCATATCATTTACTAGCTTTGCAACGATGCGGATTTGGTAATTTCAAAACGATAGAATTTAATGCAAAAAAGTTGAAATTCAGTATAATATCTACATCTTAAATATTCACCAGACGGCATGAGTGTGATATCAAGGCATTAATTTGAATACGATCCTCCCCGTCACCCTATTAAATTGTGCTTCAAGCTTTCTCTCTCTCTGCATCTAAAGATCCGAAATAAATTACATCTACTTCGCCTCATCCGGCCAATCTAATTTCATCGTGAAAAAAGCGTTATGCCGCATAATTTTTTCCTCCAATATCCGATAACTTTACATCTCAAAAACATCTGGCTGATAGACGGGAGCGATTTTTTTTCTTTCAATCAAACTGCTGGTATATAGTAGTGGAACACGCAGATCATTGCACTCGACAGGATCTGATCCTCTATTGATCTTTCTCAAGTTCATGGTACCTATTCCAGTGAAATTGATGGGAAAACTATTATCTTTTGCCTCACCTGCTGCTAATAGGAAACAGCAGGAAAACATCCAAGAACTTTTGAATCAATATTTTCATCTTTCACGAAGTGTTGATTATTCGAAATCCTTTTACTTCAGTTCATAAAAGAACTGTAGATTATAAGAGCTGTGATAATTATTTCATTGTGTTTACTTATACATAAATTCATACATAATTCACATTCATCTTTGGAAAATATATGAAAGCGTACAATCAATAATTCATATACAAACTGATTATCATCACAAAGTGAATTGCATGAACACCTTGACGAGGTGTTTTACTCAGAAGGAAGACCAGACAACTTTGACAAAAAAAAGTAGAGATTTGTTAACTTAGTCAGTAAGTAGTTGAATGTGCTATTTCCCTGAGCAAAATGTATGTAGGTGCTAAGATGAGTGGCTATTGATGAGAGATTTGAGATAATGTTTTTGGTATAACTTGAAGTCTTGGTTGAAGACAAGAATATAACGATATCTCTAATAACTTTCTAAGGGCCGATTTCATACTGAATCCTTAATGGGAGATTAGTTAATTCTTCAATTTGTTTAACTCATATCTCGATGACGGAATAAAAAGAGTGCATTTTCCATAACTTTTGCAACATTAGTCACCTTATCTTTCGTTCTTTTAAAGTAACTTTAAATTATACGACCAACCAAAAAAATTATGAAATTTTTAATCTAGGATTAAAATTAATAGGAGATGAAATTTGATTATGAAATCGGCCCTAAATGTCATATAATGACAATGACCATTTATCTATAATATAAAAATGAATCAATGATTGTGTTGCTAAGCGCAAATCTCGAGAGCATCTGAACCGATTTCGCTAATTTTTTTTTGTTGTGTTCATTACTATCAGAAGAAGGTTCTTATGAACGAAAAAATTATGAAAGTTGAGCGGAACATTAGAAAATTTAAGAACATTTATGAAAACTTAATGACAATAGTAATACAGTTGTTTGACAACTGTCAGTTGTTTGAAATAACTGTCAGCAATTAACAGAACGCGCGCAGCAAATATCGTTTAACAAATAGATGGATCGGTTGATAAATAATAGCTTCATTTCAATTTATTATACAATGAGTTTTTGAGAAGTGTTTATTCATCTTGATAAGTTAAAATCAATCACACCTAATATTGAAAGAATGGAGCCCTGGATTGTGTTGCGGGAGCGGTAAAGTCAAATTCACGCCATTGGTACTGCCACCACAGCCTCTGCATTCATTGATTCATTGGTTTAGGAAATGGGACAGATTCTATACATCTTTAACTCATATACAGGAATACAAAAATTGTTTTCAAATGAAGTCATTTGGCGCAACAAAAGTTATTCAAGACAATTTTATGCTATCTTTTAAGGTAATTATATTGTAAAACAATAAACTTTTACCACCACATGCTTGAATAAGTTGGTAACTTTCAATTGAAATCATATATCAATTGAAGTAGTGTACAGTAGGTTTGTAGCCAGGTGAATAACCAAAAGTAGCCAGTCAAAAGTTGATGGGGGAATGGCCGTGCTGACAAAGTATCTTCAAAGTCACATGGTGGTACAATTTTTGCAAATTTGTTTCATGGGCGATTCAGCAAAACAAGTCGATCAGCGTTATGCAAACAATAAATAGGTGAAGAGACCAAGTGTGGAGCAACTTCAAATGTTTTTCCATCTGACAACGAATTGGTTGTATTATTCAAGACTTCATTAAACCGCATGCCATCTGATTACCACAAAATTGTCAGCAAAGCCGATAGGACGCCTGCAGGACAACACGCAAGACACTATAATACGGCAAGAATTGATGAAGTTGCTATTGTTGTCATGGGTAAAATTTAGAAAACCAAGATATTGTTTTTGCTTTTGTTAAGACAGAACAACATCTGTCGGGTCAGCTAGTAATAAAATAAATATAATGATAGAAAAAAAACATATTCTTTCTGCTACTTCTATTTATGAAAAGATGTTTACATAATTGTTTAATTAACTCATATGAGCTCTTCTCGTACGAGTCTATTTATCTATTATTTTTATTAGACCTCCAAATATTTCAATTAAATAATTTAAACTTCATTTAAAAAAAAAGTTAGGGTAATAAATTATGATAATGAATTAATATCTATTATATGGCAGAATAAAAGTATTGTGGGCTGATTTCATAATCAAATTTAATCTCTTATTAATTTTAATCCCACATTAGAACTTTTTTTGTTGGACTTATAATTCAAAGTTAGTTTAAAATAGCAAAAGATAAGGTGACTGACGTTGTAAAACTTATTGAAAAATGCTCTATTTTTATTCCGTCATCAAGATATGAGTTAAACAAATTGAAGAATTAACAAATCTCCCATTAGTGATTATGAAATCGGCCCTGAGTATTGAAAATGATCAAATTGTGTGTCCATTCCAGCTCATCTACTCATCGGCATAAGTAGGTATAAATCCGAATCACAAATGTGACTATTGTTTAACAGATCTAGGTGGTGTATTTGAAACGTCACTAGTTTAGATTTGCAACACTTTTTGTCGTTTATTTCATTGAATTTATTTCTAAGAACTTGACGTCATGTTTTTTCCTTTTTTCATGATCTTAATTTATCAAAAATTTATTACATATCATATGCACGTCCAAGTCAATTTTGTTGGTGAACACAATCAATATGGTAGTTTAAAAATGATGGCCATCAAGAGTTCAAGGAGAATTCTGAAGAAGTAGCCAATATATGAATGTGGTTGAAAATATTTCCCGATGGGAAATCGCAACCCACATTTTGACCGCCAGATTTCCGTTTTTGGTTGATTTTCATAAGATTTCCCGCTGTAAAGTCCCCACAGTGTTCACTACCGTTCTCGAACTTGAAACTTGGGGTTGGCGTTTTCTAACATAACCTCACTCTACAGTAATTTCCACTGATATCCCCGCGCTTGGCTTTGATTTCCTGCAGATTTCTCCTGATTTCTCAGATTTCCTTTGATTGCCCCTTGATTTCCTGTTATAACCTTAGTATTTCCACATTTCTGTACATCATATTTTCTCTGCCGGTTACCCCTTGCTATTTTCGAACAAATAAACATAAGACAAAAGACATAAAAAATAATCTTCAAGCATTTTAAAATGATATTCGACTTTTTCCTCTGTTACAGTAGTGGCAGAACATATATATATATATATATATATATATATATATATATATATATATATATATATATATATATATATATATGTCTCGTATTATTCGACTAACCTTGTATCTTTACTGTTGACTTACATTAAGTGTGGGTCGAGCAGTCAGGAAAGCAGAGGCTTTGACCATTAACAAGAAAACCAGCAATAATATGCCTAAAAGGAAAATAAGTGAGCACAGCTTTTTCATACGCTTCTTAAATGCTTCAGTTACATAAACATCACTGTTACTCATAAATTCAACCCAGCTTACAAGAGATAACTTTTAATTTATACTGTAGTCAACGAGTTGTATCTGTAGTTTTATAATTTCCAAAAACATGTAAATATACGTCGGTGAGCAGACCGTTCCGACCGAAGCTCACAAGTTGCTCACAATGTTCTGAACTGAAAGTTTTAATGAAATTCAACCATATACATATTATATACGGTCAGCTCCATACCCTCTACTGCCAGGTTCATGTTCAACATAATTTGTATTCCAATGGAAACAATCAATTCTACAGTTCATAATTGCGACGTAGACATACGAGATACGGAAATATTTGATTGGAAATCGAACGCAATTTCTTCTCATTAATTGTTCACCATGCACCTGAGATAAATACGAACATATTCTTCAGTTGTTGGTAAGTTGGTATTCTATGAGCACTTTCAGTGTATTCGAAATATTTTACTAGTCCGATAAATCTTCTTCTGGGTGCCACTATAAATGCAGCGTACATGTAAAATCTAGATGGATAGTTCAATCAATATTAGTTTAGGAGAGCTGGTAATAGACTACCTGACTGGAATGTCATGGCATTTTTCTATTTTCCAACTAAGATTTGAGTTAAAAATTACGTCAGATTATAAAAAGCCAATGTATTCATCAACATACCAATAGAAGTTGTTATGAAGTCTGTCATCGTTGCGATATTTTTATTAAGGACTCATTGTGATACTGTTACTAAAGGAACTAATGTTTCAAAAATCATAATTTTGAAAATTAACTGAAAGAAGGAGATTCTGTTAATGATGTTTCACTGAATGCAAAAATTTTTTCCTGTAGGTAATGTAAACATTTTTTTCTTTCAAAAATAGTTGCTGTGACTTCCTTTTAGCCCAAATCCTTGAAAACAGAATACATTTCAAAAATCCAAAAATAACTTTGTCTTCCAAGAAATTAACAAACGAAATTAAACCTTTAAATACCAAAAGTATTTCTGATACATTGTTCAAAAAAACTATCTTTTTGTGCCAAATTATGGGCAAATTTGCAATAGGGAGATACAGAAAACGCTCAAACCGTCGATTTTTGTTCATATCAAATGATATTTTTTATGTCAACTCCAATTTTTATTAAAAAATAATAAAAGCATATCATTCTATGTAGAGCATAATATCTTGGCATATTTGTGCTTTTGATTCTTCTCCATTTGCTGTCAGAGACACATTTATGTCATTTCTTAAGTATCCCCTCAAAAATGAATCAAGGAAAAATTAGGAGGACATATTTCTTACTTGACACACCCTGTATATCTCAAGCTTTTTTTGTTTTCATGTACAATGATTCTAATTTTTATTTAATTTAACCCCTTATATAATAGTTTTCTGTATATAGAAGAATATTAGATAGAAAGAAGAAGAAGCATATAAAAATTCACTTATGAAGGTTGTAAGTAATAAAAGCATATCATTCTATGTAGAGCATAATATCTTGGCATATTTGTGCTTTTGATTCTTCTCCATTTGCTGTCAGAGACACATTTATGTCATTTCTTAAGTATCCCCTCAAAAATTAATCAAGGAAAAATTAGGAGGACATATTTCTTACTTGACACACCCTGTATATCTCAAGCTTTTTTTGTTTGCATGTACAATGATTCTAATTTTTATTTAATTTAACCCCTTATATAATAGTTTTCTGTATATAGAAGAATATTAGATAGAAAGAAGAAGAAGCAGATAAAAATTCACTTATGAAGGTTGTAAGTAATAAAACCATTTATACATTTATCGATTTTATTTCACAAGTGTGCTCCAAGCCAATCAACTTTGTTGTAAGCTAAGACAACATCATAATAATTTGTTCCCCTTCGTGACACATGGTTAATGGGTTGCTATGAAAATGACACCTCATGTACACGTTATAATTACTTGTGTCAGTTCTCGATAGGGAGAAGCTTATAGTGCGAAAGAGGAATAATTAGTGTTTTTGACACGTTTGCTAAGGGATGTTTATATTCAAATGCCGGTTTCTGTGTTATGGTATAGTGATAAGAAAAATGTACCTGGATATGTACTGTTTTATAGAAGGTCCTTAGACGTCTGTCTATATATTGAATAATTAACAGACTCTATTGTTATTTGTTACTAGTTACTGGTAAAATTGTATCGCAGACTTGCAAAGGTAATTTGATGTAGGCAGGTAAATGAATTTTGTCACAAGATCGAAATTATGAGTTGGTAAATTTTATATCACAAAAATAGGAATGTCGCGGAAAGTTAACAAAATCTATCTACAACTAATGTAATTGTTTGAGATATATGAGTAGGTTAATAAAAAATCTACGTCAAAATCATTATGATTTTCACCTGGTGAGTTCTCGTTAAATGATGTTTCCGTAGCTCCTTTTTCAACAAAATTAACCTCAATTTACACTAATTCTTACTGAAAAACTAAATACTAAATTTATAATAAGTAAGTGATCCAGGTATAAAATTCTCATTGACCGACGAACCCCGAACGGAGGAGGTATACAATTCGACTGTCTGCTTTATTATTTTTTTTTTTGGTTCGTGCGCGCCTTTTATATAGTAAACAAGCTCCGATTTTGGATTCATTTGAAAGAAGGGAATTGAGAAATGGTCCCATATTCATAAAAACGCAAATCCAAAGTCTCCTCCCCTCCGAAAACCGCCCCCGAAGGGGTGGTGGGTGCGAATTTAATATCCGGAAACGTTTAAATTGAACATTTTTTCAAAAGTGTTACGGTTTTCGAGATAGACGCATGTTAAATATGTATTTTTGCTATGTGGAGAGGACAATTTCTTTCGAAAATTGAAAATTTTTCGATACTACATGAAAGATATAATTATTTGTAGCAACATTTATAATGAACATTTTTTCCTTAGATTTACGGTTTTCGAGTTAAATCGGTGTTAATAAATTGGTAACAACTAAAATATTCAAGCGTATTTCCGCAGCGATGTTCTGAGATCTCAATAATAACAACTACAGGCAAGGAATATACGTGGGTAATAGGATAAATACAATCTTCATTGATATGCTATAGTGAACAATCAACGATTTTCGGGACTAATGTTACACTCAAAAGTGTGAAATAAATATTTTTTACAAAAAATTGGACCGACGGTATTAGTTGATGCACTGAAAAGTATAAAATAATATTACTTCTATTGGTGATGGTACTTGTGAAGTTGGTGCCAAAAGTTATCAATCTAATTGCAACTGCACAACTTCAAAAGTACCATCACCAATAGAAGTAATATTATTTTGTACTTTTCAGTGCATCAACTAATAACGTCGGTCCAATTTTTTGTAAAAAATATTTATTTGTATGTTCAAAAGTATTTTAGACACAAAAAACTGACCACCGTACCAGTACTGTCTACCTATTGCGGTTCAGAAAATACAGCTGTTATCGAGATCGAGAAAAAACATGAGATTTTTGTATGAAGTTTTTGTTATAATATACAGTATAGTGATACTTACTATAACACGTCTCTATTATTTTCGATGATTTTAACTCGTAGTCGATTGATGCGGACGAGCCGCTAAAGCTAGCAGAGCAAATTGAGCAGAATCCAAATACATATTAGATGCTTGTAACGCACATTAGGTGCTAATTAAGTTCTGTATTCTGAAAATAATTGATCTTATAGATTATTGAAAAATGGCTGCTTTGCTAGCTTTATATCTAAAGCTATCACAGCAGCCTTTAGAAATCAACCTTTTTGAGAAAATCTTTTTCAGTTCCTGTAGAGATGATTAAGTGCTAATTAAGTGCTATATTCCGGAATTGATTGATATTATAGGTTTGTTTGAAAAATGGCTGCATCGCTAACTTTAGATCTAAAGCTAGTACAAAAACCTTTAGAGATCAAGTTCTTAGTCCTTGTAGAGCTAATTAGGTGTTGTATTACGAAACTATTTGCTCTCATATTTCTTTGGAAAATAGCTGCATTGCTTTTAGAAATCAACGTTTCTGATAAAATCTTTTTTAGTGCTGTATTCCGAAATTATTTGCTGGCGTAGTTTTTTGAAAAATAGCAGCTACCTTTATAAATCAACTTTTTTTGAAATACTATTTTATACTATTTATAGCTAATTAAATGCTGTATTCCGAAATTGATTGCTCCTATGTTTTTTTTTGAAAATGGCTACTTTGCAAACTTTAGAGCTAAAGCTAGCACAGAAACCATTAAAAATCAACTTTTTGATAAAAAGTTTTCTGCTGTTTGTAGAGCTAATTAAGTACTAATTAAGTGGTGTATTCCGAAATTATTTGCTCGAATAGTTTTTTGAAAAATAACAGCTACCTTTATAAATCGATTTTTGTGAGAAAATCTTTCTTAATGCATCTACAGCTTATTAAGTGCTAATTAATTGCTGTATTCAGAAATTGATTGCTCCTATACTTTTTTGGAAAATGGCTGTTGTATTAGCTTTAGATCTAAAGCTAGCAAAGCAGCTATTTTTCAAAAAAAACTATAAGAGCGAATAATTTTTGAATACAGCACTTAATCAGCACCTAATATGCGTTACAAGCACCAAATATATATTTTGGATCCTGCTCACTTTGCGCTGCTAGCTTTAGGGACATCGAATTTAGTCGCGACATCGATGGACAATTCCATATCGAATACCAAATTATCAACTTTAATCGTAAGTCATTACTCACACTTTTTGCATGCATAGACAGCACTAATAGAGAACTAAATAATTATCCATTCTTTTTCCATTTCCCACTTTAATGTAGCTGTCTTACTGGCAAAGTATGATATCAACAAATAGAGAAAGCAAATATTTACCAAATTTTCTATTATATTTGAGCAGCACCAATTAATCTGTAAATAATAATGCATTAGTTATGAGTTGATAGGATTTTTGAGATAGCATACGGGTAATTTAATTAAAAGCTAGATTTTTTTAATTTATAGTTTACTTATGGAAGCATCATATTTGCCTTTTTGAAAATTGGTTAGTTAGCACTAAATAAGCTCAAAGTTATTATAGCTCAACTTTAGTGTCAGTTGATAGTATTTTTGAGATAGTACACTGTTAACTTAATTAAAAGCTTTTTAGCAGCTTTATAATTGATAATTGGTTTTAGAAGCATCAAATTTGATTATTTCAAAATCAATATTAATTAGCACTCAATCATTATCAAAACTATTAGTGATTCTACCCACTTAACCTCTTTGTATACATACCTGAATTATACTAAATAAATATTTATTTTAGTAATTACTAAAACCTAATCAATAGATCTGTATATTCATATATGAATTAATTTGATATCACAACCTATAGGTATAAATATGTTTGTACAACACGACAAACGCATTGTATTGGGACTTACTGGATTCAGATGCAAATTCATGAGAGCGGCAAGGCCTAAGCGGATGTAATAATAACGTTCACATTATGTTAGCTGGACAAAGGTCGGCTGAGTGTGGTCATTTGGTAAAGGGATTATCTAGTTAGGTCTGACAACTGTATATGGAATAAGGGAGGCATTGTCGGATATAATATGTTACTTAAATACTTTTAATTTTGATTGAGTTGATACTACTCCGGTCTCTAGCTCATTAAGATCAAAATGATTAGAATCAAATTTCTATATATCAGGCGTATAATATTTGCGTCGAATACGATTTAGCTTGACAAATACTTGATTGGTACATCATATATCATAGTTTGCCAAAATTATTAATCTACAAGGCAGACATAACCCGAAGATTTGGTTGACATTCATATATTTTCATTAAAACTTTACTTAGAAAAAAATATGTTTGAGATTCCCGTACCAGGTGAACAGGAACCCTTATAGTCCGATCTGCCACCCCCTCTATTCTCCGAAGACAGGCAGGTAAAACGCCTGAAAAAATGGGGTTTTTCACATATTTGTTGCAGTAAAAATACAACGATCTATCCATAAGTGGTTGAAGAGAATTTTAATTTAGAAAATCAATCTTAAAAAAAGTGAAATCTTGGTCAAAAACGATTATTTTGTCATTATCACGAATACGAACAAATATTTTTAAGCAATGGATACGATCTGTCCCTACAACTTGTGTTCAAATTTTTTTCTCTAAAAGCGATAGAAGAAATATTGTAACGTTGAACCATATGCTAAACTCAAAAGATCACAGATTGCTTCCAATGGTTCATTTTCAACAACTGCCACCACATGTCACCTTGAAAATCTAAACTGTCGTTTCCGGCTGGACTACTATTAACATCTGATTCCACAGAATGACCCAATAATACTAACTTTATAAGGCTGACTGTGACCTGTAATCGACACAGCTTTATATAACTGAATCTTGACATGAAATTCATCGAGAATGTACTATGATTATGTAGACGCACATAATAATGTTCTAGAGGCGTGTCAATCTGACAATACTGTGACAAACTCACATATAGTTTCTGGAAGTTTCGAGAATAAATATACCTATTCTAGAACTAACTAATGAATTATACATGAAATAACTATAGTAAACAAGCTAGTAGAAATAGAGACTAAACGAATAATAACCGTAAGTACATGACTACCTATCCACCTTACAATATTATAAAGTAAAAACCATGAAATTTACCTATCCGCTGACTACGAGTCATTTTTTTATGATTACTATCATATCACACGTATATTAATACATGCGCAATTATGATAGTTTACTTGAAAAACAAATCTCTTCTGAAAGAATATTATCATGACAGCCGACATCCACCGACACATAGGTACATGTATGTATTCAGGTATATAGAATCAAGTTATTAAGTTATTGCGAATTTGAAATCTATATAAAACATATGCGAGACTCTGCAATATGCTCAACAAATTAAATTTTATTCAGAAATCTAGCAATATTGCATAAATACTTTCAAGCTAATTTTTTTATTCTACAAGCTTGAAAATGGAAAATGTACAAAGAAGAGAGAGATTTGCTCAACAATAATAAAAATAGATTATAGTTATGTTCTGTATGGTGTAGCTTACCTTAAATTCAGAGTAAATAAGTGTTTTAAGTCTGTAGAGTGGAGAGTGTAAAATTATGGGCATCTTGGTTATACTAATAGTACAATCTGCAATAGTAGTACATCCGAAAAGACGGAGTGAATATAATATTTTTTTCAGGGGCGGGAAAACAGTTTGACATTTTATCTCTGTTGACTGTTGACAGGTGACAAAGTATCACCTGCTTCCACACGGGAAAAAGTGAGTATTTTTTTCCCTGGTAGATATATATATATATATATATATATATATATATATATATATATATATATATATAAATATCAATCAAAACACCGAAATAAACTGACAGATATTTGATTACTTTAAAGGTTTCCTTAGCAACGCATGTCTAATTGTCGCCTACCACTTTAAAACTTAAAATTTTACTTCGATAGGTAATCTCCTGACTTTAATATATTGTAATATGTAGAAAAAAAAAACTCAAAGTCTTCTCCACAATATATTGTGTGAGTTTCTTTTTTCTACATTTTACTTCACTCCACTTTGAGATAATGGACTTTTACCTACAATATTGTAATATTTTTTTAATATTAAATCATCGTTTTCTCCCTCACATAAAAAAATAGTGAATTATACAGGGGAAAAATACTAGATTTTAGGCCTCGGTTTTTTGTCTCCCTCCGCTTCGTGTCGGTTGACAACACAACCTCGAGCTAAAATCTAGTACTTTTTTTCCCTTGTATAATAAATAACTATTAAATCAAGACACACCGCCTATTCGTTTGAATTCTGACACATGACATTAATTTTCAAATATTTATATTATTTAGATTGCTTATATTAAAGTGTCTGTTACTATGCCTTACAACAAATTAGCTTGACCTAACGAAATATCAAAATTAATTTACTAGTTTTGAAATGCATCAGAAAGCATTTTTTAGCTGAATTATGAATAAAGTGCTTTAAAAGTTGTTAAAAAAGCGAAGGTGTCTGACTGTAAATCTGTCAAAATTTTTGAAGCTTATTTCTTCCCTAGATGTTTGCTGGACACAAATATTTAATCAAAGATATTTGTTTCAATAATATTAATATTCAAGTAGATTAATCTACATGTATTTTTCATTCAAATAACTGGTCGTACAAAAAAAGATATCCTTACCCTTTGCCACACTCAATACTCAAATATTTGGGCGATCGAGCTCGGGTAACACAGAATTTAGAGTGGGTTTATAAGATAGATGTTTAATCTTAGTTCAAAAATGTGCATAGTTCTAGTTAAAATGTATTGCGATCGGTAGATCGGTAAATATTGCTTATATCGTTCACATAGCCCATAATTTACAGATTTCAAAATAAAAATGAATGTAAAACATACCAGAACTCAGCTTTATCACCAATGGCCTTGACAACCCGCAAACCACAAACACAAAATTTTTATCGTAATCTGCGGAACTATTCCCGAAATAGCTAGCGTGGACCTCGAGGGTTACACCCATTAAAAAATGAAAGTATGGCCAATCGATTTCACAAACCAGAACTCCAGAACTCAGCTGTATCACAAATCAAATTCTCGACCCCGAAACACCATATTGGAATTTCTATCACAATTTGCAGAGCCATTCCCGAAATAGCTGCTGTGGACATCGAGGGTTATACCCATTGAACCCCTTTTTGTAAATTTTTATCCAAATCTGCCGAACTATTCAAGGAAAAGTTTATGGACTTCGAAGGTGACACCCTCGCATTTTGTCAGGGAAACCACTTATAGAGATTATCTTAGAAATCAGAACCTTATCTATATGCCAAATTTCATCAAAATCGTTAGAGCCGTTTTCGAGATAAAATTTATATATACATATATACAAGAATTGCACGTATTAATATATTAGATTAGATAGATATACCGACTATTTGATTATCTTGGATAAATTAGGGAATAAAACTGAAATAGCTTTTAAATATGATCAATTACTAGATGTAAGCTACCTCCTTGAAAGACTCATTATAAGAATACATATCCAAAGTTCTTTCAACATAATTCAATTAGGTTTCAGACAGGTTCAGGTAAACGCCTCCTATTGTAAATTATAAAGACAGCTCTTACGCCACCAATCTTATCGATCACTGGATACCGCAACTTTCTTGGGAATATATAGTATATCCTGAACAATGCTTTCAGGCGTTATCCGGCATTGAGGCATCTCGAGAGAGGAGTGCATCTGAGTTGGTGCCTCGAGTACATCTCGTTGATCAGCAAATCGAGAAAAAGGAATGTGAACTCTATCGGAAGAAGAGTAGTAGTAACAGAGCGCAAATGGGGTTGATTTGGTGTCGGTGTGCTATGCTCAAGTATAGTGAATTTCTTCGTGAAACAACTCACCCTGAATAAATTTGAGGAGCTCTTATTTTAAACGAGCAGTCGAAGGGATCTCATCAAATATACCAACAGCCAACAACAAACGAAATAAAGTGCGCAAACCATCACAAATCGAAACTTTTATTCGTAATATTTTTTGATTTGAAATAGGTCTGCATGACAATATTAAGCTCACCACTGGCGTTGACAACATACCTAGTTTGTTAGTAAAAGACTCTATCTATGCCTTGTCGAAACCACTTGCTGTCGTCTTTAATATTATCTTAAAAACAAATCATTTTCCTCATTTCTAGAAAGTAACAAAAATGTCCTGTACTAAAGTCTAGCTATTCTACCTTAATATCTAATTATCGACCTATTGCTCTTCCATGTAATTTTGCGAAGCTGTTTGAAATTATACTTTATGAATGTATCTATTGTGCGGTTAAAAATACAATTTCTCCCAATCAGCATGGTTTTATGGTTCAACGTTCCACAGTTTCCAATTTATCCTGTACATCACAGGTGCTTGCTGAAGTACTTGACAGTCAAGGTCAAGTTGATGTCATTTATACAGATCTTCAAAAGGCATTCGACCAACTCGATCATCATGTCTTATTGTTGAAACTTCGAGCCATTAGTTTTTCTGAGCAAATGCTGTTATTAATGCAATCTTATATGTCTCATAGGTTACAAGTTGTTGAATATGGAGGTTGCAGATCCTCACCATATGTTGCTACTTCAGGTGTCCCCCATGGCTCCAACTTGGGGCCACTGCTCTTATTATTTATATCAATGATCTCTCTCTACAGCTTAAATGTATGCATCTACTTTTCGCAGATGATTTGAAAATTTTCTCGCGGATCAATAACTCTCGGGATTGTCTTGAGTTGCAACAAAGCTTGGATGTCATAAATGCGTGGTGTCTCCAGAACAGACTTAAATTAAATATAAATAAATGAAACAGTGTTGCAAAGGTGTTCAGAATTCAAAGACCTTGGTGTTATATTTGATACTAAGCTTACTTTCCCTTAACATGTATCTTTTATTACAACTTCAGCCTCTAGAACTTTAGGATATTGCATAAGAAACTGGAATCAGTTTGCAAATATTAATACATTCAAAAATTTCTTTTTCATTCGTAGCAAACTTGTGTAGTATGCTTCTATAATTTGGTCACCGGGTTACTTGAACGCTTGCAACAAATTAGAATCTATTCAGCGAAAATGTTTGAAATATATGTTCTTAAAACGTAATAGTTCATGTCCTGAAAACTCTCTCTTAACAAAAAGTTTTGGGATCGATCTTTTAAAATGTAGACGTGAATGTGCAGCCTTTTCCTTTTTGTTTAAACTGCTATATAATAAAATTGACTGTCCATTTCTCCTGCGTAAAATAAATTTTCATGTTCCAAAACTTGGTATGAGACAGACTTACCCGTTTTATACCAAATATAGCAGATCAAATGTTATGACCTGTTCTCCAATTAAGAATATGTGTATCTAATTGTTTCAACCACTTAAGTTATGATTGTGATGTTATTTTCGATACTTTACCAGCAATTTTACAACGTTATAAGGATCTAATATAGCAATAGCTAAGATTTCTCCTTATTTTCCTCACTTATTTCTTACAACTTAGATTAGTTATTATATTATATAGAGTCCAAACTATTTATTTTTCTCTGTAATTGGATGTAAGCCTTTTGAGAATAAATGCATTATTATTATTATTATTATTATGACAGCTCTCGAAATAAGAATCTTATGCTTGACTTGTCCAGTCATCTGTTCACTTAGATATTTAATCAATCTGAGCAGAACCATATTTTTTTAATTTTGTAACAGTTAATTATGGTTTAGTTCTTCGTAAGCATATTGTAATATTATTTAATGACCCTGGTTGATAACGAATATGTTACGAAAACTAATCTCAACGGGTTTTCAAGATAAATTGGATTGAAAATAATTTAAATCGTAGCTCTAGCGCAATGTCCGACTTTCAACGATTCCGACAACAGTATGTATGCCCC
The DNA here is from genome assembly GCA_958507055.1 of Crioceris asparagi. Taxonomy (NCBI): domain Eukaryota; kingdom Metazoa; phylum Arthropoda; class Insecta; order Coleoptera; family Chrysomelidae; genus Crioceris; species Crioceris asparagi. The sequence goes on from OY293828.1 coordinate 12,190,517, forward strand.
TATAAATTAGATTGCTTGATTTTTTTCTCTTGTGTATGCTGCAGACGGCACAGGATCCGATAATATATCTTCATTCGTAGAAGTAATTGGCAGACCCATTCCTTTTGGTGTAATTGAAAGTAATCGAGTTTGCATCCAGAGCCAGGATGCTAACGTGAGTCACATACGGATTCGTGCCAAAAACAGAAATTGAATGTTGAAATTACGCAATCTATATACTTACCTATATTCCTATAGAACAATTGGGATGAAAAATACGTGTTTATTCTAACTGAGGAAAGAGATTGACCAATACGAAATGTATCGATCCACAAGCTTTAAATATCTGCTGTGTCATTTAAAATAATTGAACTAATTTTAAATTGAGTGTTATATGTATATATCTACATTATATATATAGTGTGCCCAAAGTTAGAAAAAACTAAAACCATCCCATTTTGAAAATCTAATAACTCTGACATTTTTGAAAAAAAATTATAATCGCTTAAGACATTGTACGACCATTTTTTTACGAAGAAAAAGTTTGTATCTATAGCTACTTACATAACTTTTAATGTCAGCGTTTCATTTGTCTGGAACCATCATCAAGTTTGTGTTTTCATATGGACGCCATAATTAATTTGATGAGAGATTAAGAAGGATTTTATTAACTTATGAGATGAATAGCAAACAATAAAAGAATTAGTTATGTAAAAAAAAAGAATATTATATTGGTATATATCTGGCAAAGTGGATTTGTACAACATTATAACGCAAACTGGAATGGTCCCAGCTCACATTAAAGTTTCAATTATATCGCCAATTTTAAAAGCAGGTAATCCTTAGATAATTAATAATTATAGGCCTGTCAGTGTAATTACGAATTTTTGAAAAAATTTCAAAAAGTGAAAAAAACGATTAACACATTTAAAAAAATAGAATAAACTTATTTCAAACAATTAATTTGGATTTTCGGAGGGCCTCAGTACTAGTGATGCCATTCTAAGTCTAAGAGAAGTAATAAGACATGATTTAGACAATGACAGAAAGTACCTGGCCGCTTTTCTGGATTCAGCGAAAGCCTTTGACAAAGTGTCTCATAAAAAGCTCCTTGATGTGCTAGAACAGAAAGGGGTGATAGGCACTGTGTTAGAGATCTTCGATAATTATTTGACTAACCGATGGCAGATGGTAAAGATACATACCACTCTTAATGCACTCTTGCACTATAAAAATCTGTATCCTTCAAGGGACAGTTTTAGCACCAATACATCTTTATATAAAATCATTAACTGACTTAAATGTAGAAGATTAATATCGTATGCAGATGAAACTGTGATTATTTTCAGTCGAACTTCATAGCAATAAACAAAATTTAAAAAACAAAATGGCATTAAGTTGGTAAAAAATGTCTTGATGCACTTAAATTATCAATTAATGTAAGAAAGTTGATAACCTTATGGATAGGATTTATTCTGTAGCTGATACTAAGTACTTCGGCATAATGATTGACCAAAACTTAAAATGTAACATACATGTAACTTATCGGATTCAAAAACTAATGAATCTGATACATAAATTTTATAAATTAAGACAAATGCTTGGTGTGAGAGTGCCGATTTCTCTATATCAGTCCATAGTTGAACCTATATTGCGCTATGGATTTCTAGTAAGGGGCAGTTTGTATAACAACTCATTGAAGCCATTGCAGGTTTTGCAAAATAAAATATTGAGAATAATTCACAAACCAGAGAAATATAGTATATCCTTCACATCTACTGTATAATAAGACTAGTATTAATATAAAACACTATTTTTTAAATGACATGTTGTTATATTCACAGACATATTAAAATTTAATACATTTGATAATGATGAATAGGGAACTAGAATAAATATAAACAAGTATCTCGTGATTCCTAGATGTTACAGTGAATTTTATAAGAATCCATTACTTTCTAGGGTTCTAAAATATGCAACCTGTTACCAAATAGTATTATAAATAAAAACATAAATTCCTTTTCTAAATCAACAAAAATATACTCAGTAGAGCATTATGGTGAAATAGTTAAAGTTCTAGAGAGCTAAATCTAATTGGGGATTTCTAAATTTGTTTTTATACATGATTATTGGATTTTGATAGGTATTTAGTTTCATCTTTAATGAATTTTTCTTTGCCCATACGGATGTTACCGCATCTAGGATCTAATTTATTCTATGTAAATATTAAATTAGATATAAATATTATATTTCAAAAACATTGTAATATTTGGAGTAAGAGAAATAGAAAAGGATTGGATTATTCTTTAATTGGCCTTTGATAATAAACTATCTTTTAAAGGATATAATATTATCCCCAGTAAAATATTATAATATTTATCCTGCATTTTCCAATCTGATTCAATCAATTTTGTGTTTTTGTTGGTAAAAGCTCTTAATTGGAACAAAATGATAAGATTTACCTATTATATACCATACTTTCACACCACATTTTCAAATTTTTTCCATCCACAACACATTTTTTTCTATTGAAAAGTTAATAATCTTGTTTTATTTCAGTTCAAATCCAATATGGTGTGCAAATGAAAAAAAAATTGACGATGGCATGACAACAAGGACTTTGAAATGCTATTTATACAAACGTATTCGTTGTAAAAAGTTGCCCCAACAATATTTCTACCAATTTCAAGAGATTTATAAGTACAACTTTTAAAAAAATGCTTGAGTCTGGTTTTTTCAAAACATTCAACAACCTCAAGTTGTTAGAAGTATTTTATAACGGGCATTGTGTTATTAACAGAGTTATCAAAGTCTTTTCCCATTAAATTATTATTTTCTTTTATAAATACCAATACACCCATCACCAATTTTTGAAACTCTTTATATTCCTAACAATTACATTCATCTCAAAGCAAATACAAATGAGTTCAAAGAGAAATTCTTTACCAAGTAGTACATTCGAGCATTAATAAGATTATACAAAAAAAAAACTCTCCAATGAGAAGGTTTGAAATATTTGGTGCATGCCTTTGAAGTTCTTCTCTATAGATAGGTATTGAAATATATTAAATATTATATCAATAAACTGCGGCTCTGTTTGTATTTCGCTTCAAATATAAACAGCTCCAACAAATTCAATTTTATAATTAACATCGACTTTCACTCTGAAACATTTGATTAGCCAATCTTGGGAATTCTCAAGATGTAATTAGAGAAGTTTTTGATGAATAAATCATAAGATTTTTCCACATAAGCTTGAGTGGTCCATTAAAACTCCAGTTTTAATCCCGATTACGAGTGAATATTGGAGCAACCCTCGTTTATTTAGATAAGCCAGATAACAAATTGGATAATATATAGAACTTTTCACTTTCTTATCGACTTCTAAACGGAGGAAGTATACAATTTGACTGTATACCTGCTTCTTTGATTATCTGTTCAAACATTTCATGTAGTGAACCATGAACAAACATAGGGAGGACAAGTAACACGAGTAGTGGGGGTAGCACAACAAACACAGGATGTCATTTCGGTAGGTTGCGCAAAATCGCGCGGCGCATCCTTCTGTACCGGGCGAGCAGGATGGGATAAAATATAAAATTGATATTTATTTATCATTCACCTAACCTCCTTCATCTGTGTTATTTACTCTATGTTGATAACCTATCTACATCTACTTGTATACTTTATGTTATGATTATGATATGATTTATTGTACGTAGTACATACAGTAGTACCATAGTAGTACGTTCTCTTTGTGAGCGAGGTTTTGTTTATTTATTGGATGTATGGGGCGAGGTGGCCAGCAGAGAACACCTGCCTCCAAGCCACAGTTATAGTCAAAGATATATGTTATAGTTATTTGTTTATTTTTATGTAGCTAGAAGCTGAAATCAATTGTCGTTCGTTGTGTTTGTTTAAAATTTCTATTATATTGGTTTATAGTTTATACATATTTTAGTATCACAGAGACAGTACAAGAGTTGAGGCTGCTGAGGTACAGGTACAGTGGTGCTTACAAATAATTGAAGAAAATGCCGCCATCATGTTGTGTGATTCAATGCGGCACCAAAGCAGGCAGCCAAGTCCAAGAGAATAATTGTGCAAGTTCATTTGAATTCAATTCCGTGAGTAGTCTTATCCTAAATTCAATTTATTATATAGGTAGGTAGGACTTGAAACTTTTTTTCACACAGGTTCACAATAAAATACCTACCATAATAAATATATGCTACGCTAGAATACCAAATTCTGCCTCTGAAAATTATTCCTTGCCCTCAACGACACATAGGCAAATGTGTTATATTTCCTTTACTAGAAAAAAAATCAAACCCAATTCAACGTCGCGTTCTGGATAAGAATTTATGTCTTTGAGCGTAACATAGGTAGGTACATATGTAATAAGAGAAATCAAAGAACTAAAATGTTTCACCAATAATTAATTTAATTTTTCTATCAACATTTTTCAGTCTTACGCTTAATACATTTTCTACTTATAAAAAATGAGGTTTCATTTTCCTACCTTTCACAGTTTAATTTTTTGAGCCCAATACCTAAAGTAAAAGAAAAATGTGAGATTAAAAGCACAGATTCCACTGGGATAAATATTGGATTGGAACAATTAATTGAGGAAATTAATGACACGACCAATATTATACAATCGAATTCATAAAAAAGCTACAGATGATAGCGATAAACATTTAACATACAACAAAATGGAGTCTGAAAATTATACAACATTAAGAACTACTATCACTTATTCATTATGTTGGAGGATGAGCAAGAACGAGTTTGAGTCTTGAGTAGTTAGGCATTCATTCACTGAAAGTTCTCGCACATCTTGGATCCAATTTGGAATATCCCAAGTCATCCAGGTTAATAAATTTTCCAGATGATATACGTCGCCCCACATCTTTCGATCAAAAGAAAGAAGTACAGATGCTTCAATATTTTCTTCAATCCTTAAGAAATACCGCCCAATGCTTGTTTGGTAATTTCACCTTTAGACTTCTTGCAGAGCCCTTTTAATTCATATCCATAGAGTATTTTACAGAAGAGTGGAACACAGGAATAAAATGCTCTCGTTCACAAAAGCACTAACATTCTTAATTGATTTTATATCATTACAACAATGATTTTATATTGCTCACAATTCAAATTTGATGACAAAAAAATTACCTCAACTGACTATTCTAATGACTTCAGGTAATGCAATAAATAGTAAATAGCATAGATTTAAAGAGAGGTTAAATGGTTAGGTTATAGGATTTGTTGTTATAGGTTAGCTTAAGTTTTCTTATTTGACATCTTGCACGTACGCAAAGGGAGTGAGATAGTTACACTCAGTGAGATACTGCGCAACCTACCAAATTGACAACTTATCACCGAAGTAATTTTAGCCACTGTTGCCTATAGCACTGCATACACAGTTACTCATCCTCTCTTTATACATTCTTGTAGTGAACCGTGCTACAATTTTGATAATTCTTGTGACGTGACAGTGTCCTACTCAAGAGTAGTATGTTCATAAAGTCAAGCTGAAAATGACCATCAATCATGAACTTTTTCTTGAAAAACTCATACAGTGTAGCTGAAAGTTAATATACGTTATATACCTTCAATATTTCAAACAATATGTCAAAAGTTAAATTTATGACATGAAATGTCAACGTTCAACGTAATACATATATACAGGGCGCTTTATTAATAATAGTTGTTCATATTTTAAGTAGTAAGTATTGGTCTCAAATATGAAGATCTACAGCCGGTTTCACAAACGTCTCGTTAACAGTTCGTTAGCTAACGGATTGTTAAATTTGAAGGGCCGTGAAAGCTTTCTCGCGTTTCACAAACAAAAATGAAGTTCTCGTCATCTAAGGACCCGTTAACGAAGCGTTAACAATGTGACAGTCGGGCAACAATGCACAAGCACGGAAAAATTACTGAAGATGTACTATAGAGTACAGACTGAACAGAGTTTTCATGTAAAAATTCTGTTCTGTGGTAGTGCAAGTGACAAGTGTCATAGCTAGGTTAAATACGTTATGTTTTGTTTTGTCATCTGAAAAATATAAATAAAATTCTATTATTATTTGCACTTGCATTAGTACAGTTTTGTAATTTGGTTAGATAGATAGGTAAAATTTTCTGAATCGAACCGGTCGAAAAATTCTTGTTCTTTGTATTTATTAAAAGGAGTAAAACGATCAGGAATATGTCGGGGTAGCCTATCAATTTCCTCATCGTCTGTAAAGGAGGACAGGGACGTCAAAGATGAGGAAGACATTCTACAAAATTCGACGGTTTTCTCTCTAAATTTTCATATAACTTATATAATATAACTGTAAAATAATTTTATGTAAACAAACACAGTGGACTCAATCAATATAAATAAAAACCTATTTAACTGAATGCTTAATCACTGCTTGTCGACTGATTAATCTGAAAGAAGTTTGACGTATCATTAACAAGCCGTTAGAGCTTTGTGAAACCGAAAAACTAGTTAACAAAGGTTTAATGGCTCGTCAGGCGTCAGTTATTATTGGACTGTTAGCAGATTGTTAACATTCAGTTGTGAAACTCATATTTTAGATAACGGACTGTTAACGGCTCATCAAAGATGATGAGCTGTTAACAGAGTTTTGTGAAACCGGATGTTAACCCACAGCACCTTAAAACATTATTGCCCAAAATTACAGGGTGTTGCGCTCAGATAGTCAGAACAACAGAAGTGGAACTTTACTCACGCAGTGCTATCTATTGAAACGCGAAGAACGACCCCTATGTGAGATATATGATGAAGAAATAACAGTACAAAATGTTCACGCTTTAGAATGGAAGAGCGCAAAACTGGAGAAATCATTTAGTGATATCCTGCAGCTAAATCATAGTGCGGTTAAGAGACCCGTTGGTTTTATAAAAAGTTTAAATTTGCACAAGGCACAAACTCATTTAAATTCGAATATTGGGCATGTTGTATAAAATAAGCTTTGGATTGTATTTTGGTGTGTCAATGATCGGAAGGTCGAGATACTTTTTGAATAAATTATACATAAAAGGTACATAGCTACAACTAGCTCCTGATCTTTTTTACTCAATAAACCAAAGAAAAGTATCTATACAATTATACTGTAGGTTTATTTATTATATACCTATGTATCATCGCCTGGCATAGAAAACGTGCAGACAATAAGTTGGGAGATGGTCCAATATTAAAATTTTCAGGATTTTTTCAAGTATGTATATTCTATAAAACTCATCGAATGGTAAATACTTTTGCATACATCATCTCTGAGCATCAACATAAAAATCTTCAAAATTATATTATTTTAGACTTTTTCTAATAAAGTCGGCTCTACTTCCATCTCCTATTTTAGGAGGTACTAGATGTACCTATGTGAAGAGCACGTCTCCTCTCCAAATTCTTTCACATTGATGCCCATTTCCCCATTTAATCTGACAGACATAATTGGAGCTCATGACTTGGCGAAGAGAGAACCTCGAAGATTTTCCCAATGACTGTTATACATATATATCATCCATGATGAGATTAGGCGATAAATTGCAGTCGTTCTGTATGTGTGTCACGTTGCTGTAGGTTAGTGTTTGCAGCCAGACGCAGCCGCCACATCACTTATGATTACGAAGGTAACTAGATAGATATAGACGTGTTTGTGGAATTGGAGCAGCGCCTGGAAGCTGTGCCTTGCTGGACGACTCTGATGAACTATTGTGGGGAATAGTAAGGCTCACCACTAATTGAGTCTTGGATTTATATTAAGTCGAGTTTTAAATTGTACAAAGGACTTTGGAGCTAACCAGTTAAGCTGAAACAGCACAGCAGGTAGGCAAAGTGAATTTGAAAGCTGGCAACGAAGAAGAGACAACTAATGTACTTAACTATAGAACCTGATTAAGTTTTCAGTGGAATTTGTGCTGCAGTTTTTTGTTGATTAGAGAAATATCACAACTGATTAATTATCTGAACTATCGTCATAAACTGTTTTACAGTAAAATTTGAAGATCTATGTCAATTTCGTTAGCAGGAATGATCTATCAGTAGGTAGTATCAAATGAATTCTATGAAAGTTGCTATATTGCTTAATTATAATTTTAAATGATTCATATAATCTCTAGCCGCAAAACTGTTTGTCAATCTTCTTTATAAAAAGGGGTGAAACGTTGAAACTGTATTATTTAATTATGGCTGTAAGTTTTAAACGTACCATATACTATAGTGGCTTAGACTTTTCTTAGGAATCATATTAAGAGGCTTACAAGAAATCAAAATTGGTTATAGATTTAAAATTGAATAAGCTATTTTTATAGCCAATAGTTTTATTGGCAATACAACTATCTCTTTTATTTGATCAAGGCGGCCACGGACTCGTGGGAGATTACCAAACACGATATAGGAGATTTCAGTGACCCTACTCATTCAAACTGTCTTTTGCCATAATATGAAGTCTTACAGGTTATGTTGAATTTTTATGTCAATTCATTTATGACTATTCTGAAATTGTTAAATTCCTACGTTTAAGAAGTCAATAAAACGAAAATTAGTTATTGATCTTTACATTCTGTAAGTACGTTTGTATAACTATATTATAAGGTTTATATTCTGTTCTGTCAAATACGTGGTGACAATTGACGTTAATTTTAATGAACCTTCATGGGTGACCTTTCACCACTCAACGTAACCTCTAAAACTTAAATATATATATATATATATATATATATATATATATATATACTAATTGAATAAAATTCATATTTGGGCTACACGAAGATGAGCAACAGGAAGACTTAGGACATTGCTCATTATATTTCTTAGTACTCATTTGCTGTTTCTTGTATGACAAAATTAATATCTAGTAAAAGTCCACGCTGCCCAAAAGGCACGTGTGTGATCTACAATCATCACTCAAAATTGTGAAATAAATAATTAAAAAGAAACTAAGACCGACTTCACTAGATGTTTTACAAAAAAGTATAAAATGATAACACATAAAATAGGAATCATAAAAATTTTATCATCGGAGCAGTCTTCCATAATCTCTTGGCACCAACTTCAAAGTAATCATAATTGCTACATTACGTGTTGTTATGTCATACTTTTTAGTGCAAACTCTAATGAATTCGGTTCTAATTTTGGTGATCATTCAGTATTTGTTGGAAACAAAGGTATTATTTTGTACCAATAAATGCGGTAAATTTCGTAGAGTGTCACATATGACCCACACAAAATGTACTAAACATAAATACCGCAATCTTCTGGGTGCCTTTGTTGATCAATATTTGTATAAATCTACTGGAAAGATTGTACAGGAGATCTCAATTACACAATGATATTTGACTAAATTCAAAAATCGATTGAGACGTCATTGAAACTATCTAGTAATCTCAGAAACACTATCTGTCGTATTCATAAACCAAAATAGATCTGAACTAGCTTAAACTGTCACGTATAACGTTAACGTTACCGAAGTACAAACAAACTAAACTAGTATCGAACTTTGGTAGAACATTCTAGTGTAAGATATAGAAATTAATTAGTTGAACATTTCAAATGTATTTTAAAAATGGTGGTGCCTATTTAGGATTTTATGAGATGAGACTAAAAATAAACTATTTTATTGAGCTATGGTATTAATTATTATATAATAATATTATTTTTATTTTACACAATAAAATGGACAATTATATACCTAATTATTAAATAAATCCTGATTATCTTCCTAAACTTATTGTTTTTGTACTCACCGTGCAATGAGTTTATCTGAGTTCCATTATGTCTGTAAAAAACATTTGTTCGAAAAAAGCCAAGAAAAAGTAAATAAAACAGCTGATTACTTTTCAAACTTAAGAAATTTTCAATGTTGCCTTTTAGATGAAATAACTAGGTTAGGTTCATATTCAAACCAATAGATTGGTACTATAAAGAATTACACTATATATATGTTTCGTTTGAATAATTGTCAATTAGGTATATCATGAATGTAATCACCCCACTTTTTCAACTATTGTTGATATATATATATATATATATATATATATATATATGAAAATCTCTAGTATGGTAGCTTGTTTTCGAGGTTCCACAGTGGTAAACTGCTCATATAAATTTCTCCTCGTCCAACTTTTAACCAAATATTCACTGTTCCACCGTTGTGGTTCTAGCCACGAACTCTATTATACAAGGCTCAAGCTATGGCGAAGAGAATATGAGTGGCTACAAGCGACACATTCTATTAATTTTGGATTTGAAAGGGAATTTGATCTTTCCAACTTTTTATAAACCGACTTAAAAAAGGCAGAAGTATACAATTCGGTTGCATATTTGCTTTTTTATTTTTTATGTTCGCGCGTTTTGCATAGTAAACGTACTACTTGATGATTTTTAATTCATTTGTAAGAGAAGAATTGAATAAATATTTTTTACAAAAAATTGGACCGACTTTATTAGTTGGAGCACTGAAAAGTATAAAATAATATTAATTCTATTGGTGCTGTTACTTTTTTTTTGAGAGAACGAAAAGTGATATCGAAAAAATTCAAAAGCCAAAAGATAGCCCCAACGATGGGACTAAACATAAAAAATCGTCGGCTGCGGGAATCCCATAGGAACCGCCACGTTCTGGAATAACTGGGAGGGGGTAAAATTTCGGGATGAAAGAGGTGCTGCATCTACTGAAAGAACTCCTCTCACATTTTTTCAATTATTGAAAAATTTCAAAATCCATTGCAAAGACGACAAAAAAATCCAGTCGCTGTAGGAGCTTTTTTTCCAAAAAACCCTATATTAAGGGCGCCAAGGGCGTTCAAAGTCGGGGGATGAAATTTCTGAATTTTATCACAAATTCAATCAAGTCAAAAATGTCCGAATTTGAAATTTTATATCTCGGCTATGGTAGGTCCTAGAGGGCAAAATTTTTTTTTAAAACATTATTTGGACATTTCTCTAACTTTCATTCACTGATACTATGCCTCTATCTCTAATATATCTGGTAGCTCCTCACTGGTCGAAAAAAAGCTTGCATTGTTCAAATTTTTCCAAATTTTTTTCAATATCTTCAAAACGAAGAAAGATATTCAAAATTGGAAAAAACATTCTTGATCGTCTTATTTTTTTTAATAAGTGTATGAAATTTCATCGCGATCGGATTATTCCTTCTATTTTTTTCGGGAATTAACATTTAAGAATTGAGATTCTTCGTCAATGTACGTTATTATTATATTGGAGAAAACGGCCAGGTTTGAATTTCCATATCTCGGTTATGGTAGGTCCTAGAGGGTTGATTTTTTTTCAAAAACTTTATTTGGACATTTCTCTAACTTTCATCAGTGATACTATGCCTCTATCTCTAATACTTCTGGTAGCTCCTCACTGGTCGAAAAAAGGCTTGCATTGTTAAAAATTTTCCCAATTTTATTCAATATCTTAAAAACCAAAAAAGATATTCAAAATTGGAAAAAACATTCTTGATCGTCTTATTTTCTTTAATAAGTTTATGAAATTTCATTGCGATCGGATAATTCCTTCTATTTTTTTCGGATATAAACATTCGATTTTTTGTCAAATTGTCTTACTACACCTGCTACACTTTTCAGACTTTGCCAGTTTGACTTCAAATTTCTCTGAAACAGTTTGAGATATTCTAAATCAGTAAAATCACCTCTAATTGATTGACATTTTTGAATCAGTGTACAAAATTTCATTGTCATCGAACAATTTCTTCTAATTATTTGGGAATTTTAGATATGATTGTGTCTGGTATGAGCATGTAGTGTAGCGCAGGCATAAATGCCGATTAACATTCTAATATCTCAAAAATGGCTCGAGATATCCAAAATCGGAAAAAACACATCTGATAACTTGACATTTCTCAATCAATGTTCAAAATTTCATCGCAATCAAATATTTTTTTCTATTTATTCGGTAGTTTTTAATATCTTCTCATTACAAATTTACGGCATTGAAACTCGCATGTATCAACCGTTATTATTATATTGGAGAAAACGTACAGGTTTGAATTTCCATATCTCGGTTATGGTAGGTCCTAGAGGGTTGATTTGATTTTCAAAACATTATTTGGACATTTCTTAAACTTTCATTCACTCATACTAGGGCTCTATCTCTAATATTTCGGGTAGCTCATCACTGGTCGAAAATAAGCTTGCTTCTTGCACACTTCTACAATATGACTTTTAATATCTCAAAAACGAAAAAAGATATTCAAAATTGGAAAAAACGTTCTTGATCGCTCTATTTTCTTTAATAAGTGTATGAAATTTCATCGCGATCGGATAATTCCTTCTATTTTTTTTCGGAAATAAACCTTTGATAATTAAGATTCTTTGTCAAATTGTCTTGCTACACTATTCAGACTTTGCCAGTTTGACTTCAAATATCTCTGAAACGGTTTGAGATATTCTAAATCAGTAAAATCACCTGTAATTGATTGACATTTTTGAATCAGTGTACAAAATTTCATTGTCATCGAACAATTTCTTCTAATTATTTGGGAATTTTAAATATGATTGTGTCTGGTATGAGCATGTAGTGTAGCGCAGGCTTAAATGCCGATTAACATTCTAATATCTCAGAAACAGCTCGAGATATTCAAAATCGGAAAAAACACATCTGATAAGTTGACATTTCTCAATCAATGTTGAAAATTTCATCGCAATCAAATATTTTTTTCTATTTATTCGGTAGTTTTTAAAATCTTCTCATTACAAATTTACGGCATTGAAACTCGCATGTATCAACCGTTATTATTATATTGGAGAAAACGTACAGGTTTGAATTTCCATATCTCGGTTATGGTAGGTTCAGAGGGTTGATTTTTTTTCAAAATATTCTTTGGACTCTTTTGAAACTTTCACTCATTTATAATAGGGCTTTATCTCTGATATTTCGGGTAGCTCATCACTGGTCGAAAATAAGCTTGCATTTATCACTCTTTTATAATTAATCTCTCAATATCTCAAAAACGAAGAATGTTATTCAAAATTGGAAAAAACATTCTTTATTGTCTTATTTTCTTTAATAAGTGTATGAAATTTTATCGCAATCGGATAATTCCTTCTATTTTTTTTCGGAAATAAACATTTGATAATTAAGATTCTTTGTCAAATTGTCTTACTACACTTGCTACACTTTTCAGACTTTGCCAGTTTGACTTCAAATACATCTGAAACGGTTTGAGATATTCTGAATCAGTAAATTCACCTCTAATTGATTGACATTTTTGAATCAGTGTACAAAACTTCATTGTCATCGAACAATTTCTTCTAATTATTTGGGAATTTTAAATATGATTGTGTCTGGTATGAGCATGTAGTGTAGCGCAGGCATAAATGCCGATTAACATTCTAATATCTCAAAAATGGCTGGAGATATTCAAAATCGGAAAAAAACACATCTGATAACTTGACATTTCTCAATCAATGTTCAAAATTTCATCGCAATCAAATATTTTTTTCTATTTATTCGGTAGTTTTTAATATCTTCTCATTACAAATTTACGGCATTGAAACTCGCATGTATCAACAGTTATTATTATATTGGTGAAAACGTCCAGGTTTGAATTTCCATATTTCGGATATGGAAGGTCCTAGAGGGTTGATTTTATTTTCAAAACATTCTTTGGACTTTTTTAAAACTTTTACTCACTCATACTAGGGCTCTATCCCTAATATTTCGGATAGCTCATCACTGGTCGAAAATAAGCTTGCTTCTTGCACACTTCTACAATATGACTTTTAATATTTCAAAAACGAAAAGAGATATTCAAAATTGGAAAAAACGTTCTTGATCGCTCTATTTTCTTTAATAAGTGTATGAGATTTCATCCCGATCGGATAATTCCTTCTATTTATTTGGTAACTTTTAATATATTCTCTTTCCAAATATACGGCAAATCAATTCACGTTTTTTCACCGTTTCTCATTATATATGATGTTAGTTTTCTTTCTGGTTGTTATTATTATATTAGAGTACATCATACTTTATTTTTTATTAACTTACAGGAAACAATTTGTGAATATTTAAACAATTGTAGATATGACTGAAATAACCCCATATCGACGTTGTAATATTATATATCAGTTCAATAATATTTGTAGAGACGGTGGTCCAGTGGAAAAATGCTCGCCTGCTATGCAAAAAACCAGCGTTCGAATCCTCTGTGGTTAATACTTTTTTTAATTAATCTTCGAACAAATCTATCATATTAGAGTGTTTAAATATTTTTTTATATGTAATTATTATGAAATTATAAAATAATTTGAGTTTATAGAATTACTTTTTAAATATTTAATATTTCGTATTTGATATGTTGAACTCTTACATTTTTGTAGATTTATTTATAGTTCTGTTGTATTTTCATTTTATTATTTGTTTATTTGTATTGCATTTGTATGTATATTCAGAAGTTGTTGTTAAGGTTGAAAATTTTGGTTCATTATTGAGTTCATGTCCTACAAACAGATGCTATACGCATCTCGGTAGGGTTTTGTAGGGCTTATAATATGTTAACAACCTATTAGCATATTATTTTTTAAAATCAAGATTTGTATGTTAGCCTAAATAATATTATTATTATAATCATAGTTGATAATTTCCTATTTATAATTTTTTCAAAGAAAATAGCAATAGTCAAATTAATCAATAGTAAAATACCAAAGTGGGAGGGTTATATACACGAGAATTTCGAATATATATCTAGAAGAAATTATGCTGTTCTCTGTTGGTGGATGGATTTGGATTGGTGTTTGGACTGATTATACGTGCGAGATGGACTCTGAGGTAGAAGTGTTCCATACTCAAGACTGTTTACAAATATTTAAAAATTAATATTTAGTAATTGACCTTGGGAAGAGAAAAAGCCTAACTTTTATTTCCCGTGAGACTCTATGCGGTGAGTTCCGTACCTAAGAATTGTATATTTCTGAACTCTATGGCTCTATTTTGATGGTCTCTTTACTGGGCATATTTCTAAAATTTATTGGTATGATCTGGTAATGGTTGTAAGTATACCTGGGCCTCCTAAGTGTTGGGTTCTATACCCGTATAATCTATATATCTCTTAGCTCAATGGCTGAATTTTCGTGGATTTTCCGCTATATTTGTGTGTAGTATGTCACCGGACTGTTTTGTGATTGTCTGTCAATACGACTGGGATTTAAAAGTGGATGGTTCCATACCGGAAAATCCCTAAAACATATGTAGGGGATATTCTCATGCTGTTCTGTCCTGGTGGATGGATTTGGGTTGGTGTTCAAATTGATTATACGTGCGAGTAGGACTTTGAGGAAGAAGGGTTCCGTACTCAAGACTTCTTAATAATTTAAATAGAAAAATAATAATTATTACTAGACTTTGTGACAGAACAAAGGCTTTCTCTTATTTACCGTGAGACTCTATGTGGTGGGTTCCGTACATGATAGTTGTATATTTCTTAATTATATGGCTGGTTTTTTATGGTGTTTTTACCATTCATGTTTAAAAAATTAATTAGAATGATCTGGTGATAGCTGTAAGTGTAACTGGGACTCCTTGGTGGAGTGTTCTGTACCTGTCATATCCAAAGAAATATCCCTTAGCACATGGCTGAATTTTTCAAGATTTTTCGCTATTTTTTGGTTTTTAGAACGTCACTGGACTGTTTTGTGAGAGTCTCTTAGTGCGACTAGGACTTGAAGGTGGAGAGTTTCATACCGGAAAATCCCTAAGACATATGTAGGAGAGGTTCTATTTCTTTTCTCTATTGGTGAATGAATTGGGGTTGGTGTTCGGACTGATTATACATGCGTGTAGGACTCTGTAGTAGAAGGGTTCCATACTCAAGACTTTTAATGACTATATAAAAATAATATTTAAAACTAGACTTTGGGAAAGAAAAAGCCTACCTTTTATTTCCCATGGGACTCTATGTGATGGGTTCCGTACCTGAAAATTGTATATTTCCGAATTCTATGGCAGGATTTTGATGGCTTTTTCACTATGCATGTTTTTAAAATTTATTGGAATGATCTGTTAATGGCTATAAGTGTAACTGGGCCTCTTAAGTGTTGGGTTCTATACCTGTATTATCCAAATATCTCTTTGGTCTATGGCTGAATTTTCGTGGATTTTCCGCTATATTTGTGTGTAGTGTGTCACCGGACTGTTTTGTGAGAGTCTGTCAATACGACTGGGATTTAAAAGTGGAGGGTTCCATACCGGAAAGTCCCTAAAACATTTGTAGGGGATATTCTCATGGTCTTCTGTCCTGGTGGATGGATTTGGGTTGGTGTTCGAATTGATTATACGTGCGCGTAGGACTCTGAGTTAGAAGGGTTCCAGACTAAGTTTTATTTATTATATTATATAAAAAATAGTATTTTTTCACTAGATTTCGGGAAAAGAAAAAGGCTAACATTTATTAACCTTGGGACTCTATGTAGTTGGTTCCGTACCTGAAAATTGTATATTTCCGAATTCTATGACTGGATTTTGATGGTCTTTTTACCATGCATGTTTGTAAAATTTATTGGAATGATTCATTAGTGTCTTTAAGTGTAATTGGGACTTCTAAGTGTATTGTTCTATACCAGTATTATCCAAAGAAATATCTCTTAGCTCTATGGTTGAATTTTCGTCGATTTTGCACTATATTTGTGTGTAGTGTGTTACTGGACTGGGCATATAAGTGGTGGGTTGTAGTTCAGATTCTCATGCTGTTCTCTCTTTGTGGTTGGATTTGGGTTGGCGTTCGGACTGGTTCTACTTGCGGGTGGGACTATGGGGTAGTGGGATGCTTTAATATATATATTTAGCTTAAATTTTTTACAATTTATATATTTTATAACTTATATATATTTTATAACTAGTAACAAGATTTGTTCTTAGACCAGAGTATATCACATTCTTGAGTGAACATGAGTAAATGAGTTATCCTACAGTTTTGATTGTTCAACTAGATGATAAGTTAACACATCTAATTCAAGATCATAAATTGGATTGTATTATTCAACATATGACTGACGTGCTTAACAAAATTACCAATATATACTTAGTTTAGTTTACTTATTATAAGTATAAGTATTTACGAATTAACTGCCCGAATGAAGTTTTAGAACAAAACTCCACTAATTGGTTTCCTCAAAATTTTCACATTACCCTAATCTCACATAAAACATTATTTCAGATGTCATAAACTGACAATGACGAACTCGTGTTTATTATTAAACTTGTTCAAGATTTAATTTTGTTGTAGCTTTCCACATAGTTTGCCTTGATTTTAATACACATATTCAGGTCTAGGCCAAATTCTGTCATCAAATTTCGACGAAGAAATAATTATTCATTATATTAACTTTTACCCGACTTCTTTATCATAAAGAGGTCATTATAGTCGAGTTCGAAAATTGTAGGCAGTTAAAAGCGTTAAAAGCTCGATGATGATTTTGTTATATTTTCGTTATTATACCTACTCCTTTTTTCGTTTTTCAAAATAAAAACTACAACCATGTAATACCTACTTATTTTAAACTACTATAAATGCGACAGTAACAATGATACATAAAACAATATCTTGTATTAAATACAGTTACATTAGTTGTTTAATTATAATAAATTTTCATATTCAGTATCTGACCAACAACAACAATTGTCCTTTTCCAAGTAGGTATATTATAATATTAATTCTATTGGTGCTGGTACTTTTGAAGTTGTGCAGTTGCCGTTGGATTGATAACTTTTGGCACCAACTTCACAAGCACCAGCACCACTAGAATTAATATCATTTCGTACTTTTCAGTGCACCAACTAATAACGTCGGTCCAATTCTTCGTAAAAAATATTTATCTTAAACTTTTGAGTGGAATATTAGTCATGAAAATAGTTGAACGTCGCTAATACCACTAATATCCTATAACCCACGATATTCTTTGCTTGTCCTTGTTATTACTATATGTAGAGATCTCAGAACATCGCTGCGAAACTACGCTTGAATATTTTAGTTGTTACCATTTTTACATCGATTTTACTCGAAAACCGTAACTCTAAGGAAAAAATGTTCATTATAAATGTTGTTACAAATACTATTATCTTTCATTTAGTGTCCAAACATTTTCAATTTCTGAAAGAAATCGTCCTCTCCACGTACCAAAAATGAACATATTTGAGAATTTAACATGCATCTTACTCGAAAACTATAACTCTTTTGAAAAAAAAAATACAATTTAAACGTTTCCGGATATTGTCTTATCTTTAATTATACCAATTCAGATTTTAGATTTTCGAGAAAATTCGCCCCAACACCCTCTTCGGGGGCGATTTTCGAAGGGAAGAGGATTTCGGATTTGCGTTTTTATGAATATGGGACCATTTGTTAAGCCTCCTCTTTCAAATGAATCAGAAATCGTCAAAATCAGAGTACGATTACTAAATGAAACTAGCGAACGAACCAAAAAAAAGCAGACAGTCGAAAAGTATACCTCCTCCGTTCGGGGTTCGTCGGTCAAAAAGTGATAATGGAGCTTTGATAAAAGACGAAGCTTTGAAAAAAAACAGATTAATGCCTCACACGTTCTTATGACGTCTATCTTGCCACTCTGGTAAATGATTGATGAATGTTCCTTTTTCTAAGCCAGCCCTATAAATCAAGCTGGCAAGGTTGAACCATTGACTTATGAAACAAGGAAAATTAGAAATGTATGAGAGTACTCAAATTGAATTTGTAGACATTGAAGAAGTGTTATAATTCTCAAAGAGACGAAAATTGCGTTCGGGGGACCGTCATCATGAATGAAGTTCTATAAGCTTTTTCTCAAATTGCATTTTTTTTTCATAGTAAATTAAAACTTTAATAGTATTTTTTTACAACATAATTTGATATGCCAATGTCTTAAACTAAAATGTGAATTTTTATGTTATATTTAACCATATTGTACTGTGCTTATAACTTTCCATGGTTTATGCGCCAAATAAATAAACAAAATTTCTTATATTGAGTCTATACAACCACCTGCGCGCGATGCTAGTCTATTCGAATCTATATACTGGTACATGCACAAACACACTTAAGTAAAAGTTACACAAGGAGAGTTTCTCGCATGCGAACAGCAGTTTCTTGCTATGCAATAATCTATCGCCTAGTTTATACAAAACGAGCAACTTTCGCCTCTCGAATGCAAGTATAGTCCCATAAACTCTCCCCGGTAACCGCGTATGTAAACAAATCGTACGAATTTCGCCATTCGATTTTTGTAGACCAGTGCAATTTAAAAGATGTCTGTGGTAGAAAAACCAGGCATACTTTTACAGTAGGTCTGCCTTCTAGCACTTATCTCATAGAAGAATCCATCAACCGGAACCATGGAAGTTTTGGAGTATAAATTTGATTATTTTTTTTATTTCCTGTAAAAACTGGCTCCTTTTATTCATTATTTTAATCACTATTTCCTTCAGCCCAAAGTATTTAAAAGCCAGCTCCATTGCAAATAATTTGAGAGCGAATAACGCCCTACAAATACTTGTCTGAAGTGTAAACAATTCAAGAGGAGCCATACTGCCTTTTACACTCGACAATCGCTTTATCGCTACGTGTTTTTATCACAATGTAAACAACTACAGGAGAGAATCGCATGGAGTGTTCTCGCATGAGATAATCGCCTACGATTTCTCGCCTCTCATGTTCGAGAAACTCTTCTTGTGTAAATAACGCTTTACACTTTATATACGAGAGAAAGAGCATAACGCTTTTTTCTTACGTGATGATTTCTGCCACTTAACTCCTACTGAAAGGAACGTTAAGGAACTTCGTTCCAATAGCTGTCATGCTTCGGAATATGTTGAAGATGAAGATATTTTTTTTATTACGGAATAGGTAATACTTTCTTTTTTGATGAAAAGCTTGGGTAATGCTGGAAAGAGCCAAGTAATGAAAAACGTTAACTTCAAAAAACATATTAGGTATATAAACAAAAATCTAAGTTAAAATCTAACCTATCTTACATGTGCTATGTTTTTTTAAAAATAGATTGAAATAATGTTTTTCCCAAGCGATCCATCTTTTTTCAAGTTAATTGAGAAAATCTTGCGTCTCAGTAAAATTGACTAGACAAGCTATCCATCCCAGTTATAAATTGAATTTTGG
Organism: Crioceris asparagi; assembly: GCA_958507055.1. NCBI lineage: Eukaryota > Metazoa > Arthropoda > Insecta > Coleoptera > Chrysomelidae > Crioceris > Crioceris asparagi. The sequence continues at coordinate 12,210,643 of OY293828.1, forward strand.
ATGTATCATCCCTTATACCCTCGTCAGTTTGTAGCGCTATTTATAGAGACCATTTTGACCCTTCGGATTTTTCATTACTTCAGCCTCAATCTACATAGAAACTAAGTAAATTATCAAGTTATGAATTATTTGAAGATACTGTATGTACATTTTCTGATAGTGGCGTTGAATATATCATGGTATAAACTAAGATTAGATAATATATTTATACTGAATATATAAAATAAATGAGACTCAATTCTATTTCGAGAAAAATACGGTGATGACAACAAAAAAATAGGTCAATTGTAAAAGAGCAAATATTTTGTAATACTGTTCAGGAGAACCTCGTTTTCCATCATATTCACCCAGACGTCCTAATTTATTGTGGTTAATACGCCATAATTTTTTACAGATATTTTAGAGACAACCACAGAACTAAAGACCTATTGCACATCTGTTCTGCATCTATAAATTATTGAAACACCTGATATATAACAGCATCAGCAAGAAAATAATTCGACTGATACCATTCAACAAGCAGGCTTCCAGGATTTATAGACCTATTAGCTGCGTACAACACCGTATAGGGGCAAACTACTTTGAAACATACTATACTTAAAAATAGCAAACCTTATTAACAAAATACACGTTAATGGAACCATCAAAGTTATTATGGGTAATCCTAAAAAGCGACCAAGTGAAACTTCAGAATTCAAAATCAATAATAAAATAATTGTCTTCTTGATGTACTTAGTAAATAAGTTATTACAAAAATAGAGAACTGAAATGTATTGATTTCCCTTAGTAAAAATCTAGCAATATGTCCGATCGATCGAGCGATCTTTAATAATTTTGAACGACGAACCCAATACGAGGAGGTATACAATTCTACTGTTTGCTTTTTTAGGTTTGTGTGCTCGCTGTATATAGTAAACGTACTCCGATTTGGACGATTCTTCAATCATTTGAAAGATAAAACTTGAGAAATGGACCCATATTCGTAAAAACTCAAATCCGAAATCTCATCCCCTCCGAAAAACGCCCCCAAATGGGATGGAGTGGGCAATTTTCCTAGAAAATCGTAAATCTGACACAACAGAAAAAAGAGTCACGCTTTTTGAGTGACAGCCATATTAATATTTAAAATATGTGTATTCTCACTATGTGGCAATTTCATTAAAAAAATCAAAATCTGACGCAACCAAATTGAAGCCAAGATTATTTGTAGCTACATTTACATTGAAATTATTTTTCCATAGAGTTAAGATTTTCGAGTTACAGCGATGTTTTTAGATTTACTGAATAATAAGTACAGGCAAGGAATATACATGGGTAATGAATGGTATCAGTGAACGTTCAACGATTTTCGTGACTAATGTTACACTCAAAAGTGTGAAATAAATATTTTTTACAAAAAATTGGACCGACGTTATTAGATGGTGCACTAAAAAAACAATATAATATTAATTGTATTGATGCAGGTACTTGGGAAGTTGGTGACAAAAGTTTTCAATATAACTGCAAATGCACAGCTTCAAAAGTACCAACATCAACAGAATTAATATTATTTTGGATTTTTCAGTGCATCAACTAATAACGTCGCTCAAATTTTCAGTAAAAAATATGTACTCATTATACAATGACAAAGAGCAATGGTAACGTTTTGAACGACTTTTCATATGAAGTAATGATCTCTTAAAACATTTGTACTTGTAAAGCTTCTTCATAAATCTAAGTGTTTTGTAGTTAAGGCTCTGAAAATGACGAAAGGTTATTTCAGAAGCAACTGCTCATAATTTAAAATACTTTTATAAAAAAGTTGCCTATCAATATAAAAGTAAAAATTATAGTAAAGTATTAATAATCGCTTTTCTAAGAGAAGACACTTTTATATTATGGAAAAAAAATTTCTTTGCATTCAAGAAAATAATTCATTTCCCCACAAACTATAGCCTTTATGGTCGAGTAGTATAGGTGTCCACTTCATATACGCAGGGTCGTAGGTTCGAATCTAAAGAAATTGATCACCATTGTATTCATTCACGTTTTCTTGCGTGTTAAATTAATATCTAGTAGCAGTCTCTTAGAAGTTTCTACATGACCTAAGAGGCGTCTGAGTCATTTACGATGGTCACTCATAATTGTGAAATAAATAAACTAAACTAAACAACTTCATTAGATGTATTAAAAAGAATGAAACAGCAATACATAATGTAAGAATAATAAAGAAGTTTATGTCAACATAATTCTTTTTAGTGCAACATCTAATGAAGTTGTTCCATGTTTTTTTCAAATGATTTTTTATTTTAGTACAAACCGTTTTGCCAGAATATGAATAAATCAAAATACGCAATATCATTAGTGCATTTTTTCTGCATTATCAAAATTCTTGAAGCTGATTTTACAATTTTAGCGGAACCGGTTTCTCAGCTATTACACATAGTAACTGTTGCAAGCATCATGTTCATCTTGTGTCACAGGCAAGGTATCTCAGTATCCCACGAAAAAAAAACATAGAAAAATATAGATAATACAGACATAAAAAAGAACAGACAAATGAATTCAACTTTATCTATTATCTAGAAATTTACCTCATAAAAAAAGGTAATTGGACCAAGTTTAATAACAGTCTGCATAGAGAGAACTGGAGAACCCATATAGATTCTCATGTCAAACCACTGACTATGGACCAAAAGTCCTGTTTCTCTGAATCTATCAAAACCGACAATTCGATTAAACTCATTTATCTTCCTGATAATCTACTGTAACTTTTTAGAAACGTTATCCTGAGAGTACTACATATATGAGCTTATCAAACATTCCTAATGACACGAGTTCCTATGGGTTAGCAATTAAGATATTAGCTAGCGATATCGGGAAAATATTGTACAAGTTCACTCACACAGTATCGTCCCAGAGATCTGGGACAAAATTACAGCATATCATTTCAGTAGTTCAGGAGGATAAGGAACATTTAGCTTCATGAGTTATCGCTGGCAAGAGCAAAGGGAGAATGAAGGGCGATATATATTTGAGGAAAATGTCTGCGTTCACGCCATATTAGTTCTGGAAAAGGGAGAAAGTGCGTCGTCTTAAGGGAGTAATATACCCTTTTCTCAACATTTTTCAACATAAGATTAGTCGTAGCTCGAATACCCAGTGTTGGAACTTGTCATTAAATTGTGATTTGGTGATGTGATAAGAGAGTAGATGGAATGTAACAGGAACGTGCATCTAACTGTATGGCTGAAACTTATATAGTAGGTCTAACAAGACGTAAAGTCATCTCAGGTAGAGTCAATAATTCATTTGTTAAAATGGAGTCTTGGCCTTTGCTTGATGTTTTATATTGAATATTAAATTTTATTTTCTCATTGAGTAAGGTCAGTTTAGTAGTTGAAAAAAAACATTATCATGTCACTGTACTTTATTTAACATTAGCCCTCTGATCAGATTCGATATTTTTCTGGTTCACCATGTCCAGTTAAGCCATGAAAACCAAAATTTACCTTCCTTAGAAGTGTTTCGCCAACTAATAACGACGGTTCAATTTTTCGTAAGAAATATGTATCTTCCCGTTTATTAATTTTCTGGCTAAACATTTTGTCTTACGAAAAAAATGTGATATTAGTTGTTTATCTTGGTACACTAGAAAAATTCATGGTAGTACGAGCCTTCTTCTTCCTTAAATATCGAACTCTTACTTGGTGTCGGCCTGACTACTCCACCCTGAAAGCGCCACCACGGATAAGGGGACCTACAATTTAACATGGATTCCGAGACACCGATATGTCCCAAGATAAATCTCAGAACACCCTTACAGACAAGCTGTACCAGAAAATATATTCTCGATGTCTTCCATTGCCAGCGACAGGAGGAGACAGCCAAGACATTCGAATGCGCGCTTCTATCATCGGTTGCTCGTCCAAGCCGTTCGCAACTCGCTGTGATGCTTACCTTCGATGATCGAAGCTGGCCACGCCTTCCCACCTCGAGCCTATCGAATGATTTTGGTATTCGTTGAAACTTTATTGAATGATTTGGAGAAGTAGTTTAACAGGAAACAAAAGATTTTAAATCTTTGAAAACAATATATTTATAAGTGTTTATGTTACATGAAGCAATGAGAGTCAGAAAACTATATAATTTATGTGCCTAGTTAAACTATTTCACATATAATATACCGACGCATTTTACTGTGAAGTAGCAAATTAATGTGTGGAACATAATAACTGAGAACACCTACTTTTAGAATCATATAATCCTACTATGAACTTGAGCATAAACAAGCTCAAGGTTAAATCCTCAGAAAGGCTCAATATCAATGCTGACAATGTAGAACTGGCGTTGAAATAACAATGCTTTGATTCTCAGTAACAAGATTTGCATGGAAGCTTTTATCGTCCTAGTTTTAATAAGGATTTTCACGGCTTTGTCATTCACTGGTTGATGGCGTTTTCATTTTCAATGCTTTATAAATAGAAATTGTTCATTCTCTATTGTCTGGCTAAGGCATGGAGAGTGCTTTTTATTGTCACTTCACCGGTTATATCCTTTTTTAATTCTACAGCACTTCAATATATTATGACTGTAAACAAGGTGCTTTCTGATTGATTCCTAAGAAATATATTTTATTATTTTGATTGAGAAAGACCCTTACAAATTGCATGTATAAAATAATGTTTTTTTTATGTTTATTTCACACTTTTGAGTTTAACATTGATCATGAAAATTGTTGAACGTTCACTAATACCAAAGAAGATAGTACTTATCCTATTACCCATGTATAGGCTTAGCTTGTACTTGTTATTATTCAGAGATCTCAAAACATCGCTGCGGAAATACAGACTTTTGCCTGCTGTAACTCAAAAACCGTAACACTTTTGAGAAAATTTTCAATTCTGCTGTCTCAGGTTTTTGATTTTCGTGAAAAATTGCTCCCTTCACCCCCTTTGAAGGTGGTTTTAGGAATGAAGGAAGCAGATCTCTAATTTGAGTTTTTCAAAATATGGGATCATGTCTAAAATCTTCTCTTTCAAATGAAAAAAAACGGCTAAATCGTAGTACGTTTACTATGCAAAACTTGTGAACAGAATAAAAACATACAACCAAATTGTATACCCCCTTGTTTTTGTTTTACATCGGCCACCAAAATTGGTGTCTCCAACAAATGGAAACAAATGGAAAAGGTAATTCAAGCATATCTTTTTTCTGAATGTGTAAAATAAATGTAATAAAAATCTTTAAGGTCGTTTTCACGTCACAGTCTTGAACGAAAAAGGTTTTTCAACATTTGCCTAGCAATCACTGCAAGCATTATGCCCAATATGTGTCACTGGTGAGTGGTATCGATACCCTACACAACAAAAAGAAATTAACTAAATTTGTCCATCCATTCCAGTGGCCTCATTGGACTCATGAAAATCTTTAACGTAAACATTAATCTGTTGTCAGCCGGATTACAATACCTTCCTTACTAGGCTATATAGCGTAGAAACACCAAAGTAAAAACGTATGAGACTGTGTGAAAACGAAGACCAAAACAATCTTTAATCAAACAGCAGATACTACTTTCCAGAAGAGTTATTTACCTATCCTACATTCCCTTAGGTATATGTCTATATCATCTATTAATTTCCTACAGGCATATATGCTCTTGATAGCAGATATATTGCCATCATGGTAAGTAGAGCACTGTACACCATATTGTTATTTCTTTATTCAACCCAAATTGACTACTGATCGAAAAAACTAATTGATCTCACTCATTCCAGTTCGTCCCGTCCGAAACACGTTGCAAGATCAATAACCCGATAATTGGTTTTACGAAGAAAAAGCGCCTGATATTGTCAAGTTGACAATTATAAGGGCTCATTTATCTCGGCTTATTCTTTTTATTTTCCCCACGGGCGGTAAATTAAACCCACCCGCGTCCCGTTAATAAATAATCCTGAGGACATTATTTCAGGCACCGATCGAACAGCGTCTTCAATCATTCTCTCATATACCTCAATTAAACCGTCCAGAATCAATACTCTCATCTTTGGTTACATTTATTCACTCCTTTAGTGCTTACCTTCTTTGGTTAGAAGTATTCTACTGGAAAATTTAACACGACAACGGTTAAACAGATTCCTTTGGTTCAACCAATGTTTAAGAAACTTAATTGAGTATAGAAGTTCCTGAATATTTTCTGCCCTTTTTCTGAATCTCCTGTAAAAATTGATCATAGTCACGAAGTGTCGTCCCAGCTCAATAAAACTACGACTTTCGATGCTATCCTATCGGATTTCATTCAAAATGTACCGAGTGTTAGTAATTGAATTAGAATATTAATTCAATAAATTATGTAGAAATATTAAATGTCAGATATAATGACTCTGATTACTTTATCAGTAAATTGATAACATCTTTAAAATCATACAGCCATAGTCATAATCAAAATCCAGTACTCAAGTACTCAATTAGTAACAGGTTAGATGTTACTTTTGATGTTATCATTTCCACAGTAACTAACATGTCTGATTTTACCAAAGTGTATCTAAGGGGGATTTTATCTTTATTTCACTTAATAACTCAAGAGCCCGGAGTATGAAATTCTTGTAAATAAATTATATGAACAATATCGCGCTGTTTGCTTATTCAAGAAAATCCAAAAAACATTTATTAAACTAAATGTTTCAGACCTATTAGAAAACAAAATTTGAAATACAAAATAACGGATTATAATTACTTCCGTCATCTCTATATAAACCTTTACGTATACCTTTGGTCTGTTGTAAATATCACATATATATATATATATATATATATATATATATATATATATATATATATATATATATATATATGTTTCATGACATAAACTGAAAGTGACGGCATATTCTATTTTGGACAAAATTGGCCATTTTTGAAAGTATTTATTATTTGCTAAAATTCATCTACAGGAAACTCGTAGTTTGAAACGATAACAAATACCTACTTAACTTGACATTGTATTTTTCAATCATAGTCGTATATTAATATGTAGGTACATAGTTAATAACAAAAGTGTTTAAAGAAAAACCTACCAAATAGCATAATTGATGTTTAGCACTTGTCTTAATTTGAACCAAACCATATTTATCTTCAAATACTTTGACAGAGAAGCACAGATATATCAAAACTACTACAGGTAGGTTATAGGAATAGGTGTTTCGGTTAGGTTAGGTTAGGTAATGTATACAAGTTTAATCTTTATTAATGGCATACAATCTGACGTAAATTAAATAATATTTTGAATATGAGACTAAATTGAGAATTAAAAGATAATAAGAAAGACAAAAATGGAACATCTCATGCGGGTTTATCGTCAGCTGACTTATATGGCGCCAATTTTGTATGAGCCATTTTTGTACGGCGCCTTTTTTTATTGCGTCGTTATTGACGGTGACTTTTTTTATGACGATATTTTAAACCGTGACGTTTTGACGCGGCGACTTTTCTACCGGGATATTTTAATTGCGACGTTTTTTCATGGAGTGTAGATAGAGATTAACTATTCTATGATTTGTGACCGAACCCATAACATCTTATATTACTCTATGGGCAAAGATAAGTTCCTATACCTTTGCTATAGGTAATATCTATTATTATTTATTTGCCCGTATGGAACCTGAGAAATTGCTGCAGAACCACCTTATCCTTCTAACCGTAACTAATGGAAACTATTTAAAGGCAAATCTTATCACATATGGACCTTTTGCTCCGGTCTATATAAAGATAAAAAGTTAGTGATGATTTCTAGAAAACTAAACAATACGAGACAATTTAAGACAATTTCGTAGACCTGGAGAAGCCGATAATAGGTTTTCCCAAATAATTTTTCCGACGCAATTAGTACCATTAGCTTACACACACTGTAGTACACTTTTGACTGAGTTCCCAAAAGGCCTCTGTAATCCCCTGTTTAAGCCCAAAAGCATTTCGTGAAATTTTACTGGCGTCGTGGCCGGTTGATGCAGTGATTAGGCTATAACTTAGCTAGGCAGGAGGATCCGTGAATCGAATCCCTGTTGGAAATTTACTTTCTTTTCATCGAAATCACTTTTTTATTCTTCTATACTCTTCCTTGCTGAATTATTTAAAAGAATATAGATATTTTAGCAGTGAGTTTATTGATGAAAGTTTAAAAATAACTTCTTTGTGACCTATTAACCACGATCGACAAAAATAGTAACTTAAAAAATAACTAAGGCCAACTTCATTAGATGTTGCACTGAAAAGTATGCAATAAAACTCATAATGTAGAAATCTCAATAAATTTGATGCAAAGAGTCTTCTATACCTAATCTCCTGACATCAACTTCAATTTTTTTTATGACATCTACATTATCTGTTCTTACTCATTCTTTTTAGTGCAATATTTCAATCCTAGTTTTCTACCTGGATGTTTAAGAAATGTTCTGAAACATGCTGGAGCTGGTTAATGTACATTTATTATTTATATAACTTTTCCTTGTCAGAGAAAGAAATTTCCAGCTATATTCCATACAATATTGTTTAATAATATTTCTGTGGAATATAAATTTAGATATAGATTTCAAAAATATTGTGAGCTTTGTACAGTGCATCCCATTTTGGTTGAGACAGCCATATGTCTCGGTTGTTGCTGAAGATAGAACGTTGCGGTTTTCGCGGTCCTTCGTCATTATTTTGTGAAACTCAAGATGACCTTAACAAATTTTGATTAACTTCTTTTGTTCATAAGTTACAGGGCGTTTTTGAAAGTTCATACTATTTGGACTCCCCACAGATCTACGAAGTTTCTCAGCGATAATGTCGAATTAAAAACTTATCCTATAAAGAATTTTATGCAGAATCCAGTGGCGCACGCAATTATTTTTTTTGGGTTATGGATATACGACTCAAAGTTATGATTTCTTATTTTATTATCTCAATAAATTCCTTTTTTTTCTTCAAAATGATTTATGATATATGAACATAAAGTTTTTAAAAATGCTTCAAAATCACTAAAACATTGAATTTTAATAGTGGGCTATGGTTTCTTTATACAAAATTTCCAATTGACTGAATATTAGGTACTTGTGAATTTTTCCATGAAAGAAAAAAAACGCTAATTCACTAACAAAACACAAAACTTATTCATTGAATTGTTCGTTTTGATGTCCACTTTCCCAAACACATAATTAAGACGTATTGAGAATGTGTGTCAATTATGTGCTAGCGAAGATGGACATCAAATTGAAGAATTCAATGAATAAGTTTTCTGTTTTGTTAGTGAATTAGCGTTCGTATTGTTTTTGTTTCTTTCATGGAGAATTCACAAGTAATATTCCTTCAATTGGAACTTTCTTTGTATAAATAAACCATAGCACCACACTATTAAAATACAATGTTTTAGTGATTTTGGAGCATTTTTAAGAACTTTATGTTAATATATCATATATCATTTTGAAGGAACAAGAAATAAAAATAATATAATAATATATATAATAATAATAAAAGAATAAAATATTCTATTAAAAAAAATCATAAGTATGAGTCGTTTATCCATCCCGAAAATAATAATTGCGTACGCCACTGCATTCTGCATTAAATTCTAACTACGGCAGCTGGTAATAATCCAAAAAGGTTAATCAAATAGAGGCATATACCCAACGTTATAAAATACCAAGTTCAAAGAGTTCCAGATGAATGCCAATGTAAATCATCTACCGCAAATTGAGGCACAGATTCGTGAAATTTTCTCTGGAAAATGCACATCGAGTTTATTATATACATCTAGCTACCTATTGGTATTTTTTGAACAAAATTCGTAGCACATGTTCAGTTCAAATGGAATTATTGCTTAGAAGGTAGCATTACCTTGCATTATTGAAGAAGCACTTTGAATGAAACCTACTCTCTGAACATTTGTATGTATGCCAGACAACCTGCCTTCAGTTGGTAGGTAGGTACTATAGTGAATCTATTGAGCCGTTCGCGCCTGACTGAATATAGAACCACCAACAATAACAAACAAAATATTTCATGTGATATTTTATTCAGGACACGATTGGTTCAAGGTGGCTATTTCTTACTCTAATAAATGATAGAGTGCATATATAACTCACGAGTTTGTAGTGAAGTTGAATAAGCATTTAGCATATATGAATCAAATATTTATTACATTGGAATTCTATAAATTTGAGCCTATTGTTCTGGAAATATTATTTATTGAAGTTGGTTGTGGGCCGTGAAAAATATTATCGTACCATCCTAAAAATTATTGGTTACACCTAATATTGATTTATTTTCTCAGAAACATTGACTGATGATTTCGCATTATCTTTCTGGGTGATTTGGAAGTAGATGGGAAAATTTAAGCCCAGTTCTTATAATTTGAGAAAAAGAATAATGATTGTTTATGATACAAGTATGATAATCGTGATAATTGAAACAGAGCCTAGATAGGTACATGTTAACTTGACTGAAGGACGAGTTTGGTGAATGTCGGGCGAATTGGAGTCGTGAAAAGCAAAAACACACGAGTACCAAAGTAGCGAATGTCGTAACAGGAATAAGCTACGCCTCTTTGCTCACTTGTAGGATATATTCCATTTTGCAGCATTAGCATTAGCATTTTGAAAGAAAGATAAAATGAAATGGCGTCCCTACTGACTTTTGGCTTTTGTCCATGTCACAACTGACAGTCGCGTATCAAATGTAAATGAAGATGACAAGTTATAAATATAAAATATAACAATACTGTAACGAATTTGGGATGTAGGTAGTGTCGAAGCCATTACGAGGAGGCGTGTGCGATTCGTCAGCAACTTAACGAGTACAGACATTAGCGGGGCCCGGGTGGCATAAGTGTAAGGCATTCTACTATTGGCCACTGATACACGCCAAGCTCAAGAATATATCCCAAAACATCTAGTGAGTTCGCGATATTGGTGGAATTTTCGAGGCGTTGGAAGATGTCAGTGGAAGATTCCAGATAAAGAGGGCTTGCCTATATATTGGAGAAGATTTTCTGCAGAGCTAAGTCAGAATGGTGAATATGGTGGAGACCGGAGTAAGGTGACGGTGGAGACCGGCAACACGGTGGCTACCGGCAGTACTGTGAAGACCGGGTGTAAATGAACTTGACGATGAATAATTTCCAGTCATTTCTATATGCCCGCTACAATAATATAGTGGATGTTGTGCATCAAAATTATTTAGTTCCGTCCGTATGAAACGTTAGGCCTTTAATAATTTCGAATGAAACTATATTTTGAGAAGAATTATTTATGAGAATGTCTATATTGGTTTTATGTCTGACTTACACATAAGTGGGCGGTGTGTAAAGTTCTGTTATGATCGCACTAGTGCGTGACATAACTCATGGGCATTGAAAAAAATAATGTACGCACTAGTGTAGAAAATTGGAAATTATCGTCAAAGCTGTGGATAAAGAGAAGTTTTGCCACGATAATAACTACTTGAAATTTGAACTTATAAAGCAGTTAAGTTAAGCTTCTTTATTATAAAAGCAGAAAATAGTTACCTATATCAAACGACTCTCAGTCGTCTTAATAAACAAAACCAGTTCGGTATTCGCTTAGTATTATTCTTAATCTGTCACGTGTGATATTAACATTACCATAGTAATTAACAAACAAATAGTAGTATCGAACATTAAAGTGGTTCATGATTAATTTTTCGATTAATTTTCGTACCATTGTTATTATTAAAAACGATATTAAATAGTGACAACAATTCCAAAATATTTTATGAAACTATCACTGAGCATGGTCAGCTAAATAAAATTGAATAACTCAATAATTTGGAACCTTAAATCTTAAACTTCAAGGTCATAGAGTTGAATATTTCAATTGTCAAAAATGTTTTCTTCTATTTAGGTTCAACAAAACAACTACATGTTCTAATTCAATAAAATCTCATGTTGACGTCACAGGTGTTTTCTAATGACGTCATAATAAAAAGAATGGCATTAAAAGAGGCGCAATTAAAAAAATATCATTCATTCAAACATTCACATTGTGGAACGTTTTGTCATTAACATTCAATGATTTATTTACCGAGTAAGGCTCGATATCATATACATTATTTTCCTTAGAAGATATGCTTGCAGAAAAAAATATTCGATAAACTTACATGGAAAGCACTGTGAAAATATTCGTCAATTATTAACGTTTGTAGGTTAATGTTAAACATAATTATTTATTAAAAATGCCGTTCGAAATAAGCGACAGTTTTTTGTGAATTACGGTAAAGTGATTTCTGACTTACACAACGGTGTACCCCAAGGAACTTGCATTGAACCGATACTTTTCGTTTTATATAGGTATTGCCGATATTTTTAAACATTTAAATTCATGTAGCATGTTGGTAGAAGCAATCCGCTTACACAGTACATTATTGGAGGCCAAAATATATGTTTTGTGGAAGATGAAATTGATTTTCGAGTCACGATATCTTCTGACTTAAAATGGAATAAGCATATAAGTTCCATTGTAAAAAAGGATATTCCATTATATACCTAGTTAGAAAAGTGTTTCAGCCCAGATGTTTCTAAGAATTCAAAAGACATATCCGCTCAAGCTTAAATATTGTTATTTAATTTAGAATTCTTATTATTCTAAGGACACTGAGATTTTGGAACGTGCTCACAGAAAAGCAACAAGACTTCTTTGTTCTACTCAACACTTAAGTTATGAGTCATAGTCTCAATCTGACCTCATTAAGTTACCGACGCTTGACCTGATTGAAAATTACAAAGATATTAATAATTGCTTTAACTGTCATATACCAATCTTTATTCATAGTTTCGAAGAGTCTTTCAAATTAAAGAGTGAACCACGTAAGATCGAGTGTTAAAAAAACTTTTTTAGTTTCCGCGTTGTCCAACTATAGAATTCGTTGCCTGAGAGAGTTGTTAGTTCTGCAAGCCTTAATATGTTTAAAAATAGAATAGATAGTTATATAAGTTCTCTTGTACCATATTATTAGTTTTGTAATTTGTATGTCTGTGAGCTTCAGCCTTAAACTGAAATAAATAAATAAATAATCATCATTAAAATGCAAACGAAACTATTAATATGTGACAGAAGATTCGTTTTTTCAAACAACTTAATTAAACATCGTATCGCTTTATAAAACAATGCAACATCATCAGTGCAACGGTGGACATGGTTGCATCCTGATTATTTGTTTTCTAAAATTTGCAAGTAAATATCGGCACCTATTTATTATTCCACCTACATCCGGCCGAGGCGCTTGTTTACCGTATTAATCCGGAAACGTGATAGTACCGCATCACTGGAGATGAATACGGAATACAAAGAGAATTTTTTGCTATTTGAAGGACACTTGATTATTATAATCTTCTCGGGAATTTTTCTTTTATTCGTCGAGAATATTATTATATACTGTGTTTCCAGTCGCTTATTCATTGTTGGCCTCGGAAAATATACAATCTCAACCTTTGATTTTCGATGGGAAAAAGGTAAAACTATGAGTCCAGAAAAGTAAAGTAGCATATATACCGTAGTTTGAAAATTGTAGGCACTTAATTCTCAATTCTAGTGAAAGGTAAGAAACTTTAACTCTAAGGAAAAAAATAATTTTCTTATCTTTGAGAAATATACCAAATTTCTAAAATGATCGCAAAAACAAACATGCGTTCGTTTAAAACGAACTTCTATCTTACAACTTATAATGGATTTATATCCTCAAAAATCAGCAAGATGTTAAAAAATACTTGATACGCCTACAAAAGGGATACCAACAATTCTTCCATTAAAATATTGCCCGAAACTTGGTAAAAAAAATATTTGATTACTTCAACTTATTCGAAATCTCGGGCGAAAGGATTGAACTAATTTGTTCTGCCAAAGAGTTCATAAGAAAACGAAGCGTGGTTGCTGAAAAATTCATTGAATCGCCTCTACAGATATTCTCTGATGTAGTCTTTGTTATTCTTTTGCCGTGATACTTTTCAATGGATTTAATGAATACATTTCTGTAACTCTATTATTCATTCGGTTGTGCGATACTAATTAAACTGTAGGGCGAATAAGAATAAAAGTTGCTGCAAATGGAAGTAACCTTAGGTAGGAAGTAAAAAAATTACTGTTTGAATGGGAAAATCTTTGGATAATTTTAGTTCCGTTTACAGTACGATTTCAGCTGCTTGGTGTATCTACTAAATATTCAGACGAAACTAGGATCATCATCATTAAAAAAGTACTTTTTATTACAAAGCTAAGAAGTTTTTTCTTAAAATCCAATATAGAGTAAATATGAACAAATAAAGATCACTTTGGGTCGATATCGATGAAATGTTGCTGATGAAAATTGAGTATACAATCGTATTACTCTTGAGAAAATGCTCAGTCTTTCCAACTAGCTTGAACAGTTTTACATTATTCAAGTTCTGTGAAGATTTCCATTAAATCCGAGTAACTGAAATTCTGTAAACGGCACTGAGAAATAAATATAATAATATAAAATTATTCCTATTTAACCATTTTGCTATCTTTCATAAATTTTGGCATTGCTACACAACCGTGATCTATCTGGAGCACACTGTAAAGGCGGACTTGATAGAGAAATTCATGAGTATGAAAGAATAATAACTCATGAGATATTTTTTTTTTGTAGAGATCAAAATAAATAGTTTGAAAATGATTAACAGAGCGATGCATGGTTTGAAGAACTCATTGCCAATAAATGTTTTCTATTACTTTCCATTTTCAGAACTTCAGGAGATAATTTGAGACCGTTGGCACATGTATAAAACAATTTGGGCTTCATCTCACCTTTTAAGTATGGAAACCTAGGATTTATTATCACCAAAAACAATATTCGTATTTCTAATAACATACAAAAAATTGAAGAATAAGCATTTTCTGGTCAATATCGACCAAGTTTTAAAATTCTGATTATATTCTTATTAAGTTTGGAGCATTTGGATGAGTGAAAAGTTTATATTCAAGCAGCTGAAAGCTAGAACATTGTAGGTATACAATTTAAATCGGGGTATAAATAATTATACGAAAATACTTACACTAATTGCCAGGTGATTACGGTGTCGATTAATAATATATTAGATCAAACAGACCCCGAAAAAAATAAACTAACTGAGAACATTCTCAATCAATTCAGCTTTGCGAGAAAACAAGAAATAAATCAAACTTGAAATGTTTATCAAATTAGGTTCGAAAATCACGCTTGAATTTAAGCATGATTGCACGTATAGTTTCAAAATAAAGGTCATAAGGCAAAGTTCAATAATTACAACTGCGTATAAAATTAAATTGAGAAAATAAAACATGGCTTGACTCAGTTTTCGAGTTTGTTGGTAATTGATATCTATAAGTACGTAATTTATTTTCTCATTAAATCTAAAACAAGCTGGTCCACTTGTCCCTTCGTATATCTACTTTTTAATGTCCGAACCTATCATCAAGAAGTCGTTGGAAGAATTATTATTAACTTACCTACCTTCATTTTATGTCTAGTACAACGCTATTAGCAATGATATAGACGTCGTAAAATATATACCTTCCAATTATGTTTATCGCCCTAGATATACCTATACTTCTAGAACATTCTCGTGGAAATGAGATATGTTTCGCAGCAGATGGAGCTGAGCTTTAAAAGTTGAGCTTCACAGACAAATAGATGGAAAACTTGTTGCGAACTTCATACTAAGACATTCTCGAGTGAACTTACCTTATTGCATATTATTGGTGGTCGGACGCCGTGTCCTGAAAATTAGAAAATATCTGGGTCAGAATTTGCAATACGAATGGACTACGATGCAATCGATATAATTTGTGGTGGTGCAATATACTTGCGTGAGAATTACTACATCAAAAGATATAAGCGGACACTAGAATTTATAATATGTATATTTAGGATTTAGGATTTATGGATTTAGGGCTAGGCCAAGCAAGGCAGGGCTTAGCATATTATTCCGATGGATCGAGTGTATCAAACAAAACAAAATTAGGTTTTTGACAATATATTTTTGTATGGATCAATTATGTTATAGGGGATTTATTAATGAAACTAATTGTCTGGTACATAAAGTCAAAACAACAAGAATTGACCACAAACCCTCGCGTTGTTGGGAAAGGATGGAGAAGTTAATTTTTTTCAAATGATTTTGATCTAGTTAATAATAGCCAATTTGATAAATTTAACTTGTGGGTGCTGTTTTTTTGTAGCTACATAATTTTTAAAATAATTTGATCATTTTCGCATAAGTTTCCGTGTGAATTTTTAATCAAGTTGTCTCGGACAACAATCTAATCTAATTTTCGAGCTAGGTCCATAATATTAACCCCATCTCCATATTTCTGCTTTCAATTGAATCAAAGAGAGTTGTTAATAGATTACAGAAACACAGACCGAAGAAACACACTTATAAAGAATTCTTCTTTTCATCGGATGTGCGGAAACCTAAATAGTATCATGAAGGAACCTTATAAATATGTAAAACTTAACATTTTGTTATACTTATGGGTAAATTAATGAATATATTAGGTATAGCCAAATTTTTACAAAGCACATTATTCTCGTAAATAAGGTAGGTAGTCCACAATCTAATGTTGAGTCTATTTTGAAATTTAGGTCATTACCATTTTATTTTGAAGATGGAACAAGTTGTTATGTGTTATCGTGGGGTATGTTTGTTTAGTTGAATAAAATGAGCTGTTGCGTTTTCAAGGTAAATGGGTGAACCTTCTTGTGGTTTTTAATTATTTAATAATCATTGTAAACTTGATAATGTAGCAAGTTAAATTTCACATGTTTGTGTTTTTGAATAATTCCAGCTACTTTATAAGTAAGTATATACTAATAATATTTAGTAATTGTGAGGACGATGTATTTATCGAAAATCCAACTTCTTTAAGTAATGTAGATGATATTCCTGTTATAACTAAGGAAGCTTCCAACGTACATACCACTCTCAAGAGAACGAACGGAAAACTTGATAGCAGTTTATAGCTATCATAAATATTTTAGCAGGAAATGTAACTGCCTTTGTATTGTGTTTGATCTCCTGTTCTAGAAACAGTAAGGCAAATTTAAACAGCATTTGCTGAGTTTCACATTGTGTGGTTTCCATCACTCAGGTATAAGTAATGATAAAAAAAATTAGGTTCACTGTGTCATCAACACGGCCGAGGGATGTTGGGCATGATAATTTCCAATACGTAGTATTTTCTTCTGAAATAATCATTGTCTTCATTATATTACTATGTTCTTATATCCAACATTACGTTTTAAACAATCAATGTGGTTTCAAGCTCTGCTAAGTATTAATCAAATTCATTTGTTAATGTCGAATCATTTTCAAATATAGGTATATCCGAAAACTACATCTAGTTCTGGTTTCACAATGCTATTTTATAAATTAAATAATAACGAATATATTTCAGTAACATAAATCATAATGGATGTTGCTAAATATATAGTAGGTATATTTTATTTCAAATTGAATAATCTCAATCAACTTCTAACCTCTTATTAGTATTAGTTTTTTGAAATAAATGCAAAGAAACTACAACACATTTATATATTCTTAGCCTACTTTATGTTGTATAGATACAGCTGCATCTGAGTGGCCCATATTCCTAATTCTAAGACTCTGGTATATTGTAATTCTATTATGAATTTGAATTTTCTTAAACTTTTTAGTTAGATTATTTCCATTTATTAATATTGAATATATATTGAATGTGACAGCTACAGTTTCCACGAACAAGGTGATGATAGGCAGGTCATTTTTGACCAACCAACCCCGAACGGAGGAGGTATACAATTCGACTATCTGCTTTTGTTTTTTTTTGTTTGTGCGCGCCTTTTATAAAGTAAACGAGCTCCGATTTTGATGAGTTTGATTCATTTGAAAGAAGAGGCCTGAGATTTGCTCCCATATTCATAATAACGTAAATCCTAAATCTCCTTCCCTCCGAAAATCACCCCGAAAAGGTGGAGGAGGCAAATTTTCTCGAAAATCGAAAATCTGAGATTGTATAATGAATGATAGGACAATATCCGGAACGTATAAATTGAACATTTTTTCAAAAGAGTTACGGTTTTCGAGATAGAGGCATGTCAAATTCTCAAATATATGTATTTTTGCTTTGTGGAGAGGGCGACACGTAGGTGGCATAAGTTTATGTCACGTCTTCGCTAGATGTCCGTTCTGTGTGAGTTGAGCCTTGGAATAAGACGTTGTTACGTCAAAAAGTCGCAAATGTTCTTTTCTTTGACAGTTTGACAACATTTATATAGAAATAAATGTTCAATAGTCGAAAAAACTTAATAAATTTTTTGTGGCATGTTTTAATTACCCATCTCGTAAAATTGGTGTAACGGAATTTAGGAAAATTGCCAAAACGTTTTGTTACTAACTGGGAAAACCCACATTCCTAACGAGGTTCCTGTAAATTTTTATAACAAAACTTTGAACATCCTTAATGCGGTAAAACTACACAGAGCATACAGAGAGGTTGCTTAATTTAGTCAAAAAGACATATAAACTTGCTGCCAAAGTTGAAAACCACTGCATCACTGCTTTCTGAGCGTTGATTAGGTAATAAAGAGGAGATGATGTTACATTATTGAAGTTCAGTCAAGTGAACGTCGTGGTATTGAGTCCTTTTTTTAATTAAATAGATAGATAGAAACAACCTTATTTCTCATTCGGTGAAGGTCAGCATAGCTTTTTGCTTAACCGAGTATGTATGAAAATTCCTAATACATTTGACAATAATTCTATAGGTATAAAGTAAAATATAAGAAAATAATATAAATATTCTAATCCTACTCTATTATGATTAGCTGTTGATTACAAATGATAGCTGAAGTATTATTCCAAATATTACGTAATAAGGTATAAAGTTTATTGAAGTGTATATTCTAACTAATACAGAAGTTTATATCGAGATTTGAGATAATGAATGCTGTTAATTTCAAATTTAAATATATGTGTATTGTATATTTTGGAAGCCAAGTAAGAGAAACTTGCCTGGAATAAGGCAGTTCGGTGTCTGGGTATATTCAACAAATTATTATAACATGTTGGAGCTTTCCGTGAAGATAATTAGGAACTCCACTCGAGAGGAAGCGATGTAAAAGGCAAGCAAAGTGGAATTTTTGCAATCTATAATTTTAAGCTAGCGAACTTCACGTAATTTGTGGCTGACATGATTTCTTGCTCGGAATCCATAAATAAAACGAATTAAGGAATTTCGTATTCTTTGTAATCGGTTCTTACACTATAAATCTAAACAGGGTCCTTATACGAAATCACATAATTTAAATGACATAGTGCCAGAGTTTCGTAAAGATTTTTTCTTCGCTGTGGTCTTAAGATGAGTTTATTTTTGTACAAATTTCTATACAAAAGTAACGATTTCTGTATAAGTTGACCAACTTGGCTCCAAAGTCTCATTTAACTATCAAAAATAATTCCTAAGTTCTTGCATTCTGTCACAACAGGTATCAAAGTTTCATTCATTCAATCATAACTACATTCATACTTTCCGCCACCGATTCACAATTAGGTTCAAAGAAAATTATTTTGGACTTGCTAGGGTTTAGTTTTAATCCGTTTTATCGAGATTAGGTATAAATAAGCAAAACAGACATTGATATGTGGACAGTCTGTCCCACATTGGTGATGCAAGTGTGCTGTCTATGAGACTATATGAGATAGTTGAACGGTTGAATGGGAAAAGTTTCAGAAAATGTTATTGGAAACTCTGTAATAGCAACTTAACACATAACTTCAAATTTTAGTCGGTAAAATAAATTAGTTGTGAACGAAAAACTAAAAAAATATAATTTTGGTATAAATATGGCAACAAGGGGGCGTGAAACATTATAGCGCGTTATCGCCACAATCACGAACAAAACCATATCATAGGAACCATAGAACATAATATTATAAAGCTCTATGAATGGAATGCTTGTTCCAAAGTTCAACGTTGAAGGTTTCTTAGCCTATGCGGTAGAGCCCTCAAGAACAAAATCTCTTGGTTAAACTTCTGGTATAATAAGGAAATATATATATTGTTCGCAGTG
This sequence comes from Crioceris asparagi, assembly GCA_958507055.1. Lineage (NCBI taxonomy): Eukaryota > Metazoa > Arthropoda > Insecta > Coleoptera > Chrysomelidae > Crioceris > Crioceris asparagi. The sequence goes on from OY293828.1 coordinate 12,230,722, forward strand.
AGTATATTAAGTATTTGCGCAATAATAAATATAGCAGAGAGTTGAGTAAGTTGCTACGAGTATTACATTCTACTGTCATCAAATTTCAATTACAATATCTTCATTTTATATGTGACTCCGTTCCGTAATTCAATTTACTAGGAATTTCTATTATTCTCTTCTACGTAATTTTATGTCGGCATAAAGCTTTTAGGCTAAAAATGTTAAATAATAAACCAGAATAATAATTGCGTTACAATTAATTTATAGAAGTGATGGTAGTGAAACTGCGAAGTGTAAATAGCTGCCCAAGAATTTGATCTTTCCCAGGAAAATCTCGGGTACCCAGTTTTGTAATTTATTGAGCAAAGTTCATTTATTTATTGTTCCAAAGCATCAAAAATTGTTTTTTTAATTGATCACTCTTTATGTCAATTCGTATAGCTCTATTTGTAAAATGGCGGATGCGCTTGCCTTTCAAATTCCGCGCGATTGTGTGGTAAATATAGATGTTGACATAATTTGATGTAAAATTCGGAATTGAATGAGAATTTGAATATTCGCAAGTATTTCACACTGTATATATATATACATATCCTAGCCTTAAGCAAACTAAGGCCTCTTATCCCTTCCGATGTGTTTCGTACACAAATTGAAAAGAGAATTGCAAACTTCTAAACTTCTTATTTGATCATTTCGCTTCTCCAAAATAATTTCATCTATAAGAGGTAATCCTATCCCACTATTTGCTTGACCTTTCACTGATGATTTTCATTCGTGGTACCGTCGTTCCTCGATGATTGGATATTCTTTTGTGGATTCATCATTACTGAAAGCAGGTGCACAATTAACCGCATCAAACTGATCACCTAGCTGCAACATTTGCTGGAAACTGTGTCCATACGTACCATCACTGAACGTCTGTTAAAAGTTAGTTTTAGATTAGTTGCAATTTCAATTCGCATTTGCGGAGCACGTAGATTACGGCAATTATCTTTAATCAATTATATGGCATAGGTAGAATGGAATCGCTATTTAATTACACTAGCGTCTGAAGCAGAAATTTGATTGAATATTGGTAAAACTTCGAATTGATTCAGTATAAATTAGGGCTGCTAATATTATTCTGTTTGAGTTTTGACGTTCCCGCTAAAGTTGGTTTGTTTCTGTTTCAAAAAAGTGATAGCGAGTTCAGAGAATTCAATCCAGATATTATCTATACATTAATACGTGACGAGGATACTTTGGACCCCATTTTAAGAATAATGCTGTTGCAAAGGAGATTCGGCATAATTAAAGCTTGTAAGGAAGACGTGCATCAAACTAAATTTAAATGGTATTATATCTTAAAAATAGGTGAATTAAATTCACGCTTACCAGCCATTTGTATTTATCGATGTGTTGTAGTATCAGGAAAATAAATGCTCTGGTGATATAATATGGTAACGTACTTTACTTTTGTACAGCTGGCCCTGGTTTTTTTGGCCACTTTTTTTATTCATAAAATTATATCCTATCATTCATCATCATACCATATATAATATATAGTAATTAATTCCCTTTGAGAGAAGAGCCTCAATAGTATTCAAACCGAAGCTGAATGAAATACGGTTGAATTGCACTGGGCAATCCCATTTCTATAATAAACCAACATTATCAAATGAATCTACCTGGTAATTCCAGACTAAATCCGTATTTTTTTTGGTTACAGCTTACCTATGTGAATTTTGGTCAATTTCATCAATAGTATTGACAATTGACTATAAAGCTTTCTCATTAAATCGTGAGTAAGTACCTAAGAAGGTATAAGTGAAAATTTTCTTCATTTGAGATGGTTATTTACATTCGTATCTATGATAGAAAATTAAGTATTAATTTAAACGTACAATATTAGTTTGTATCTATAGAATAGCAAAAACTGTAACAAGTACAATTACATATCTCCCGAGAGACATTTAATTCGTTTCGAGTAATAACCTGGGATAATTGGTCCATTTTCTTGATCATATATCTGAGGATATAACTCAGAATTTTATTTACTCAAAACGATATTATTTGATATTTCATATGATGCATAAAGGTGACTAACTACCAAATTTAGCCCACAAAATTAACCTCCAGAATGTAACATAAATTCATTTAGCTTTCCACTAGCTTATGATTGAATTACCTAACGCTGTAGAATTACCAGATTCTAATTTTTAGTTCTGTAGCTTCGCGTAAAGTAGTCTTTGGCAGTCAAAGTCAGGTACATAATAGAGTAAGGTTTCATATTGTCACGTGGATAGTTTATCATGTACTTAGTGTTATAATTTCTTCTAGTTTGTATCTGTTCTAATTCCTTCATTTATTAGTTCTAGAATTATAGTAGATTTATTCTCGAACCTTCCAGAAACTATATGTGATATACAGTTTGTCACATTATTGTCAGTTTTACAAGTCTCTAGAACATTATTATGTGCGCCTAGATAATCATAGAACATTCTCGATGAATGTCATGTCAAGATTCAGATATATGACGCCGTGTCGATCAGGGCCCACAGTCAGTCTTATAAAGTCAGTTCATTGAGCCAGTCTGTGGAATCAGAAGTTAATAGTAGTTCAGTCGGTAAAGACAGTGACAGTTTAGATTGTCAAGGTGACAAGTGGTGACAGTTGTACTACAGCAGAAAGTCGTGTACAGAGTGTTTGAAAATAAACCATTGGAAGCAATCTGCGAACTTTTGAATCCTACGCAAGTGAACTCACCCCACAACGTTTAGCACAGGGTTAAACGTTCCAATATTAAAATTCAAATATGTATATTTCCTATTGTTACATATCTATTTAGGTGACTATGAATAATTGACGCCTGCTGTAGGGGGCATAGCCTCGTCTGCCTCTTTTTCTTATCAAAAATGTATTAAATCTCTTAAACTAAGCGCCTCATGGTTTGAACTTATAACCAATCAATATACATATAATAAACCTATTGAGTTTTTAGGTGATGTTCGTCTTCTACTTTGGAAATAATCCTTATATTTTGAAAATGGTCACAGTGATAGCCTATATCCTGAATCACGGTTTGGGATCAGTTTTCCTGAAGAAGAGCATTATTTTATGATATAACATTCATTCATTTCAGTGTTTAATGATATAAAAAAAACTATTAATTTTATAATTCTTGTCCAAAGATCTCACAAAGTCCAGCATATTATAAAAATTTCTAAAGATATGCATGAGCAGTAAACGAAAATTTAGCTACAATTATGTTATTCAATTAAATTGGATAAAACTCTATACAAATGAAGGCATTGTTTTTCAGGTCTCATTTGGAGCTTTGGATTCTTCTGCCAGCATTCATAATTTTCAATTGTTTTTAATATCTCAATGTTCTCTATTATTTTAAATGATGCAGTCAGTATACTTTAGATTTATTTACAAAGGTATAAACTGTTATCACAGTGACGGGTTAGAATACTTTTTAGAGAAACGCTATGTTAATCGTTACTCATATAATTAACAAATATCTAGTACTTTCGAATCCGTGAAAAGTAAGTGAATCAAATGAAAATTTAATTTTTCATTATATATTATTCTCAAATTTCATAAGGGTAAGATGGGTGGTCTCAAACGGATTTCTTGAAGAAAAATATAATAATAGAGCATTACTTGTTTCTTGTACTCATAACTAACGAAAAGCGTTTCTGGAGGTATTAAAAACAATTTAATTTATTCGGTTTCAATAAAGGACCGCAATTCAGCTCCCTGTGTCTTTCAACAGTCTAGACCATAGCTAAGCTATTAACTTTGAATCCTCTGGTCTGAATTTTCGAACAAAATCCACCTTCTTGTAGAACATTTTCGTAAAAATAAAGGCAACATTGGAAGGCAAAATTACTATGGGCAATAAATTACGACATTGAACGCAATTTGTCCCATCATCATCCCCATTCAAGTACTCACCTGTCGACAAGAGGTCTATTTCAGAGATAATCTGAACCATTCCACTTAAGCAGAGTTATCTCGAAAATTTATAGGGCAGTATGTTCTTATAGAGTTCCCAAAGTTTGCTATAGAACAGTTGAATGAGTAACTTAGAAATTCACTCGTTGATATTTTCCAACCAAACAGCTCTGGTCAATTTCTTTCAGAGTTCAGTTAATACTGTCTACTAAATTATTTCTGGAAATGTTATTAGAATCTTCAAAGATAGTAAAGTTAAACCTCTGAAAAATTTAAGTTTTCTATAGTTTGACGTATAGGTGGCATAAACGTATACATGAAATCGATTATTGTTGTGAATTTGAGACAAAAATGTTGTTGATTATGAATGGAGAAACCTACTTTAAATTTAATAGTAAAATAATTTTAGTGAACGCTGACCTTCAAAATTATTATACTCCATGCATATGATACGTTCATTTTTTTGAATAGTTTGTATTTATATCAAGCATATTTTGAAAAAAGGATTGAGGTAAAGCATCAATATTGGTTCTATGTCTGATTGCCACTTTAGTCAGTGCGCTGATGTGAAAAAAACATTTTTGCAACACCTGCCTGGAAAGTTCAACTCTCGAGAACGGATTATCATGGCGAAAATACTCGATATCCGCACCCTCGACGATAACATGCATTTCATGATGACACTAGTTTGTGAAGTATTTTTTTCTGACAGCATCATTAATAATTTTACGTACTAGTGAGAAAAGTTATGACTTTTCGCCCGCGAGCAGCCTTAAATTTTTCAACTGTCAAAAATTTCAAAGAAGTGATGAAATAAATAACGACTCAATGAAATTTCAATTCTAAGGCAGACAAAAAATGATGTGTACTACACATGAGCAAAGGGGCGAAACTGATAATCGTGACACATTTGCTCAAGTTGCAAAATTACGATTGTCAGATATTCGCCCCTTTACGCACTTGTAGTATAATCTACTATAGTCGCATTAAGATCTGTTCAATAATTTCAGAGATAGTAGCGAACAAACAAAATTAGATATCGTTGTTTTGTATTACCTTTCCCTTATCATCATTGGTTCCTTTTTGAGACATTTAGGTACCTATGTAATTATTTAAGTTTATTGATTTATTTATTTTTAAGAATAAATTAATTCTTATAGAAATGTTGAAGCTATTTTAAATGACTCAAGATAAATATAGTAAATATTTATTAAATCTATGCTTATATAGTTTTTCTTTGTTAATATGTATGAACTATTATTCCCAACAATATCTCCTATAACTTATAGCGGCTGTCTGATGAATTTATTTACTCAAGTTCAATTCCATGCAAAATTCTAAGTTTATTACGACTCAAAAATGACGGATATAAAGGGATATTGACAACAAAGAAGATAGATTGTCTTTGTAATCTTATCTTTAGATTGATGACTGTAGGTCGCGTATCGATGCATTTCGTTCCTGATCAAATTTAAAAATCCTTCAATACTATTTCAATAACAGATTCCGTTACGTGAGACAGCGTTGGTCTATATTGAAATTCCTGATAATTCTAAGATGCCATCGATACTTTATTTTTAGCTTTTTTCTTCTCTTTTTCGATTCGAGCGCAGGCGTTTCCATTTTATAATTTCCGTTTTCAGTAGGCGGCTCCAAGGTTTCTCTTGCCCATGTTTTTTTTATTGTATTTATGTTCATCGGTTCAGAAAGGAAATGAATTGCTTGCTTACTAGTTATGGCGTCTTGCCCTTTAATGGTTTCCATTTTAAAATAAATCAGGTCAGAAAAAAAAACAGAGAAGAAATTAGGACATTTTATCAGCTCCAAAATAACCTATGTCCAAAATAACGATTAGGATAGCGAATATAAATTGTTTTTGACATATTTTCTTAACGAGATATACAATTTGAATGTAAGCTGTCATTGTGGTTTTCGCGCTTTTTTTAAAGAAATAAACTAGATACTGATGATATTTTTTCAACGGAAAGATGGTCCTTTTCAAAATCCTCATGAAAATATCATATCCAACATTTAAATAGAACATTTTTCAAATTTTGAATTTGAATTTTGCATTAGGGAAGTGAATGACTGTTACTGATATATTCTGAAATTACGTAGTTTGTGAGCGTTGGGACTGTAACGGAAGCAGTTTTTTTCGTGTCAGATATTACCAAACACTTTGGTTATTTGAACTTGAACACTGACTCAATAATTAGCATTATTTTTATCTATATGAATTAAATAAATAGTTTTTCGGAGGACTTCCATGATATAATGCAGCTGGAGTTAAATAAACATTTTTTTTTTGTTAAGGATGGACAGTCGAAGGAAATCGAACATAGGACATTGCTGGCTATTATTTTCAAGTTCCTAACTATACCGCCAGGGTATGTAATAGTTACAGTCGTGTAGAAAAATGCATTTGTCTTGAGAACGGCCCAATATAAGTTAGGTTAGGTTTTTGATCTATAACTATTTATTGTAGGAGGTGAAATAAGGGCAGCAGGGAAGAAATATTTCTTACTAATTAAAATGCTTATAATTTTGGTTTGCCTCAATAGAATTTGGCATACTATATCTCGATTAAGAAAGAAATCTTTGCTTATTACATCAGGAAAATAACCTTGCCATATTGGTTTTTGCTGCTCACGGGAGAGGTCGCTATTTAGAAAGATTCGTTTTTTATTTTTTCATTGAATTTTTTTATTGAATGCTATTATTATTTCATCAAAAAAGTAAATTGTATTTAAAATAAAAACTCAAAACCGCATATCGATATCTTTTCTCGTTCCAATGTTATTACCAAAATAATGTTAGCTGAAAAAACATTTCTTCTCAAGTTCTGGGATCAAGCAACAAACAAAAAATATTTCAAACTTTATTCAAGAATAATTTACTTTATAATAATAAAAAACACCCATAAAAATAACAATAATGGATAATGCAAATTATTTTTTTACAAAGAATGCAACAGCAACTATACTGTCATCATAATTGAACTGTTAGACAGTTATTCAATTTCATATCTGAGTATTAACTTCTCCATTTGTTTCACGGCAATCTTTTTCAGAGCTTTCCCATCCTAATTTAAATGTAAGGCAACATTATTTAATAAAGTCAATATTGTTGAAATGTAATTGGTTTGGCTCCTTGGCCTTTGAGCACGCTTCAATCGTCGTCTTTTACATTATTTCGAATAAAATCTAAGCCTAGATAAAGTGAAGGGAAACGCGAAAAATAAGACGAATTTTTAATATTAGCTTATTTATCATTATTGTTTATGGGGGTCTTATTAAGGTTGAAACCCATTTTTCGTTCGCGGTCGCAGCGCAGCTCGTTCTAAGCTTGTCGTGTTCTGTTATGTGCTTGTACACATTTGAAGATCTCGCAACGTTCCCACACTGCATATTCAGTACAAAACGTGAACGATTTGGACGATGTGTGTTTATCGTTCCTATTCGAGGAAAACACAGAAAGTTGGAACGCGAAAAAAACGAAATCGAAGACAGTTGATTCATCCAATAAATCAAGTTAGATTTTTGAAGGGCGAATTCCACACACTCTTTGAGAGTTCCACATAATTCATGCACTGCAGGCGGACGTAGGGACACATCTGACACAGCAGGTGATACTATCGGCAGCTCGTGTGCAGCATGTCCACTTGACGTTCGTTAGACCGACAAATATTTTCTATTTGGCATGGCATGCTTGTTTACGGAAAAAAAGAAAAATATTCTTTTGGTTATAACTTTGGAATTACAAAAATATCGACATGCTGTTTTAAGATTTTTTATTGAAAATTAAATTTAATTTTAATTTAATTTACTATTTGAATAGCGACCTCAACCGTGAGCAGAAAAAACCAATATAGTAAGGTTATTTTTCTTACTTAATGAGCAAAGCTTCCTTTTTTTATCAATATAGGTATAGTTTGCTAAATTATGTTAAAGCAAACCTAAATTATAAGCATTTTAATCAGTAAAACTTCTTTCATTCCTACTGCCCTTATTTCACATCCTACAATAAAAAATAATTGATCAAAAAGATGCAAATTCTAGCAGCATTAATTTGGTAATATTTTTTCTCATATTGGACCGTTTTCAAAAGAATGCATTTTTATACACAACCGTAGCTGCTTCGTCCCCTTAGCGGTATAGTTAGAAACTTGAAATAATATCCAGCAAATTTCCTATCGTCGATTTCCTTGAGAGGATTTTTGCCCTACCTTCCTACGACTATTACTTTCAGAGATATGCTACCTGTCCATCCTTAATGAAAAACTTTATATTTTATGATTTAGGATCCTCTTGATGAGGTAGATTCAGATGCAGAGACTGTCGGAGATGGCTGGAAAGTAGATGATGATAGTCAACATATTGAACATTATTCCGTCAACCAGATTGATCAAATTAATTTTTAGATCAGTAATGAAATCATGGGGGAAGAGAAAAAATTAGCACATTTCTGTTTTTTTGAATTTAGAGTTTCTTTGAAATCGTAGAAAAACCATTACAAACATAACTTAAACCAATTAGGAAATAATAAAAAGGTTAGACATCCAAAAGTTCACATTTTGAGACTAAGGCTAAAAGTTAGTTTTTTCATATCTATGAGCTGCTCGTAATACTCATAATTCTTTACGTAAATGTAATTAAGCTTACTCTATATGGTTTTTAGTTTTCCTGATGTTATTCGGTTATTACGAGTATAATGGAAAAGTGGAGGAATGATTTGAGCATTCTATGTTTCATTCCTTAAGAACGTTACATTTAGTCCATGGTTGTTCCATGTCTTTAAATGTTTTCTTTGAATTCACAAGGGTTGATTTTGCGTTGCTTATTTGTATTCTGGAAATTAAAAAAATCTACAACCTCGATGTATTTATGGAATCATCACTGAAATTGAATGGATTTCTATAGTGGGCATTCAGGCTTTTTTTTGTAAATCATGTGGAGCTAAGTTTTTGAAAACACGTATTCTTTTAATGCTAAACTGAAATCTATCGCATGTAATATATGTGACCATTCACAAGAATTTTATTGTCAAATTAATAGAAAACAGGGGTTTTACGAGTCAAGATATGGGTGAAACATGATAAGATTCATATTTTGTCATATGCAGTTTCCGCTTCAAATAATGCATTTTGACTTTCTAGGGAACGTTTCATGGGCAGTAAAAAAAATACTTTGAGGAAAAGAAGTTTTCGTTGGCTCCTATGGCTCCGTTACAAGTTCGGCAGTTAGATCATATTTAATTCGAATAAGATTTGTTTCCTTAGACCGAGCACCATTTGTTGTTTTACAAACGATTAGGCTTAATAAGATTGACTGTGCTGTCACATGGAACACAAAACTAAAATCGAAATTGAAAACTTAAACTGGCACTTAGACTGTTTTGCTTTTCACTCTTGTACCGTGTATTCAGTTTTGACTATGTCGTTATGCAAGATTTTATCTTATTACCTGAAAAATTTGAGTGTAAACATAATAGTTTTTTTCAATTACTGATGGTAGTTTGAACGTATTAGAATTCTCAATATTTTTTTCTATAATATAAAGGGTCGGGAGTTTTTTGTAATTTTATTCTCTTGTCAGCTAACGGAATCAATGGATTCTTAATAGTTTACTCAAATATTGAAGCAAATTGGGTTGGGATCCTAAGAAGTCTTATAGACATAGACATAACGGAAAAAAGAGAATAATGAAATACTCTTTTGTAATTTGATTTTCTCGTTCTTTTTGTGGGTAGTAGTAGGTAATAGGATTAGCGTCCAGGTCGAATTGTGAGAAATAGCAGAAAATGGAGAAAATCTAATTCCTCTGTCGGATACATATATTCCATGAGTGCCTATATACTACATATAAATTTAGCAGAGCTAATTAATTTTCCAATTAATTTGAAGAGCGAAATGAAATGAGCGACTCAAACAATAGAAAATAATATTATTGCATGCCTTTTCAAACTTGAAGGATAAAGGACATGAATCAAACAATTCTGTTTTGTTGGAAAAATATGAAGCAAACAAAAAATCCAAAGCTCTCCAGATTTAAAGGAGATAATTCCAATATGCTACAAAGTTTATAGAAAATATTAAACAATATTAAAAATTTTTAGAGCACGCAAAAAAGAAATTAATTATTTTAAATTAGCAGTGACATCAAGGATATGAATGTTATTGCTATTTGACTATTCAGACGTTTTGGATTTACTTGAGCTTATCAAAAAAATGAGAGAGACAATTAAATTCAAGTATATTGTAACGTGAAGACTTACCCGAATAATGAACTACACATACAATGCACATTCCAGAAAACACGGGAGACATCAGAGGCAACGAGAATAAGTCCTGGTCTATTCTCGAAGCCATATACTGAGAAATAACCTCCAGAACCAACGAAAACAACACTGGAATCATCTAGAGCTTTTTAGGTTAGATATATAATGCTGATGGCAATGACAGGATAGTTAGTAAGTGATAGATAGTCAGTCGGTCATAGATCATAGACAGTAGAAAGTCGTATACAGTCCGAGAAATAAGTGTGAATATAAGTGTGTATATAGTCGTGTAGTTATTGGTATATTTATTTAAATAAGTGAAAATAAATCGAATCCATTTTTAATATAAATTCCCGTTACAATATGTTTACCTGTTAATGAATTACAATGCAACTTCATCAACTCAACTTAAACTTTTCAAAGTGTTATTACAATTTGATAAAAAAACAATAAATTTCATTTTAGTTAAAAATTACAATGCACGCACTCGAAATTTTTTACAGAACTAAGGTATATCTCTCGAATATATGGTCAATTTGAAAGTTCTTGTCTTTAATGAAGCAAAAAGATGGATTTCACCAAAATTTTTCATGTCATTTTCTCCCATGGTAGCTTGATAAGCCTTTTCTCGGAGTTTTGTTTCTTGCCGAGACGCTGTTTGGTCAATTCTCGAGAACTGTGACATAAACACGGCACACAGCTAGGATAAAATATTGTTTTTTTTGCAGTGTATAGCAGTCGGTCAACTAGCATTGAAGAAGTATAAAATATATGCTTCCGCCAGCCAGATTTTATCTATTTTCTTCGTTATTACATATAATGATCTCATTGATGTTCTATTCTAAAGAGGTAACTGCGGAAGGTAGGTAGGTACATTAGAAAATAATTTCATTCGATGTTGGCCATCATCCACTTTACATGAGTGGAAAATCACAATTAATATGTATATTTAGGTAGGTACTAATAATAATTCGAGTTCGCATGAGTTTTGTTAATTGCCCTATAAAGTTGCGTTTTCTTCCCAGATTTTTATCATTTATATCAATCATGATCGCTAATAAGTTCGAAACGGTGCATCAAAGAGCCATACTCATATATATCGTTGAATTAATTTGTCATTGGAAGGACTATCTAAGAATGTAATAAAATATAGGGGTGTATATATATATATATATATATATATATATATATATATATATATATATATATATATAAAGGTATATATCAGATGTGACGCAAATTATGGTGTCTCTATCATAACACTTTTAGATCTATAGCGCAATGATAGCAGCTGCTCTTCGTAAGATGACAAGCAAACGGACGTATAAATATTGTACGTACGTGACGTTGTCCCGTAGCAATTGAGCACGTGTCGCCATCTTGCAATCCTATAAATCCACGGTTTGTCTTCTCGTCACCATTTGTTTTTCTTCAAGACGGACTGATTTACAGTCAGAGTAGTGTAGAGCATGCACAAAACAGCTGGTTTTATTGCAAACATAGAGTCAAAGACGGATGATGAATCACTTGTGATCATTCCTTTTTATAATACCAAAATACAATTTATTTATATAAAATGTCGTATGCTTTCATTGCAGGGGTGTTTAGGGTTGTCAATAGAATTTTGAATTCAAATTATTTATAAGTACCTGTCTGTTTATCAAGTTGTTCAACTTCTTCAATAACTAATATAAATATATAATTTTAATTAGCCTAAAATGAACGACTTAACAATGATAATATTTTTTTCGAAACTACTGAACGTAGAGTGTAGAAAAAAATACAGCATATAAACGTATTGAGCCCGTACCACACGAATCTAACTCACACTTGCCTAATTTTAATATTAACGAGTGGAATTTTTTGGAAAGAATTGAAAATAGTTTTTATTGTGCATTTAAGATTTCAGCCGTACCGATGAGTACTGTTGCTATCTCTCCTTTTTTTGATTTGAACTATACTTATCTGTTTGCCAGCAACAGCAATTCCATAACAAATTACTGTCTGTCTGTCACAACACAAATTTAAATTTTAAATCAGTTTTGTCAACTGTCAACGTCTGACAATTGCGACAGCCGACAGTTATAAGCGCGACATTACCATAGAGTAATATATACAACGATCTGCCAGAGAGGGATCACATTGCCTGACATTGTCGTTCCATGTTGAAGAAATAGTTTAATCTTGCTTGAATGAGATAATATAATTAATCAATATTGAATCACACTTGGAGCTTAACATGCAGCGAGATGTCTACAATCTAAGTATGTATTCGAAATTTCAAGTCTCTAGACCGTATGAGAAATCGCATCTACACAAGAACCGAAAGTAATAAGAAATATTTAAAAACACAGAATAAGAAGTAATTGCGTATAATGCTATTTAGATATTGATTTATCAATAGCAATAAATTCTGGAGCCAATTGAAGAAGCTTCTCCGTCTCTTATAGATAAATGATCAGCTCTTTGAAACTTTTAAAAAGTAAGGAGAAAAACTTCCCCTATATGAATTTTTCACGAAGAATGCTCCGAAATGGAATCGAGAAATAACATCTATATCAATTATAATGGCTCAGAAACGTTTGAGTAAACAATTAATTTGAATAATTTGATATTCACTCAGGCAAATTCATATCACATGAATAGGAATAAATTGAGCAGCTTTGTTGGCAGTGAAAATAAATAATAAGATTCCAGCTCTACAAAATCAGAGAGTCTATTTATCATGTAGATATATCCTGGTACAATATCATATATAAAGAAATTGAGCAGAAAAAAAAACATTTTATATTTGGAGCAAATTCAAAACGTGAAAAATGTTTGATATTGGAAGAATATATCAAACTTGGTTTATTTCACCGTTATCTATAGTCAACGTTATCACAACCGGGTGAGACAAGTTATGAATTATTTATTTATTTACTAGGGAGAGCTCAAAAATGCAAGAATTAAAGAGAACTTGTAAAATCGATACATGAAAATAAATGGAAGGATAGAATGAAATAAGTGCATCTCATTAAAATATACAAAATATTAAACAGAGATTTAAAATATAATTTAAACTTATAGTGTGGGGTTCACAAAAAATCGAGTTGGAATATGGACTAGCAAGTTTAGTTGCCATGGCCATAAAAGAGTTTCCGGCTAAGCCGGTTTTGTACAGAGGGATATGAAGTGAAGTTTTTTATATATTATGTAAAATTTTCTCTGTAAGCTAACGACATGAGTGTCTCTACCTAATTAAAAAGATTATATAGCATTTTGAGACCCCTCACTTTGCGCTAAGAGCACAAGAATTTTAGATACATTGTTTTTTTTTGTATATGAATAACAACCAGCGTTAGTCATCTTAACGAAGATGATAAGAAGTCATATACCAAGGCTGCAAAGGCTGGAACAGATTAAATTTAAAGCAAAATTGACTAAATATCAATAAAATAAATTCGTTTATAATGATTCCCTAATATTACTGCACTATGCCTATTTCAAATTGTTGTGGCATTATTTTGATAAATAATTTTGAAGTTCCTCTTCATTTCAGAAATCAGCAGATACTCAATTCTACCCTCCATCAAATTAGCCAATCCTCAATCCCAATTGAAATCTGAAGACAACCGGAATCTATTCACGTCATGTCACATAAAGAAGTTCCACGTTGGCCTCAGCTGGGCGGAAACTGCGAACAATGGACAGTGAACCGATTTCTAGTGTTGTCAACAAAAGAATGGGACATCTTGGGTTTGAATGTTTCATCAAACGTTTCCGGTCAAAGTAGGTAGGTAGGTATATTGGGGTGACTTTTGTGTCGCTGGAGCATATGAACTGAACTTTGTCACAAGGGAATGTCAAATGAGACACTCTGTTTTATATGTGCCTTCTATGAAGAGAGCCAGTTTTCACACTTTCTTGCATTCTTAGAGAATATGATAACAGCTAAGAGAACGTCTATTGCTGCATATTTTACTTTCTCAAAAATAAAAACAATATTTCCATTCTCTTCCTGGAGAAAAATCCTTTAACAATATGTATTTTTATGGAATTCCTGAGATTTTATCATATAAGGGTTTAAAAGTAAATAAAGTAAGAGGAAATTTGTTGCCTCAAAACTCTCTATTTCTCAATTTTGATAATATATTTTAACTCTTCATACATGATACAAATTGTTTACATTCTGAACTAGTCTATCAGTATTCTTGATTTCATAAAATTGAGGGCGCTGGATTATCGATCTGAAGTATGGAGAAGGAAAATCAATAATATGTTGAATATTTAATGGAAGGAAGCGTTAAACAACCCATATTTTATTATCATTTCTGTCAGAACGCGAAGGAGCTCTTATCTCGATGTCCTTTGAGCTGTTTCGGCTTAGTCCGAGGGATCGATACACGACGGAATTCAATTGGAAGTGAATAAATGTTCAACCTTGGAAGGTTTTGTAAGTCATACGTAATTCAAAGTTAAAATGTATATATGTTTGAATTTTGATGTATCTCTGTAGTATTTACAGTTTATTTAAATCATAAATGTATTTATGTTATCATCTAGAGATGCTTTCTAGTAAATTTTTCCCAGACATTTTAGGAACATTGATTTTTACGATCTATAATAGAGAATACGAAATCTATTGTGTAATTTATCAAGTTTTACAGAGTTATCTAATTGATTTATGACTGAAATCTACCGTCTTCTGTCACTTTTGTAGGTTGAACGGGTTTGTTGCGAATAAAAAATCTTAATATCATTTCCACTGACTTAGTAGGTAAGATAGAAAATACACAATGGTTGTTGATTTATTTATCTATTTATTTATTTATTTATTTATTTATTTATTTATTTATTTATTTAGTTATTTATTTATATCATCCCTTACAAATTACATCTGTTTGCACATGTCAGAAATTGCACCAATGGAAATTAAAATATAAAAATAACATAAAATAAAATAAAACATAAAATATTATATAGGTTAAACATAATCAAAGTTAAAATCCATCCCCATGCTAATATACCATATTTTAGATGTGATTCTATAAGGGCAAAATAGGCCACCCTCAGGACATTCGTCGACAGGCGATGAGACATACTTCTTACATATATACATAGTTTCTTTGTAAGCTGATTAACGTGGACATCCCAACGTAACGATGAGTCAAGCACAACCCCCAAAAATCTTATATCCCCCAACAGGTTCTCAATACTAACGTGCCGTATCGTAAAAAGCAGTTTTTTGTTCATTAACTACGAGCCTATTAGAGGTAAACCAATCGAGAGTACTCGACAGCGCCATCCCGCCATCCTCCAAAAGTCATGGAAGACCTTCAAAGCCAGAAAGACAGTAGTATCGGCTGTAAATAGTGTTACCTTAAAGGTCTTAAGATACGAAAGAAGAACATGGATGAAAACTAAAAAAAGGAGTGGTACCAGTACTGATCCTTGCGGGACTCCGAGTTCTACTTTCTTACAATCTGACCATTTGTCATTTACGTAAACAGCTTGATATCTATGAGACAAATAAGAACTTATCAAATCTCAACTGTCCCCCGAGTATCCGTAAGCTCTCAATTGGCCTGTAATTTAGTATATCACCTCTATCACCTTTTAGAAACAGTGGAATTACTTTAGATATTTTTTGAGGCAGCATATGTATTACGTTCGATACACAAATTGTAATGTGTAATTGTGATTGAATAATTGAAATAAATAATATATCGATTCAAAAACTTAAGATTGAAGAGATTTTTTAATATCTTTAAAGAATGCCAATTATACAATTACATATAATCATAGCATCTATATTATATTTGAATTTCTTTATAAATCTTCACAATTTGTAATCAATAATACAACAGCTTATCTTCATCTGTAATACATAAATAAAAAATATATTGTACCATGTGTCAATGGCCTAGTTGCCAAGACACGTTAATTCAAATAAATAAATAAATAAATAATATATATACATATTTTTTTTATCGGAGAGCGTCTTCTAATATTCTCAAAAATTAATTTCATGGATTCAATTTATTGAATGGTAGCACGTACGTACAAGATAAGGTGTACTGTTTTGCCAAAATACTCTTTGTATAAGTGGATTAGATATGAAATTAGAAGAAATGAAATAAGTCAAACATGACTATTTTCTCAGAACCCTTCCTGATTACTAATACTCTCTGAAATGGAAGAAATAAACGCAAAAAATATAGAGCTGATTCTAAGGATCAAGTTGGACTCGATAAGAAGCTCCTATTCATGGTTCAGCTTCATTGACTTGGCGATATAATGAATCTTGATTTTGAATTTTTGACAAATAATAATTGAAATATTCTCAGAATATATTCTTGGAAGCGTGTAATATAGGAAGTTGGAATAATGATTTTTATTTAGTGGATATGCATTCGTTTCAGGTTGGTGTATACAGTGTGTTCAAGATATGTATGTTTTGGTTACGTTAGGTTAGGTTAGATTAAATTAGGTTAGACAATTTGATGGTTTTTCATATCGTGTTTACAAAGACTTATTAATTTAGATAATCGATATTTTCAGTTTTATTTTTTTACCTTTAAGGTAAGCAACAACAAATATTAATTCCTCATGGCAACATTTTCAGGTCTTCAAAATAGTATTCTCTAAATTTTAATTTGCGAAGTTTTTTTCCAAAGAAATCTTAATTAGCAGTGTATTTCATATGCAGTATAAACACAAAGTATTTGATGCTTAATGTAAAATGATATAATTTGATGTGAATGCCTATAAAATTTGTTGACATTATAAGTTGAGTGTTTTCTAGTAATTTAAATTTTTTCTTTAATGAAGATGGACATTGGTGGTTTTACAAATAAGTACAAGTTTGATATATTGTGCTACATTTATGAAATTCAGTTAACTAGTTGATTTTATTTATAGTACCTAGTATTTTTAATATTTCTTACATTCGATGTTCAAACAAATTTCTGTCGGTTGGTAACGGTTTATAAAAAATGAAACTATTGGACAGGCCTCCTCTGCCTTGACAGTGTTGCCACTAACAAAAGGGCAGAGAACACTACCTGCTATAAGAGGACCTGCAGTGTAAAAGGTGGATTCCAAGCCATCGATATGTTCCTAAGGAATTAACATTCTGTACAAGAGGTCTTGAGGCATTCCTTACAAAGCTGCCAAATGGTATGGAGCAAAGGATGTCGACCCCATAATCTATTTTAAGAAATTTTCATTATTTGAATAATTTCTTGAATAAGTGGCTCGGGCCCACCATCTCTCGATTGGAAATCCAATGTCGTTCCCACTAGACCATCGGGATCTGCTGTGAACAAGTACTTCTGTTTATTACCAGCTCTTTTCCTAAGTTCATTTTTGGAGAATCAATGTTTCTCTAAAATTTCAAAAGAGAATATTTTAGTAATCTTTGTAAAATGGGAAACTTATATTCTTGATATTACTCTCTATTTGGCCATTATACATTTGATTGAATTTTACGAGGTTTTTGGGGACTAGGACTCTCTTTATAAGTTGAATTCTTTGAATAAGTAAATGCTAAACAAAGACATTTATTTGGAAAAAACTGATTACGTAAAAAGCTTTAGGATCACTCTATTAAAAAACTTGCTCGAGCTTTTTTGTTGTTATATATTTTATTGAATATATTGTCACAAATCATGTGCGCAATTTAGGCTTTTATAAAGGGTTGACCATACATGTCAATTTTGAAAAAAGTTAAATTGGAATGATCGATGATGATACCAAACTGTTATCTGTCAGTCTAACAAAAAGGGGTGGAAACTAATTTGAAGGTACAAGTACCTATTATGTGCGTTTATTGAACAAAATTGGTTCAAATGTTATCGCAGCTTCATCAGCAATTCCCTTTGGCAACCATCGACGGCATTTCTGACAGTCATAAATACCTTCAAGTCTCAAGAGTCTCTTTATCCAATTGCTACGCCCTATAATTCGAGATAATGTCCATTGGATCAGCCCGGATCCTGTTAGTGTGATTAATGGTGAAGGAGATGCTCCATCAGGCCCGTCGAATAGGATTTTGCCCGTATTGGCTGTTTTTAATTCAATTCGAAATTTATCATTTTGAACGACTGTTCAATACTCAGTATTCAATTTTTTTCTCACTATTCTACGTAAAGGATTTAAAATGAATGCAATAAAATATATATGTCTTAGCCACAATGTAAATTCCGCCGAATTATAAATTTACTGCACACTTCATAAACCGCAGCCACATTGTAAACAAATCATTTATTCAGCAATATTTTGATATCTAGCTAGTGATTTCAGCCATACAATCAAGTGGAAAATTTTCATAAAAGATAAATAAATATACTTATTGATGATTAAAGCATATTCTATGGTCTGTAACCTAATTTTCACATAGTAGACACTTCTCAACGAAAACAGAATTTATGGCCTTGAACACACTTTTAGTTAGCTGCTAACTAATTTTTCAAACTGACATCATGACATGAAAAAATAATCTCTAGGGTGTAGAAATAGATTATCAAAGTTATGTAACAATTTTTGATAAGACATTTCTAGTTAGGGCTGACTAGCAGGAGTCTGCTGTGGACACGGCCATTGAAACAGTGACATGTGACATTGACTTATCTAAACACATTCTACAAGGAATCAAGAGAGCATCGCTAAACCAGAAAAAATAAGTGACACCGATTGATACGTCGGCCCGAAAACAAGGTCATATTACGGATATACATATGACAAAATTTTAAATATATGGAAAACAGAAAATAACATAAAAGAACTCGAAACTAGGGCTTAAGTTTCATAATTGGATAATTGCTACTGGCTTTACGACTATAATTTAATGTATCAAATATAAAATACAAGAACCACTATCTCACAGTCCAATATCCGTGGCGCATTCGCCAGATCTAAACAAATTGCTTCAAGGTAAAACTGAACATTGACAGTTCAAATTGCCACACAGCACATAATTTTAATTATTATGTTGATATAATCCCGGATGAGTTATAAATTACATATATAATAGTATTTTGAATCAAAGCATCAAATTATTCAGAAATATAATCCAATCAGGACAAATATACGTACCTATATATTTAATTATGAATCCAACATAGTATTTATCCAATTGATAAGAGCTAAATACCAAAATTATATGCATTCAACATATATACACTGATTCAACTAACATTATTTTGGTAGTAATAATAATTGTTTACTATAATATATATATATATATATATATATATATATATATATATATATATATATATAGACGTGAGTTCTAAATCATTCACGACATTCACGATCGTAACGCAATTAAGTGTTACGTCACTGGCGACCTCTACAAGAATAATTTTATTTATAAGTATAATTTTTAATAGAATGGAAATCAGCACTAGATATGTTGTTTTAATTTTAGGGTTCAGGTCTAATATATGCATGACCCCGGGATGAAAGCGAGCTCCATAACTTTTTTCTTATCAAAGCTATCGATAGGATATTCTCTTTGAATGACGGAAAAATAAGCAGATAATTTTTTTATGACAACGCCCATTTGGTACAATCTTTAGATTTGTCACTAAATTTTCGATATAGCGCATCCAAATTTCAAGAGTTATCAGTAATAGTTTTTGACTTATGTCAATTTTTGTTCATTCAAGATAAATAAACAAAACTTCTTTAATGCCGATCCCCAAAACCTTAGAGTATAATTTGATAAAGGGTGAGCTAATAGACAATTGCCGATTTTCCTCAAAAATTCAAATACTAAGGCAACAGCACAACTTTTTTAAATGCAACACCCTTTAGTTTATTACATAATTGTTAGCATTTCTTAAGAACTTTCTGTCCATGTGGGGACTACTCTGTTATATGTCCGAGATTTTGTGCAAAATACGTTTGGTTCAAAAAAAGAATGAACTAATGAATTCTATGATAATTTTTCTGCTTTATTTCCAAGCATGCATTGTGTTCAATAATGATCGAATGATTTGGCAAATAATAAATCTGGCCCAAAAATAATTCCTAAAACTAAAAAATATAAATTAGAGTGGCACCTCCATCCTCAATTATACTGAATGAGCTAGATTAGAAGCATATTTCTGTGCACAAGGAAATCATAATCAAATATTCATCCAAGGCATTAAATTTAGTATAACATTGAAATACTGATACCATAGGTATTTTTGAACAATTTTGATAATCGAATCAGTTGTAAGCTTGTTAGTTACATAGTATTAACTCTATGGTGAATGGATATACCGTATATGTTACCAATTTTATGCTTTTTTATACAAGAATATGACTTTACCTTAACATCAACGAAAATATTTGAGGGTAAATGGTAAATTTCGTTTCGTTTCATATTGTAGTTACCATTAAAATTAAAGCGATAATAAATTAAATATTGCATTAACCTCTATTTATGGACAAGTCTGCTTAATTCTATTTTCTTACGTGGATCAAACAATATATTTCCAACAATTGCTCTATAATTTGGCTCTTCTACAAGGCATTATTTTCCACAGAGATTTAATTCTCTTGGAAGAACTTATAAAGAAAATTAACTACCTTGAGATAACGTGTTCGCGCGTGACGTGCAAAACGTGCCTTACACATCGAACTAGAAAAAAGCACCGCGATAAATCTAGCATGCCGACGTTAATTACGGCACATTCCCGGGGGTGAATTTCGGATTTGAATGTCGGCATGGTGTGCGAGAGTGACGAGATTTACGGGACACGGGCATTGCTTTTCGAAGAAAACGCAACCAACGAATCGCTAATTTACAAGGGACGAAACCCAAAGGTCGTCCGTGATAGTCGTTGCTTGTCTTTCATGACAATCACTTTGAGCTAGTTTTTTTATTTCTTTTAGTTCATTAAAATTATTTTCTTGGATTCACTCAATGTGGTTTGTGGTTTATTTCAGAGCACATATAAGTGTGATAAAGTTGAGTTCAGCTTAGCCATGCAGTTGTTAAAAATTTCAGCTTTTCGGCCGATATTTCTTTTGTATGTATATTTGCGCAAGCTTTTTAGGCCCTTGGCTTATTCTGTCTACATATCTTTCACCTAATACGATCCTGTGGTGCCCTCCTCCATTCTTCTAGGTACTTCGACATTTTTAACATCTTCCAGAAACGCATCCAACCGCTTCCTTTGAGGCTCTCCTTGCATGTCTCCTTGCCATCATCATCCTTTCTACGTGCCCCAACCATCTGACTCTCGGTGCTCACACAAATTGTCCTATACTTGGGTGAACGTACATGTTTTGTACTTCTTTATTGTATCTTTGCTTCCAGAAACCTTCCTCTGTTCTATTCCCGTCAAATATTTTCTTTAACATATTCCTTTCAACTTCAACTTTATTAGGTAGTGCATGAAAAAACAATATTAATTCTATCCGTAAAGATACTTTTGACGGTTGCACAAAACTTAATTACAGAAAAGATAAAAGCAGAAAATCATGTTTGAATATCTCATTAAATTACCATTTGCTTCTTTTTGTAACGTTCGACAATAGTGACATTAGAAGTATGGCGTAACAAAATTAGTTTCTTCCCACTCAGATATTATTGCTCGATTTCTAATTCATTCTAATCGCAATTTATTTCAATTTATATTAAGTAGGTACTAATTTACTTTAAGATATCCAATTTTCAACCATTCGGACTAAAACACTTGCATGATTACTTAAAGGTCTCACATAGGTTTGACTTGCGTAAGTAGTTTTTACTGGCACAATGCATGTCATTTTCAATTTAGACTATGAATATTTCTTCCAACATCTTGACAGTCATGGAATAAAAAAATAGAAAATAGCTAAAAAACTAATAATACTTATACAATATAGATAAGAGTTAATGTAAATTGCTAAACAACAGATTTGGTTATGATACACATGGTGTCTCAGCCAGAACGTTAATTAGAAGTTTATTGGGCTCACGGCAAAACTAAAATTTCAAAATTGAAAGTTATATAATATAATCGATTATGTTCCCTTTACCCGGAAGTGGGCATCTATTTTGTTATTTTAAACAGAACACCCTGTAAATGTTTATATATTCGGATTCACCTATTCTCAAGCTTCATAAATACCTTGATTTTTTTCAATTTGATTTTTGGAGTTATTCATTTTTTTCTAAAAAAATTGCTGTTGCAGGCATTTATTCAAACAATTAGAGAACACTAGATTTTTTGAATATCAATTTAAGATTCAAAATAAAAAAAATTCAAAAACAACATTTTGGAGTATGTTTTGCGAAATTTGGAAGAACCATAACTAGATTTTTTTAAAAGGCACCCTCCATATTTTATTGCTTAGTCGTCTTCGGCGTTTAATATTACATCTTTTATACCCCATATGTTCTATTGCGATTGATAGCTTAGGAGATAATTAAGTTTTTTTTAAATGCGCACATATCTCGTCGATACTTACCTAGAATGCCATGGAAAATAAATAAGCATTCTCAATAAATAGTTTTCAAAGTCAAACGCCCAATCAATTAAGCTATTAAGAGTTATAATGGATAACAATAATGATAACAACGTCTATGTAAATTAAGACATTTCTTAATTATTTTTTTTTGCATCAAAATTCTCAAGAGAATGTTTAAAGAGAGCTATCCACGTTTACCTCCTATGTTTTGGAAAAATTAATCATGTATTAAATATACAAAAAAGTGTAATTGATGAGAAGAAGGAGAACTGAATACACTGGCCTATTTCGAGGCGAATACCTGTGCCCCAATTCGAGCTGCCGAAAAAGATCCGGGAATTAGTAGATCTTGAATACAAAGAATTTGAAGAAGCATCACACGATAACAAAATCTCGTTAGTGCAAGACCTTCATCCTCATGATACCGACGACAGAGTTAACTTGTGTGAGATGCTATATCTTCGAAGTCAAAAATATCTGAACGGACGAATCCGAAGTTTTCGCGTGAAGGACTTTTTAACAGACCTAATAACCATATATCTGGGCTTCAGTTAATTCGAGAGAGAAATTATCAGAACAGGTTTAGTTTCAATATTTCTCTTACGTCATTTATGACGACGCGTTAACAGCACTGCATTATCTGAATTTATTACGTAATGTGGTTGAAGATTTTCTAGATAATCTACCTTGGAATTTAAGAAGAAGCTATTGGTATCAACTGGATAGAGCTCCGGCACATTGCACCCAAGAAGTATCTCAAGAATGTTCGAAGACAGGTGGATAAGGCGCTTAGGACCATGGAGCTGGCTTGCAAGATCTCTAGATTTGACACATTTGGACTTAAACCTTGGTTCGCTTCAAGGATCTGGTCTACCAGACACCAGTGAATACGAGGGAAGAATTATAAGCACGCTTGCGAGCGGCATGCGACAGTCTCACTTCTCAAGAAATACAAAGAGCAGCACGAAGGTGTTTCGTCACGCTTAAGATTCTGCCTGAACGCCAAGGGCCACCATTTTTATTTTATATTTTAATCTATTTACAGTTTTAAAATACACTTTTTTGTATTTAATACATGACTAATTATTCCAAAACGCAAAAAATATACTTCAACTCTTTCTACTAAGAATTTTGTCGCACGTTCCATGTATAAAAACCGAACGCAAAACATACTCCATGTTGTTTTAACATATTTCGGATCCTAAATCGATATCCAAAAATGTCTGCTACCGCATTTTTTATAAAAAAAAACTCCAAAACGGCTGAATCAAATTTAAAAAAAAGGAAAGTTATTTATAAAGCATAAGAATAGGTGAATCCAAACATATAAAAATATACAGGGTGTTGCATTTAAAATAACAAAGTAGATGCCGACTTCCGATATAACCGGAAGCATCAGAAATATAAAAATATTTTGGTTAAAGAGAACATAATCGATTATATATAAATGCCATTTCAATTTTTTATTTTAACCAGAAACCAATAAACTTCTAATGAACGTTCTCGCTGAGACACTCTCTATTTAGTCAAGCTGAAATAACCAAGGTATGTTTTGAATTATAAAGCAAAAGACAGTATAAAAATAAGAATATGGTATCAGAAATAAGTACCTATAATGTATCAATTTTGAATTAGAAATGCCCAATCTTTCATTATGGTAACTCTATTCTATAAGGCCCTCAACAAACACAAAATTGTGTTACATTATGATAATATCCTCACCACTTTGTTTGATGAATAGGCTCTTACTTCAATTTCATGGTATTTGGGTGTCTTCTAAATTTGGAACACTCCAACTTTCATCATGAATGAGTTTATACCGTAAACTGAACTAATTCAGTCTCGGTGTAGGTACCTCCAAGGTATACTTATTTTTTTGAGAGCATACGATAAGCAAAGCAATTTCCTTGAGCTGGCAATTAAGGTTAAGTGCGTTTTGCTCTCTCGAATACTAATTTAATGAGATTCAAAACAAAACAGTTTGGTATATTTTGAATGTCACTACTTTAATTTCGCAATCATAACAAAAGCGAGAGTGGCTCATTAACCAAACAATCCATATAGCTATCCAGTCAGCATTGTTTCTATACAAATTAAATGTTCTACAGGGGTGAACAATTTTTTGGATAATGTTAATGGCAATATCCAGTTTACCTTATACGGTATATTTAGTAGGAATACGGAAACTGTAAAGACATTCTGTAGACAACTTTTTCTGATTCCGTGGCGTAACAAAAAAATTAGTTTAGGGTACATGTATTTCTTATATGCAAATTATATACGACAGAGATTTTCTTCCACAAACCTATTTTTTGAGACTATATACATGGTGTTGCTCCGGGAACTCCACCAATTAATACAAGTTTCGAGTCATACGAATGTAAATTGGGGCTACTCGACTAAAATAATATTAAGAATGCGACACTTCCGGTTAGATTGGAAGTAAATTCCAACTTTCTTATCTCCAACAGAAAGTCTTATATTATTATTACATTTTAAGACTCATCGTTGAATTCTAAGAACAATTTATGTAGAATATTATACAAGGTTAGTGAAAAGTACCGGAACACTTGAATATCTCCAAAACCGCTTCAGTTGCAAGCACAAAATTTGGTATTCGGAGGTTTTTGACTATGCAAAATTGAATTATGACGTCGGCACTGGAATGAGATCTATCACTTTTGCGCCAGAAGTAGTTATTCTATTGTCTTGAATAGAATACCACATTTATTTTTATTGCATTAAATTGGGCGTACCAAATTTAGTATGATCCCAAAAAACACTTAAATATCTTCAAAACAGCTTAAGTTGTACTCACAAAATTTGCTATTCGGAAATTTCTGGGCACGCAGAATTAAAAAATGTTGGCACTGCTGCCAGATTCACCACTTTTGCACCAGAAGTAACTAGTTATTTCGTTTTCTTGAATATATTAGAATGATTGTTATGCGTAGCTGTTTTCAATTGTTATTATTGTTTTATAAGTAGTTAGATAGTAGTCAAATATTTTCTATAATAGATTGCATTTTCTGATAAAATAAAATTGTATAACCAACTAAAATTTTTAGTAGGTATTACATAAATATGATGGAATTTGTTTAAGCTACTTTTCAGTACTCTTAAAAATAAATTGTTGTCAAATATCAGCAACTGGTAGAGATATTTTTATTCTGAAAATTTGAGATTATACCTATTAAATTTGATATGCTCAATTCAATACATTAAAAATAAATGGGGCATTATATTTATGAAAACAAAATTGATTCTAACGCAAAAGTGGTGGATCTGACAGCAATGCCGCATTGTTTAATTTGGCTTACTCAAAAATCTCCGAATATAAATTAGGTAAGTAAAAATTAAGTGGTTTTGAAGATATTCATGCGTTCCGTTAGTTATCCTGAAAATACGTTGTTGTCATATTTCAGCCACTAGTAGAGACGAAATTTAGAAAATTTGGGATCATGCTAAATTTAATATGTTCAATTCACACAATACAAATAAATGGGGTATTCTATTTAAGAAAACAAAATAACTACTTTTGGCACAAAAGTGGTAAATCAGGCAGCAATGCCGATTTTTATTCTGCGTGCCCAAAAATCCCGGTATACCAAATTTTTTAAGTACAATTTAAGCGGTTCTGAAGATATTCAAGTGTTCCGGTAATTATCCTGAAAATGTGTTGTTGTCATATTTCAACAACTAGTAGAGATAAAATTTTGGAAATTGGGATCGTACTAAATTTGATACGCCCAATTTAATGCGATAAAAATGAAAGGGGTATTCTGCTTGAAAAAACGAAATAACTACTTCTGGCGCAAAAGCGGTAGATCTGGCACCAGTGCCAATATCATAGTTCAATTCTGCATGCACAAAATCCTCCGAAAACCAAAGTTTGTGCTTTCAACTGAAGCGGTTTTGAAGATATTAAAGTACTTTTTACTAACCGTGTATAGCACAGTCCAACCGTTTTTGTCATATTTCAAATTGTAAACAAAAAATGACGTTTGTTGACGAGTAATTAATTATCATTTTTGACCGACTTCAAAAAAGGTGGAGGTATACAATTCGGTTGTATGTTTGCTTTTATTTTTTTTATTTCCTATATGAAAGTTTTTATTTTCAATTTGGGTTTGATGTCTTGTATAAATAGAGTTACTTTATTATAGTATTTGTCTGATATTTTGTATTTAGCTAATGGAGCTAATGTTGCCAGCGGATAATTAACACGATAAAAACATAATTATCAAGACATGCCATGTATTACTTTTGGATAGTATGGCCCCGAGCTTTGCGAATATTTTATGTCAATAGCTTTCGATTCCTTAAATATTGAATGGTACCTACTAGTCTCCTGCTAAGTATTTCACGAACTACATTAGAAACTTTTGATTTGCATTTGAAAAATAGAATTTTGGTTAATAATTTGTCAACCACACTCTAAACTAGAATTTCGGTTACAACAATGAAATCAGAAGGAGAAGGTATCATCAAAATTTCTCTACTATTTACACTCACATGCAATAAGCAACGGAGATATGATTTATTCGAATTTCTGAAATATCGATAAATCACATATGCCTTGAAACAGAAAACACAACGAAAGAATGGTTATGATGAAATGATGCCCAGAATGTCCCATCTGTTTTTTTTTCGATCTATTATAATTACTGACAATAAAATTGATCCACCCTGTTCTTTCCAGCCATCAGATATTCCACAAAAAAAGTTCTCGCATCCACGCCTAATAAACTCCCGAATATCACATCCCGTCTAATGAAGTTCTGGATAGATAGATAGACTCCAAGTAATTTCGATTTCCTCATGCCATTTATTTAATCCTTTTAGCCCAACATCATTACTCTCATACAATACGGTTTTCATTTGTTTTTTTTTTAATTCCACGCTTTGTCCGTTGCCCTTTACATGGCCGACGGCAAGCTATAATAAAAATCAAATCTCAAGAGTTTTGGAAAAGTTATGAGAGCCACCGAAATTTTTTGCTATTGTGAAATTAGATTTGGAGTAGGGGTTTATAGTGTAGTCAACCCAAATGGTGCAAAATTCGAATATACTTCTTTGATTTAAATGTTTTGTAGAGGAGAATATTTCCTCTTGCCCTTTTGATCAAAAACTTTGCCATTGAGATAATAATCATGACTCATGATACAGGGTATCTCTGGAATTTATTTAAAAATGCTTCCAAATATATCAAAATAAACTGACTTGACCAAGTTTGACATTGAACAGGGTGGGCGATCTTTGCTGTATTTCAGAAGTATTCATCGCACAACTTTGGGAAAAAAGTTACTTTGACAAAAGCGGCCAAGAGAAAATGCTGGAAATAACTTTCGATTCTCTAGATTTACCGGTAGATGGCGTTACCGGTACAGAAAAAATAATTTCTCTTTTCTATTTTCTATGAAAATGTGAGTGAGAGCGGGAATTGTTTAACTAGAAATGCCTATTATCTAGAGGGCACATTTGGTAGAATATATTTACTCGGTTTAGTTGATAGATTCAAAGAGAAACACCTACTTATTGTAAATTACTATGAAAACAGTGGAAATTCTGCATAGAATGACGTGAACAGCATGTTGTTATTGTTTGTATACCACAAGATATGAGCAAAAATACATAAGAGCTCATATTGCATTATAAACTAAAAATATGCCAGTTTTTTCAAAAATTGTAATGGTTAAGAAATCTTGTTGTCGATACCCACTTTAACCACTTTTGTGTCGTTTTGTTATGAGCAATTCTTTAATAAATTAAAGAAATTTACGTCAAATTAGTGGGCTTTGAAATGTTCACGATATGTTTCATATTGTTGAATGACAGTTGTTAGATCAAAATATTGCTCTTTCTTAAGGCAGTTGTAGATTATTATATGGTACATATTTGAAACTAAGTTTTACTTCAGTAAATGTTCCTGTTCATATAGATTATAAAACATAAAATAACAATAATTAATAATAACCAATAATTAATCATGATTGTTAAGACAAATTGTATAACAGGAGTCAAGATTATTTTGAAAATGCGAGTATTGCTTCACGTATATACCTTAAGGGTACCTATTTAAATAGGGCGCGCCAATAGTTAAGGGGGTGATTCCTCAGGTAATTTTATAAAAAGTTTCTAGGAGTGTAATATTTTTTCTAAATAACTGTATTTTAAATAATTTTAATATCTCTTGACCGATTTAGTCAATTAAATATTTCTATTTGTAGTAATAAGGGGCTAAGCAGATTAAAATTTATAAAGTCTAGAGGTGACAGCGTGGACACCCTATCCGAAATTAATGACTAACAACTGTACTTCACTGACATTTATTTGATTGAGATAATTTTTTGAGATACAGCATCTGAAAATTCAACTTTGTTTCTCTTGAATTTTCGTCATACCTTGCTTCTTCTACGAGATAACATTATTGAAAACAAGTGCAATTTTAAAAAAAAAAATAAAGATAGTTTTTATTAGGCATCTAAGATTTGAACCGTACCGATGAGTACCTACTATTGCTCTCATCCTCATAGACAAGTGATTGTCGCATGTATACTGACACTGACTCCTCTCGATTTGAACTACACTTATGTATATCTGTTTGACAGCAACAGCAATTCCATAACAAATTACTGTTTATCATAACACACATAACCATAGAGTAATATATACGATGATCTGCCAGAGAGGACCTATATACCAGAGAACAGAGACGTATATATACGCTCCATGCTAGTGCGTAATTCCAGTGACGGATCCAATTGTCCGAAATTGTTCCATGTCGAAAAAAGAGTGTTCTTGCTTGAATGAGATAATTATAATTAATAATTATTGGGTCACACTTGGAGCTTGTACTGTACAGAGTGGGTATTTTGGCCACTATATGGTCCTGAAAATATAATTTGAAAAGCGTGTTCCTCATCCAGTCATGTCCAGCCAATCTCTTTATATCAACAGACCATCTTCTTCGCTTTCTTTCTCTGCTTCTTTTGTTATCCCATGGCCTTCATTCTATCACCCTCCACGTCCATCTGTAGGTTGTCATTCTTCCAGTATCTGTGTCCCGCCTAGTTCCAAGTTAATGTACATATTATACTATATCTTTGTTTCCTATTCTTCTTTTTATTTATGAGTTTGTAAAGCAGTCTTTGAGCTTGATCTTTAGGATTGGTCTTTCCATAGCTTGCTGTGTTACTTGTTACCTATGGATAATATTTTTGTTGAGTAGTGCCCAGGTCTTTGTTCCGTAGGTGAGCTCTGGGAGAACACGATGGTTGAAAACTTTATTTTATTGTATCAGGCAGGTCGGATTTAAAAATGTCTTGCATCTTTCCAAATGCTGACCATCCCAAGGATATTCTTCTACTGAAATTAGATACAGCAAAATTTTGATTTACAGGAAATAAACAGTTAAATTATCAAAAATATTTATGCCTAGGCGGGGTACTTACTCTAATTTCTTATTAATTTTATATTCCCAATATATTGCCAACACATAAATAATTGTTTTATCACTGGACTACAAAAGTAAGAAAATGTCTTGCAGTTTTGTTAACTTTGTAAAGATAATTTTATTTTAGCTCATATGTCAATGAATATGTCTACTGAAATTACAGTGTAACAACTACTGCCTGTAATATATTCTGAAATAGAGAACTTCGACAATACTCTTTGCTATTAACCACAAGAAAAACTAATATTATTTAAGCTTTTACAAGAACTTGAGAAGAGGACAAAAATTCACTAATTGGATTGCTTTTCTTGAAAGCTTAGTATGAATTTATTTGATAGTATTTTGTCGGGACAAGCCACAAAAACCGTTATCCTTAATAACTATATTTATAGCTTATAAGTTTCTAGCTAGTGCTGTCCATTAGAAGATACAGCATACTATAATAATAGTTGTTTATTTTGTAATACAATGTATTATTAATACACAGGTACATATTTTCCATAGATAGTTTTATGATATTGCGCTGTTGTGTAAGCACCCGATAGAATTTGATGGATGTTGGCAATTTTTTTCATTTTAACTTGAATTTGTAACATATCAGCTCAACTATCGAGGCGAATCTATATTTTTTCTGCTTTCATCCAGTCCTATAAATCTTCTCTTCGGTGCTGTGGAGTATACAGTTTCGTACGAGAGGTGATCCCAGTTGGCATTTATTTCTTTTCCCATGAATATTTTTTCATTCGGAAAAATTCACATGACATATCAATTCGTCATTGGCGTATAATCGGAACTCATAAAAAGTTCATAGTGATCTTGTGAGTCCAAGGATTCTCCTAGATACAAAATTAAAACAAATAATGTTTAAGCATGTGGTTGTAAGATTTTATAATAAAGGTTTTCCTCAAGGTCATATGGAAAGCAGACTTCAACAATTTCGTCTGTTTGTTTGTCTATACGGGCTGGTCTTGGTCTTTCATTGAGAAGTAGTAGACTGTTCAGATAGTCATCTAAGTTACTCTTGATATTTCGACAATTGTTTTTCTTCTATCAAATTGGTATCATCAGCGATGTCCTATTGCCTAACCACTTAGTGAAACATGGCGCTAAGATAACTGTTGATGTTGATTCTACGCCAATGGTTTCAGTTCTTGAGTATGGTCTGAAAAGTGTTGTAATGATTTTACTAGAATATAAATTTACAGAGCATTTTTTACGGATAATGTCGAAGGCATCAGATAGTAAATTATAATATTAGATAAGAGAAGGAAATTAGTAGTTATATTTGGTGATGATTATGTAAATGTTATAATTTTGAATATTTTATAATTTTGAGATATCAAACTACTCACAAAGGATAAATGGATCTTAGTTGCTTCAGCAACTGGATATTATCTACTGGATCTACATGGAAAACAATAGTTTTTGCATATCTTCCGAACGTTCATGGGCGTTTTTGCAACTGTTTTTCAAAATCATGTTATAACTAGACATTTTCTAAATTAATGGCCTCCAAGATCGCCAGATCATAAGCAAACGGATTAATGGCTGAGGGTTTTCTTAGAAAATCCACTGTATAACAACAACTGCTATATAGTCTAAAGTCCTAAACAATCAACAACATCAGCAAACACTGATTATCTTCCAAGCTTTCTTCATAAATAATTATTCAATTACTTAACACAGATGATGTTGAACAGTTTTATGGGACATTTCGGTTACTCATTTTAACTGTATCTAAAGATCTTAAAATTGTGAGATCTATAATGAAATCTAATCATATTTCAACATGAAACATGAATGGAGCTATAATCTTAATTTTATTTGGCCTAGAGAAACCTCAGATTATGAAAACTCTAGCTCTCAACATATTTTATAAGGAAATCAATTATTACTCAATAAATTGAAGTTGAGATCCTTGTTATTTCCATAGATTTCAGCATCAAGAGATATTTTGTCCAGTTGGAAATTTTTCTTTTCATACTAAAGATAATACAGAAAATGTTATTCTCTTTTTGTCAGACTACGCAAATATAAACAATGACCCAAGAGGAATCACAAAGAAAGATTCATACAATTAATGAACTTCTCTTTTGTTCTGAAAAATGTACCTCCTTGTATAAAAAGCAGAAGCATAGGCATAAATGTATAAAATCCTAAATTAAATCCCAATTTCCTTGTAAAATATTATAAAAAATAAACTGCAATATTCATTTACATCAAAGGTTACTTCTCAGATGCTATCGATTATATATTTGTAATAAGTCCTTCACACCATATGTGCGTGAAGGGTGTTATTGACGCTCTTTTAGAGGGTAAGATAGTGGCCGTCAGCAATCAATACCTAAAAATAACTCTTAACATCCAAAAAGAAAACATGTAAACATGTTTTGTAGAGAAACAAAGGCAAAGTAGCAGTTGCTTTGGAAAATGATTATAGTGACCGTCTATCAGTTTAACTAGCAGCTGACAAGTAATAAAGTCATACAATCTTATTCATTCCATAAAATAGGTTTTAATTTCTCATAACCTAAAACGCTCATACTTTATTTCACCCTGAGAATTCAGTGGGGCCGAGTGTGGCAATGTGTTTTAAATGGGACAAGGGTCCGCTCTGATGCCGTGTTTATTTTTTTTGTAATTTTGAAACTCTTAGAAATGTTGTGATAAAATTGACATCCAAGCTGCGAAATTTTTCGAGCCCAGCATAAGAACGCGCTGGCAACGATTGGGCTCCATATGATGCCACACTGCATTCTCAGTGTGAAACGCACTATAGAACTTATATAAATAATATGATATTTTATTGTCATTTTGGTAAATTTCAAGAAGAAATAAGAGCAATAACCAAAAAATGCCATCTTATTCCTATTGTTACGTTTTGGCGGCATGTTTTGTATTTATCATAATTTCTATCAAGAAGTTTCAACAATGTGACTTGGAATTTAACCTCTTGTTGAGCTGTACATCATTAATGAGTTGGCCATGTTTTACTCTATTGGAGGTTTGTAATGGGTTTATAGTAGAAGCTAACCTGCTCTAAGTTATAATATCGCTATCAGAGCGTTATAATGCTTTAGAACTTTTATGAATACATTTTTTTCTTAGCTTCGCCATATAGGTTACCTTCAATATGTTTTTATAAATAAGACAGTGAAAAGATCCCAGAACTAACAGACAAAATGTTGGGAGCTTGTACACTGACTGGAATAAATAGTAGTAAAATAAAACTTCAAGGATTTTTTAATTTCTGTATACGCTTATTTTAGAACCATAAACAGATCAATGGTATTGATATGAAGATAGAAACAGATTAAGGCCTAAACTTAAAATGCAAAAATGGCTTTCCCAGATCTTTAGCAAACCGTTTGGGAGATATTTGCCTCTGCAGGTCAATTATTCGCATTAACCGTTATTATAAGGGGAGTTTCAAGGAATAACAAATTAATAATACGAGCAGAACAACAAAGAATTTCTACAAAATTATAATTAAAAATATTAATTTGAGAAATTTCAGTTTAATTACGGATCTAGGAATAATAATAGAAGCATGTTGAAAAATACTTTAAAGGAACACATCGTGTGTGAAAAGAAAAAGAAGAAGAAGAATTCGTAGCATTTTGATATAAGTTTGTAATTGCATAATTTTAAGTGCGGCTCTTCTAGATTCTATCCCAAGACTATCCAGCATTCTTGTGGCCTTGTCAAATCTATCCGATATTAGAACGATATCCTCAGCAAATCATAGATGATTTAAATTTTCGCTATTTGTCTTTATTCTCAAATCGTCTCCTTTTATCGTTTTGAAGACATATTCTAGCATGTTATTGAATAATTCTTGTGATAAAGTATCTCCGTATCGGACACCGCGTACGTTTTTAAATTTGCCGGTTTATTCGTGGAAATTGATGCAGGGCGTTGCATTACTGTAGATATTTTTAATTACATTATATTGGTAGTCTATTTTACAGTCAGCAGCAGCTAGTTATATTTTCTGCTTTTTCATAATCCAGGTTTATTTTATTCGCCAAATTTTTCAATTAAAGTTTTTGAAGATGATCATTTGTCCCAAAATTTTGGCGGAATCCGGCTGGCTCTCTTAGTTGGTTACTGTCGAGTTTATTTGTGAGATTTTTTTGCAATATTTTTCGTAAAGGGCTTGTAGATGTTTGAAAGTTTTTGTCATTATTTTCCAAGCCAAAGCATTGCAGAGAAGATCCTTTCTGAGTCTTTCAACAATAAACAATTGTTTCGCCGTATTTCAGGTAGTCTATGGAACGCGAAATTCCCAATAAGTTTTTCAATAGAAAGTTCCCCTGAGGAGCAGTGAGGCCTCCTCCTCCTTCTTGCCCCTTTTTTTGGCTTCTCGGCAAACTTATTTAATCACAGTTCACGACTTTGCGTTCCATTGTGTGATTGTGAATCATGGAGACGCGGTGTTACTTTTTTCTTTATTGAAAACCAGACACTCAAGAAAAGGGGATGCTAAGATTCATTGTATAGAGTGTCAAGTTAAATTCACGCAAGATGGTTAAAAAAGCTTTTAACAGCGATTGCTTGAAGTAATTTCAAAGTCATGCTCTATAAGACCTCAGCTTTAATCAAAAAATAAATTATGAGATTTTATCTAAAATAATCAAATACTACATAATTGATACGATTCATTTCATTACTTTTGCCGTATACCTAAGACAACACAAGAAGTACGTTTTTTTAAACTATCCCACTCTGATATGCAGATAGGTATGTATGTAATGGGCGTGTCAAAGAAGCCAATTTCACTGGATTAATAAATCTCACCGTACACTGTTAAGAATTTTCCGACAATGTTATACTCTTAGTACCTAGGTAAGTGAACTTGATGTCTATATACAGCGCGGTCCATAGTTATGGAATAAATGAATTTTTAGCGTTCTTATTTACCAAATTGTTTGATAAAACCTAAAACAAGTCAATTTCTATTCTGAATTGCACAATTTATAATATTAAACTATTACCCTCTTCTTGCACCACCTCTGAATTCTAATTAAATGAGAAGGGATTCGTGAGGCACCTTGATCGAACGGGATTTTCATTCTCTAATCAGAAATACTGAAGTTCTCAAATTTAATGCAATCATAACAGAGAAAATTTATTTTGGAAATGTAAAATTTTACTTTAATTAGAATAAAGGAAATAATGTCACTTAATGTTTAACAAGTTTTTTTTTCAATTTATTTTACAGTTAAATTAAATGTTCAAAATAACCACTATTTGCTTCTTGACAATAAGCAAGGCCATCTTGGAATTCTCGTACAACATTTCGTCAATCTAATGTTATTTTGATATTTGTAAGTTGCTGAAAAGTATTGAGAAATATTTTTGTGTGTATTTGATTTAACTATGGCTCATTTATCAGAAACTCACTCAAAGAATAGACATTTTAATTTTGTAATAAAGCAAGAACTCAAAATGAAGTTTGTGAAATATTCATTAATAAATACCCTGGTCAACACGTCTCACAATCTACAGTCAGCAAAATAGAAACAAAATTTCGTGGAACTGTACATTTAGAAACTATTCAAAAACCAGGTCAAAATTTCAAATTGGATGAGGAAGTAAAGTTATATGTACTGTTAGCGATTAAGGAAAATCCGAATATAACAAGGAGACAACGTGCCGCCGACAATGATGTAAGTAAATCATCGATATTGAAAGCTTTACACAAAGAAGAATCAGGTTCAGGAGGAGGATGATCCTGATAGAAGGCAACAATTCTGTGAGCTGATGATGGACTGGCAGATTTGCAGCTCATAAACAAAATCGTGTTTTCTGTGGAAGCTACTGTTTATTTAAATGGAACGGTTATTGGGCAAAACTGCAGATATTGGAGCAGAGAAAATCCTCTTGGACATGTAAGAATCACTCACAATTTATTCCATACCTATGGACCGCACTGTATAAATAAAACTGAATGTCTGTGTGTGTGTGTGTGTATGTGCCGTATTGACTCTTACACTCAGTGTTAATCATACCTTAATTAAAAGTACCATTATACTGTTGGTACCCGTGGAAGTCTATGTAGTGAGTTTGTAGCTACCTGTAAGTCTATTGTATATCTCTGAACTCTATGGCTGGATTTTGATGGAGTTTTTACCATGTATGTATGTACGTGGAATTTATTTGAATGATCTGTTAGAGGCTGTAAGTGTGACTGGTCCTCCTGGGCGAAGGGTGCTATACCCAATGAAGTATCTCTGAGCTCTATGGCTGAATTTTCTTGGATTGTTCTCTACATTTGTGTGTAGTTAAACACTGGACTGTTCTGTATGTGTGCGACTGGGACTTAATGGTGGAGGGTTTTATACTGACAAATCCCTAAGACATATGTAGAAGAAGTTCTCATGCGGTTCTCTCTTGGTACATGTGGATGGATGGATCTGGGTTGGTGTTCGGTGCGAGTAGGACTCTGAGCTAGAAGGGTTCCATACTAAAGACTTTTTTACTTTATGGTTTCGTACCACAATGTACCTAAGTGTTTGCCCGGGAAGTGCCCCGGGTAAAACAGCTAGTTTAGATACAATGGGCCAACTAGCCCAAGTGTCACTAGAGTCCTGTAATGGTCAGACAAACCTAGACGGAGTGGAGGCTTAAGTTAAGTGAGTATAATACAGGCTATCAACTGGAGAACCTCACACCATGGTGAAGGTAGGGTCCACTCGATGTCCATAAGGAGTATTTTCTCCTCCTCGCGCAGAACAGCTAGTTAGTTAGTATAATAGAAAATAACTATTTCATGCTCTATGAGATAACACGATGTGAGTGTAACAAATAATTTTGATATTACAATAGCATAGACAGCCGATTATGGTCAATAGGTAATGCCGCTAATATACAAATTCTTTGATTCCATTTAAATACGTGGAGAGGCATAAAGTGTTATTCTTATAGACATGTGATGTCTATGGTTACTCTCTATTCATATATAATACCCTCACAACAGTCCTAGAACGAATAAATTACTACTGTAGTGATCCAAACAAAAAAAATCAAAATAGGCTATTGAGAATCTCTTCGCTAAAGTCAGATCGGAGTTAGTAGGGATGCTGTCATAAAGAATGGGTATGTTTGGATGACCATGAGCGAATGTTCGATGGCATCAATAATAATCACACATAATAACTGACTCTCAAGTTGATAGATTTTCTTATTTCCTATGAACTCAATATAAAAAAATACAATGCTATATAAATGTGTTTGATGATAACAATTGTGATATTCATGGAAATCACAATACATGTTCTGTGATGTGATGGCCATTGCTGCATATCGTTTTGTGAAGGTGTCTTGATTCAATTCCAAGTGGAATAAATGCATTTTCATAACGATTTCGTGAATATTGCAAATAATAATAATTGACTAATTGAATTTGTTACAAAATATTTCGACAAGCTTTGCAATTCATTTCAACTGATTGTGTTGACGTAGACGCGGAAAACATTGAAATAAACCATATCAGTGACAATAAAATGGTAACATATCATTAAAGCTCCATCAATTCTCAACTGTCAACATACTCCTCTTGAAAGTCCTTGGAAAAACGGTACGTACGTAATGTCTCCAGCACTTGAAAAATATTGTCGAGTTGATGGCACACTAACCATTTAGAAGCTCTGCCGTTATATAACTTTCAATCTGTTCAGTGCAGCACAATGCCATTTAGAAAAGTTCCGGAATTTTCATTTAAGCTGTCACGCAATTTAGATATGCTGGAAATGAATTTGTGGTGTAGTTCTAATGACATACTGAAACTATTTATTTTCATCGTGAAAGTTTTAAGAGCTACAACATGATAAAAAGAGATTGCTGTCTCTTTGAAATAAGAAGTTGGGATGAATTCATTGAGAGTGTCTCTGGTTGATTCATTTTTAGGTAAATTTGTCACAGAAATGTACATATTTCAATTGTTTGTACGTATCAAGTTCAAACTTGCAATACAAATTTATCGTACAAATATATCGGTCGAGTTTTTTAACGGGCATCATTTCTGGACATTTTACTTTTAAAGTAGTTCCACAAAAGTAACCATTGAATCAACGTCATAAAATAAATTATTTATCAGAAGACTGCGTCCCCAACAGAAATCTTTTTTATCAAATCCTGAACGAGTCAAGAATTCAAAATCAATGGTCCAAAAGAAAGAGGGTAATAGAGTTGGACATTTGTGTGACCAAAAGGTCATATTTTTATAACATATAGTCCAATTATTCTTTTGGGGTTTCGAGTAACTTTAATTTTTGTGATTTAATTAAAATATTTTTAGAAAAGATAAGCCACCACAATCAAAAAAGATATACCTACTTTTTTGTTAGAAATTCTACATTTTAAGCTGATCAAAACACGATTTATTTGTGTAAACATTTCAAGTAACTACCCAAGTATTTTTTTATAATATATTCTCATTCCTAATATAAAAATAAAATTGTCATTAATAATGTACGCTAGCAATGTAATTGCCTAAAAATATTTCTTACAAAATATTGGAACGACGTTATAAGTTGATGCACTGAAAAGTATAAAATAATATTAATTCTATTGGTGCTGTTACTTTTAAAGTTGTGCAGTTGCAGTTATATTGATAACTTTTGGCACGAAAGAAATCGCCCTCTCCACATAGCAAAAATAGATACATTTGAGAATTCAACTTACCTTCATCTCGAAAACTGTAAGTCTTTTAAAAAAATGTTCAATTTAAACGTTTCCGGATATTGTCCTATCTTTAATTATACGAACTCAGATTTTCAATTTTTGAGAAAATTCGCCCTTTCCACCCCTCGGGAGGGGTTTTCGGAGGGAAGGAGATTTCGGATTTGCATTTTTATGAATATGAGACCATTTTTCAAGCCTCCTCTTTCAAATGAATCAAAAATCATCAAAATCGGAGCTCGTTTACTACATAAAAGGAGCGCACGAACCAAAAAAATAGAAATAAAGCAGACAGTCGAATTGTATACCTCCTCCATTCGTCGGAGTTCGTCGGTCAAAAATGGTTTCAATCTCGTGATGATACCTCAGAAATTGCTCAAAATTGTATAGACTTTCTTCCTGCCTGCCTGTTTATTAGCGGCAAAGTCTTGTCGATACCTGTTATTCACAATTGCTATAACAGTTTCAAATCGGGAGTAATCATTTCAGAGGTTCTCTTTTCTTCCAGAAAATACTGGTTGCATTGATTTTGGCAGTGCGTCTTATGCATTGGGAATGCCCTAGAAACAGCAAAGGTATAATATGTGTTCAAATAGAGACAATCATCCTGAACGTCGACTGTTTAGTCCCGTACACAATGCGTACCTAGAAGGATGTCCTGGAAAACTACACCGAGAAGGAATACAAAATTGTATGATGAAAACCAAGTAGTTTTCTAAATTGCCGAAGATCCCGCACGCAGTATACTTCGGATATTATGTATTTAATACATAGGTCCAACTTTTACGCAGACAATTATTCCACCCTTACCGTATTCAGCGTCTACCTACAATATCTTCTACCACAGGACTATCTTCAAAGAAAAAGAATGGACCAGTTGTTTTGATTCTTCGAA
The DNA here is from genome assembly GCA_958507055.1 of Crioceris asparagi. Lineage (NCBI taxonomy): Eukaryota > Metazoa > Arthropoda > Insecta > Coleoptera > Chrysomelidae > Crioceris > Crioceris asparagi. The sequence continues at coordinate 12,270,390 of OY293828.1, forward strand.
ACAGCTGTGGACAGCTTAATCAAATTTCAGACGCACTGGAATATTTAACATTTACAATTAACACTATTGTGCAGTAAAAAACCCACACATACTAAGAAACGATCGCTTTCGACGGACAACAGTTCTTACGATTTTTGCAGAACGATCTGCCAGCCATACCTCTAAACTTGTTCAGGAACATGAGGTTTCCGTTAGATGGCGCTCTCCACAATTTGGCATTCCCCCCCCAAGTACGACAATTTTCACAAATACCTATCAAAGACGATTGATAAGACGGGGTGGAATAATTGCTTTGCGTCCACGATCCCCGGATCACACTCGTATGGATTTTTTTCTTTTGGGGCTACATAAATGAAAAAGATTTGCGGGAACGAATTCATGATGTAGTGTAAGAAATAATAAAACAATCACTCAGCATTTAGAAGTCCCCAGATAAATTTCATTCGACACTGAAAGAAGGCTCTGCATTTGAGCTGGAGAGAGACATTTCGAACATTTATTGAAAAATTTTCATTATGTTATGTATTTTCCTGTTTTCATTATCACTGGATAAAACAACTGATGTCCCTGTTAGATGTTTACATTCCAGAATACATTCGTCAAAATTAAAGTGAGCTGCGACATATCGGTGAAGGGAGAAGTAACTTTACAATATACAAAATGTCAATGATAGATGTGCTACACCGTTCAGGTTATTATAAAATAAAGGATAATTTTCTATTGCTAATGCTTCACAACGTAAACACAAAAGAATCTGCCCGAAATGTCTGCGTATGGCCTCCTAGTATCTAACAGTTTGACCAGAATAAAAAAATTACACCTACATGAAATATTTGTATATACAGTTTGTTTCATGAATCCTGGCTATTGTGTGTAATTATTCACGATGTACGTAGATATCGCTATACGTCTCATCGCATCTCATTATCATGAAATTCTCTACAACGTGTATCGATCTAAGCTACGACATCAGTATGTCAAGCTTATGTCCTTTTATACAATGATAGAGTGCTGCACGTATGTCCGAAGGCAATGCAATCTTTATTTCATAGGCGTCACAAAGTCATTGTGACATTTCAGATAATTCAGGTGCATAAATTTATATTTCATAACTCAAGCAATAAATTTGTATTTTGTGTGTCTGCATTATTGTTGATAATAAATCTTTCATATTATGTTTGCTTATTTAATCAATCGATATTTTTTCCTCTATTTATATGAACTTCCTTAAATGCCATATCTTAGCTCGAAATCGTTACGCCACTGATTTACTCCCGTCAGTTGGATTGATCCATTTTCTTGTTTTTAAGGCAGACGCCAACATTCGTGAAACAAACTGCAATAATGTCAAAATATTTCGAGTAAATCCGTTCCATATTGCCGCTTGTGTGGCTAATCTAATCTTATATCTTTTTCGTCAACTATACCTAAAACTTCGCTAGGGTTCACCGTCTCTTCACAATTCCATATCACTTTTATGATTTAAATGAAGATTCCTCGTAGATATTTTTTTCTCCATTTTGATAAATCACTCTGCCAATATCCAGAAGCTCTTATTGTATCCAGTCTTTCTTTCAGTTCCACTCATCACCTACACATACCTCAGCTTATTTGGCTTTGTAACGGTACGATAACAAGAAACCTTCTTAACAAAAGGAATCTTCTTTTATAAAGAGAAACACAAACTTCTCTATGCCAATTTCACTTTCCTTTTACCTACTCAATATCATTTCAGCCCAGAATAATGAAAGAGTGTAATCTCAGATTCTGCTTTCTGTTTGATGCTAAGAAGCCGCAACAAATAATATGTTCTTTTGGTAATCAGACCCGTCGCGACTGTCGAAAAAGAAAGCAAACGGAAAGAGGTTTCTCTAATAAAAATTAATGGTCCTCAACATTGCCACGAGGAGAGCATTTTAGTCTGTTCCATTTAAATTGTTGGAATGATCCAATAGAGTGTACCACTGTAACCAAGAAATGTACTTGAATTGCTCGTAAAAGAAAGGATTCGCAATCAGCATCAAAATGAGGGAAATCTCGTAGCCAGCAAAGAGTAAGATTTGATAGAATAGGCACATAAAATTGAAAGCATTCTTATCACGATTTGTCTAATCTCTATATCTCTATAAGTGTGTTCCAAGAATGGGTAATATCGCCTATTCTCAAAGGTCCATTAAGCTAGCTTAACAATAGTAGCACTCATCAATAAAATTTATGTATTAAATTCAAGCAAGTTTAGTGCAAATTCAATATGCAAAAATTGAATGTATAACTCGTCATTTTTTTAATTACGGGCAATTCCAATAGCTTAATATTAAGTGAGCACACTTAAACAGAATATGATCGAATTTCCCTTGTGGTAATTTAATTTAAAAAATTATAACTCTTTATTTTTGAAATTTATAAGCAAGTGAGCTAGCTGAATATAAGTACACTTAAATGAAATATGGAGAACATCCAAAACTATCCGTTAGGAATAATTTACTGCTAATTTAGTAAACAAGAATAACAATTATAATTCTTATTTCCAGAAATTACGAGCAAGTTTGTTTGTCATTTTGCTATTCTGTTATGTCTTGACAGACATTTTATTTGTCATACTAACTGATATTATATAAGACAAGTGAAATTTTTGAAAACAAATTAAAAATAGTTTTTATTGGGCATTTAAGATTTAAACCGTACCGATGAGTACCTACTATTGCTATCCTTTTCTCGATTTCAACTATACTTATGTATATGTGTTTGCCAGCAACAGCAATTCCATAACAAATTACTGTTTGTCTACCACAATAAAAAATTAAACTTTAAATAAACAATAACGTCTGACGTCTGACAATTGCGACATAACCATAGACGATCTTCCAGAAAGTACCTATATACCAGAGAACGAGACGTATATATACGCTCTATGCTTGTGCGTAATTCCGTGACGGATCCCATTGTCGTTCCATGTCGTCAAAATAATGATCTTGGTTGAATGAGAAAGAATGAGATAATTATAATTACCAATATTGGATCACACTTGGAGCTTAACAGGCGGCGAGATGTCTGCGATCTAAGTACGAATTCGAAATTTCAAGTCTCTAGACCGTATGGGGCCTGAGAAATCGCTGCGGAGTCAATTGATACAAGAACCGAAAGTAATAAAAACTATTTAAAAATATATAACATTTAAAATAAAAATGTATAAGTAGCATCATAGAAATAGTTAAACAAGGACACTTATAAGGTATAAAATTTGGTCCATGAAACCCCTACAATTTACTTAAATTTTTCTTATTGTCAGATCTGAAAATTTTCATCTATATTTCATTTTGAAAATTGCTCTAACCTTCCAATGAAAGTGAGTGTGACAGGTATAGTCCAATTTACAGATACTGCTAAACTTCTAATAGATTATCTAGGTTAACTGAAATTTCCAAACAGCAGTTGACAGCTCAGAAATTTTAAATTTTCCTTGGAAGGAATAATCGGAACTATGGGCGTTAATTTTTTTTAAATTTTATTTATAAGTACCTATAAGGTTTATTTTAATTGATACATTAATAATATAAGGGGTCAATCAGTCCTAATAAAGTTTTTGCTAAATAGTTACAGGTATTTAAATTAAAATAAAATAGTTAAATAGTACCATGTATTTAATATCTCATCGTCAATAATTTAGGAATATCACCTGTGAAATGTAAAAATTTGACAAAACCATAATAAAACTCGACATTACATTAAATACGCAACTGCGTGGCGCAAAATTTGATTTGATTTGAAGGCCATATTGTGACAATCACATTTGTTTCACCATAAGACTGTAGAATGGGTGTAATGTATTTTGATATAACAAGAGGTGGGGAACCAGCATTAAATTTATTTTTTGATGAAGTTTCTTCTGTTTGGTATCATCATATTCAAACCATTTATATAGGTATTATATCTGTCAAGACATAGCCGAATAGCTAAAAGACAAACTAACCTGCTCATAACTTCTGTGTACTAAATTAGCACTTAATTATTCCTAACGAATAGTTTTGTATTTGCTTCTTATTTAATTTAAATGTGCTGACTTAATATTAAGCTAGCACACTTGACTATATATTTTAAAAATTAAGAGATATATTTTTTTTAAGTAGCTATATTAAATTAGCACTAAATTATTTATAGCAGATTTTTTTGAATTGCCCGTAATTTCAACAATTGAAGAGTTATAAATTTTATTTTTGCATACTAAATTAGCACTAAATATGCTTGAATATAGTACACTAATTTTATTATTTATGTATACCACTTTGGTTGTGCTAGCTTAATGGACCTTATTCTCAAACGAAGTATTTGTGCAATCTAATAATGTACGAGCTCAACTGAGATTTTCAAAAGACTGACTGTTGTAAAGGGCGACCGCTATGTTTTGAAGCATTGTCACACATCTGAGCTATCGTGTTCGGTTATCGCTAAATAATAAAGTATCAAGTGGCTTCGATTCCACCAAGAACACGCATTGTGAAGAGAGGAGGAAAATCTACTTATTCTGTGATGTTAAAAACGCTTTTGGCCTTGATGATGGTGAAGTGAGACTTCAAAAGTCAAACAATAATTAGTGCCGGTTCTACGTTGTTATTATACATTCGGATGAATAATGCTTGACTTATAGATTCACTGGTGTTTACCTGTTTATAATAGACAAAGCGTTTTCTGTGTATAGTTCATTTAAGTAACCAGTTGTGTTATGTCACAGGTGGATTGGTATTCCGGAAATTTTATGTTGAATAGTTTATGATAAACTACTGTCAAAATCATGCTTCAAAATATTTGAAATAATATTATGAACTTATATAGTAGTTGATTTGGCACTGACAAGTAACAACAAAATTAAATACGAAACATAACCTAAAAGCATGGGGCTGGCTCAAATTATTATTCAACTCTGTGAAACTGTTCTTTTCAAACTGATGCCTTTCATATCAAACTTTGTCTACCTATATTATCTATGCTCTGTCAAATGTTATTGAAATGTCGATTAAATAAAGTCCCTAGCTTACCTTGCTTATTCAAAGAGACAGTATACTCGCATTTTAGAACTGATCCTTAATGATTAATTTCGTTAGTAGGTTAATGATATTGTAGATTCTCAAATTAAAATCATCTCCACAATGTTATAGACTATTTCATAAGGATAATAACTGATAATCTATTAAAGAAGTTCAATCATCTTGTCAAGACATCCTATTGGTATTACTCTTAGTCAGAAAACGGACCGGGAAAACGAAAAGTTTGATAATATTCAAACCAATTGAATCACTTATATTTTGTAACAACTTCGTAATTTTTACTATATTGTATTTACTTTTATACCATCCCACTAAAACAAAGTCTTATATGCACTCCTAGGTTTAAAATATTCATACCTTCCTTATCCAAATGTATCAAACATTCGCTAACTGACGAAAATTAATCGTTTTGTAGGAGTGGAATCTAGTAGTGAAAGTTTTACTTTTTGTCGACCCCTTGAGGTTAAACGAATGACAACATTAATAAAATGACAAATGTGATTTTTAAGAATAAGCCAAATTTGAGTACCTTTAAAAAAATTGAATGGCACGCTTATTAACCCGCAACTGCAACGTCGAGAATTAAATTATGCAATCGTTGCTGTCAGACGTAAATTTTCGTATTTCCTAACAGCGATTGCGACCAAATTGCAACTACTAACGGTGCTGGCTGAACCAAACAACGAGTGAGCTACAATTAAATTGAATTCAGCATATTCCCACGAATCTTTTTTGTGACTAGCAACCAGTTTACAACGGCAATGCGACCGCAATGCGATAGCAACTGGAAGGCTAATTTTACACAATTCGCGTGCCGATCGGCCTACTAACTTAATAATTCAAGTAATTTATTTTAAATTAAATTTACCAAATGAGGAGTACTCCTATTATCAGTCATTCAGCGAGGATCTTGAGGTGCATTTACCACATCAAGCCAGCAGATAAAAAGATTAATTGCGACTGCAATAGCCTCGCTTTCTAGGAACTAATATGAACAAGAAAAAGAGAATGGATAATATTGATCTCTCTGTAGAAGTTACCACTTTTCATCATCATCATCATGTCATATTTTTCCAGAATTTTAAATTGTTTATATTCATTTTGATGATAAGTGGTTAATACTGTTGCCCTAAAATTTTGTACTTGTTGGCTCATGCGTTGAAGACACTGGCTCATTTGGATCTGGTCGTCGATTTGATTGTTCTCAACGTTAATAGATATAAAGCACACTAGTCAGGAATAGAGGTGTTGAGTTCTCCTTCCATAAGAGTATCCCAAAGAATGCCAAATTATACAGCTAGCCGATAACAGTGTTATAGTCTCACAGAAAAAAAGGTCCTTATCTCACCCTTGAAGGCCTGGAGAAATATTTTTCTCTCAGACTTGTACAATCTATATGAATGGTGGGGTGCGCAACTTTCTCCCATGAGCACTTTTAGAAGGAGTTTTATGGCTGAAAGTTTCACTGGCATAATTTTCACGTTATATATTTATCTACCGTTTTCCAGGATACGATTTTTGCTTCACTTTCCCAAGAGAAAATAACTTCCTTGATTGAAAAAGGATTGATGGATAAGAATTTCCAAAGTGAAAGTATTGGAGGAGAGAAACATCACACATGTTAGAATCGGTATTATTCAATCCAAGCAGCTCTTTCGAATAAAATAGTAAATTTTATACGAATATCTCAAAATTTACGAAGCCTTCTGCATATTTCTGAGAAAGTATTTTCATTCTATCAGGTATTCATAGGTATGAATGAAATATGTGTTTGCTTATCAAAGTTTATTGTAGATGAAGTTCAACGCTTCTTTGAAAATTATTAGGGTTTCTTAGAATGCTTTTAAATTGAAATTAATCTAGGTTTACCAGAAAATATAGTTATTTGGATAGGATACAATACCTAATTCCAGTAATTTTTAGAGCTCCGCATATAAAACAGATATTTTACCGACTTTATTAGTTGTTGCACTACAAAATATGGAATTATATTAATTCAATTGGTGCTGGTAATTTTGAAGTTGTGCCGTTGTAGTTTGTTGTTGTAGGCACCAAGAATTTCTTGTAGGAAATATTTATAAAATCTGAGGCCTACTTCTACTTCAATATTGTCTTCTCAAATTTTCGATTTTCGAAATAAAATCCCCCTTCACTCCCTTTGGAAGAAGTTTTTGAAGGTGTAGGAAATGTTAAATGTCGATTTTCTTTTTCATAAGTATTAATAACCCACAATCTAGTAAAAAACAAATCATGAATATTGAAGTACGCGTACAAACAGTCGGTTTAGTTCTTCGGACAAAATAAACCCTTATGTTGTAGCCATTGATCATAGAACAATATATTTAGCAGCTTATAAAAATTAGAAGATGAACATAACCACGTCCCTAAAGCTAGCAGAGCAAAGTGAGCAAAATCCAAAATACATATTTGGTGCTTGTGGAGCTAATTAAGTGCTGTATTCCGAAATTAATTGATGTATTTTTTTGGAAAATGGCTGCATTGCTAGCTTTAGATCTGAAACTAGCAGAGAAACCTTTAAAAACCAACATTTTTGGGAATTTCCTTTTTAGAGCTTGTAATGTTAATTAAGAGCTGTATTCCAAAATCAATTGCCCTTATAATTTTACGGAAAATTACTGCTTTTCTTTTAAAAATCAGACTTTTTGAGAAAATCTTTTCTGTTGCTTGTAGAGTTAATCAAGTGCTAAAAAATTGTTGTATTCCAAAATTAATTACTTTTATAGTTTTTAATAAAATAGCTGCTTTGCTAGCTTTAGACCTAAAGCTAACAGAGCAAACTTTAAAAATCAACTTTTTTTGAGAACTCCTCTATTTATTCTTCTAGGGCTAATTAATTGCTAATTAAAAGCTGTATTCCGAAATTAATTCATCTTATAATTTTTCGTTTTTTTTAAATCAATTCTTCTGAAAAAATCTTATTTGGTGCTTGTTGTGCTAATTATGTGCTAAATAATTGTTTGTTTCCGAAATTAATTGCTCTTATAGTTTTTTGAAAAATGGCTGGTATGCTAGCTTTAGATCTAAAGCTAGCAGAGCAAACTTTAAAAATCAACTTTTTTGAAAACTTCTTTCTAGTTTCTATAAGCTAATTTTAATTAGGCTAATTAGGTGCTAATTAAGTGATGTATTCCTAAATAACTTGCTTTTATAGTTTCTCGGACGTTGGCAGCTTTACTTTTAAAAATTAAAATCTAAAGCTGGCAGAGCACACTTTAAAAATCAACTTTTTGAGAACTTCTTTTTTTGTTCTTGTTGAAAATCCTATTTAGTGCTTGTAGAGTTAATTAGGTGCTGAGTAATTGTTGTATTCCGTAATTATTTGCTCTTATAGTTTTTCAAAAATATGTCCTATTTGCTAGCTTTAGAAAGCTAGCACAGCACCCTTTTAGAATCAACATTTTTGAGAAAATCTTATTTAGTGCTTATTATTAATTTATAATATAGTTTTTAGAAAATGGCAAAGTGTGTCGCTCTCAGAGCTAAAACATGTAATCTATGCACCAGTACATTAAATATAATAATAACTTTTATTTCAGGTAATTTATGTAAAAAATTCATTAAAATACACCTATTTCTTATTTTAATTAATTAATTGCTGTATCCCAAAACAAATTGCTATAATTTCTATAACATTTCAACCAATATAATTATATCAGTAAGAAAAATACTTAACGACGTTTTTAGTAACGAACTTAGCCACAGGTAAACCTATCTTAATATCATATAATCTTGAATAGCAATCGAAAACAGTCCGGCCCAACAAAAAATAAGTTTTTTCCCTTAGCTTTCCAGTATCAGAAATGTACATTTCTTATTGGGTGATACAACAAATTTAAAACCATTGGAATCACAAATTTAATCTGGAATTAAAAATGGATTACATAAAATTATGTAGATATGTAGGTAAATCATCCTAAAGAAATCTACTTGATAGTCTTTCAAGTTTCCGGTTGTACCTTTAAAACTATAAATATCCCCACAATAGCAAAATTGTCCTTTTTGTTGTCTAAAAAAAACGTTCTGAAAAACAGCAAACAGCAAAGCAGTCATTTTTCGAAAAACTATAAAAGCAATAATTTTCGGAATACAAAACTTAATTAGCACTTAGTACAAGAACTTAAAAAAGAAGTTCTCAAAAAAGATGATTTTTAAATTTTGCTCTGCTACCTTTAGATCTAAAGCTAGCAATGCAGACTTTTTTCAAAAAACTACAAGAGCAATTAATTTCGGAATGCAACAATTATTTAGCAGTTAATTAGTTCTACAAGCATCATATAAGATTTTCTCAAAAGGGTTGATTTTTAAGAGAAAAGCAGTCATTTTCCGATAAATTATAAGACAAATTAATTTCGGAATACAGCACTTAATTAGCACTTAATTATCTCTTCAATTTAAAGAAAGAAGTTCTCAAAAAATTTCAGTTTTCAAGTTTGCTCTGCCTTAGATCTAAAGCTAGCAAAGCAGCCATTTTTCAAGAAACCATAAGAGCAATTAATTTCGGAATACAACAAATATTACCTAAGCACTTAATTAGCTCTATAAGCACCGAATAAGATTTTCTCAAAAAGTTGATTTTTCAAGGAAAAGCATTCTCCGAAAATTTTTAGAGCAATTCATTTTGGAATACAGCACTTTATTAGCACTTAATTATTCCTACAAGCACTGAAAAAGACATTCTCAAAAATGTTGATTTTCAAAGATTTTTCTGTTAGCTTTAGATCTAAAGCTAGCAAAGCATCCATTTTCCAAAAAACTACAGGAGCAATTAATTTCGGAATACAACACTTAATTAGCTCTACAAGCACCAAATATGTATTTTTGATTCTGATCACTTTACTCTGCTAGCTTTAGGGAGGTAAGATAACCAATCGTTGCTGTAAGGATTCTCGACAATTGCTGTCAGCATTTTTTTAGGTACCAAGATCTTATAATAGTGGGTTTTTGACATATACTAGCTTTTTGACCTTCCCTATTTATGCAAAAAATATTAATAAATTATATTTTATTGAAAAACAGTTTTTTCTCTATAGTCCTCACGAGGGGTGATCCAAAAAACGCATTCGAAGTTTGCCATATAGAATGAGGGTATATTTATTTACTTGAAAAATCTGAAATTGCACAATATTGTAACATCACTTTTTTGGTGTAGAAATATTTCAGTGAGCAACAATGAAAGAAATGCACTATCCTGCAACTAATATAATAATCATAAGAAATATTTAAAATGTCTATATGTCTATGCAAATATTTTTGTACTTTACTTTGCTTACCTTAAGAATATTTTCAATAGAATCAAGTGAACTCATAGGTAATTTCCGGACTGTTCATCTGTTTTTATTTTAGTTCTTTTGAATTATTTGATAATTCTTATTCTAGAAGCTCAAAAAATTGCTGCAGTAGCAAATCTTGTCTAAATACTCTGCAACTGTCAAAGGTGAATTTTAAATGAAATGGAGGATCTTTCAAATATTATAATACAACAACTCCTGCTTCCTCCACATGTACAATAAGTGAGAAAAGTAAATCAATGATAATATAACTGAAATTGCCATGATAAATAATGATCCAAATAATTATTTAATCTACGACTATTATAAACTCATTTCTTATATTATACTTTCAATTTTAATGAATATCAATTTCGAATCATAAGAAGGTTCCTGATTTATACAATTTAAGATTGTACATAACTGATATTTCTTGTATATTCAAATAATTGTGTACAATAAATAATAGAATTAATGAATCAATGCCTTTATATTATCCACAGTCAATTTTGGCTTCAAATAAGTTTCTACTCTACTTCTTACAGAATTTCGTCTTGCACGTTTTCTACTTGATCCTTGTTACGGATACCATTCATCTTAAAATGTTAGTAGGATATCTTCCCTTTAATTACATCCGCTTCAATTTGAGCGACGGGAATTGTATCGACAGCATTGTTAGTGCGCTACGTCGAATCATATCCTCGAATTTCCAAGAATCATTCTCCTCAAACAATGATCCCGGCCTCAGTTACCTTTAAACGTAAGTCAAACTCCATCCAAGTAGTTAGTAGAAAGTTAGTAGTAGCACAGTTCTCTCTGTTCTGCTAACGTATATAAAATAATGCATGAAAGCTGATTCAGATCATATTAAATGGATTCATGGAAGCAGGTATGTAAATGTGAATATTTCACAACATTTTTTCATGGAGAACTGAGAACATCAGCTTTTTTTTTCAGTAAAGTCTGCATCTCAATATATTTTTAAATAGAATTTCCTAGAAAGAGAGTAAACCGCTCTTCTTCATATCAAAGTAAATTGAAAACCTATGGAAAATATAATACATTCGAAGACTCTCTTATGTCCTGATGTGTTTCGGAACCAATATTTTTCACAGAATTTGCAATAAGATATTAAGTAGTTTGAGCTGAAGGTTTGTAAAGAGTCGAATATCTAACAAACGTGATAAGGCCACGAGCCTGGATATATTTCAAATTGATATGTATTTTTTTATCAAATTTAAACTGTAAGCAACATAAAATCAGTGTTGTAACGATATAAATCAGAATGTTAGTACTTTTGTAAATGAAAGCATTTTATTGCTGTGTTCCACTCTATGTCTGTAAAATACTCTATGGATATGTATTTAAAGGACTTTGCAGGAAATCTTTTTGAAATTATTCAACCAAATTTGCTCGGTGTGAAGTTACCAAACGAGCATTGGGCGACAATTCTAGATCGAGATGCCCTATTGATATTTCTAAGGATTGAAGAAAGTATGGAAGCATCTGTACTTCTTTCATTTGATCCAAAGATGCGAGGCAACCTATATCATCATGAAGATTTATTAATCTGGATGAATTGCGATATTCCGAATTCGATCCAAGATGTTGAAGAAATTTTGGAAATAGTGAATAACTGCCTTATTCCTACTCAAGGGCATATACGTTCTTGCTCCTACTGCTCGCCGGCCGTCCGCTACAGAAGGATGTGCTGCGTGATTTTGCGCAACGCCCCGAAATGACATACGATAAACCTCCGTTTTTTGTGCCACTCACACTACTCGTGTTACTCGTCCTCACTTTATAAGTTCTTGTAACTGAGATTTGGCATGGTATTAGCGACAGCTCACAGTCGCCACATCAAAGTCTATGTAAAGACTTTCGTCACATAACATTTTAGGTGTTATATGACAGTCGCCTACAAACGTCATGGAATATTACTGCTCATAATTATAAAATGTACTAACATAATTATATTTTTCAATCTTAATTTAAATTATTCAATTCCATATGTACGGCACAATAAGTTTTGCATGCTTAAGCTGAGAAACAGTAATGTCGATAGGGTCTGTATTTCTTTAATTCGAAGTACTCCTTTGGCAACTAAACAAACACGATGGTGTATTTATCCATATGTATAGCGTATCTTGACACCTTACCTTTGAAGAAAGAATAAATTCAACAATTTGGTTGTTTTGAAATACATCGACACAACAATATATTATTTATAATATTCCTATGTACTAGTATGAAAAATCATTGTCAATTACAATTTGAGAGGTACTATTTGAACAATACAGTAATAGTTAGCAAACAATTGCATGTTTGACAAAACAGTAGTTTACCTATCCACAGAAAATGTTGACTGAATATATATGGTTTTCATTTGCATAGATATGATGCCGTTACTCTGCTGAAGCATCTAACTTTGTTTCATGAAAATATAACATAATGCAAAACTCGTTTGTGTACTACATGACAAGATATTTGAATATGATAATGATTTTTCGTTAGTTTTTACCTCAGAAAAAACTCGATTATTTTATGAATCTATGAATATACATATTCTTTCTTATAATGCATGTATGTAAATCTCTGTTGGCAGGAAAATTCAGAATGTAATTGGATTCCATCTTATTGCACAAAATATATTGTCCTATTAGAAAATCAACTTCTGAAATGTAAATTTTAAAATATATATCAAGATAATTATGTATTACTTGTTTGTTATGTAAGATAAAACATGGAGATTTGAATTGGGTACCCTTTCGAAATTGTTTATATAAGTTAGAGTGAGAATGCCTAATACAATTTTATTATTCCAAAAACCAATGCTATAGACGGTTCAGAAGTATATCAAAAAAAATACAGAATAATGATTGCGAGAATGCATATTGTTTATAGTGAGACTAACTAATTCCACCAATATATTTTCTCAGAAAATAAGACTTAAAATTTCAATAATGTATGTGTAGGCTCTGGTGTAAAATCTGTCGTAACTAAATACCTATAAAAATTTCGTTTATCCACTCTTACGACTCAAATGAATTCGATCGAATATAAAAATCATCAAGTGACCAATAGTTTTTTTCAATGTGTCAAAAGAAACAACAATGGGCATACTCAATTTTGACGTAGGAGGAATCATTTCGCCGAATATGTATAAAAAGTTAGATTTAAGCAAAACTTTGTTTCCAGCCTTTTCTCAGACATAAGCAATATAGCATAAATCAAAGAGCTTTAAGCAGAATATTTTGTCTTGAGCGAAATACGTTGTCCAGCTATTGCCCACAAACAGTGAGTCACATGCTAACAGTATGTCTACCCTACAAACCAAAATAGAAAGCAAAAATTGGTCAATTCTTTCCAGAGATAATCTTGGCTCAGACAGACAGGCCAATGGCTGAGAATATATTTTTTGGACTCAGGGACATCTGAAACGTGAATATCAGTTGAAAACCGGACACCGAAAATCTTAGAGACGATTACAATAATTTCCTTATGAGCCTTGAACACACTTCAACATGTTCGTGAACCAGATTCCTCAACTTAGTTGATCCATAGGACATCATCAACACACGTATTTAAATAGTAAATTTGGTTGATGAACATTGCCTTGTTCTCTGGAATGTACCCGATGGCACGAGTTCGGGTAAATTCGGGTGTCAAGTTGAGGCATATAATCATCTGTGTATATGGGCAACATTAGCGTATCGGTAGAAAAGTAAAAATTTGAGAAATTAATATCTTATCATGCACTAGAAGACAACTCTTTAAATAATTACTTTATATAATCAAAATCCAAAATTACCGATTATATGAGTAAAAAAAATTAATTACTCTTTAAAAAGTTTGCAATTTGTTTTTGTGCCGTTGTGTTCTTCCATGCTCAGTTCTACTTTAAATTTAATCGTTAACTTGTTAATTTTTTGCTAAATTACTTCTCTACTTAATGAATTAGGTTGGGAGTACTAATTCTAAAAGATAGGAGACCCCTATTCGCTCTCAATCCCCTCATGACACTATTTAGACTCCCTAAGGAATTTAATAGCGCTGTGATTTCTAATGAGAATTAAGAATCTGAATAATTTTTATTTTCACTTGAAAACATTTTCCTAACTTCTAAATTGCTTGCGAAGTGAACATAATTTGACAAGTTTAAATAAACTCTTTACATGGTTAAGAAATAACCTATATATTTAAAGTCGAATGTTCGTTATTAAATCTATGACAAGCTTGTAACTTTATGACAAGCATTTTAATTTTTGTAATTATCTCATAAATTCATTCCACTGTACTGACCAGTCCAAGATGACGTCACCAATTGAAAACAGACACCACTTGCATATCAAAATGAAACCAGTAGGTTCACTGTCTAGAAGTTGGTTGATCAAAAGCTGATATTTATTTTTGTGTTACCTACCTATTGAGATTTACGCGTGCAATCATAGAACAACATATCTCCGATTGATGACGTCATTCGTTGGATTGAATTTAGAAATACTGGTCTTATGTAGTTCCTATTTGGGAAACAAAGCGAATGGAAAGAGGCAAACTAATGAAATTTTCAACTCACTACTTCTAATTTTTGGAACGAAAAAAGATATCGATATGCGCTTTTGATTTTTTTATTACAAATTTAATTTACTTTTCGTTTTTGATGAAATAATTGTAGTATTCCATGTAAAATTTCCAAAAAATATAAAATAAACAAAACTTTCTAAAAGTGACCTCTACCGTGAGCAGAAAAACCCAATATGGCAAGATTATTTCCTTACTTAATCAGCAAAGCTTCCTTTCTCAAAACAAGATATATTATGCTAAACTCTGTTAAGGCAAACCAGAATTAAATTCCTTTTAATCAGTAAAACTTCATTCTTCCCTACTGCCCTTCACGTCCTAGAATAAAAAGTGAAAGATAATAATGCATTTTTATACACGACCGTAACTATTACGTCCCCTAGCGGTATAGTTAGGAAGTTGAAAATAATTTCAAGCAATTTCCCTATCGTTCTACGACTATTATTTTCTGAGATATGCTAACTGTCCATCCTTATTGAACAACCCTGTATCTTTATATATATAAAGATAATAATGCATTTTTATACACGACCGTAACTATTGCGCCCCCTAGCGGTATAGTTAGGAAGTTGAAAATAATTTCAAGCAATTTCCCTATCGTTCTACTACTATTATTTTCTGAGATATGCTAACTGTCCATCCTTATTGAACAACCCTGTATCTTTATATATAATTAAAATGGGTTTTATTCAAATTTTATCCAAAACTGTCTAAAATGTATGTGACGCGTATGAACTAAAGATTGCGTTGCCTTCGGACACACGAGGAGCGTCCTATCATGGTATTGAAGGAGATAAGCTTGAAATACTGATGTCGCAGGTTAGATCGACAAACGTAGTAGAGAATTTCATGATAATGAGATGCGATGAGAAGTATAGCGTGATGTAGGTACCTAGCTCAAGAATGATTACAGGGAAACCCCAGCATTCGTGAAACAAACTGAATTTATGTTGTTTTTGTATCTATAGGCGAATCCAGCCAAGTGTTCGCCCTCTGCAGGTAAAAGTGCCAACTGAGAACAGATAGGTAATCGTTTGTTTACATTCGTATTCGTTAACGAGTGAATTTCACTCATCATGCCGAAAAAAACTGTTTTTAATACAAATTTTGGTGTAATATAATTGTCAGAGCAGAAAAATAAGTACAGGACAATCCATTTTCATCGTTTTCCCAATAAAGGAACAGGATTTGTCTATACTGAGAATAATTTTGGAGTGGTCGAGAAAGTGGATAGAATGTTAGCTTAGGAAACAGTTTTATTAAAGTAATTAACTCATTTTTTTTATTTTCCTTAATGTATAGAGTTCATATTCAGTATCTATGTATTATGGCTCAAAATTAGTAACTTACTTGCTCTGTTCAGAAAATTTACGAAACATCTCATATGGAGTCACTGTAGGTACTGCTTATCTGATTTTTTTTAATATAACTGTTTTCTCAGATAAAAATACTTGCACTTTTAAGGAAATACGATAAACATCTTATATTGTATTTCTTTAGATTTTGCTCTACATTTTTATTTATATTGATTCAGTCAGCTTTAAAATATCTCTAGTGAAAGCGGTTCAGTATGACTATGAAAGAATCCATAGAACATTGAACTTGATTTTTGATTTTGAACGAAGAATAAAAACACACCTGTTTTGAAACTGGTCGTTTATTATCATTTACACGGAAATATATAAACTGCAGGTATGGCAAGTCATTTAAATTTTATTTATATCACCACCTATTATAGATTTTCAGTTAAGATACCTACTCATTTTTGAAAATTGTATTCTATCAGAGATAATTACTATTGGTGGAAATTCATGGGGGAAGCATCCAAATATCAAAATAAGATACATAAACATAAAAACACTTCTTGTATCTCCGCTTCCATGATACCAGCAACTATAACTGCAAGATAAGCAAAATTTACGTGTACATACTTCTTTCGCTTTGTAATTTTAATGAATGATTGTACTTTTTTATTATTGAATCCTTGTATTACAATAACCAACCACTATTTTCATTCCAAAACACAATAATTGTCCTCAAACACAGATCAAACAACTCACACTAACTTTCTCTCATAAAGATTACATAGAATCAGCTGTTCTTTCCGATAAACATTACCTATCTACAGTGGCGCCCTCCCACGTGGTGTGGTAATTGGATTCGCCAATTAAGCATAGATTATGTCAAATGCCAGTTTCCAATAAGATCAACTGTCTCTTGTCAATTACGCACTACTGGCTAGCAGTAGCAGTTGCCAGTAAACAATTATACATCAAAGGGCTCCGGTACCATGTATTGAATGAGATTGACTAGCATCGATACTGGCCTAATATAGTGTAAAGTGTAAGTATAGTTTACACGTATACTGTAGGTACTTTGACTTGTGTTTGGCACATGTCATGGGCCGGATAATGTGTTGCCATATAACATATATATATGACATATAACCATATGTCCATACATATGGCACGCCAACGATACGATTATCTAATTTAATGCTTCCCTTATTCAAAGACAAACTACTCTGATATGATTGTGAACTTGTGAAGAACAATAATGTTGTTTTGAGCCACGTTGCAAAAGCGGTTTTCCGGACTTCAAGATGTGTTCAACCCGTAAAAGATCCATTTTCGCTTTCGCACGTAAAGTAGGTGAAAAAATAATTTTCTTATAGATACTTCTTCTTTGAAGTCGAAACCCATTGAGCTTTTTTTAATGTGCTTTTTTCTATTTTTATACATAATATTTTCGATTTTCAACAACAAATTTGTATTTGAGTACTTTTTCATGGACCAATTATTTACATTTTAAGGGACTTTTTTTCGATGAAATTGGATAATTTACTCTGACACAGAATATTGATGCTTCTAAAGTCAAACAAGAAATGTTCACGGCTATGCATGATTTATAATACAAGTAACTCATTCATTCTGACGATAAATGCCCACATTTCCATTTATTCATGTAAATGAATATTCATCCGTCTTGGGGTAATTAGTTAAACCTAAGGAAAGTGCGTGTCCGAGGAACCGTCGACCAAGCCTAGTTAAAATTCTCGATAAAAATAATGGCACAATTAATAAAACTTTTTAATTGAGTTTCAACAAGCTCCCTTCATGAAAATTAAGAGAGCCATTCTCCTCACGTCAACTACAATCAAGCAGTCCAGATTAATCACTGAAGCCGATTCTACCAATGAACAAATTGTCAGAATTATATACAAGGAAACCACTAGCAATATCTATCTGTCTTTAATGACCAATGTTAATATGCAGAAGTTATTCAGGTTATTTTCTAATGTAAATTATTTTTCAACATCATGAAAACTACAAACATCTCAAATATTATTAGTTGTCTTATTCCAACTATTTACCATAGTCATAGTAACTGAGTGTCAGATATTACGGCGGTGTTCCGGTAATTTTTGTCTCCATCCATTGAGAACTTTTCATTTTTTTAACCATCGCAAGTACTTTACCTCTCCCATAGTCACTAGTTACTGGAATGATGAACTGTATCATCAGGAGACCCGCATTCTATCATCTTCTATGTCTATAAAATTAAGTTATTGTATTTCATAACGAAAAATGGTTAAGTAAAATAAAATTGAAAATATAGTACGAAATTCACTTCTCCTTAATATTCCATCAAGTTATATTTTTCAACTAAAATGGAAAATAAAGGACGTTTTTGTTTCTTTATTCTCAAGCACAATACTTAAATACATCATTATGTACTTATGCAAAGTATGTCAAGCACAGCTTCGTTGAGTTATTGGATTTTAAAGGAAAAATATCTAGAGGTGTTAAATCGAATGATCGAGTTCAACTATGACTTCACTTCTTCAGTCGAATTTTTGAGTGAATAATAAATTCTTATCATAATTTGTATCTAAGAAACGCGTTTGATGTGATCAACATTGACTGATTTATACAAATCTGGTATGCGAGATAGAGAACAAAAAAAACATATAAAACATTGAAGTTTCGTTTCAGTTACCAGAGGCGTCCCTCAGGAAAGCAAACTAGGACCCCATTTATTTTTTTATCTCTTTTATAGTCTCTTGCAGGAATTTTGTTATCATTATGTTGCAGCATTCGCTGATAAAGTGTTACAACTTCAAATGGCAGTCTGGATATTTGATCTCAAATATCATCTAGTGCGTTTAACAAAATGATTAACTTCTGCAAAATGAAGAGACTCGGGTTAAATTAAGTTAAAAACCATGGTACTTTTATCCGACTTTTCTGCTGCCCATTTTAAAGGAGATGTGTCTAAAATACATATTTTTACAAAAAATTGGACCGGCGCTATTAGTTGGTGCACTGGAAAATACAAAATAACATTAATACTTTCGGTGCTGTTACTTTTGAAGTTGTGCAAATGCAGATAGATTGATAACTTTTGGCACCAACTTCACAAGTACCAGCACCAATAGAATTAATATTATTTTGTATTCTCCAGTGCACCAACTAATAAAGTCGGTCCAATTTTTTGTAAAAAATGTTTATTTCACACTTTTGAGTGTAATGTTAGTCACGAAAATCGTTGAACGTTCACTAATACCAATGAAGTTAGTACTATCCTATTATCCACGTATATTATTTGCTTGTAGTTCTTATTATTGAGATCTCAAAACATCGCTGCGGAAGCACGCATATGTATTTTAGATGTTACCGTTTTACCACCGCTGTAACTCGAACACCGTAACACTAAGGAGAAAATGTGCATTGTAAATATTGCTACAAATAATTAGGTCTTTCATGTACTACCCACAGATTTTCAATTTTCGTTCGAAATCGCCCTCTCCACATAGCAAAATAATTACACATACTTGAGAATTCAACATGCCTTTAACTCGAAAATCATAACTCTTTTCGAAAAAATGTTCAATTTAAACGTTTCCGGATATTATCCTATCTTCAATTATACCACCTCAGATCTCAGATCGATTTTCGGGTTTCGTAGGAAGATTTCGTATTTGCGTATTTATGAATATGGGACCATTTTTCAGGCCTCCTATTTCAATTGAGCTAGAAATTATCAAAATCAGAGTACAATTACTATATGAGACGCGAAAACCGAATGATGATTAGTATGTACATGGCTAATTTGTTACGATTTTGCACGTCTCCTGATATTAAATTAATAGACACCTTTAATAAATTAGATGGTGAATTTTCGGTATAGTTGGAGCAGATAATAAAATTAGGATGTTATAAGACCTTATTTTATCTCCACTATCAGAATGAATATTCAAATGACTGATCAAACCATTTCCATGGTAGGGCAAATATACTCCGTTCACTTTGCATAGAATATGGCTCCGAGTCAACGAATAGAATCTCAATTTAGAGGATAGTAATACTCATACTACAACGACCTTATGATCATCTTTTGCTTTAAAAAAATTTAGATATCTCCTGAAATCTTTCCGCTCCAAGTACCTGTATTTTCCTAAACATTTGATATTCAAGAAATATGTAACTATATATATGGAATTCAGCCCCCTCTCATGTCGTAGTAGTTGACAGGCAATTATTATTGCAGAAGTGTACTCATGCAATATTTCCTTAACTCCTAATTGAAGTGCCTCTTCAAAAGTTTTATTACAGGGAATAGGTACCTACATCTGGAACAAGTCAACTCAAAGTCTGTAAACTCTGGAATAATTAGTTGAAGTTTGAAATGCCATTGCGTGCAGATTTGTTTGGCTAAGATTTATTGTCGAGCCTTTTGACAAATTTCAGTTTGATTGCACTTGTAAGAATCATCAAGTGAACTTATTTTCTCGATCATTATGTTGATAATTTAAATGAAATACTTTGTGTCTAGCTGGAAGCTATTTCTTTAGAATGATATTCTAATTTATCCGTCGGGTCCAGAAATTAAAAGAATTTACGCACTGAGTCAAATTTGGATCAAATTAAGGTCATATTTTATGAAAGGTGAGAGAACTGTCAGGTGCTATAATTTCAACCGTCGGTTTATAATAGAAAAAATCACGATTAACCCTCAGTTTCATTCTTTGGTCAACCGAACATTGTTAAAACGGCCCATTTTCCCCTCAAACTCCAAAAATAGCGAAGTAGAAGATCCAAAAAAGATTGGGGTTATTGAAGGTTGCAGGAAAATTAATCATTATATCATTACCACAAACTACAAACAAAACAGAATCAGTGCAAAATATCATAAAGCTTCATAAGGAAAACGCTACAATAGGTCTACGATTGCAACGGTAACTTGACTCAATGATAAAATTGACGTCCACCTATCATAGGGTCGTGAGTTCAAGTCCCTTTCATATTAACACTTATTTTTTAAAAAATATGATGAAGATATGAGATGAATATTTTTTACAAAAAATTGGACCGACATTATTAGTGCACTGAAACGTATAAAATAATATTAATTCTATTGGATTTGAAGTTGTGCAGTTGCAGGTAGATTGATAACTTTTGGCACCAACTTCACAAGTACAATTTTTTTTGTAAAAAAAATTTATTTCACACTTTTGAGTGTAACATTAGTCACGAAAATCGTTGAACGTTCACTAATACCAATGAAAATAGTACTTATCCTATTACCCACGTATATTCCTTGCTTGTAATTGTTATTATTGAGATCTCAGAACATCGCTGCGGAAATACGCTTGAATATTTTAGTTGTTACCATTTTAACACCGATTTTACTCGAAAACCGTAACTCTAAGGGAAAAATGTTCATTATAAATGTTGCTACAAATAATTATGTTCTTCATGTACTGCCCACAGATTTTCAATTTTCGACAGAAACGCCCACTCCACATTGCACATTTGAGAATTTAACATGCGTCTATCTCGAAAACCGTTATTCTTTTGAAGAAATGTTCAATTTAAACGTTTCCGGATATTGTCCTATCTTTAATTATACCACCTCAGATTTTCAATTTTCCAGAAAATTTACCCACTCCACCTCCTTCGAGGGATGGAGATGTAGGATTCCCGTTTTTATGAATATGGGACCATTTCTCAAGACTTCTCCTTCAAATGAATCAAAAATCATCAAAATCGGAGTACGATTACTATATGAAAGGCGAGCAAAAAAAAGCACACAGACGAATTGCATACCTCCTCCGTTTGGGGTTCGTCGGTTAAAAATACAATAACTGTCGAAACTCAAACACATTACCTTGAGTTTACTAAGCCATACCTTAATAAAAATGCATGGTACCCTTGGAGTATGGGTTCTACTCGCACTTACCACATTCTTTAATACGTATCGACTTTTCTACGACATTACTTGTATGTCATTATTCTGAGAGATAAAATAAATTTGTGATTCTATAAGGATAAAATAGTGTTATTATCTCAGCCCTTGGTATTTATAGTTTTGAACTTTCCAAAGTTATTTTCTATGTTTCATTCTAATGTTACGATTCCTATTTTAAATGACTTAAATATACCTATCGATTGTGTTGACCTTGGCTATAAATAATCTTTCAGGAAAATAATAGTCCGGAACAATTGTTATGAAAATAAAAATCATATGACTTCCAATTACCTAAACTGGTACATACAATACGCAATAAATAATGGATAAACTGAAAGAAGATTTATTTAAAGTCAGTTAGGTACAATATCTCTTCAAGGTAACGGGGTGGGTAGATAGGTGTATTTAAGATCACTTTGAGGAATATTATTGATCGTATCGAGATAAAGTCATTGCTATAATAATAATAATTTCCTTATGGCATAACATTTTCTCAGCTCCTTCAAAGATAATAGGTATTGGTTCTATACCTCTATTTCCAAAAGTAATAAGAGGTATTATTCTACAAAAAGTTATAGGCATAATATAATAAAAATATTAAAAGCATTGCTTTAGAAATCTTTGAAAAAAATATTCTACAGTGGCGGATAATGCTATATAAAACAGAGTTATCAACAATATCCTTTTGGAATTGGGATATAAGAAAGTAGCTTCTTGATGATGATATTAGTGAAGCCTCTTGTAAAGATATGGATAATTTGTTTCAAGAAAGAATTTTTGTACTTAAATAAATTTTATCTCTCTTGCTAAATAAACATTTCGTTGTGTTTCAAAAATCTAGGTCTCCTTGTTTCATCAATTTCACATTAATGAAATAATTCTTACTTTTTAATTACTGCCGACGAACTAAATTCTGCTATAGGTATAGTTGAGAATCGAGATTATTTCAACATACAAACCGATCTCCAAAGTCCCTAAGCTCAATATAAATCTATAAAACAAGTTAAATTTTAAAAAAAAAAATTAAAAATATTTTTTATTGGACATTTAAGATTTAAATCGTACCGATGAGTACCTACTATTGCTATCCTTTTCTCGATTTTAATTATACTTATGTATATGTGTTTGCCAGCAACAGCAATTCCATAACAAATTACTGTTTGTCTACCACAACACAAAATTAAACTTCAAATTAACAATAACGTATGACGTCTGACAATTGCGACATAACCATAGACGATCTTCCAGAAAGTACCTATATACCAGAGAACGAGACGTATATATACGCTCCATGCTTGTGCGTAATTCCAGTGACGGATCCCATTGTGGTTCCATGTCGACAAAATAATGATCTTGGTTGAATGAGATTGAATGAGATATTTATAATTACCAATATTGGATCACACTTTGAGCTTAACAGGTGGCGAGATATCTGCGATCTAAGTACGAATTCGAAATTTCAAGTCTCTAGACCGTATGGGGCCTGAGAAATCGCTGCGGAGTCCATTGATACAAGAACCGAAAGTAATAAAAACTATTTAATAACAAAGACATATTACGTAAATTAAATCCCTAACTATATAAAGAGTATCAATTTTGAATCTAATGAAAATAAATTGATCATCAAATGACAAAATTTCATTTCCGTCAGGGACTATGTTTTGTGTACATTTTTTTAAATTTACATTTCCTATATCTTAGCACAAATAAACTTAAATAAAATTAATTTCTAGAAAATGTACCCGCTATATTAATTTAGATATATTTACAGAGAGTCCATTAAAATAGCAATAAAACACATTATGTTAGCTTGTCACTCAGTTGAAAATTATATAATTATAGCCCCTCAACATTTTATGGAATTTGGTATCATGCCTTTACTTGATTTAGGCAATTTGAGGATTCTACTTTACCTTTTCAAATATTCGTCAGATCTATTGCCACCTAGAAAAGGTAATCGAACTATAGGAATGTTATACTGATAACAATAATTTCATAATTCTGTCATGCCATTGTTGCCGTTAAAACGACTCATGAACGATTGGAGTTAATTATATTTAAATATAAATAGGTACATTCAATTCCAAAAACGATTTAGTAATTATTTTCAAAAATAATGATTTAGCAGGCCAAATAATCGACTCCCGGCTTTAATTAGGTATTGACGTTATACTTTACATTGCGGGCAAAACTGGTTATCTTCTAGGCCTGTAGCAGTCGTATTCCCTCACACAAAGTCGATAAATGTTCAACATATACAGTCAATAAATATTTTTTACAAAAAATTGGACCGACGCTATTAGTTGGTGCAATGAAAAGTATAAAATAATATTAATTCTGTTGGTGCTGTTACTTGATAACTTTTGGCACCAACTTCACAAGTACCACCTCCAACAGAATTAATATTATTTTATACTTTTCAGTGCACCAACTAATAACGTCGGTCCAATTTTTTGTAAAAAATATTTATTTCACACTTTTGAGTGTAACATTAGTCCCGAAAATCGTTGAATGTTCACTATACCATATCAATGAAGATAGTACTTATCCTATTACCCACGTATATTCCTTGCTTGTAGTTGTTATTATAGAGATCTCAGAACATCGCTGCGGAAATACGCTTGAATATTTTAGTTGTTACCATTTTAACACCGATTTAACTCGAAAACCGTAACTCTAAGGAAAAAATGTTCATTATAAATGTTGCTACAAATAATTATATCTTTCATGTAGTATCGAAAAATTTTCAATTTTCGAAAGAAATTGTCCTCTCCACATAGCAAAAATTACATATTTAACATGCGTCTATCTCGAAAACCGTAGCACTTTTGAAAAAATGTTGAATTTAAACGTTTCCGGATACTATCCTGTCTTTAATTATACCAACTCAGATTTTCGATTTTCGAGAAAATTAGCCCCCACCACCTCTTCGGGGGCAGTTTTCGGAGGGAAGGAGATTTCGGATTTGCGTTTTTATGAATATGGGACCATTTCACAATCCCCTTCTTTCAAATGAATCCAAAATCGGAGCAGGTTTACAATATAAAAGGCGCGCATGAACCAAAAAAAAAAATAATAAAGCAGACAGTCGAATTGTATACCTCCTCCTTTCGGGGTTCGTCGGTCAAAAATAGAATGGAGGTTTATAACCCTGTTATAAGGCGATGCTCGAAAAACCGTAATTATAAACTTTTATTAGCATTATAATGCTCTTATAGCGATATTATAAATTGAAGAAGGTTCGAAGTAATATATTATATTATAACCTTCAACGGGTAAAACATGGATGTCTTCATCTGATTGATAATTGACTGCACCTCAAGATTATATATTTTAAATCACATTGTTGAAACTTCTTGATAGAATTTCTGACAAATATAATTTCTAAGGCCTAATCACACAGACTTTATCTTTTTGTCTTAGGATGTACCAAAATGGAGGACAGCTTTATTGAGCCTGCCCAGGGAACTGAAAGACATCGACAACATTCATGTCTTCAAAAAACGAATAAAACATTATATAATCGCAAACCCCAGCAATATTTTCAGTAACTTGCTGGAAAATGTAGTTCTCTGTCTACACCCGCAAATAGTTAATTCTGTTTATGATAGTCTTGTGTAGATATATGCTCTAAATGAGTATGTAATATATATTATATAGTGCATTATTCCATGTACATTGTCCATCCCTTTTACATTAATTTTAAAAGTTCTACAATTAAGTTTTAAGTTAATTTTCTTATCCCTGCTATCACACCTACCACATGTACCTATTATAATTTTATCATATTAATTCTGTTATGTATTCGTATGAGTTTCTATTTTTTCTTTATTTCTACGGTTCTTAAACTTGAAACAAGTGTTCAGTCACTTATCTATAGACCCTTATTCACATGATATTTTTGATCTTATATTCTATAATACCGAATTGTATCTTTTTACTGTGAATATACAGTTATTGTAGGTTTATGGGCGTCTTAAGTAATGAGCAAGTAAATTTTTGATGAATAAGACTGATATGGTTTTCACGAACTTGGCCCTCGGACTAATGTGCAATACAATAATCAATATTCTCAATAAGGTGAGCTTGATAGTTAAAGGATAGGAAGTAAGAACATGACAAGTCTATTAACGACGAGTGCTCAAAGGATCGGTACCTACGCGATTTGTAGGTATATTATAACTACTCCTCATGCAAAGATTGGTGTTTATCTTTGCCTCATGTGTCGGTATCACATTCACCAGATATCTCTTTGACGTTGCTGAAGCTCTCATATTTCCTCGATACTACAGGAATTCTTAGGTTCATTACATTTCCATCAGGGCATTGTTTCCTCGGAATGTAAATGTTCTTCAATTATGAGTAAGTACAATGACTATGCATATCGTAGAGAGTATTGAATTATACACAATGCAATTATGACTTATTACATGACTCCTTATGTAATTGTCTCAAATAAAGGCTAAATATATATATAGTGTGAAAGAAAATTGTCTTGATTGAAAAGCGTGCAAACTAACCATTCTACGGCACTTGTATAATGGCGTAGCCATAAGACATTTTAGAAGAATTTATTAGTTGTCCAGAACTACTGAATAGAGCAAATTATGTCTGAATCTTTTCTGGCAATACTCGCAGCCAATATACTATTGAAGGAAGAAGGCAACCTTCGAACTAAGCTACGGTTGATATTATGTTCACGTGATATCCAGCAAGTTTTTTATCTTTGGTCACAATAAAATATTAGGTGTTGGTTCAATGAATAATACGAGAAGAATCTAATTCTAAAGGTACCGATAATTTTGAAGTTGTCAAGTACCTTTGGCTCTACCAGTGTAAAGTGAGGTGGATTAAAGAATGCGACAGAGGCGTCCGTTAGCTTTTTGACCGACATCAATAAAAAGAGGAGGTATTCAATTTGGTTGTATGCTTATTTTTTTATGTATGTCTGTTCGCGCGTTTTGCATGGTAAGTGTACTCTGATTTTGACGATTTTTATTTCATTTGAAAGAGGAAAATCGAGAAATGGTCCCACATTTCTAAAAACATAAATCCGAAGTTTCCTTCCCTCTAAAAACTGACCCCGAACTGGGTGAAGGGAACAATTTTTCTCGTAAATTGAAAATCTGAGACGGCAGAATTAAAGATGAGACTATATCCGAAAACGTTGTAATTGAACATTCTCTCAAAAGAGTTACGGATTTCGAGTTACAGCAATGGTAAATTCTGAAATAGGTGATATGTGTATTCCCGTTATGTGGAAGGGGCAATTTAAAAAAAATATTGCCAATTTAATGAAGATATTATATGTAGCAACATTTAAGATGAATATTTTTTCACAAAAAAGTTACGGTTCTTGAGTTACAGCAGTAAAGTCTGAAATATGTATATCTGCGCCGCAATGCTTTGAGATATCTGAATAATAACAAGTACAAGCTAAGCCTATACATGGGTAATAATTATCTTCTTTGGTATTAGTGAACGTTAAACCGTTTTCATGACTGATGTTACACTCAAAAGTGTGAAATAAATGTTAAGGTCCTACTTTATTTAAAAAAAGTACTCAAAAACATTTTTTAGTCCTTCATTAGTCATGAAAATTGTTGCACATTCACTTATATTGAGTGATTCTGTAATGAAACGGAAACAATCTAATTTGAGGTATTTTTGAAAGGGAAGGATGTTTTGTATTTTGAAAAACTATGGTACCGTTTTGTTAACTATCCTCTTTCCAATGATAATAGAATCATCCAAATCGGTGCTCGTTTACTGTACAAAAAGCGTGAACAAACTCGTCGAATTGTATACCTCCTCTGTTTCGTCTGGGTCGTCGATCAAAGTTATATTTAACTAATGGGTCGTTTTGAAGTAATACGACAAGATTTAGACACTGGGCGGAATCACTAAACTTTCGATCTATTTAAAGTTAAATTGAGGATATAATTTAAACGAATACAAAAATCGAGTTATATAGGTATATTTCAACTTCTGTTCTAGTAGTTCACCTATCTTAAATATGAAACCTAACATTATTGAGATACGTACCTAATCAAGAAATTATAGGAGAAAATATAGCAATGACATTTCTATCCTTAAACTAAGTTTTTGAAATAATTAACGTAATGACAAAACGAACAAATCCAAGCTACTTTCTACTACATGATTATAAAATGAGACTTTTGTGTGCGGTCGTTGAAAGTTCCCGAATAGAAATCTTATTTTCCTCGAACTAATTTTGCAGAAACATAGTGAAACCTCTTCTAAATAATTGAGAGGATCAAGAGGGCGATATGTGATGAAAAATTAATGATTTCGCACATATGTGGGCTAGCAAAGACGGTAGCGCTACTAGCCTGCTTGGATAAAGTAACTTTTAAGTATCTTAAAGCTGGAATGAACAGACAGCGAGAGAGAGAGAGAAGACATACTAGATACTGGATTATTTATTAATGAAGGTTGACTTTGCCCGTGAAGAACGTTTTACAGCAATTGGGGATATATGGGTCAAATGAAGACCTGGCTTGAATGCAGATTCATTAAATTTTTAACACTATTATTACCCAACTCGGTTTGTTTGTCGTCAATGTTGAGAAAATGGATTTCTTCAATGTAATTTTCGCCTAATGAATCTTTAATAAAGTATCTAATTATTAAAAAATGACTTGCTTATTAGTTGGATACATCGAAGTAGGATTAGTTAAAATAAACCAAAGTGAAACAAATAAGTGATCTTTATATTGATGTAATTTAAGTACCCAAACTTAATGACTAAGATAAATTGCAACACCTCACACATTTGCCTTGCAGCATTTACCCATCTACCTTTAATTATGGAGCATCGAGAAAAATGCGACAAAAAACTTGATTCTACTTCAAGAAGATAACGTTGTTGCTAGGTTATTTTCATGAACATTGAAATAATATGTCTATTGTTTAAGTGCAACAGTAATCAATATTAGGTAAATTTCTTATAGAAATGTACCTATTGCGATCGTTTACACTTTTGAATTTCGAATGAATTTCACCGGCATGTTGTTATATGTCTATAAGCTAGTCCTTACGAACATTTGGTTCAAAAGCTTATATATATATATATATGGGATATTACGAAATTTGTTAACACGATAGAGGTCGCAGTTTAGGAGGTATCAAGTTTAAATTTGCTAAAAAAATCAATCTCTTAAATATCTCGACCGAGTTCGTTATTGGGCAATATCCTGTAAGTAGTTTCGAAATGGCGACCGTTCAAACAATATATCAAAAAAGAGCCGTGAAGTAAATATCATCAAAAATAATTTTAGATTATAGATATAATCAGTACCTACAACTTTTGTTCAAAGCAATTTTCCATAAAATGCACAGATAAAAATTAATCAAAAAAAGAAATATTGATAAAACATGAACACTCAATATAAATTTGATGTAATTGTACATTTTCTGGATATCTTTATATAGACCCTGATTAAAAAAAATATATAGTATATTTATTGAAAAGAAATAGGCGAAAAAAACCAGCCTTGAAGTGGAACGCGAATCCTGTCTGCTTTATGCTATGACACAAACGGCAATTTTATGTAATAAAATGTAGGTATACCAATGAAAAGATTGTTCAAATTTCAACTCAATGAATTTTGAGAAATTTACCTCTCCGCTGGCTACAGGCCATCGGGATTTTTTTAAAAATCGGTTCACTTAAAATGTATTTTTGTATAAATACATTTGTTTTCTTTGCCTTCCTTGCACCTTAAAAATTAAGAAAATTAATAATTTAAAATTTATTTTAATTGATTAGTTTGTCAGTTTTACTTTATTGGATCATAAGTCGACCTGTTGACCTTATAATTCAGCCGGAACCATACTCATTTAAATATAGTTGTGACAATTCTTAAAAAGTTAAATGACATAAACGTTTTCAGTAGAATGATGGCCATTGTAGAATCCAATAAAGTAAACGCCTTACAACTGAAGATGACAATTTTATTGGTGAAATCCACGTCGGTTTGTTAAACTTTAATTTATAATGGCATGTCTTTGGCCATTTTTGTTATTTTTCCATACCGAAAAGCTAGAAAATAGACCTTATAGTTTTGCCAATGCTCGTCTGGTCGTACCCGACCCATATTTTCCTAAAATGGCGAATTAAAAAATGCTGAAAATATTTCGGTAGTATAGTTTAATATTTCGTTTGCTGTGAAAATAAAATGATGCCCTTGAATTGAATTTGGTTAAAAAAATTACATTATCATTTAGGAACTACTTACTACCACCATAATATAATTTTATCATATTTTGACAAATGTTTAATTAAACTTATTTATTAAAATATAATAAAACAATTGTAAAAAAATAGTCTCTGATGTTGAGTTCATTATTTCTTCCATAAAGATATTTATTATGTACGGAACCTTGGGGGTAGGACTTCTACCGTACTTTCTTAAGGTTTTTTGTTCTGAACATCTAATAAGAAACGATACCTTATTATATCACTACTTTTACCAGGTTATATGAACACATCATAGTCCTATAACGCAAATAAACCAATTCTGAATTTCATGAGGTAAACTTGCAATATTGAAAGATCAAGAAAACTGCATACAAAATTAAAGGCTTCCTTGAATTACATTTTTTTTCATAATTTTATGGCTTAGAATATATTGAGAAAAAAAATAAAAAATTAGCCTTCATCCCTCCACCTAAACTTTTTGACGGATATGTTTTTTTCATACAGAATAAAGGAATGCCCCCTTGGTTAAGTGGAAAACGCAAGTTAAAATCCTTAGAAAACAACCTTGTTCGTACAAGCTCGATTCGCAGTTGACCATTTTTTTAAAAAGACTTCGAGCATTTTTTAGACCTACTTAGACCTTTCAAGTTAATTAGTTTTATAGCTGATATTTCTGAGAAATTTTTTACTTAATTTGATCATTTTATTCAAATAATGACCTACTGCTATTGATAATATAGCAAAAATAAATTCATTTTATTTAAATTATTGTATTGCAAATATTGCTTTGATATTTTTTGTAGTTGGATATATCCAAATGACAGTTCCGTTTAATTAATTTAATGTATCTATGAACATCCAAAAATTTATTTAATTCATACTACGCACTTGAAATTTCTTCATAAATAATCTCAAGAATCTAATATACTATAGGTACAATAAACTAATGATAAATTCTAAAAATTTAAATAGCTCACCCGTTATCTGAAACTACCTGACAAACTTTCACCCGAAAGAAAAAAGTGACTTCTAGAGGCGAAAAAAGAAGTGTCACAAAAACTCCGGATCGCGAATTATCCAAAGCGCTTACAATTTAGCTACACTGTAAAAGCGACGCTTGCAACTGCCGGCGCTGAACTGCCTTTGGCGACGCTCGGCGTCGTTTCACCACCTGGAGCTGGAAACCGGAGCCGCGACGCCCGGAATGCCGCGCACCACCGTCGGCCCGGCCCGTCAGTCCGATGCTTCGAACAACTTTTGGACTCGCCTGAATTATGCCAATCGAACGTTGTTGGCTTTATGGGCCTCTTCATTACGCGTTTTATCTCTTGACATTCAGAAGCTGTCTTATTTATTCTGACAGCAACGATCCGAACAATCTTGTTGAAGTTCCAAGAGCCACAAGTATATTTCTTTTAGAAGAATATAAATCTGTCATTTCCAAATGGAAATTGTCAAGGTTTACAATTGTTTTGAAACAAAATGAAACTATAGCGCATTTTAGATGAAATTCATTATTTTGGATTACTTTTGTCGAGCGTAATCAACTTTCTGCGAAACGGTAAATGGTAAAAACATATATGAATATATATATGAAATTATTACCGTGACTACCAACGATAAAATCAACAACTCTGTGGTTCCGTATTGGATTACATCATCGCTGATAGGTGCAACATATATGAAAAATTATTAAATAAAAATATTGCAAAAACTTCAAACACTTATTCTTTTATTTCATAAGGAAAAAAATCAAGTAACGATATCTATATTTATGCTTTCGAAAAATATTTCACACAAAAAAGTACCTATGTATTCAGAACAAAAACAAAAACGAGAAAAACGAAGTACCGATAGATTTTCTCCCTCAACTACGGATAACTCGAAATTAAATTTAGAAATCAATTTACCTTCTTCTAATGCCAAGGTACAAATCATAACAGTATTAAACAAACCATTATTGAATAATCACAACACAAAAAAACTTGTAAAAAAGCTCTGGCCACCGGCTCGTAATGTGACTCGATGGTTTTCAGTAGATCATGTTTACAGCTGGTTCAAACGAAAATGGATTGTAAATTCTTATGTCAAGACGCGGTCAAATGATTGGAATATCAGGACAGTTGCCAGTTTGGCAACTCCGTATGAAACTTTAGGTGATCGTGAACTAGCTAACTAGTTTGTTCATTAGTTATATGTGTTCTACGCATCTTTAGAAAGTCTGTAGCGTTCTTTAAATTCATTTTCACTGTATTCTTCGTATTGGTCCATATGTGCACGGAAATTCCGTTTCCGCCTAGGTTCCATAGGAGGAAAATCTTACCAAGTCCGCATATTCAAGAAAATCTTCGTCGTCTGTTACGTCACCCAACCAGTCTATATATCTTGCCAGAAGTCAAATATCAGAAATTCTAGAAACCTAAACAATCCAAAAATTCAAACACAAACTGCAGAAAAATATTATCCATAGACAAGAGACAAGCTGTCAAAATCAGCTTACCACTGATCACACCTTAATCGGTCGATTTCTTGTAGTTACGTGATTACAGGGATCCCCGGTGGTCTAGTTGGTAAGACGTTGGACTTCTAACTAGGTCAAGGACTTTTTCCATGCATGAAAATTTCCTTAAAAAAATCCGGGTGTAGAAGGATCGCTATAAAATGGCAAAAACTAGCGGTCGACATCACTTGCCCCTTACCAACCCGCGTTGAGGCAGCGTGGTAATGTACGCCTCAGAAACCCTCTGATCCGGTAGAATGGTATGTCTCTTAGAGACATATCGGTGGTTCGGAGTCCACCTTAAGCTGTAGGTCCCCTTATCAGTTGCAATACTGATAAGGCAGTGAAGAGGAGGCCTGTTCAGTAGTGGACGCAAAAAGGGCTGATGACGAAGTGATCACATGATTAAGCCGTTGTCAAATTTTAATCAATAATTGTACAAGCCATTTTTCTAACAAGAAGCATATAACCATCGCATCAAATTTGATTCCGCGCTAACGAAATTTTATACAACTGGTTCTATTTTTTATAAAGTTGAGCTGGAATAGAAAAATAGCAGTTTACTAATCGTTAGACGCTTGTGTTGGACCGCGTTTGGGCCACTACACAGAATATGTTCATTAAAAGTATAACGCCTTTTTTACCTGTCAGAATTAGTGTAAAAACTACATTTAAAATCATTATAATTTTCTCCGCTAGTCAGATCGTCCGTCCGCTGATGCACTCGGTAAGAAATGTTACCATTTTGTCTCGAAATTGGTAATCACGCAGAGCCATCCTTTAATATCCACCATTCCCTTGAAAATCAATCTCGTAGTCACTGTCGTACTGTAAGGATCTAAATTTAATTTGATTTTCCGTTATATTTTATTGAAGTTATTTTAACTTGTTTTTGGAAGTATCCAAACGTAACTTATTTTATACTATTTGAACTCAGCGGTAAGTCCTAACATTTATCTTGTTATTACAAAACCTCAACAATTTGAAAATAGATTGTTTAATAACAAATTCAATAAATAACAAATATTAACATCATGAGCTTTCATAATAGACAAAATGATAATAAAATGAGAAAATTATTACATAAAATGTATCCAATAATGCAGAACTATAAAATCATATCCGATTTTATCGAAAGGCTGCCCATTTTTATGCATTTGAATGTTATTTATTGTCGTATTTTGTCACTGAAAGAGTCCTACAAGAAGCTTTTTGCTTTCAACAAGCAAAAAGCTACATTAAAGGTATATAGATATTTTCATCTTTGGACAAATAATCAGGTATTATTTATAACTTCGTGATTTTTACCTTAAAACTTGATCCAATTTCCAACCAGCTGTAGGTAGTGATGCTACCCTAGAGATCCATATAAAATAATCCCAGTATTGCTCATGACATAGAAGTTGTTCTGTTGCTAATGACATTTCAATAATGAGAGCAGTTTTTTAGAGTTTTTTAACAAAACTCTTGACAGAAGCAAATTTTAAATTAATAGGCTTACGTCTTATGGTCTCTTGAGTCTAAGAAACATATTTTCTGTCTGGCCAAGTTCACATCGGCCACAGATGGTCCTATTTTTGTTGCTCTCTTTTGTGTTTTATTGGGTATCGATGCTGCTCATTTATGTTACAGAATGAGTAACCTGCTTGCAGTTCCTATTGCCGGAAAAACGTGTTTTGCTCAAGATCGTAACGCAAAAACGGATCTAATGTTCAATCTTCCCCGAAACATTCTTCTAATAGCCTTATAGCACGTTTCGCTACAAGGGGTTCATATAAAGTAGAATTTATACTTCAAACACTGAAATTCAATCAGTCTGAATTTTCAATACATTCGGACGAGAAGGGGATGCAAGTCAACGTTTTTTTTTAACATAAGTGATCATTAGGTTAGGTTAGGCTATACCTACCAAGCAGCTGACATCTGATAATATGTTACGAGCAATTTTGTTTTTGTATTAAATAACGAGTGGTTGCGTGTTTTGGGAGAATAGAAATCTCAATTTAATGAAGAAATAACGGAAATGTTATAAAATATTACAAATTTATTTCAGTGGTCTCGAACATCATATTTTCTCGGTCCGCAGTAGATTATATGGAATTGGTACTGAGCCATGAAAAAAGCGCAGAAGATGATGTTTGTCTGTCATTGTCGTACCAAGAAGTATGCTTTGGAGATGATTGGATTAAAAAAATTGATAAATTTATTGTCGGTATACAACAATTTCGGTGGTCGGAGGAACTCCAAATTTAATTTGATATAGAGATTCAGTATTGGCTGTTACTTGGTGGAAATCCATTGTAAATTGAAATAAATATTTTTTGCAAAAAATTGGATCGACTTTATTAGTTGGTGCACTGAAAAAACTTTGATTCTATTTGTACTGATAATTTTAAAGTTGCGCAGTTGTAGTTGAGTAGAAGAGTCTTGGCATCAACTTCATAAGAACCATCACCAATCGGATATTTTTGACCGACGAATCCAAACAGAGGAGACATATAATTCGAATGTGTTTTTGTGTTTGTGCGCGCGCAGTATATGGTAAAGGTACCAATTCCGATTTTGATGATTTCTTATTCATTTGAAAGAGGAGACTTGAAAAATGGTACATATTCGTAATAACTCAAATCCGAAATCTCCTTCCCTCTCGAATAACGTATTTTTTCGTTGGCAGATGGCAGAATTGAAGATAGGACAATATTCGGAAACGTTTAAATTAAACATTCTTTCAAAAGAGTTACGGTTTTCGAGTTACAGCGACCTTAAAATCTCAAATAAGTCTATTTTCACTATGTGAAGGGGGAAATTTCTTTAAAGATCTGAAAATATCAAGCTATCAAATTAAAGACCAGATTATTTGTAGCAATATTTATCTTGATTTTTTTTCCATAGAGTTACGGTATTTGAGTTACAGCAGTGGTAAAGACTAAAATATGCTTATTTCCGCGGCGATGTTTTTAGATTTCCGTATAATAAAAAGTACAAGCAATGAATGGGGTAATCGTATAAGAGAACGTTCAACAATTTTTCAGAAAAAAATAGACAGATTTTATCAGTTGGTGCACTGAAAAATACAAAATAATATTAATTATAGGTATAAATGTTGGTAATTGTGAAGTTGGTGTCAAGAGTCTTCTATTGCACAACGTTAAAGTTAC
The DNA here is from genome assembly GCA_958507055.1 of Crioceris asparagi. Lineage (NCBI taxonomy): Eukaryota > Metazoa > Arthropoda > Insecta > Coleoptera > Chrysomelidae > Crioceris > Crioceris asparagi. The sequence continues at coordinate 12,306,434 of OY293828.1, forward strand.
CAGTACCAATAGAATTAATATTATTTGGTATTTTTCAAGGCACCAACTAATAATGTTGGTTAAATTTTTTGTACAAAATATTTATAGAATTTACCACTACCGTAAGTCGAAAACCATAACTCTAAGGAAAAAATGTTCAATTTAATTATTGTTACAAATAATATGGTCTTTGATTTGGCAGTCTCAGATTTTCAATTGTCGAAAAAATTCACATATTTCAGATTTTAACATTGCTGTAAATCGAAAACTGTAACGCTTTTGAAAAATTCTCGATTTAAACGTCTCCGGATATTGTCTTATGTTCAATCTTGTCGTCTCAAATTTTAGATTTTCGAGGCGATCACCCGAATGTTTTTTGACATCTAATGACTCATGTAAATTCAATTTTAATCCTTTGTTTTATTGCAGATTGTTGCAAGATTTTGAACTAAAATGTAGATAAAGCGCATAGTTTGAATTAATTTTATGGTATATGAATCATCTCTTGTGTTCAATGATACGAGCATGAAATTTTCTGCCAGTTTGACCCACGTCACCTTTCGAAAAATAACCGCAAGTCAGTTCATAAAAAAATCTGATCTGCAATTATCTGGAATTTTTTATTTATTACAACAACTCCAGATAATTTTACACCCTGTATTTACATTAGGCAAATCTTTTTTAATGCATTTCATCCCTGTGTTTGCCGCAAAAATGTAAAATGCATTCATTGTACCCATTAAATTATGAAGCAGCAAAGAGCGATGGAACTCACAATAAATTAATAATTTATTTGTCATCATAATTCAAGGCCTAATGGTTTATTACAACCACATTTGCAGATAAATATGTTAGTAGCACGCCGTCCAATTCGAATGTCGGTTTTGAAATCAAGCACTTTCAGTGAATAATTCAACCTTACCTAAAAGCAGTCGGCAAATTTAAATTTCAATTGAATCAAGTGCATGCCAATCTTTGATCTAATTAAGACATACCCAAGTGGGTTCTCGACGTAAATTGAATAATTATTAATAAATACACTACACAACGAAAGCGTTAAATCCACTAAAAAAATTCGATATAAAGAAATTTCATTATACAGAGTATATTTGTCATTTATTTAATGTATTTTTCACGTTCACGCTCACGAAATGGTTCAATTGAAACTAAACAAGCTGGGTAGTAAGAGGAACCTGTACATTTATTACCTGCGTCCGGCATAATTACGGAAAAACTATTCTTATAAAGACCCGTTAAAACAGTGTTGTTTCATGAATAATCAGTGATGGATAGTCCACAAACATAAATAATATATAATAAAATACTTATAATGAGAATTTAATTCGCTATAGAGGGTGTTTTAAATATTGTACCTAATTGGATTCAAGGTGCTAGATCTTACAAATAATTTATTACACGGAGAAATTCGTTACACGGACGTTCGCTGTAAAGAAGTTCCACGTATTTGAATAAAATATATTTGTAATAAAAGATATTTTAGAATATTTTTTTTGATTGTTCGCTCATTATGCAAAGTAAACGTGCACCGATTTTGATTATGCTTTTTTTGGAAGGAGGTGTGCAGAAAGATGGTCTCATATTCAATCTTTCAAGATCCAATCAGATCCAACCTTCAAAAAGATCCGAAATGGCGTCGACATATGCTATGGAACCTAAGCGGCAACGCAATTTCCGTGTACGTATGGACCAGTACGGAAATGAATTTAAGGAACGCTACAAACTTTCCAAGGATGCATGGAACACATAGAACAAATGAATAAACTAGCTAGGTAGTTTACGATCACCTAAAATTTCTTACTGAGTTGCCAAACTGGCAACTGTCCTAATCTGCCAGTCATTTGACCGCATTTTGACATAAGAATGTACAAGCCATTTTTGTTTGAACCAGTTGTAACCATAACCCACTGAGAACCATCGAGTCACATTACTTACCTGCCGATGACCAGAGTTTTATACAAGTCGCCCTAAGAGAAATATATATTTTTTACAAAAACCAGGATCAACTTTATTTATTGCTGCATTGAAAATAATATTTATAGTATTGTTACCGTTAATTTTGAATTAAGTAGGTACAACATCATAACTTGAAAATTGTCAGCACCAGTAGAATTAACATTATTTTGCACTACATCAACGAATAAAGTTTCTTCAAATAAAAAAATATATGATGTATTTATACTTTTCTGTTATCGTGTAAAATGTTCGGTGTCTGGTTTTCACCAGATGTTTTCGAAGTCCATGAGAGCCCCAAAATCATATTTTCTCTCATTAGTCTGCCTCCCTGTCTGTCTGCATGTGCCAAGATTATTTCGGTTACGGATTTTGTTGACCCTGATAATGCATCATGGTTGCACACGTTGCAATGCAATAGCTGAAGAACGTATTTCTGTGAATACTGTGACGCGAGAACGGCTATAACGATTTTGATAAAAAAATTCAAAAACATTATGCTCAAAGTCCTCTGTAACACGTACTTCTGGGTAAAAAAGACATGCTGAAATGGACTGTCAAATTTACTAAAGGCGACTTGTATAAAACTCTGATCATCGGCTGGTAATGTGACACCGAACATTTCACACGATTACAGTACGTTCCCTGATAGGCTACTTAGAGTAGTGGTAGAAAAGTATAAATACATCATATATTTTTTTATTTGAAGAAACTTTATTTGTTGTGGTACTGCAAAATAATGTTAATTCTACTGGTGCTGACAATTTTCAAGTTATGATATTGTACCTAATTAATTGAAAATTAACGGTAACAATACTATAAATATTATTTTCAATGCAGCAATAAATAAAGTTGATCCTGGTTTTTGTAAAAAATATATATTTCTCTTAGGGCGACTTGTATAAAACACTGGTCATCGGCTGGTAAGTAATGTGACTCGATGGTTTTCAGTGGGTTATGGTTACAGCTGGTTCCAACGAATATGGCTTGTACATTCTTATGTCAAGATGTGGCCAAATGACTGGCAAATCAGGACAGTTGCCAGTTTGGCAACTCAGTAAGAAATTTTAGGTGATCGTAAACTACCTAGCTAGTTTATTCATTTGTTCTATGTGTTCCATGCATCCTTGGAAAGTTTGTAGCGTTCCTTAAATTCATTTCCGTACTGGTCCATACTTACACGGAAATTGCGTTGCCGCTTAGGTTCCATAGCATATGTCGACGCCATTTCGGATCTTTTTGAAGGTTGGATCTGATTGGATCTTGAAAGATTGAATATGAGACCATCTTTCTGCACACCTCCTTCCAAAAAAAGCATAGTAATCAAAATCGGTGCACGTTTACTTTGCATTTAAGTAATCAAGGTTTATACAACTGGTCCTGTCAGTTTAAATGAATTCTGGCTAGATGGTTCCTCCGCCAGAATTTACTAACTTTCTTTTGACATTTTGACATACTGACAAAAAATGAATGGTTGTCATTTTTTGCCTAAGAGGTTATATTATGGAGCGGAAAAGGTTTAAAAATTAATTTCTGTATTTATTAGTGGAAATATGCTTCACATAAAAAAAATTATAACGACTGGGAAAAACTAATAATAAAAGTCCTTTGTTAGATGAACGTGGTTTTTTGCAACGTTCATTATTAATAGATGCTCTCCACAACTTGATATTAAATGCAATCAATTTTATAGTTGTTTTCTTTATTTATGTCATAAAATAGGTTATTTACCGATTGCAGAGATGACAGTAACTTCACCGTAATCTTGCGACTTTCTTGCTAGAGCTAACATAAAATAAACAATCGTATGGCATAGAGCATATTATACAAATTGCTAATAAGGAATGACGCCAGCTAAAAACTTTAGAAGCCATTTTTTGTATAAATTCACACTTATAATTTCCCTAGAGCTTAAATAATTTCCGAAAATTTTTTCGAGGTGCAATTTTTTTGAAAAAAATAATTACTGAGAAAAAAATGACGGAGAATAATTCAGGCTCGCGGAAGATTCGATACGAAAATTTGATAACAAAACTTATATTTAAAAGTAAATACAATTTTTGACAGACAATCAATATTTGTCAGAAATAATCTGTGATTGTTATTCTGACATCTTTAAGTGACAGCTGTCAAGCCAGGAAATTATCACCGAAAAAAAAAATCGGAAAATTCAGGTTGTTCTCATAGCAACCTGTCAAAATCAAGGCATCTAATTAGCATAAGCTAACAGGTATACAATTTTCCCTGCAACACCCCATTTGTTATCTATATGAACACAGAGTATCCAAAATGATGTTGGGATAAAGTTCAGATCTCGATAACAATAATAAATACGAAGTAGGCTAATTGAGGAAAAAGTTATCGCTCTCTCTCTTTTTCGGTCTGTCTCTGTAGCTCTACAATTCTGGGTGAGCCTTGGCTGCGTTTACAATCCGCCTTCATCTTTGACGGTCCTCTGACATTTTGGGTTGATAAAAGTATAAGTATACCATTTCTCTGAGATCTGATATTTTCCAAGCCACCTTATTCATTTGGATTTCCAAAAAAGAAATCCGGCAATAACCTAACCTAACTCTTTTAGTTTTTGAAATTTTAAATATAGATGTAGTGTGTTTCAAACTATCCAAAATTATTTTTTGCTAAGAAGACTGAAGAAATGTGATACTCAAGAAATGGTTAGAATTGCTTATTACGCAAACTTTCAAAGTGTGTTGTATGGTATACTTCTATGGGGCAACGCCTCGAAAGTCTCCAGAGCTCACATTCTGCAAAAGAAGACTAGTCGCACTACATAGAGAGTTAACAGTAGAGAATCATGCAGACCAGATTATATAAAATATGGGATACTTACCTTCACATCAGTTCACCTAAAGGAGTGTTTGAAATATGTACATTTGAACAGAAACATCCTGACAAGATGGATCATGCCACATGTTTGACACAAGATACAAAAACGACCTTGTTATACCATTATATAGGAGAAAAAACATCCAGAACTTCGCGACCTACTGGGGAATTAAAATATATAACAAGTTGCCGCCGGATGTGAGGAATCTACAGAATAAGAAAAGTTATGAGAAGTGTTGAAAATTAATTGATTAAAAGTGCTTTTTATTCAGTGGAAAAAATTTTAAGTCATAATTTGTTTTGATAAAATTTTATGTTGGCATTCATGTAAATAATTGATGGCAATAATTACTTATTTACATAATTAATTACATAATTACCCAATTAAATAATTACTCAATTACATATTAACTTAATTACTTAATTACCGAATAACTTAATTATTTAATTATTTATTGATTAATTACTTGTCTAATTGCGTAATTACTCAATTACCTGATTAATTAATTACTTAATTACTAAAGCGAAACTTTTGTACCTATTTTTAATTTTCCTGGAAATTACCTACTTTGTGTTCTATGCTAGCATTCCTGCCATCAATAAAAATAAAATAAAAAGAACAATTGCAAAAATCAGGTTCTCTTTAAAATCTCGAAAACTTTTGCTGTCTTTCCATCAAACCGACTCTGTTTTCGAGATCCTAATACTAGCCCAAACTAATTTTGGACACACTGTATACGTATGTATGTCGATTACAAACAAAGATAAAATATACATTCTTCTCAAGAAAATGTGGTTTAAAAGAGACGTAATTAACAAACTAAAAATGCTAATCCTACATTTTGGTATATCAGTGATTTTCCATCGAATGCTTGGAGAAGAGCGGCCAGATTAATAAGAGCGATATCAATGACGTCCTGACCCACACATATACATATATTGTTCCACTAATCTATTTTCAAACTATTCCACAGCACCCAACTAATTAAGAACGTCTGATAACAGGGCTAGGCTAGCCTTATGATAAGCATCCTAATTGAAAGGAGTCATCAGGGAGCTCATGTATGTTTCTGACGTAGGTAGGTATATGCGATTGCGATAAAGGTGCTATAGATTAAGGGTGTCCTGAATTATATCGGCCTGGCACATATATTTTCCTGCTGTTGTCTGTTAAATTGCACGTAGGTGCAGCATATAATGCAACAAACAACATGGCAATGAATTAGGTGTGCTGTTCCATTCACAGATACATATCGGTCTTGATTTTAAATTTGTTATCAATGTTTATTTCAATGTATTAGAAACAATATAACAGAAGCTCTTTAATACTTGATGACTTATTAAAAATATAATCAATAATAACGATGAATGCTATAATTTGAACTTATCTACCATCTCTTCCAAACAAACATTTCAATCGCAAAGAAAAAATCCACACACATGACTCTCTTACCGCTGTCAAACGAATTCCATCGATTACAAAATTACTATGGTCAGGTCGGGTGACCATTCATTCTTCTCAGCGTGCCAAAAAAAACAAGAACGGACATTAGACAATTTGACATTTTATTCGCGTGCCCAAATTCTTCCTGCCTTTCCTCGGGGATACACATTGTAGTAGATAATAAATTTGTTCTAGTCATCTTCTCCTTGAGGCAAGTTTAATCGAAATGATTAGTGCCGTTTTCACGCCACAGTTTTGAGTAACAAGTTTTTCAAGTATTACCTAGCAACAAGTGCGAGCAGGATGCCCAATATAAGTCAGCGGCGGACGGTACGGATAATACAATAGAAGAAATTTATTTAAGTAGGTTTCCCTACCTTAAAAGCAGATGGAAAGACCCCTTCCAACAAAATCCCCATTAAACGAGGAGTACGTCAAGGATGCGTTTATATTATTAGATATGCCGACGATACTGCTATCATGGCTGAAAGTCTACTAGATCTCCAGATCCTTGTTGACATAGTAAATGAATCGAGTCGACAGGTATAAACATTAATATTAACAAGACCAAATGGATGGCATTGGGAAAGCTGGATGTTGACCCAGGACAACTGCTTCAGGAAAGGGAGGTGGTGGAGCATGTTGATCACTTTAAATATTTTGATAGCTGGCTGAATGCAGGGAGATTCTGACGAGGAAATCTTAACTAGGATTGGAGTAGCTCGTAAAGCATTTATATCCTTCAAACCAGTTTTATGTAATAGAAATATCTCCATGCGTCATCGGAAAAGAATCCTAAAATGTTAGGTTTGATCGACATTACTCTAAGCCTGCGAGACATGGACTTTAAAAGCTACTACCATTAATAAGCTGGAGGCTTTTGAATTGTGGTGTTACCGTAGAATCCTGAAGATACCCTGGATCACACACACTTCCAACGAGGATGTGCTTAGAATGATGGACACGAAAAGAGAGCTTATGAACACCATTATTAAGTTGAGAAAGACCAAGTACTTTGGCCATATCATCATTGGTCCAAAATATCACTTGCCTATACTCATAATACAGGGTAAAGTAGAAGGAAAGAGATGGATTGGACGAAAAAAACTATCCTGGCTGCGCAATATTAGACACTGGATGAATCTGCAAGTGCAAGACCTTTCCAGAATAGCAGCAGACAGAGATGGATTTCAAAGAATGGTCAACATGATGATAACCAACGTCTGAACCCAGGCACGGCACTCAAAGAAGAAGCTTTTAGTACACTAGAATAACAATTATTATTCTTATTTGAAGGACATTAGGAGCAAGTTTTTTTGTCATTTTGCTATTCTGTTATGTCCTACCAGACACTACAAATGGTTTCAATAGAATATAATGATACCAAACAGAAGGAACTTCCTCGAAACTTCGTTTCCTCACCACTTGTTATATTTAAATATATGACTACCATTGTCCATTCTTCTGGAAAAACAAATAATATGATTTTCACTATATGGAAACCATTCTCACTTAATATTAAGCTAGCGGAATTGCCCGTAATTTCAAAAATTGAAGAACTATAAATTTTATTTTTGCGTATTCCATTAGCACCGAATATCCTTGAATTTAGTACACTAATTTTATTGATGTGTGCTTCTTTTGTTTTGCTAGCTAAATGGACACAGTGTTCTCTGATTTTGTCGATGTTGGAAGCTGCTTGAAGAAGAAACTATGTTCCCATATCCCTATCGCTACCTATTGTCACTCTCATTACGTTCAAAGCGACAAAGGAACAAAATCCCAGATAACCTTATTCTAATAGCATTTAAGCAGTGCAGGTAGTCGATGGCAGGTAATATTGTAATATCACAACAATCGCATAATCAGTTTTTCTTAATATCACATGTTTCTGGAATTTTCAAAGAGTTTACTGGAAACAGTTGCATGCTTTGAGAAAAAGAAATATAAAAAATCCCGATGGCCTGTAGTCAGCGGAAAGGTAAATTTTTCAAAATTCATTGAATTTAAATTTGAACAACCTTTTCATTGGTATACCTGCATGTTATTACATAAAATTTTCGTACGTGTCATAGCCTTGCGGTTAGAGGTTTTTTTTTGGCTGTGGAATATAAAGCAGACAGGGTTCGAGTTCCACTTCAAGGCAGAATTTTTTTTTCGTCTATTTCTTTTCAATAAATATACTATATATTTTTTTAATCAGGGTCTATATTAAGATCTCCAGAAAATGTACCATTACATCAAATTTATATTGGGTGTTCATGTTTTATCAATATTTGTTATTTTTCTTTATTAATTTTTATTTTTTTACCTGTGTATTTTATGAAAAATTGCTTTGAACAAAAGTTGTAGGTACTGATTATATTTATAACCTAAAATTGTTTTTGGTGATATTTACACTACCTCTCTTTTTTGATAATTTTTTAAATGTTTGAATGGTCGCCATTTTGAAACTACTTACCCGATATTGCCCAATAACGAACTCGACCGAGATATTTGATATTGATTTTTGTAGCAAATTTGAACTTGATACCTTCAAAACTGCGACCTCTATCGTGTTAACAAATTTCGTAAAATCCCATTATATATATATATATATATATATATATATATATATATATATATATATATATTGATTTTGTATTCTTGACTGGTTTTATAATAAATAAAAAGATGTTCTTGGGAATGCAGTCATATAATCAATAAAATTCTTTGATTAAAGCCGAGCTTTCGAGAATGTTTATTCTCTTCTTCTCTTTATATAAATAATGACATTTGTAATTGATGGCTATGAAATCTTTCCAGTTTTTGGCTAATTTATTCTAAATTCACAATTTTTGCCCTGAAGAAGAGAATAAACATTCTCGAAAGCTCGGCTTTAATCAAAGAATTTTATTGATTATATGACTGCATTCCCAAGAACATCTTTTTATTTATATATATATATATATATATATATATATATATATATATATATATATATATATATATATATATATATATATATATATATATATATATATATGTATATAAACTTTTGAAGCAAATGTTTTTTTGGACTAACTTATAGACATATAACAACATGCCGTTGAAATTTTTTTGAAATTCAAAAGTGTGAACGATCGCAATAGGTACATTTCTATAAGAAATTTACCTAAAAATGGTTTATTTCACACACAATGCCTTATCCGTATCTCGTTTTGAGTGATTGAGCTTCTAGTACAAATTTCAAAACGGTTTCATTATCAAAATTCTGATAGAGAAAGATTCCTAGACTTAGGACCCAGACACTTTTAAGAAATAGTTCCATTAAACTAAAATGAGAAATATACTCTCCTATGATAAATTTATTAATTGACTCTTATTCACATTTATTAAACAATCTAGAAAAGGTCAATACACAGAAGAGTATATAAGTAGGTATATAAGGGTTCTCACAATTAATTTTTAAACAAATTACTTTGTTTAACCAAGTATAACTCGGTACTCAAGACTATGATACAATTAAGTATGTACCTACCAAACAAATACAAATAGTATCTTCACACGAGTTCATATTCGGAACGTCAAAATAAACACACCGCCCCCTGCCAGCAGTGTCCCTGGTGCGTGGAAAATTCGGTGTAGGGTTTCTTTGACCCTCGCATTCACACGGGATTCCATCCTCGCCAGACCGTGTTGCCAAGAGAACCGGAGCAAACTCACAGCCATAGGATGCGACGCGTTGTTAAACTCAATCCGGCAATATGCAAAGATCGACGTTTCTCGGATCGTTGTCAGTTTTCTGCCGGCTCCAGAGTATGTTTGTATTGAAAACACACCCACATACAGAGAGTGTATGGATGGAGTTGAAGAAGAAGCATATTTTGGGATACCGGAAAAACAAAGCACATCTTCCGGCTCACTCACCTCACGAGTAATCGGGCCGGAATGGAGTGGCTGGCAGCTTACGGTTAAATTGTTTTCTGGGTTTTGTTGTGGCCCGCTGTTTGGATGGGACGAATTATGGTTGACCTGCTTTATCGATAATTAATGAAGATGGATTTAGTGTGTTTTATTGAAGTTGTTATTCTTGCATCTAAATGAATTGTCTGTACCATTGATTATTGTGGGAAATTCGTCAAATTTATACTATTCTTTCAAGAGAACCATCTCGAGGGACGCTGTGCGAAAAATCTAATACTATAATCTGAAAGTGGATATGTTGTTGTATTATTGATTTCATCCATTTTGAAGGCAAATTCGACACCATTCTAACCAAGAAGGAGGAGGAGATGAAACTAGTCATAAGAACCGTGTGTATCAAGGAAAATTTGTCATATTCTTTGCTACTCAACAGTGCCACTTGACAAGTTTTCATGCACGAAATTTAATCTTCGAGTTCGGGAATAACAAGTCGCACTATTTGGTAGCAGGATAGCAGAGAACATAAAAATTTTCTGTTGAAAAAGAAAACAGAGATGAAACGTTTTGTAATAGTTTAGATACAACAGACAGTAGGTATTTTTTTGCTGTGGAAATGGCATGTAAGTGCTGACAATTTATTACTATTTATTATTAGCACAAATTATCTACATATTAACAACTTTCATTGATAACAGACTCAGATATACCTAAAACCATTTTATCTGTCCCGATATCAATTTTTGAGAAGTTGAATGATCATTTTTTCACTTTTGCTTGCTACATTCCTCATTTCGTAGAAAACACTTATGCCTATAAAAAAAGTAATTATAGAAATTGTGAAAGCATCACTTTTGAACTAGAGTATTCTCTGCTATGATAATGATTTATTATGAACGAAGCACTTTCGATTTCGACTTGCGAAAACTGCGACTCGATATCTTCACTCGTTTTTGAGTTATTGTAAAATTGATAATTTTGTTTTATTAAGAAAGTAATAATCATTATCACTACCTATTTAAAGATAAAAGTTACTTATTGCTTATTCAGTTAGGCTAGGTTATGTTAGCACTGAGTAAAAAAAATAGTATTATAACTATTCCTTTAGGTACTTTAATCATAATATCCCTAAAACTATTGATAGCTGCGCAATTTTACTTTCCCTATTGACCATTGGATTATTTTTATTCGTTCTCAAGTTAGCGTAAACTTAATTCTTGAAAAAAAAAATAATTGGGGCAATAGAAACAAATGGTTTTTTGATCGAGAATAAAACGAGAAAACAACATAATTATCTATTTAAGCAATATTAGTGGATTAATAACAACGTAAAATAAAACATAAAAATAATTATTTCAGTGAAACAATAATTTTAATAACAAGGACATGGACATGAAACTACCGTCAGCTTCGGTTGTCGGAGATAACATTGAAAATGTTGGACAATTAAGTAAAAAGAGTGTTTGTAAATGTGTACTGTGTTTGCTTCTCTCTTAATGATAACAACTATATGCTAGTATTTCGGATTTGCTATTTTCCAACAAAAACAGAAAAACATTTTTATTTATTTTTTTTCTAATCGGTCTATTAGTATTTTTGTTTCGTTTGAGATTACATTTTACAATAATTCAAAAACGAGTAAAGATATTGAGTCGCAGTTTTCGCCAAACTGTGGCTATTAATATGGCTTTCAATACCAATAAAAGAAAAATGTATCATGCTATTTAATTTTTGAAAACTGAATATTGGTTATTCAGCGCCCTCTAGGAATAAAAGTGTGAATTTGCGAAATAATCGTTGAATTATCTTTCAAACAAGACTATACTCGTTAAATTTGGATAACGCGTCTGGGAGATTACAGCGGTTTAAGAACGTACTGTCTCCCAGCTCCCAGCAAAATTACACAGAATGTCACGAACTTTCCATTTCCGGTACCTAAAAAATCGTTAATGTATCGATTTTTTGATAAAAAATTAAATTTAATTTATACCATGGTTATTACGCCACCTAGCAGCCATTTTAGAAACTTGAGAATATTTTAGCTGAATTTATTTTAGCCGATTTACTTATGATTTTTTTACCTCGCTGACCTTAGTGGGTAGCGGTATATTGATTATATTTAGGTGAACCATTTTCGAGATATTTTAGCTTAACTAATATTAACCATGAATAAATTGTAAAAAAAACATATTTTGTATCAAAAAATTATAATCTACTTATTTTCCATATCCTTTTCGATCATGGATACATTTTGACAAGTTTCCCCTCATTTTAGTACTAACAGAAGCGGAAATAGATTGCTGATAATCATAGTTTAAATTAAATATTTCGTCCTCTATTATTTGCCTCGCAACGTAAGATCTGGAAGCCCAATATAATATACCCTGTTTTTAAACATCCCCACAAAAAAATATCTAGAGGATTTAGGTCCGGGCTATTCGGTGGCCATCTTCTAGTACCATGTCTACCGATCCAAACAAATATCATAACGGTTGTTAAGATAGTTTGTGACAGGCATGGTGTTATGGGGTGGAGCGCCGTCTTGTTGACAAATGTGGTGATTATAACGGCCAATGAGTAAATCCTCCAGAATACCTAGAATAACTATACCCTAATTATAATTGGTAATTATCTCCCATGGTTCTAGTAAATGATCATGAAAGATATTTGCCGATAGGAATATATTTATTAGGAAGAAAAAATATATCACATTACACTTGGTATAGATGAGAATATACATTTTCAAGCAGCTAGATAACGGTCATGATGCTACAAAATTTCATCCAGTTTTTCAACTGACGATGGTATAATGAATCCATAAGGCAACCTTCCATTACTCCTAGCACTTCTGGATCTCTCACTATTCTTCAACGATTTGGAACTAGACTTGGGCAAGGATCTGGAATTAGATTTGGGAGAATTTATAGAAATAATATCATCTTCACTAGTAATTTTGTCTTCATTCGTAATTTGCTTCTCGCCAGAATCAGATTTTGAATCTATTTTTGAATATTTCTCATTGTCATTTTTCTGCCCAACCGATGCAGTCCTAGAATTTTCTTTGGTTATTACTGGTTTAGTATTACTATTGAAATCAATGTATGATTTGAGCTCTTCTTTTAATACATCAAGGAAGGATAACTTGCAGCGTCTGCTAACTTTGAAAAGATAGATGAAATATTCAAATATAACCAGTCCCATCGCCAATACTGTACCATAAACGGTAACCATAAAACAGCCTTCAACATTCTTGATACCTAGAGGATCGGCATCTGCAGATTCCGTTTGTCCCTACGGCAAATAGTAGTTTCTTTTTTGATTGAAAAATTTTCATGAAATACTTACTACACAACTACCTCCACCTCTTCTTTCTTCCCACCATTTTCTTTTGAATTGGTCTATAACTTGTGATGATTGCAATTTAAGAATGGCCAGGCTCAACCTTTTCCTATATGGGGAATCTATAATGCATGTTCTAATATTTACCAGGTACCGAATTACACCCAATTTATAACTTACTTTTTCTCATAGCTATGCCATAACCCTTTTCGTCCAAAAGTCCTCCGTACTGTTTCAAAGAACAGTGTCTCTGAATCGCGTATTCTATGGACGTAGATTCCATGAAAAAGGCATACTTTTCCTTTTCGGCACGAGAAACACCTTCATCATTTTCTTTAACATTAGCTGGGAAATCTTTCATGTGATCTCCAATTTTTTTAAATAGGGTACCTTCTTCAGCATGCTATAAGCAAAGCTAGTTGTGATAAATGACTCAAGTTCAGATATTGAGAGTATCTTACAGTAAAAAAACTAAGTGTTGCTCCTCCATCCTTTGCACCATACTTAATGTCGTGTTTGTTATCATAGAGGCTTTGTAGGTCAGTAAAAAGTTCAACAGGATTTTCGGTGGCTAAAAAGGCAGCCAGATTGGCAGTATAAGAGGCGACGATAATTAAACAGAAGAACCACCACATCCCTGCTACCATTCTCGTTGAAATGGCTCTAAAAACATTTCGTTCTTACAGCAATTAATAGAACAATCATTTTTTCACTCCACTCACATAGGTGCAATTTCAGAGCCTTGACACATCAAACTGCCAGTGGTGAACCAGATACTGTTAAAAAAGCTGAACTGATTTATAAGATAATCTGGCTCCTCAATACATGGGTATGGATTGGTCCATTCGTCAGCACATATGCGGCCAATTATATAAAGGGACAAAGATACCACAAAAAATGATCCAGCCAACGCCATCCATGTATCTAATGCGAAAGGATCAGCAAAGGAGAAGAAGCTGGGTGGTGCGTTCTCTGGTTTTCGGAATAAGATGCTTATACCTGTAAATCAACAAGTTTTATTGTCCGTCTTTCATTGCTAAGTATGTTGGCAAATTACCTAATGACATAAATGGATTTGTGAAATCAACGGCTTCTTCTCTTTCTGAAGTTATTGTGAAATCAGTAATGGCTAAATCTGCCCTCTGCAATATCAGAAAGTTTATAATTTAAGAGTTATTACAATATTATTCAGCTCATACGAATTCTAGTAGATCTCCAATCATTCCTGTCCATTTTCCAAGTTCTTTATCAAAAGCACCATTCTTCTTGTCCTCTCTTACCATGAAGGTATAGTTGAAACCTTCCATTTCTGACAATTTCTGTATCAGATCAATGCCGAACCCTTCAAACCTGTCATTTCCATACAACTGTTCCGTCGTCATCTTCAACATACCATAGGGTTCTGTCTGTAAAGATAAGTATTTAATTCACCACAAAAGTAAGAATGAAAAGTGTTCTGTATGCACCAATGTGATCAAAACGTTAAAGCTACGATTTCTGAGACTCTCCTCATCATTTCCCAGATCTTTGGAGAACCAAGCAGTCAAGTTGAGACCACTTGTGGAATTCCAATTACCGATTGATATAACACCACCCTCTCTTAGATCAAATATATTTAAATCAAAGTCACTGCGATAACCTTCGTGATTGAATCTTATCAAGCCCGTCAGTCCATCATATGTGTTCTGTAATAAACATGATATTTTCTACAATTCCTACTCAGTAATTAATGGTACTTGTACCGTTTTCAGCATATTGATGACACTGAATCCGTGTTCCCAGCTGTCAGTAGTTCCACAGCTCAAACTGTTGTTGTTGTTGCCAACGATTGGTTGAGAGCTTTGTCGTTTTCGATCATTAAAAGTAATTGAGAACATTCGCAAAGCATCCATGACAAGTGCAGTTTCCGAAGTTAGCTTCCAGGCCAACGACTCAGGAAGGGAAATGTCGTCTTCCGAGAAAAGCTCAGCACTGATAATTTGAACGTTTTCCTTTTCTGGGTTCACTAGTCGAATCTGTAACTCATAACAAAAATATTGAAGCAAGAACTACAAATTACTTTTCAATAGGTACTAACTCCAGTGATATTAGTGCCTCCGTATTTGAAAGTTGTAAGATCCTCAGTATGTGCATCCAAATTTGTAATGAAGTAATTGTAATTCTCATTCATAAGGCCAACTTGTTGTAACTGCGATAATACTTCAACTAAATGCTCTATCTTACAGTCCAACACAAAAAATCTTTGATCTGATTGTTTTATATTTTTGAATGTGGGCCTGAAATGTAGTTAGAGTTCATTTTATACTCTTTAAATTAAGTATATCGCCGATTAATCATGAATATTTCAACATATCATAAGTACAGTACCTTCAAGTTTTATAAGTCGGACTCTGACGTATAGATATGAGTTTTTACTTGTTTTACCTATAATTTCCTGTGTATGATGAGTCCAATTGCTTCAGCTGCACCACCATCCCCTCTTCTTTGGCAATCTCCATCAACATCATCATTCTTACCAAACTTTCTTGGTCTTCGTACAGTATGGTGAAGGTTTGCCAACCCCATGCTTTCACAATATCAAAGTAAGCATTCACCAAGACAGGCGGATGAGGATAGAAATTAATCTCGGTTCCGTATCTCAGAGGCCAGTTATTCCATCTACATTAAAGATTTGGATGGATGAGTAAGTATACAGGGTGTGCGAATTTCTATGTGATTGCTCAGTCTCTCGGTTTTGTTGGGAATAGAGGTATATCGGTTGCAGTATAAATAAAATAAATTTAAATTTCACGATCATTACGCATTTGAAAGGTAATAATAAATTTGGCACACATATTGTTTATTATCCGGATTAACATATAGAATACTTTTTATATTGAAAAGTGCTTGTGGAACTATCAGATGGATATAACTATTATTTTTTTTTAATTCCAAATCGGGTCTGATCGGCAAGTGATCAGTTTTTTGTATAGCATATTTAGTTTAATGAAGGTATAACAATATTGTGGAAGCAGCATATTTGTATCATTAACAACAACCAATTATTTGAAGACAATGAATAACAAATAAGTAAGTAATACAAAGAGCAAATGAAACTCAGATCACAATGATAGAGATTCGAGTAATTCATACCTTGTAATAATGTGAGGTATCTCTTTTGCATCACACACCGACTGTACAGTTACGATATTTTCAAATGATCTCGGCCCAAAAACACCGATAACTCCTAGACCAAGAAAAGTACAGGTGCATTGAAGAGCTGCAAAAGGGCTATTCTCGTCGAGCTCATTGTATACCAGAGGCACCAAAGTGACGTCTTCTGCATCTCGATTTTTATTGATGGATTCGATGGCATATCGGAAGGCTTTCTCATAGATATCGTTATTCTCAAACAATCCAGCTTAATTGCGACGACCAAGGATTATAAAATTAAAGAAAAACTTTTCATAAGACAAGTAATAAACTAGTTTTAAAAAGTCCGTAACTAGGATTTTTCGCTATATGAAGCTCATACCTACCTATCGCAAAGTGAGAAAAATGAAAATGATTTTAAATATACAAGAATTAGATAGATACTATTTAGGATCTAAATTGGCACTAACTTTGAAGACTCAGTGCTAATAATCTAACAGTTGAGAGGTATGCGAAATTTCTTTGCTAGACTTTAAGAAAGATTATGAAGAGATTTAATTTAAAATTTTTGTAATATCTACACATCAAATCTTATTTGAAAAATCAAAGCTTCTTCGACTTTTTTTTGCAAACACTCAGAGTGATCCTATCTATGGTTTGTTTCACGATTGTTGGCATCCGCCTTGAAAACACGTAAAACGGATCAATTCAGTTGACGGAAATAAATCAGTGGCATAATGATTTCAAGATAAGATATGGTACATTTTTTATATGCTTCAAGGAAAAATTTATTATCAACAATAATGCAGAAACACAGTTATAAAATAAATGCATAATAAATGCATAAATGCTTATGCATCTGAATAATCATGCCTATGTAATAAAGATTGCGTTGTCTTCAGACATACGTGCAGCGCCCTATGAAGGAGATTAAATACTGATGTCGTAGCTTAGATCGACAAACATAGTACAGAATTTCATGATAATGAGATGCGATGAGAGGTATTGCGTGATGTACGTAGCTCGTGAATTATTACACGCAATAGCCATCATTCGTGAAACAAACTATATCATTCATCATGAACATGAATCACTCTGTATATAGCTATTATATTTTCTATTTTAGAGGGAAAGTTCAGTTGATAATTTTGTGTGAGAATAACCGTCTTTCTTATATTAAATAAATATTTTTTACAAACAGTTGCACCGACTTTATTAGTTGATGCAGTGAAAAATACAAAATAATATTAATTCTATTGGTGCTGGTAATTTTGAAGTTGTGCATTGTGCAGTTGTGCAAAAAGACTTTTGGCGCCAAATTCATAAGTATCAGCACCAATAGAATTGATATTATTTTGTATTTTTCATTACACTATAACTAATAAAGTCGGTCCAATTTTTGGTAAGAAATATTTATTTCACACTTTTTAGTGTTACATTAGTCATGAAAATCGTTGAGCGTTCAAAATAGAAATAAAATAGCAAACATACCCCCTCCTTTTTTGAAGTCGGACAAAAAATAAGAGAAAAAACAACACATCAGATTGAATAATGAACTATTTGATTGGACATCTTCTTGAAATTATAGGAAGCCACAGAACAGTGTGATAGGGTTTCTATTGTTTTTATTGACCGACTTCAAAAAAGGAGGAGGTATACAATTCGGTTGTATGTTTGTTTTTTATTTTATTTGTTATGTTTGACTGTTCGCGCGTTTTGCGTAGTAAAGGTGCTCTGATTTTGATGATTTCTGATTCAATTGATAGAGGAGAGTTGAGAAATGGTCCCATATTTAGAAAAACTCAAATCCGAGACCTCTTTCCCTCCAAAACCGCCCCTGAAGGAGGGGAGGCACAATCTTTCTCAAAAATTTAAAATCTGAGATGGCAGAATTAAAGGTGAGACCATATCCGGAAACGTTTAAATTGAACATTTTTTAAAGAGTTACGTTTTTCGAGTATTTCCGCTATGTGCAGGGGGCATTTTTTTCGAAAATTGAAAATTTGGAACGACCAGATTGAAGAAGAGATGATATGTAGCAACAATTAATTTCTGCATTTAAACGAAAGTTACGATTTTCGATTAACAGTAGTAGTAAAATGTGTATTTTTCCACCACGATGTTTTGAGATCTATGAATAATAACAAGTATATACAAATAATAAAATGGGTAATATGATAAGTACCTACTATCTCCCTTGGTATTAGTGAACGTTCAACGATTTTCATGACTAATGTTACACTCAAAAGTGTGAAATAAATATTTTGTACCAATAATTGGATCGACTTTATTAGTTGATGCACTGAAAAATACAAAATAACATTAATAATATTGCTGCTGGTACTTTTGAAGTTGGTGCCAAAAGTCTTCTATGTAACTAAAATTGCTAAAGTTAAAAAATATTATTTAAATGTAGTATCAGTTGGGAGTAATTCAAGATTTAATTTGAACAAATACGTTATAAATAATAAATTTTAATATTTTTTTTAGATGTCTGTGAAAGGAAACTTTTCTAGAGTGCGTTATTTTTACATAAATTTAGATTATCCTTAATATAATAATAATTATGTTAAGTCATAAAACAACAAGAAAAATATTCCTTCTCTGATGAGCTTGAAATTTATTTTTACAGTTCTTAAGTTGAGATGACCGTCTTAGCCATGATAAAAAGTACCTACACAATGGCATGATCTATTGAATTACTTAGATTGCGTTTTGGTCAAAATAGAAATGTTTGGTACATACGGAAATACATTTATAAATCTTGAGCATCATCATTTTGTAACATATTTTATTGTACAGCTTTCATAGAATTTGAAAATACAATTTATAGAGAAAGTGTGCTGAAAAAAAAATCCCGATGGCCTGTAGTTAGCGGAAAGGTAAATTTTTCAAAATTCATTGAATTGAAATTTTAACAACCTTTTCATTGGTATACCTACAAATATTAAATAAAATTATCATAGCCTTGCGGTTAGAGGTTTTTGTTTTGACTGTTGAATATAAAGCAGACAGGGTTCGAGTCCACTTCAAGGCAGATTTTTTTTTCGTCTATTTCTTTTCAATAAATATACTATATATTTTTTTAATCAGGGTCTATATTAAGATCTCCAGAAAATGTACAATTACATCAAATTTATATTGAGTGTTCATGTTTTATCAATATTTGTTAATTTTCTTTATTAATTTTTATTTTTTTACCTGTGTATTTTATGAAAAATTGCTTTGAACAAAAGTTCTAGGTACTGATGATATCTATAACCTAAAATTATTTTTAATAATATTTACACTACTGCTCTTTTTTGATAATTTTTTTAAATGTTTGAATGGTCGCCATTTTGAAACTACTTACCCGATATTGCCCAATAACGAACTCGACCGAGATATTTGAGAGATTGATTTTTGTAGCAAATTTGAACTTGATACCTTCAAAACTGCGACCTCTATCGTGTTAACAAATTTCGTAATATCCCATATATATATATATATATATATATCTAAACTTTTGAACCAAATGTTTTTTTGGACTAACTTATAGACATATAACAACATGCCGTTGAAATTTTTTCGAAATTCAAAAGTGTGAACGATCGCAATAGGTATATTTCTATAAGAAATATACCTAATATATTTTGTATGATATCCACACCGAAAAATTCCAGTGGTTATGTGCAGAAAATACATATTGTTTGAAGCTCTGCCATAAAGAATCAAATAAATGATAAAGTTTATCTAGGTACTCACCTATATTAACATCTTGGGCACTGACAGCTATTATAAAAAGGCATGATAAAGACACTAGTTTATTAAACATAACTCAGACACATAAAGTAGTTTGTGCACTACTTTCCAGGGTCATATCAGTTCCAGACTGCAAATGAAGTTCTATTTTAAGACAGGTTAACCGTTGAAATTGTTTTGGCACTCGCAAAATAGTGTGAGCCAAATTTATGTTAATTTTTATTTTTCATAATTAATTATCGATTTAGCTGAAGCACCAAACATAACAAGTTCCGCAAACGTGCATTGTAGTATTTGGCATGAAACACGTTTCACATACTGAGTGAAAATCTTTCATATAATAATATTTGTTTTCTATTTCATTTGGGAATTGAGAATTCTTTATTGTGAGATGAAATGTATTTCATAATAAATGAGTATCAATGACATTGCTAAATGCTTTATTGAAGTTAGTGAGTATACAAATCTATAAAACTTATTTCACAGACATAGTTAAATACTAGATATATAACATAATCTTAAGATCATTGTCATGTACTATGAAAAAAACGGTTATTATCTCTATCGGTTACATTATAATCATGGGTTGCCTTTGTTAATTTGCTTCTCATACATTCGACTTCTGCTCTTACTTCTACTTCTGATACGTCTACTCCTGCGACTGCGTATGCTCCTATTGCTGTGAAAAGTCTCCACGCTATCTCGCTTGCGGTCAAGTCCTCCATAAGGTACTTCTTTGTTCTGAGATATCTCTTCAGATCCTGTGGATGCCGTGGATTCAGTAATATTTTGCTTAACCATCTCACCGAACCTTAAACAAATATAGTTAATTTTGAAAACTAATAATCACTTTCACGAAAATATATTACCTGAAATAGAATTTAGCTTCTTCTCTCATGGCCTGAGCAAATGAGGTTTTGGTTCTTATTGATTTCTTGGCAACATGTAGTATGGTTTCAATTAGGGCCAATACAAAAGCTAATATTGCGCCACCAATGGTTACCCAGAATACACCTTCAACACCTTTCAAGTTCAGTGGAGTAGCATCTGAAGATCCGGCGTCGGCCTGGAGAATTATGTTAATGGAAAAACGTCTAAATATAATAAATAAACTTCCAGCAAGTATAAATAATACATTCTCTAAGAGTGTCGTATATAAAAGTTACATTAATGTCAGAAAAAATTCATAAAAATCATAAGATATAAACAAATAGCTACTTCGCGAGCATAAGCGTAAGTAAAATGTATGTAGTTAAGCAAATATAAAAGCATATATAGATAAAATTAGGATAATATTCATCAAATACTATTTAATAACTAGATTTACGTTATTAGTTATTTGTAATTAGTTTGTGTTTTATGATACCAAGCTAGACACAGATAAAACGAAATTTTTATATCTGCAGAATACAATGTAGAATGAACTTTATTGGTTAATAGATACCTAAAGAAATAAAAATATATTCGGGCAAGGGAAATCAGAATATAGTAAGTAAGTAGCCAGGTCATCGTCATTACCCTTTACGAAATTATTAACCAGACGAGACATAGAAATATTTTATAAATTCAATAAGCAATAACCACTATACAGTGAATATCCAGAATAACCACAGATTACTAATAAATCATAACTACGATATGTTATGTATGTATTCTCAAAATGGAGGGCCTAAAGTAAGGAATTCAGAGCGAGTTTTTTTAATTTGAATGATGAAATAATTGAATCAAATAAAGAGCAAAAAAAGGAACTAACTGTAAATACTTGAAAAAACATTTCTTTAAAAGCAATTAAATTAGCAATATCGAAAATAGTTAGCAATAAAATAAATATTAATTAATTAATGAATAATATTTTTGTATTAATATATTCTGTCCCCTATTGTAATAATTGTAGCTTTATATATAAATCGAGCAACCAATAGATAAGAGAGATTTTGCGCAGGTACTGATTTATTTATTGCGTATACTAAATCATAATTATTATGAATTAATTAACGGAATAAATTTAGAATTATTTATTCATAGAGAAAGTTATTTTCTGATTATCAGATAATGTAGTGCTCTCTTTGGAATAGAAATAGAAGCCACCTAAAACTTGTATAGGCTACTGCAACAATTGAGAAAAGCTTGCGCTATTCAACTACAGATGGCAGGAGCTTTATATAAAAATAAATTTGAGTTTGGAAGCGCGTTCTTATGTGAATTTGTAGAGAAGATATAATGAAATATTTGGTTTTATATAAATTTATTATAGGAATGCATCTATTACAAATGGTTAGCACTTTGAAATTTCGAAAACATTTCAACGGCATGGTGTTTAATTTGCTGCAAAAATCGATCCCGCGAATATGTCATTCGAATTCGTAGGCAGGCCTGATCAGACTCGTAGTTTCAAAATGGCAGCTGACCTGACTTTCTTTTTAAATCTCAAAAAGTAGTTAAGGACTAAATATCATCAAAAATATGTTCGAGTCATAGATATATCTAGTGAACAATAAGCAATTCCGTATTTCTAATTCAAATTGGAATTTCAACATAATAAGTTACTCACAAAGCATTGACCTCCTCCTTTTCGTTCCTCCCACCATTTTCTTCTCAATTCGTCCAACTTTCCTGAGTTTTGCATTTGTAGAATTGCCGTACTTAGACTGTTTCTGTAAGGCGCATCTAAAATAATGTAATTTTAAAAAATACGGTTAACAACATTAATATTCTGAACAACTCAATTAGAACGGTTGTCTAGAGAAAAAAAACGTAATTGTATGGACACTGACTAATAATCTTATATTTTAATTGATTACTCACTTTTTCTCATAGCTATTCCATATCCCTTCTCGTCCAATTTTCCACCGACCTGATTCAAGTCACACTTTCTTTGAATTTCATATTCGATTGAACGATCTTCCATGAAAAACGCATACTTCTCATCTTTTTTTCGTGCTTTGATGACGCCATCCTTGTTATCCTGTACCATAACTTCATCATAATGAGCTTCCATATACGCCCATGCTTTTGCAAACTCGCTGTTCGGATCAGCTTTAGCCTTGTCCTAATAAACTCATCGTATTATTTCATTTTAAAATTTCTATTCAGTGGAAAACTTACACTAAAGAAATGTGCAGTAGCTCCTCCTTTCTTGGCACCAAATTTAATGCCCTTGTCTTCATATACATTTATTAATTCTTTTAGATTTGAGAAGTGTGGATCTGGATCTTCTGTGGTTAAGAAGGCAGCTAAATTTGCAGTGTAAGATGAAACCATCAATAATGTAAAGAACCACCACATTCCCGCTACCATTCTGGTAGGTGGAGACCTACAAGATAGAAGTTGAGAATAAGAACGATTTTTTAGTCCATCAACAATTACTTTAGCTCAATCTCAGAACCTTGCTGCATAATGGAGCCTGTAATGAACCAGAAACAGTTCCTCAAATCCAGTTGATTTACTAGATATTCAGGATCTTCAATACATGGGTAAGGATTCTCCCATTCAGATGGAGTTATTCTACCAATGACGAAAAGAACCAGAGATATGCCCACCCAGGCCATCATTAAGAGCTTCCATACTTCAAAAGCGAATGGAGCAGCAAAAGAAAAGAAACTCGGCGGGGCCTTTGTGGGTTTCTTATATAAAATACTGATTCCTAAACATAGTGATAGTAAATAGAACAACACTGAAACATCTGATGTTTTTGGTCATACCTAGTGTCATAAATTGACTTGTAAAGTCAACAACAGCTTCTCTTTGCATGGTGATGGTTAAATCACAGATGGCTAGATCAGCTCTCTAGAAAATAAAAATGAAGTTAGGTGGGTATTAAATTCTTTCTCAATAAACCGTTTTACTTTCTTTAAAGTTAAATGCGCATGCACAGAAATTGTTGACCATGAAAATGTAACTGATTATAGGATTAGAGTGATCGACTAAAGAAATCGGAATCATTGCGTTGCTTTCAAAGGCACCAAAAAATACTTTTGCGATGTGGAGCGATTCCAAAAGTTTTAAGCTTTACCAATAGTTTTGTACAATCTAATAAGGTTTCGGAATATTTTTTATGATTATGGATATGGACTAATAACCGATTTAAAAAAGTACCTACACGTTAATTAGTGTCAACGGTGTTGAAAATGTGCAATTTTGGCTCAAACAATTGCGTTGTTCTAATTGGCAAGTTTCATTCGACATACGACAGAAATAACGATACTTATATGTTCTTATTACATTTTTAGGGGCAAAAAGAACCGACGATAGTTATTTTAGTCATACATGTTACAGAGAAATGTAAATGTCAAAAAAGGTAAGTAATTAATGTTATGTTAATTGTGATTTAATTTTTAGAAAAAAAGTGGTGAATTTAGAAAAGAAATATAATAATGCCGAAAAGAGAACACAAAGTTTTTCTCTAACCGTCAACAACCAAACAAGTTCCTAGAAGATATTATAAATGAAACTAGTGTCAAGAAAGTTTAATATTGTACCCTTGAAAAATTATACTTTAGAAAATATTCAAGCGGATCTACATTCAAAATTACAAATATGAAAACCCATATGGTTATGTTTTTAGTGCTACAAGTAATATTTGCCTATGACATAATTTTATTCTTTATTAAACTTAACCTGGACTTAACCTCACCTTGAACCATATGTTTTTGATTTTTTTCCGTTCACGACCTTGCTATAAAAGACTCATTGTTATGTGCTTCTACATTATCGTGCAGCGGGAAGTTATTCATTCAAAATTATCAAATTTTATGGACGTATATTCAAGTTGTACGATTGGTTCAAATTTTCAAATAGCGCGGCTAAAGCGCGATCTGCGCAATAGGATGTGTAGAAAGAGATCTATGCCTATGCAGGTGTTGTTTTTAGACTTACACCGTATACAACATCACCAATCATGCCCGTCCATAATCCAGTTTTATTATCATATTCACCGTTTGCTCCGTCTTCTCTAATCAAAAATGTGTAGTTGAAACCTCTCATTGCTGCAAGTTCCTTGATCAAATCAATAGCAAAACCTTCATATTGTTCATTACCATAAAGTGGATCAGAGGACTCAACCCTCATACCATACGGTTCCGTCTGGAAAATAAAACTATCAATTTGGGCCAGCTAATGATAACATTAGCTAGAAATGTACAATATTTTATTTGTGAAAGAATGGCTACTGTCTAAACCAGGAACATTATTTTTTATAGTGGTAAATTATAATTGTATTCGATGGAATTCGTTTGAGAGATATATTCAAAATAGGTTCAACTTAGAATGGTTTAACGCTTGACGTAGCTCACCTGAAAACCTATCAATCTACCATTTCGATATAACTAATTTTGCAAACAAGATAACATTATTGGAGCTACAAAGATATCTCTATTTTGGTGATGTAAGAAAATCTAAGGCTTGTCGACCACTTTGAAGAATTATTCGATTCTGAATGTGGGTTATTATCATAGACATCTGTTTTGATGTCTATGGTTATAATGAAAGACCAGATGAATTTAGCGCATGTGCAACACATCGAAATCGTGTTGCGTTGTTATATAGCAACGTAACCGGGGCCCTAGGAAGGTGCAGACAGATGTGTGGTAAGAACTGAGGACTAAACCCCTTGAAGACCAAATGATACAAAGGTCGTGAGGCCAATGATAACATAACGTATGAGTCAATAGTGTGGTGGTCCAGGAAACAGCAAAAAAGGAGCTCAGTGGTAGTCCTGCATATGTATCAAAGGGGCCATGAGAACGCCGCTAACTGCCGCCATGGAGGTAATACTGAACCTACCTCTAATGTATATTATAGTCAGGGGAACGCCAGATCTGTCAGTTACAGATTACCGCAAGCACCAATAAGTCAAAATCAAACAACATCAAGATTGATATAGGAGTGCCGTAAGGCCCTGAACAGTCTAGGTAGCCAAAAAAGACTGACCCTAGCCTGGGTCCCAGAGCACCAGGGCATTGATGGAAACGTAAAGACTCACCAACTAGCCAAGCAGAGAGCGGAACAGGCCATGATTGGATCAGAGGTCTCGTGCGGAGTTGCTAAATGCCACATTGATGGACATATCTAACAATGGATCAAGAACCAGGCAGTGCTACTGTGGGAAGAAACCACAGGACAGAGATAAACTAAATTATTCCTAAAAAGCCCCTCGTCCAAAATGTCCTACGAAATACCGAATCAAAATCGAAAAACGACAAGGATACTGGTAGTGATGCTGACAGGATACTGTAGGGTTAGGAAACATATAAACAATATGGGCCTGGACGAAGATGACCTATGTAGGTTCTACCCGGAATAAGAGGAAACCGCATTTCACACACTCTGACAATGTGAAGCCCTGGTAAGAATGCGGTCGGGGTCGGTATCTATTACGTCTGCTAAAAAGGATAAATCTAGATAATAGCTCTAATGCAATGGAGAACCATAATAGACCAAAACTGGCAGCGGTGGGTTAGGATGCGCAGCCACTCCTACTTATCTAATCTAATCTAATCTAAAACGTAACCGGAACTCTAACGTTTAATATTGCAGAATCAAATCATAATTATAATGATCAGCTAAGTAATTAATCAATTTTAATTACAACGTCAATCGTAATCACAACAACTAGAACGGCTACTTTGTACCAACAGTGTAGAGGGCACAGCATCATCAATATTTTTAAAAGACATGCCTGCATTCCCTAAAAATGAAGAGTTATTAAAACGTGCACTTTCCTAATTTTTTAAAATTTCCTCAAAAATGCAGTTTCTTATGAACATGGCAAAAATGGCATCTCTTTAACATTCATTGAGCTATAGAGAACCAAATTACATTCAGGCATACCTAAGATTTTCTAACACTATTTACATAATTTTCAAGAGAAAATATTTAGTCGTCTTTCAAGAAGGTTATTAAATCATAGGTAGTATTGTTAATTTTTTCAAAAAAGCAAGGATTTTTATAGGCTTAGTAGAACACGTGGATGAGGGTTAAGGGTTCGTACAGGCCAGAATCGATCATCGAGCGAATAGATCATAGAGAGTATATTTCCCTAATACCTACAGCTTCTTTGGAAGGGTGTGTCTTGAGATTTATCTTGAGAGATATCGGAAGTTTGGAATCCACTTTAAACTGTAGGTTACCTTGTCTGTGACAAGAGAGATTGCCTACACACTTGGCACTTGGGGAAGAACGTGAGAAAGAAACAAAATCAGCAATAGAAACTCTTTCATCCAATGTCTATAATCTCTGTTTCTTTTGATATAAACAATAGCCTAATTGCTAAAACTGGATTCCTTACCAACGTTGTGAGTACTCTGAATGTTTGATTACGAATATCCATATAATTATTATCTTCCTCAGGTATAGCTCTAGATATGTTGAGAGGAGGTCGCGCCGTAGAATTCCAAGTTCCGACAATAGTCTGACCTCCTTCCATTAGCTCAATGATATCCAAAGCAAAGTTGGTTCTGAATCCTTTCACATCAAACTTAATTCTTCCCGTTAAGCCTGGAAAGTCTAACTGAAAAAAAATGCCAAGATGGTAATAGATACAGATATGGTCAAAGGAGGAAAAAAATAACAATTTGATGGTCTTATGTCATGGTTAGAAAAATTCAATTTATTACGTTTTTCGCTAGCTTCTTAGCGAACTAAAAAAAAAAACAAGATAACTGTCAAATCTTGTATACCTACTTAACATAAGAAACCATCATTTCCTTTAACATCTTTCCTTAAACCGACTACGTATTCATTATCATTTCTAAGATCCTAATGTCGGTAAAGATTTCACTTACATTTTTCATAATATTGACAATGCTGGTTCCCGTAGGCATTTTATCATTGTCATCCCAACAACTGATGCTCACGGGATGTACCATTGGTCTAGCTGCTTTTATTGCTTCTGCAAACATTCGTACAGCATCAAAAGTGAGAGCTTCTTCCAGCTTTAGCTTGAAACCTTCCATAGGATTGTAGCAATCTGGATCACCATTGATGTTACATGCAGTTTTCCTCAGATAATCATCTTCAGGATCCACAAAGCGCATCTAAGTTTAGGTTATTTCTCATTAGAGCTTTAACTCGCTTAATCACAAGATTATTAAAGATAAAAATTCTTACCCCAGTAATGTTTGTTTCTGAGTACTGGAACGGTGTCAAATCAATCGTATGCAGATCCAAATTAGTGATAATGTAATGTTGTTCATTTGTAACTAGACCAATTTGCTGTGCCTGCTTCAGAACTTCTCCAAGAATCTCTGACGAACAGTCCAGAACAAAATGGGTTGCACCTGATTTCCAAACATCCTTCAAGACAGGTCTATATAAAAGTTTTATAGTAAGTGGATTTCCACGAGCAAGTATAAACGTTCAAGTTACCTGTAGTTTTTCATTTTGTATGGATCAAGTTGCCTAATAACTACTTTTTGCGACACAGGTTCAAACAGCTTGAGAAGCTCTCCGACTCTTTGCAAACTTTCGTTGTTCTCATAGAGAATGACAAAGTCCTTCCAAGCCCAAGCTTTGATAAGATCATAGTAGGTTCTTGTAAGTGTGTCTGGATAAGGATGTACATTAACCAAGGTTCCATTCAAAGGGTGATCGTCCCATCGCACATCTATGTGCGGTATCTCTTTCAAATCACAAATACTCTGCACCACATTTGAATTTTCCTCGGAAATTGGCCCCAAGATACCAACCACAGCCTCTTCCAGAAGTGCACAAGTATGTGTTATGACTTCAAATGGGTTGGTACCTTCCATTTGCTTGATGACAGCTTCTAGCTCAATGTCAGGGTCGTTTTCGTTGATCTCTCTGATAGCTTCCCTCATCGCTTGTTCTTGCATGGAATTTTTACTATCGAAGATGGCTCCTAAAGGAATATATTTGAGAATACATTTAGGGTATCTTTAAAAAGTTTTCACAAAATGCTCCCATTAATTCAAAATAAGCTGGTATGGCTTAAGCAAACTAGGAACAAAGTTGTATAAAAAATTTGGGAATCGATGAAAGTGAGTTTGTTAGCAAAGTTAAGAGGGCTAACAAACATATATCGGAAATCTATATCTAAATCTAAGCACAGACCTTGGATAATACTTAATACAGTCCTCATCTCTTGGTCCCATTATGGAAATGAGTTGCGTTTTAAAATTGAGATTAAGTATCTTAGAGTATTCTTGATAAAACTCGATAGCTCCTTTGTTCTGCAGAATTTGAATCTTAATAGTTCACTGTAGGTCCTAGTGAATAATTAAGTAAAGAAAACATTGAAGTATGTAGTATAAGTTGGAGTTATTGTTTTCATCTCTTAAATTATGATCAATAATTTTAAATTATTTCTAGTGAGTTATTTTTTTTTGGGTTCCGTACCAAAATTGTGAAAACGGACAGTATTACTGGTGCGGATGTAAAGTGGGCACTATTCTACCTGAAATCCTACATGTAATATAGGCACCAGTCAAAACTCTGCCTGAAAAATGTATATGTAAAATGGGCACTAAACCAAATATAAATAAAACCACTCCAAATGAATGATATAAAATTTATAGTGAACAATTATTTTGAAGAATATAATTTTTTTTAAACTTATAAAAATCAATATAAAATTGATGACTAATATTAGAGTCTCTCAATGTATTGTGGACTTTTACTCTATTTTTGTATTCCTTGTAAGTTCTTCGGATGTAAGTTAAGTCCGTTGTTGCCACTGTTTCAGGTAGTTCGTTAGCCAGCTCACGTCTTATGATTTTCGCTGGTTTTTCGGAAGTATCATCCACGGCTTTTCGCTTACATGCACATGAAATGGTTCAGCTTACTATCGTTGTGTTCATGATTATGGTCCAGCTGGCTCCTAATTTTAAATTTTCCTCACCAATCGTAAATACTTATGTTGCACAGTTAATTTTTTTGTACAGCGCTAAAAACTTCACCACTCTTCAATGTTTTCTGCATTAAGAAGGTATATTTGTTAATAACTATCAAGTAAATTCTCTGGATATATTTTAGAAACAAAATGTAATTCCTATTTTAAAAACAGGAACAACATCATTTAGTAGAATTCAATTAAAAAGCTGTTATGACCAAGAATATATTTATTACCGAAAGGTGTCCTTATTACATGTCGGATAAGGTGACCTTTTTCATAGCAGGTATAAGCTCAAATTTGGTGCCCATTTTACTCCCGCCGTATTACTGAGACTCCCCTGACCATCCGTCCGCCTGTCAGCCTGCGGGCTCTATTTCCTGAGCCGTAATAGGTAGAGAGCTGAAATTTTCAGAGAATGTGTGTTTCTGCTGCCAACTCCCAATACTAAGTCCGTTCATCCGTTCGTCTCTCAGCGGGCTGTATCTTTTGAATCGTAATAGGTAGACACTGGAATTTTATTAATTCTATTGATTTTGTTACTTTTGAAGTTGGTGCCAAAAGTTTTCAATCTAACTACAACAGCACAACTTCAAAATTACCAATACCAATAGAATTAATATTATTTTGTATTTTCAGTGCACCAAGCAATTAATAAAGTCGGTCCAGTTTTATTAAGCAAATATTTTGAGATTATTGTTTCGATTATTACGTCATTTTATAATATCTGACAAGATCATGACATTTTCTTAAATGGGAACATCTAGTTGTTTGGATTCAAAATTTGGCAAGATACCAGTGTGCGCAGTTCCAAGAAAACTAGATTTTTGAATTATTTGATCTTATCTAGCCATTCATGGTGAAAGTTTCATAAATTATTTTTAAGTTTTTATCAAGTTAGTTATTTCCCAACATCTTTTGTGATGTTGAAAATGGTACTAAATTTAACAAAAAAAAAATTGAGATCTGGATTCTGAGAGGTTGTAACGAAATGAAAAGGTAACTTGTTGCCGTATGTTACACTTTCAGAGCGTTATTTGATTAGTTATTGTATTTATTGTCATTTTATTAGTTAATAGTATTTTACCAAAAAGAGAAAATTCGTTTTTTCTGTGACAGGAAAAAAGTTTAACATTTTATCTCTGTTGACATGTGACAAAGTATCACTTTTTTCCGTGGTATTTGTATATAAAGTGAAAAATCCCATAAACGGACACTCATGGGACCAACTTTTTTGTCCGGTTATTGGAGATGGCCGTTTAAGAGAATGGGATATCAAAAAGTCTATTTTTAAGGAGCATATCTCGCCCTTTTCTGCTCCAAAAGACGATTCTGATAATGGCTTTCTAGCTTTAGAGAAACATTTTTTTACCGTCGTGGAAGATACTTTTTTCCATGATGCCTTTATAAAATACAGCGCCTCCAACACATCAATAGATTTTGAAAGCTCTGAAGCAGATTCAACCCCTTGTAGGTTTGACTTCACTAACGGTCCTGACATAGGAATATTCTGACTTCTAGCTCTTGCAAACCATTCAAAACAAAATCGGTCTATGTTAGAACCATCAGTTTTTAAAAAACTCTTTATTTGATCTACGTTATGAATCCCTGATTGCCATTTTATTCGTATTTCGTCTTTGTTTTTTTTGCTATTCCTGCAGCTTGTGTTTTTCATATGTTAAACCTAATTAAAATCGCGTTAAAGCTTGTAAATACCTACCTACCTGTTTAATAAAATAACTAACCTCTTTTCCAAATCGCGAACCGATAGTTTGTCCCTCTCCAGCACATTCACAACTTCCATTTTTTCTTTGAGAGATAGCATATTCTTCTTAGGTGCCATTTTTGTCACATTTTACCTTGTTATGAATTGCACACTAGTAAATCTTACTAGGTGGTCTTATTTTGAATGCAGGCATGGACTTGAGCGAGCTTTGGCTGGAACTGCTGGCCGGGTAATCACATACATAACAAATTGTCTTTTGCGTATAGTCCGTTTATTAGTGTGGATTCATGCAGCCCAAATTAACTTCTTATTTTTCAATGGGAGTGTTCATGCAGCCAAGTAACAATTATCAATTACCGAATAAGAAGTAGAAGTTGGCCAACTTTTAACTTTTTACTTTAATTTAACGAGGTGAACGCGGATTGGTCAGGCCGATGATGTAAATAACCTCACTTTTTGAAATATTTGTGTATTTCCTTGGGTACCTTGAAAAATGATTCGGTATCTTCCATTTTTATTGAAAATTTGGAATTCTAAACACTTGTTTTCAGTTATCCAGCGGGGACAGAGGCTATTTTGAACAATGAATACCGCGGATGTCAGACTTGCGCGCGTGCTTACTTTTTACTTCTTAATTCTTAATTTGAGTGCATGAATGCTACATTTTTAAACTTGTTAATTGATAATTGTTATTTGATAGTTTTTACTCGATAATTCTTACATGATGCTGCATGAAACCACACTTAGAGCTACGCGTCCGCTTATGGGAGCTTTAAATTCAGAAATTATGAGAATATACTGTCCGCGTCCGGTTACGATAGTATCCGGTTATCGGAATGGAATTTATATCAGAGCGCATAGGGAGAACTTTGGTTCTAGGGAATTTGTCCGCTTGTAAGAGATGTCCGTTCATTGGAGCTGTCCGCAAAGAGAGTTTCACTGTATACATACATATATATAAATCAAATTACAGAAATAAATTGACAGATATTTGATTACTTTAAAGGTTTCCTTAGCAACGCAGGTCTAATTGTCGCATAAAGTACAGCAGACGACCAATTTTAAACTTAAAATTGCACTTCAATATAATTTTCTAACTTCAATATATTGTAATATTTTATCATTATTAAATCATCGTTTTTCCCGTCACAGAAAAAAAAAATCCCGATGGCCTGTAGTCAGCGGAAAGGTAAATTTTTCAAAATTCATTGAATTGAAATTTGAACAACCTTTTCATTGGTATACCTACATGTTATTACATATACTTGTCGTATGTGTCATAGCCTTGCGGTTAGAGGTTTTTGTTTTGGCTGTTGAATATAAAGCAGAGAGGGTTCGAGTTCCACTTCAAGGCAGAATTTTTTTTTTTCGCCTATTTCTTTTCAATAAATATACTATATATTTTTTTAATCAGGGTCTATATTAAGATCTCCAGAAAATGTACAATTACATCAAATTTATATTGAGTGTTCATGTTTTATCAATATTTGTTATTTTTCTTTATTAATTTATGAAAAATTGCTTTGAACAAAAGTTGTAGGCACTGATTATATCTATAACCTTAAATTATTTTTGATGATATTCAAACTACGGATCTTTTTTGATATTTTTTTAAAATGTTTGAATGGTCGAAACTACTTACCCGATATTGCCCAATAACGAACTCGACCGAGATATTTGAGAGATTGATTTTTGTAGCAAATTTGAACTCGAAACCTTCAAAACTGCGACCTCTATCGTGTTAACAAATTTCGTAATATCCCACATATATATATATATATATATATATATATATATATATATATATATATATATATATATATATATATATATATATATAAACTTTTGAACCAAATGTTTTTTTGGTCTAACTTATAGACATATAACAACATGCCGTTGAATTTTTTTCGAAATTCAAAAGTGTGAACGATCGCAATAGGTACATTTCTATAAGAAATTTACCTAATAATGTACATTAGATCTCGAGCTCGAGCTAAAATCTAATACTTTTTTCCCTTGTACAATAAATAACTATTTTTCGTACACAAGTTACAAGCTGTACAAACAGTATGCGTTGACGAAATCATGGGTATCTCCTAGAAGATAATAAATGTTCTCCATGGTAAAAAATCAAAACCACTTCACGGCTACTTCAAGAAAATTAATAAAACACATAATTAGTAGACAACCCTTAAAAAAGTCCTGCTTCCGAGTAACTACAAATGTCATTACATTACATCCATCTTGATGTTCAGTCTACTAAATGGGCAAGCCCATATTATCTTTAAAACAATGACGCTTGTGCTATTACCGTCAACAAGAAGCCATATTAGCAAGTTTAACAATTTCTTTGTAGCCCCAAATGGAAGCATTGAGTAGGCAAAGCATATCCTTTCAACGAGGTAGGGCCCAGTCACTCACTGAAAGTGCACAAAGGCAGAGATAGGGTTTAATTGCTTTTGATTTCATGTGATTCGATCATTTCGAGATTCCCAGATCTGACAGATTTCTGTGGGTACTTATATTCAAAAGAACAAAGTCTATGCCCTATGCCAAGAAGTCCAGCACATCTGAGAAGCTGGAACATATGAAAATCCATCGCCAGTATTCCTACAAAAATACCTTTGTAAATGAAACAGCACACATCTGTAGAAGGTAGGTACCAAAAGAACTGCATCCACTTCAATTCTTAAGGCTAAGTA
The DNA here is from genome assembly GCA_958507055.1 of Crioceris asparagi. Lineage (NCBI taxonomy): Eukaryota > Metazoa > Arthropoda > Insecta > Coleoptera > Chrysomelidae > Crioceris > Crioceris asparagi. Next base: position 12,341,065 of record OY293828.1, read on the forward strand.
AGACCCATACGTTAATATCTAACATTCGTATCTACAGGCAGGTAGAGTTATCTAGGTATCAATTATCTAGTGGGCATAAGCTTACTCTCAAGAAAATAACTGCTTCATTGCTAGGTATTTACTCAAACGATGAAACTAGGAACTTTATACATCACATTGATCATGGTGATTTGATGTTGAGATTCAATAGAGCTTTTCATAAACATATGTTTACAAACTAAAAATATCCAAAATAATTCCAGAAACTGAAACTGCTCGAACCAAGGAGATGCAATCTATATAGGTACATATAAATACAATGGTTGAGTAATACATACTTCTCGGAATAATTGATGTAAATATTTGTTACAAATTTCAAGTAATCCTCATTATAATGATTTATAGGGCCAGGAAGTGAGAACTAGAAGAAATTGTTGAAATTTTACAGGAGACATAACGATAATAGAGAATCAGCTTAGACAAATCATTCCCTCGCTCATGAAATCCATGACCTATATATGTTGGTTCATTCAGAATCGCATTATTACTGATATAATACTGAGGTAGGTAATATGAAGAATGACGATTGATGTTCATATGACCGCTGATAGCTGGACGTGAATATAAAACATACACCTCAAGGCAAGAGATCAACGCTCTATAATATGAATCAAATCAGCATGCTTCTCAAAGCGTTAAATGCAAGAATAGGTATACGTGTTAACTAGTCTAAATATAATCTCAGTTTACACACCCAATCTATACACTTTGCCGCATACCGGCTCCAATATAATAGTGAAGACCATAATCAATCGTAGAGCGGAAGCACATTTTTCCCGAAAATCCGTCATGATTGTCTAGTTTTTTACTATTAAGCCGACTGTGAGGGAGAATGTTATTTCCCGCGTACATTCTGTTTACTGACTGTGTGTGTCTCTGTATATGTGTTTTCGAGCGTTGGAAATCTCTGTATCTATTTTGGGGACACAAAAATATTTGTTCATTATTACCTCCAGTAGAATTCGGACGGAACGCGAAGCGTCTCAGGTATACGGGGTGGCGATGAGAAATCAATTACAGTTACAGCTTAACAAATCTTAGCTGAGCTGCGTAAAGAACACAAACCGCGTGCTACACCCATGACGACCGCCGTAAAGTTGGCACCCTAAAACTTAGCACTCTTATTTTTAACATGAATTCTGGGATAATTGAACATAGTTCTACAGTTGTAGAAGGGGTGCAGCAATAGTTCTGGTATGGAAATATTCCTAATTTAAAAAAAAAGTTTTCTAACTTTGAACCGCTCCCCTTTTTGATTTTGCAATAGTTCTCGAGTGTTTTTCCAGTTCTACTAACATAGTTCTAGAGTTCCTGCTGATTATTTAAAATAGTTCTCTTTTGGAATTTTTTTTTTTTCAAAGATTGAAATAATCCTGTTTTGTTGTTTTTTAAGGTGTGCTTTGCACCAGGCTCCTTTTATATAGTACAAAAAAGTGTTTTTCCAGTTCTACTAGGATATTTCTACACTGCCTGATGAATATTTAAAATATATCTATTGTGCAAGTATTAATTGTAAAATATAGTACAATGTTTGAGACCGGTCTCATGACAAATTATTGTAATTAAATTGATAAGTTTCTGCTTTCTTCCCCAAATAACTGAGAAATTTTGTGACAATTTAGAAGGAATAGCAAGTTGATTCTGACGAACAGCAATTTTTTTCTTTCTTTTAACAACTCTGTGACCAAGATTTGCAAGGCAGCATGTACGTTTGACAGAATGGCGAAACGTATTGTTAGGGAATAGGAATAGGAATCAAAATTTTATCTTCGAATGGACCTGGGAATGGACGGTTTGCCGACTGTAAAATATCGGAGTGACTTTCGTTCTATATATTTGGGCGGGAATTCTAGAGAACGACGTACAAGTCTAATATATGTGAAAAATAGAAACCTTAATGCCCACAAATATATTAGGGATGCTACAAGAAGCTGTCATTCCATTTGCCCCTTTCATTAGAAGAGTTTATACTCATGCATGTAGTAAATGAGTTTTTGGATGAAGTGGAATATGAAGGTTAAAATGGCCACCCTGTAGCCCCGATCTCAATCCAACTGGATGAATCGAAAAAACGCGTTCGTCACCGTCCCAACAAACCCACAACGTTAGCAGAGCTCACGTTAGCATTAAATGATAAATATGAAGCTATTCCTCAAGAAAAAAATAATCACTCTAATGACAACTTTTAATGTTTGAACTAAAAAATATTTTATTAAATGTGGTGTTTCAATTAAAAATGCGTAGCTCGTAAATGAAACAGCATAACAAGATGATATAAAAAATAAAGTGCTAGGAATACATCCAGCCTTATAGTAAATCATTTTTAAGCAAGGGTCTCCGGCGTGTTTTTTCCACAGGATGTTTTGACTTACGACTAAAAACATCATTTTGACTAACCCTGTTGTATAAATATTTAAGCAACCAAAATTACAACAGAACAATCTTCAGCGTAATCATAATGAATAGATCTATCGCCCTGTGAAAAACCATTGCAATAAAGTCAAAAATAAAACAGTTATGTCATATGGAAATTACTTAAAAAAATCGTCGGTCGGTTTTTTGCCGGTAGATTTCTAAATCACTATATTCGAAACTAGGCTCGCCGGCAAGACTTGTCATCATATATGGAACTTTCATAGTCTGTGATACATATCTGGTTATATTAAATTTTGACAACCGTTTATACAAAACATAACTGTATAAGTACTGAAAAATATGAAATAGGGCAACACCGCATATGAGGTTATTGCTAGCTTTCCACTAGCTACAGGCTGTTGGAAAATTCCTAGTTTTTGAATTGCTGTTAAAAATCTGCTAACGTGACTCGGCTGGAAACTTTTTCAGTTCTTAAATACTTAATTACGCGTCGCATGAGCTCATATCATATTTATATCGTCATTGGTTCGCAAGATAATGGAGACGAAAAATTCCGAAATTCCGAACGTACACACACACAGACATCCCAATAAAAATGTTGAATTTGCATTCTGATGACATTGAAACGTGGAGATATGCAAAAGCTGGGGATTCACAAAATCGGCCCCATTACATTAACTTCATCTGGGAAGTTAAAAATTATTACTTTCTTAAAATATTTGTATTGACTATTAATACTACTACTAATAATTGTCTTGTAGGGGTCCAGAATTTTTCCACTTGACATGTGTCCCTTTTTTAAATATTAAGTAGATGAAAACCCTGCTTCGCTCGGATGAAATGTGACTCATAATACGCACAATCTTTTACAAAATGTAGGTAGATATTTTTGTAGTTATCGGTTTTCAAGGAATATTAGGCAAGGCATAGATTCATTCAGGCGTATTCATAATCGAAATTTAATACGCTACTAAATTAAGTGCGGAGGTCTTACCGTAAATTAGGTTTACGACTCTTATGTCAGTGTTATGGCAGGATAGTGTTTTGTTTTTCAATTTAATACGATACTAGCTAATACCGAACTGAGACTGGATTATGAATACGCCTGAATGTGTTTAATAATTATATTAAATTAAAACTGCAAAAGTTTTTAAATAAATATTTTTTATTTAAAATCAACTTTCAAAACAAACTAACAGAAATTAACAAAATAAAGAGCTTTCAAGCTTCATTCTCTGTAAACTCAATGTTTTAAGCACTCAGAATTGGACGATTGACAGTACATGTGCAATTTACGTCCAAAGTCTATTGACATTGATTGAGCTAATAAAACCATTAGAATTTAACAAAATAATCGAAAATCCGAATTTTGCGGATATATGTTATATATATATCGAAATCATTATTTTTTTATGTTTTATTATTCTGGTAAGGTTTCAATCCAGTCTACCGTACCCCTTAACGGAATTATTAATATAGATTGATTTATTCCTGTTCAGAAATTTTTGGGTTGTGTTCTGAATATTTGCCATTTTTTCTAATGCATAATCGAAAAACTGATCGAGTTCGAGTTTGACCCGTATAGAAATAAAATTGGTGTGAAGCCCTTTGAATGATATAGCACACCTCAGATAACCTAACTTTACCTAACCATATAAGGAAAGGTACCCACGACAATGTTACTTTCTTGTGGACTGTCCAGGTTTTGTAGGTTTATAGCACATTCTCGGATAATTTTTGAGTATATGCTCTGAGTACCACTTGTCTACCTGAACCAAAGAGAATTGACGCTTTCTTCTCGTTTTAAGTTCTCAACAACACAAACATTTATGACATGTAACTCAGCTTGGAAGACCGAGGCAAAGATGGTGTATTTATTCTTTGATCGAGGTATGTCTTCCCAATAAGCTTGATTGCTCATATTTGATATTTGCAGAAAAGACGCCTGATCCAGTTCCTTCGCTGGTTTTTGGTCCATCTGTCTACCAGATGAGTACACCGGGTGGATCTTCGTTTCCTTTGTCATCCCTGAGGTTTGTGTAGACCTTTCAAACGATATTTCTGCACTCATATAATCAGTAATCATTTTTAGAGGTGGGTGCTTGATTATATTTTTTTTGGACCGACGAACCCCCAACGGAAGAGGTATACAATGCGCGCGTTTTTATATAGTAAACGAGCTCCGATTTTGATGATTTTTGATTAATTTGAAAGAGTAGTCTTGAGAAATGGTCCCGTATTCATAAAAACGCAAATCCGAAATCTCATTACCTCCGAAAACCGACCCCGAATATCGTAAATCTGAGGTGGTATAGTTATTAAAGACAGGACAATATCCGGGAACGTTTAAATTGAACATTTTTTTCAAAAGAATTACGGTTTCCGAGAAAGAGGCATGTTAAATTCTCACATATGAGCATTTTTACTATGTGGAGAGAGCGATTATTTTCGAAAATTGAAAATCTGTGGATACTACATGAAAGACCTAATTATTTGTAGCAACATTTATTATGAACATTTTTTTTCTTAGAGTTACGGTTTTCGAGTTAACAGCGGTGGTAAAATGGTAACATCTAAAATACTTATGCGTATTTCCGCTGCGATGTTTTGATCTCAATAATAATAATAACTACAAGCAAAGAATATACGTTGGTAATAGGATAAGTAATATCTTCATTGGTATTAGTGAACCTTCAACGATTTTTGTGAATGATGTTACACTCAAAAGTGTAAAATATTTTTTTTTACAAAAAATTGTACCGACATAAGTTGGTGTTGGAGTTGGTGACAAAAGTTATCAATCTATCTGCAACTGCACAACTTCAAAAGTAACAGCACCAATAGAATTAATATTATTTTGTATTCTTCAGTGCACCAACTAATAAAGCCAGTCCAATTTTTTGTAAAAAATATTTATTTATGTTTATATGCGCATATATTTTAGTACCTTCCTAACAGTTCTGTAGTTCGAGTCTATAAGGGCATTTTCTTACCTCACCTTGAAGTTTATTTACATAATAAACAAAATTTTCCAAAAAAAATGTGAAGAATTATTTTACCTATTGTTTCTCAGTATTGAAATATTTAAATACTTACCAATCATCTTATCCCATGAAATGCTCTAAGAGCATTATATTTTCTCAAAATTTAATAGCAAATTTCTTCTAAATCGCGAGGCCAGTCTCCTTTATGGTTAAGCTAAGTTATAACGTAACCTTTATTATTTGATAATTTTTCAATATATGCAGAATAGCTAAACACATTAGGTACCTACCTACCTATATGAATGCAGTCAATTCACCTACATATTTTTAAGGCAGTAACAGACAATAATACCACAGTATAAATAAAGAGTTCTTCATACTGTGATAATACCTCAGTGCATACTTGAATGGTAAATTATATATACAAACCCTTGATTTAAAGTACAAATTGAGGAATAGGCAACATTGTCTGGCAAAGATTGTAAATCTTTGCAAGAGGTTTCATATTTAATATTTGTGTGGAAGTATAATATGGTAGTTTTACAAAATAATTATTTTGACTTATAAAATTTGCCCCGAATAAATTATATTATCATTTAAGGTAGACGTATCACCAAAAAGGGTTCTTCCTATAGAGGAACTAGGAAATTTCGCTTTTGCAGAATGCTAAAAAAGTTAGCAACTTTCTGACACTAGAATACTTTAGCACCTTTCCGGCCAAAACGCGCCGACAAGAGCTACTAACCTCCAAACGCCCCGAATGACATTCACTTTGATGAGGACGATGTATTGTGTTGTATAACTCGGGGCACAGAATGGCAGAATGGAATAAAAATCAAGAAATCGAAAACTAGTGATGAAAATATCCAAGGACAAGAATGTCTCTTTTCCAATATATATGTGGAGTACCGACATCTTGAATACGTTAAGTAACACAAATACCACGGTAGCTGAATAAACAATCATTTTGTCACCAACATTTTTGACAGATTTTGGTGGAAAACGCTTGCGGTTTTTAAGCTGCAGCATTAGAAATACTCCAACAGTTATTAGTTATTTTTAATAACTTCTTTATAAACCAGTTTACGAGCGCAAGACTTCTAACAGCAAACCTTGTCCAAAATGTTGCAGCGCTTTCTTAGCTAGATGTGTGTTGGACACAGGGATTTTGATTGTATCAGTTATAGTTTCCAAGAAATAGGTGATAATAGACAGGTCATTTTTAGCTTAACTTAATGTAGGTACATGGTGCTCTTTGACTAGTTCGTTGTCGTCGTCAAAAACACTTTTCCCAGAGATTTTTAATTACAGTTAATAAGCCACAGCCAAATTTAATTGAAAGATACTATACATATTCTATCAGCTGTGGGTTTTTGTATGAAGGACAAATGCGGTGTTGCCGCTTCCGGCGCACTAGTGTTCAAACTATCGACGATTGTGGCGCGAAAAGATACTAATATTCCAACGGTTCCCAACCATTGGAAACGCCGTTCGTTTGAGTTCGGGCAGGATTTGTTGTAGTTGTCAGTTTCCGAACAAGTGGCAGTGGTATGACATATGACATGACGTATTTTATGGTTATGGTTCATGTTCATTGTCGGTTTTCAGTCCACGTGCTCTGAGTTCAATTCAGTCTCAGACATTTGTCATTTGTTTACACTGTAAGTGTGAGTACATAGTTTATGTAATCTTATTTTCCAAATTAAAAACTCAAAGCAGATTTACAAATATGGAGTGGTCTGACGAAATGAGCCTCAAACTGATTGAAATATACAAACAAAATCCCCTTTTATGGGATAAAACTGATAGAGATTACAAAGTCCCAATTAAAAAAAATAAAGCCTGGGAAGCTATTGCTCAAGAACTTGACTGTGATGAATCCAAAGTGAGACGGAAAATGGAGAGTTTATTAACTTCATATCGCCGTGAATTGCGACGTGAAATTGAAAGGGTACCAGGAATGGAATCGGTCGATGTATATAAATCAACATGGTTTGCATTTGATGCTATGCAGTTCTTAAATGATAAAATTCTTCGAAGAAGAAATCATGTAAGTGAACATACCATTTTATTTCTTAGTCATAAGCATAAATAACCTACAATACCTATTTGCTCATTAGTTATTAAATATTTAAATTTAATTTATAATACCAAAGACAAAGACACAACAATGTGAATGTAGTTCTATGAGGGAATCATAATCATATGAGCAATGAGTAGCAGTGTAGCAGTAGGCTTTGGATGACAGATCACATGTCTAGGGTGATGTCATATGAATACCCCATGTTTAAACAGCTCAGCTAAGGTTCTATGTATTTCTGTTGTAGGTATACTATTGAAATAGATTTTATCTGATTATGAAGGTATTTCCGGTTTGATAAATACATTTCACCATTGGTAGAGTCGGATAATATGTTTCTTCGGAGGATATAATAAGTGTATGTGCAGAGTGGACCAAATTACTCGTTAATATAGGGTTTCTCAGTAATTGAAACTATAGAAAACATAATAGAACAATTGAGTCTTACCTACAGGTAGGTTAAGGTCCGTTGCTATTTCAGATACCTAAGTGCAAACAGTAAAGTTATATTGAATCACGGACAATTGAATTGAAAATTGAAGACAAGTTTCATCGCTGATTTCAGTGGCGTTACCAATATATAACTTTAGGGTACGGTTGTCAAAATATTAATCAAAATGTTGTTTTTTCGTATGCAAATTCTATATGGTTCTGAATTATATTCCATCAAGCTATGTCTCTTCTACTTACAAGTGAATACATATAGAATAATAGTTTATACTACTAAGAAACACTTTTTCAATTATAGAAGAAATTACAACATACACCTAACGTTAATGTTCAAACTACAATCCATCCAAAAATCGTATAAAGCTAAGAGTAGCAGTTATTATACAGAATAACACTATCAAACTATTTATCGTTGGAATCAGAAAAAATATCTCTATACCTACCTATGATTTGCATATGGAAAAACAGGAGTCTTAGGTACTAAAATTCTTGTAAAAATTAAACGGCATGGTGTTTCATGTCAATAAAAATTTAAAAATTGGGTGTTTTTATCTAGACGTCCTAGCGTTATCTATTTAGTTACCAGAAAACGGCTGATGTTATATACCTAATCGTCTTAAGTATATAAAATTTTTTTGAAATATCATGTATGAATATACATGGGATACAAATTATTTTTACTGGTTAGAGGTCGCAAGTTTGAAGCTGTCAAGTTTAAATTTGGTAAAAAAATTATTCATCGAATGTCAACAAAAAAAATTGTTTTATGAACCTTTTCTCCTAAAAGGTGATTGTAAAAATAATTAGAAAACTGTGCCATTTTCAGCTGGCTACTGGCTAGGAGCTGTCGGAATTCTTTTTTCAATATTTTGTCAACCGATCCCTAAATTGAAATTTTGGTTGCGCAGCTGAACCCAGCGAAACAAGTTGTCTTCAGGACGTCTACCTGCAATTGGAATGGTAATGTACGAACGGCTTACATGCTGTTTCGTCCAGCCTCTTCACACAGGGTGAGATTTTAGTCTGTTCAGTCGATTACTCGGGTGTTGACCTTCGTATTTTGAAATTAACTAGAAATCTACAGGATGTTGACCGATCTCATAGTTCTTTCCATGGAATACCTTGTAGGTACTCAATATAAAATTCAGAATCTTCATTTTTTTACGATTCCAATGATGTAAGCTTATACCTACAGTGTTATACAGGGGTTTTCAAAAGATATGATCGATTTTTCGATTTTTTTTTGCATGTTTCGAATCTTTTTACATAAATTGTTTTGTAGTAATTACCTATTTTAATATTATTGCATAAACTCTGTAAAGGTTGGCCAAATTTCGATGCTTTTTATTATTAGAAATAAAAAAAATCCATGGTGAGATAAATTCAATGGTGAAAACAAAAATAATCCTAACATTCAAATTTGTGCGTACCTATTTGACGCATGCCTATATCTTATTCATTAATGAGATTATTGAAAATTGTTTTGACATTCTTCAGATACTTTTTGAAATAGAATCCAAAGGCTTAGCTGGATTTTAAATTTGCTACTTAAATTATGACATACTTAGTTACCCTATCGAACGATCCAAAAATATAAAAACTCATCCCCAGTAGGCCTTTGAAAATGAGAATATGTCTTTACTTGAGTCATCTGCAGTTGTGTTTATAATGGTCGTGTCCACAGCAGAGTCTGATTACCAATTGATTAGTAATCAGTAATCAAAAATCAGTATCTTGTGGACCCGACTGATTCCTGATGCATCGCTTAGTTCATTTGTCAAACTGTCACTTGTCAAAAGATTTGAAATAATTTAATTCTTAGATATTTCCTATAACTAAAATTATTAGTCTTAGAGCTATTCTTTTCTTAAAGTTTTGGGTATAGTTTCAGTTTGTGAAAATGAGAAAAAGCTCTTACCAATCAATAAAAAAATCAATTAAAACTAACCAATATATTTTTCAGCATCGATAGCAAACCAAGACATATGTTATCAACTGCTTCCTGAATAAAATAATTGAAAAAACAATATATAAGTTGAGAAAATATTTCATTTTGACAATAGTAGCTTATTGAACTTTCATGTTGCTCGTAGTTTTACGTAGATACATCCTAAATCATCTTGTTTACTTGATGTCATTGGATGTCGGCTTGATATCTTCGAATGGATAGAGTAACTATTCATCGAAGATGTCAATTCTTTAATTAATTCTATAAGTCTGTCTTCTTAATTTTCAGAATAGAAGTTTTGCAAATAGCAGTCACAATGACTTCTCATCAGATGTGTCAAATGATCCAGATTACGAAGATTACCACCACACTTCTATCCAAGACAGCTACCCACCTGCAGGACAAAGAAACAGTATTAATAACTCAGAAATTAGATGTAGAGTCTCCACTTCTCCTCCACCAACTGCTAAAAGACCTAGAATAGATGAGATCTCTGAAGGTGCATTATATGGCGAATATATAGCGAGACAACTTGACAAATTTGATGAGTATACGCTTGCTGTTGTCAAATATAAAATTGGAAATATTCTTTTCAAAGCTCAGATGGGCAAATACACAAAAAACTCACTACAGAGTAATAGTTCATCGCCATCACAGTCGCTAGACTTTTTCTGACACACTGGAATAATTTGAACATGGACTTCTTCATCAACCATCCCATGTAACTGATGGTGGATATGGATATGGAATATTATATAAAATAATGTGAGCTCTATTTTTTGTTGAAAATAAAGATATCGAAAGACATATCTTATTCTTAACGATATTTAATTACTAATCTAGAACAGTAGCCGCCAATTCACAAATTAATAAAAAAATGTTTCGCCTTCTTCTGACTTCAAAGTTATAGTTGGTTGAATATTCAAATAATTCTAATTGATTATAGAGATCGAACATACGTCACGAGCAATGTGAACAGCTAAATTTTAACTGTCTTCTAAGTATGTATAACTGGTTGCATATATTTGGGCCACACAAAAAGTGCTCAGTTAAAATTATCGCATGTTTGATATACCTACCTAATATCGCTTATAATTGTGTCGACATTCTCTATTATTTGATCGTCTCTATTCATGAGCAAGAGTTGTACCTATTTTTGTTAATGCCAAATCACAATTTATCACATCTTGGAGCCACAGTAACACTTGCTTCATTAGGTAAACAAATCAGAGCCAAAGAAAAAGGAAGATATGTTACATAAGAAAAATAATTTCTAAGTAGGCATATCAGTATTATACATAAATTCTACAGCTTTATATTGTATATAAATTAATTGAGTTATTGTCGATATCACTTGCTTGTCTTGAACAAATAAACCTATTCCTAGATCTACTAATTGAAATAGAAGGGGTCCGTTAATATTGTTCATTCAACAATAAGTTCTTGAAAAAATAGCAACTCAGTTCCATCATTTCAAAATAAATTTCCAGCAAAGTTCAGAAGACGTATTTCCTACTAATGCTGTTTTTAATTTCAACATGTTATAGATCGTGTCAAAACTTACTGTCTTAACTGGTAGAGCTAAAAAATAGCGATCGAATGTGCAGAGACCTGGGGGTTACTCCCAAGTGCATCGTTCTTTGAATCAATAATCTAATTAGAATATAGGGAACAATTAGCAATATGTTACGATGCGATGGTGGATCGAAAATCGACATTTCATTTAACACAACGCATCTTGATTTTGTTTTTGATTGAATTGTTGTTGAGATAAAGTGAAGTCTGTTCCTGTCATACTTTGAAATCTCTGAATATAAGAGAACGTTCAACGATTTCGATGAATAATATAGGTACTCAAAAAAAACTTTTTGACAAAAACTAGGACCGGCTTTATTACTTGTGCACTGAAAAATAGAATGTAATAATAGTTCTAATGTAATGTAAGTTCTAACTTTTGAAGTTGGTGCCAAAAGTCTTCTATCCACTACATGAATAAATTACCAGCATCAGTAGAATTAATATTATTTTGAATTTTTCAGTGCACAACTAATAAAGTCGGTCGGGGTTTTTGTGAAAAAGCTTAATGTATTTCTACGAGTAGGTACAATATTATATTCACCACGAAAATTTAATTGTATCATTTTACAAACAACAGTAAGGAAAATAGTAATTACATGTAAAGTATATAAAAATAAAAAAACCCAATATTAAAAGAGACAGAACACTCAATATCTAAAAAAGAAAAAACACAAAAAATAAAGTACCTACAGCCTTCAATTTTATTAGGTTAACATTAAGGATATCTGTTTGGACCTCGTTAAGAAACTCATTGGTGACAGCCATCATTTTGTTAGAAGGAGATATACCTACTTAGTGATCCACACTAAATATTTTTTTATTTGAAATTCGTAGATTAATCTTTGGCACATTCAAATTTACAAAGCTTATATCACAGTCTTTATACTTGACATTATTTAAAAAATAGTATAAATATGTCACAGCCTGTTGTTTCCTTTGTAAAAGAGATTTAAGCTTAAAGCTATCGAGGATAGATTTATATGAGTAATACTATTGTGTGATACTTGGTGGATATCCATTATAAATTTAAACAAGATGATAATAAATTTTCACGTTAAGATTCACATTTGAAGAAGGTACAGTGTGCCGAAACAATTGTCATGTGTTTAAATATATAAGTGGAGGTTTATATGAGATTTTATAAGGGTAAGCTTTGTTTTTTATGACAAAGGTGTCGTAAAAATCTTTTTCGAACTCTTTCCATGTGATAAATATGTATAGCTTCCAGCAGCTTCCATATTTGTGAAGCATACTCTAGATGAGGCATTGCATAATCTAATTTTGGTGTAAATCCTAAAATTTTAGGTATTTCTGATGACAAATCCCAGAGCTTTTGTTGCCTTTTTAGTGTAAGAAATTGTTATAAAACTTGAGGTTAGACTGAAAAATAACTCCCAAATTTTATTATCTGCTAACCATTTAATTTCATTAACAATCATATTGCACCTCAACAACTATATAAAGTTTTAAAAAATGGTACCAGGTAGGTATAAATTTTGGAGTTTTAAAATCAATAGAGGAAATGGCATATTCCCCGTATAATCATTTGTTTTTTTTACCTTCATTGCATTATTCAAATCTCCTAGAATAGACCTTCGAACAACATCATTCTAATTACTTTTGGCAGGTTAGTCACGTTCATTATGCACCTCTTGGACACGATTCTGTGAGAAACGTATGTAGAATTCCACGGTTTTTACCGAAAGAGAAAATTTTACTTTCTACGACAAACAGCTGCATGTAGAATACCTATACCTTGTACTTAATGTTAAGCTTCATTGTTTGATTGTCAGCCAAGATGATTTGAAAAAAACCGGCCAAATGCAAGTCAGACTCGCAAATGAAGAGTTCCGTACCTATTTCGGTTTAAAAGACACAGCTATCATTAATAAATATCGTGCAAAAACTAAAATAAGTAATATAAACAAAAAACTAATGATTCCTAGAAGTTGAGCAAATATGAATTGCTTTAAAAATCTTAGGAAATTCAGCAGCAGTTGTATAATATTTATAGCACATAATTTCGATAAATTTGATCTGCTTTTTTAAACATTACATTTATTGAATATACTTAACTTTATGGACTGGTAAATAAACTATTATTGTACTGATTTAGTTAACTATAAGTGGATATCTTTTTAAGTGCATACAGCAGTTTAGTCCTCTAGGTGCAACATACTATTTTAGTTTTATTCACATTCATTCAACATTATTATTATTAAATTGTATCTGAAACGTATTAGGTAATATATTCTATTCTATGCTATTATAACAACTTTAGTATTACTTTTTGAAAATTTCATGTGTCTACTTATCGAGAAAAAAACGCCGTTTTTGTTTGTATAGTGTGGAGCAGTAGTAGAAATATACAACTTTGCAAATGAACTCAGAAATTGTGATTTAGGCTCCACATAAACTGCTTTTGCTAGTATAATCTCTGTTTTCGCGTTGAAAATCAAATTTTCTATATTTTAATTCAAAATTCTTTAAAATAACCTGCGCTCATATAGATATTTATATTAAAATTGTAAAAGGCCGATGTCTGTACATTAAAGATATTTAAGAAAAAATAATATGGAAGTTCTTTATTAGAGCAACAGAAGCCAAAACAACAGTATTCAGAATTTCTGTCTGTCTGTATGTTTTTACGGTTATCACGCAAAAACTAACACATGGAATTGAATGCAGTTTTCCATGCGCACGAAGTAGCGGCAAAAGCTAGTTTATATAAATATAAATGTGCAAAAAAGTGTATCGAAGCCTCCAATTTGGATATCAAATATAGAAAATATATTTAATTTCTGAGTAGAAATATAAAACTTGCAAAATAATGAAGTTCATTGTACAGATTCGGCAGATCTTTCATTTTGTTCAGCTTAACGTTTTTCATATGTATAGCGATATTTTAAATTTCAATAAAACTTATTTTTCAAGAAAATCTTGAAATAAAAAAGATAAAATATTTCCAACAACTCCATCATCTTAATTTTGGTGCACTATCTACTTGCATATGCAAAATTTCAGCTCTCCTCTCCGAATGTATTGAGAGAATAAATAAAAACAAAATCGATGAATTTCCGTTTTTTTCTAAATATTGCAGGGGCCTTTGATTTTTATTTAATTGTGAAGCATGCGCATTTTAATTTCCGTCTTCTTAAACTGAAATGCGCATGCTTCTGACGGTTTGAGTTTGGTTTGAACTTCTGCTCGAACACCCTGATAGTTTATTTTCATGATACTATAGAACAAACCACATAACACCTAAGGTTTAGGTGTTATGTGGGACAAACCATGATATATAAATCCCGACGGCCTATAGCCACCGGAAAGGTACATTTTTCAACATTCATTGAATTTAAATTTGAACAACCTTTTCATTGATGCATGTCATTACATGTCAATTGTCCACTTTTAAATGCATGTGTCATAGCCTTGCGGTTAGAGTGTTAGAGGTTGTTGTTTTGGTTGTTGCATATAAAGCAGATAGGGTTCAGGTTCCGCTTCAAGGCAAATTTATTTTTTCGCCTATTTCTTATCAATAAATATACTACATATTTTTTAATCAGGGTCTATATTAAGATCTCCAGAAAATGTACAATTACATCAAATTTATGTTGAGTGTTCATGTTTTACCAATATTTCTTATTCTTCTTTATTAATTTTTTTCTTTTTTTCTGTCCATTTTATAAAAAAATTTTTCGAACAAAAGTTGTAGGTACTGATCATATCTATAACTTAAAATTATTTTTCATGATATTTACGCTACGGCCCTTTTTTGATAATTTTTTTAAAATGTTTCACGGTCGCTATTTTGAAGCTACTTATCCGATAATGCTCAATAACGAACTTGGCTGAGATATTTAGGAGATTGATTTTTGTAGCAAAAAGTTGATACCTTCAAAACTGGGATCCAAAAGTTTGTTTTAGACTTACTTATAGATATGACGTTGAATTTTTTTCAAAATTTATTTATATTATTATTTATATTTATATTTTATAAGAAATTTACCTAAAAACAATGTATGTGTATCGTGGGACAAACAAGATATGCTCCGTTAGTGAACGCCATTTAGACCACTGCGCACGTGTCTCGACAGTCCATCACAAAACAGGAGAATCGAACATAAATATTCATGAAATGTATATTTTACTAGATCTTGGTTCATTATTCCCTCATCATAATATAATATGAAATTATATTGCAGATACCACAAATATCATAAACTTATTATGTTTTAGGTACAGAAAAAGCCAAATTGCAAGCACAAAATATGATAATCGTATGAAACACGCATTTTATAGTTATCCATGACGTTTTTCACAGACTGACGTCGCTGGCGCGCATCTTCTTTTCTTAATATCATGGTTTACATTCATCCATTCGAATAATTTATCATAACCATAACAGACTTGTTTTGTGTAACAGCAGCGACAACAAGTTGACGTTTGAGTTATTTCTAACTTGTCAATATCAAATGATGATTAAAACGTTTGACAGCCGATGTCAAATGTTGTAGCCAAAAAAATGTCTTTATCTTCTCCAATCACGCTTTGAGCAGCTACGAACTTAGCAAAAATTCGTGCACGAATTACAATCAATCAAGACGATGAATATTAAATGAAAACTTTCACCATGTCACTCATAACAGAATTAGTTCGAGATAATAATGTTGAATACTTTTATGAGAAGTTGAGTGAGTGCGTGAGCAAATTTGATTTGTCACGAACTTTGTTCAACATGCTTCTTATTGTAAAAACAATTTAATATTTGCCAGTTATATATAGAGATTTAAGGTCTATTTTCAAGCATAATAAATGTTGTTCTCATATAAGTAGATAGTAGATAACAGATAAACTGAATCAGTCGAAATCGAATAGAGAACAATAATTAACAATTGATGCGTAGCCCAAATATAAACCAACTCGGATCGAAAAATCAGAGATAATGTCAGTTTATTTCAAAAATCTCAATTTCGATTTTGATGCACATGTTCGAGAGTGAAGATTTAAGTGAATTGCCTTCTAAATCAAATAGAGAATCTATTCTTGTCTCAGTTGGTGAACTTCCTTATAAGAACCCTTTAAAAAGACTTACTTCCAGACTATCAAGTCGAGTGGTAAAGATACTATATCGTCAAAAGATCGACTCACGTTTGAATATTATTATCAGTATTTCCAATTTAGTCATATTGATTCATAAACTGCTTTTTACAACGCTAATGTAGGTATATTTTTGACCGACGAACCCAAACAGAGGAAGTTCCTATACAATACGACTCTCTGCTTTTTTCTTTTGGTTTGTGCGTGCGTTATATAGTAAACGTGGTACTCTGATTTTGATACATTTGAAAGAGGACACTTGAGAAATGGTCCCATATTCACAAAAACCAAAATCCGATATCTCCCTCCCTACTTCCCACCGAAAACCGCCCTCGAAAGGAGTGGAGGGGGAAATGTTTCTTGGAAATCGAAAATCCGAGACGATTAAAGATAAGAAAATGTATGGAAATTGATCATTTTTTCAAAAGAGCTACGGTTTTCGAGTTTCAGCAATGTTAAAATTTGAAATGACCAGATTATTTGTGACAATATTTATATTAAATATTCATTCCATACAGTTTCGGTTTTCCAGTTACAGCAGTGGTAATGTCTTGAAATATGTGTATCCACATAAGTATTTTGGCTGCTATGTTTTGAGATCTCCAAATAATAATATTTGTAACAAGTACCTACCAGCAAAGAATATACATGGGTTCTTTGTTGGTATACGTGAATGTTCAACGATTTCCGTGAATAATGTTACACTCAAAAGTGTGCAATAAATATAAAAAAATAGATTGGACCGACATTATTAGTTTTTGCACTGAAAAATACAAAATAATATTAATTCTGTTGGTGCTGGTACTTGTGAAGTTGGTGCCAAGAGTCTTCTATTTAACTACAATTGCACAACTTTAGGATTATCGGCACCAATGGAATTAATATTATTTTGTATTATACATTGCACCAACTAATAAAGTCGGTCCATTTTTTGTAAAAAATATTTATATTTATTGTATTTTGTTCATTCTGATTGGATCATCTATCCCGTTGTCAGAATGGTCCAAATATTATTAATGTATACCTAGGCTGTGATTGAATATTTTAGCCTCGATTTTAGCTTTTCCGAAATCTCGAATTTCACTATAGGTATAGTAGTTTAATAGCCTCGAGCTTCTTTGTGATCTTGATCTTTCTGTTCGAATCAAATTTCAAATTTAATTGATTTAGAACTCGAGCTGTCTAGAGCAAGTAAATACTTAGCCAAGCTTACCAGACAAGATAATTAGTTTGATTAGTAACTCGAAATTCCACTACTTTCTCATTGACAAGAAGTTGGATTTTTTTTACTGACTTGGTGATTGATACACCGATATTAAATTCTGACAATAATTAAATGGAACTCATAATAATGAAATACCAATAAATCAATATAGAGAAATGGGTATTGGTAGATTCCTTCATCATCAAATAACACAATCCAGCCATAAAACTAAGACGAATATCAAGGGTAAATCACATCTTTATCGAGGTCATACATATTCACTGATCTTAATAAATATTTTGTTCTGGTTATCTGTTGAATTTCATGATTTTTTGAGGATTATTTATAATGAGACTACCGGATTCACAGGAAGCAAACCACCGTTACATAAATATAAAAATTTGACCGACTTTAATAGTTAGTGCACTCAAAAATACAAAATAATATTAATTCTATTGATCCTGGTACTTTTGAAGTTGGTGCCAAAAGTCTTATCTAACTGCAATTGCAATCAAAATGAAAGAATATTTTTTCACATAGTGAAATTTGAATATCCATAGATTTTTTCTTTATTAATTTTTACATTTTCTTGTATACTAATTTATATTTTTTGTGCATGTTATGTAAAATTGCTTCGAACAAAAGTTGTAGGTACTGATTATATCGTTAACGCAAAACTATATTTGATGATATTCACAATACGGCACATTTTTGATATTTTTTTAAATGTTTGAACGGTTGCTCTTTCGAAACTAATTAGCCCAAAAAGCCCAATAATCAACTCGGCCGACATATTTAACAGATTGATTTTTGTAGCAAATTTGAACTTGATACTTCAAAAAATGCGACCTCTATCGTGTTAACAACTTTCGTAAAAAGTTTTTTAGGACTTACTTATAGACATATAGGTAGCAACGTGCCAATTTTTTTTCGAAATTCAAATTGTGAACGATCTATAAGAAATTTACCTAAAAACACAAATGATTTATTATATTTAAATATGGATCTAGAACAAAAAATATAGACCGTTTCATTCATGTCATTCATAATTCTGGAAACAAAACATCACCTGCCCTTGAGCATTCTATAAAATTCACAACAAACCTCATACAATTATTAACAATAGATAAATAATACTTATGTCAAACTTTCCACGCACTCATTTTTCCTTGTCCCCGATATAATAAATATCTCTTGCTATAAATCAAATTATATCATTATTACAAAACAATTGTCGTACCTACCGTTATTGTCAAACATCAAGACCATCTTGTACATTACGTAAAAAGTACCTCCAACGTTATTATTGCTGTCACATAACGATAATATAATAATGAGAAAGTGAAATTTTTGCTCCTACAGGGACTAACAACTGTGAAATGAGCTCAATTAATTTAATTGATATAGATTTTCCATACGTGTACAGTAGTAATAATATCTAATATAATACAATGCACAATATTTGGCAAATGCTCAACATTGGCATCAAAACAATAGACGTTTACCAGTGGCGTACTATCTACTCACAACATGTAATTCTTGTAGTCCTAGAGCCTGCGTTTAAATGGCGCCAACTTTAAAAATGATAAATTATGTGTTTACTTCTGTTCACGGTCATATAAACTAATTCAAGAGTCTTCCATGGTGGAGGTAGTTGCCGAGTTTTGGTGATAAGCCTAATCTCGAAATCGTACGGTAATTTCATGGACATTACAAAGTTCTTAACCAAGTACTGGAAAAATGAGGCAAGAAAATACTAAATTTTACTTCGAGGGAATACCTACCATGTTACCAGGTTTTTTTCCAAATAATATCCAAATAAAATATATGTCGATTGTGTAAGTGCAAAATTAGTGAAAAATAGATAATTTGATGTCGGGTCACTTGCAATGGTTGTGTCCACAGCAGTGTCTGATTACCAACCGCTCAGCTCATTTGTCAAACTGACGTTTGTTAAAAGATTTGGAATAATTTAATTCGAAAATTCCTCATATTAGAGGAATTAAAAATAAAACAAGAATCAGTATTTTCTGTTCAATGTATTTATAATGAAAAAGATAATGTGATATAGGGAAAGATAGATTTCCATAATAGAATTGGAAAATAGCTGAAACAAAAGATTGTTTATGTTACGCTATTGTTTACTGATAGCTGTCATATTAAAGACGTCAACATTTTTATTACTGATTACTAGACGCAAGAAGACTGGGAACAGGAGATTAAAGTCGCCCTAAAAATCGTGTAAATATCATACGGATACATATCTTTTGTAAATTCGTCTTTGCGCACTATGCTGTCCGCGGCTCTCATTTAAAAAAACATAGCAGATCATGATCACGAAGATAAATAAAGAGAACAAATAATTAAGGTAATTG
Source organism: Crioceris asparagi (assembly GCA_958507055.1). NCBI lineage: Eukaryota > Metazoa > Arthropoda > Insecta > Coleoptera > Chrysomelidae > Crioceris > Crioceris asparagi. Next base: position 12,361,199 of record OY293828.1, read on the forward strand.
TCAAGATGTTCGTCGTACAAGAGGCCACGCCCCTGATATGCAACTTCTGTAATCTCCTGTGGCTACGTAGAGAACCATAGGAAGTTTACTCTCCTGTTTACAGTCCTCTTGACTAGGCAATTGGTACACTGCTGTGGACACGACTAATGTATTTATATAAATATCTATGTGTCCTTTCTTGCAGCTTAAGAATTGAGTGATTTTCTTTTTTTTTATTTAAACCGGCTACTATTTTGATTATCATTTTTTCATTTGAAAAAAGCTATATTGAGAGTTGGTTCCATTGAAAATATCGACCTTCAACATTTCCTTCCCCCCAACAACTTGACTCAAGGGAGGTGTTTTTGTTTTCGAAAATCGAGATTCTGAGACTACAAAATTAAAGAAGAGACCGAGGAAGAGGCCATATCCAACAACATTTCAAATGGATATTTTTTATCAAAATCAAAGGTTTCCGAGTAACAGCAGTGGTAATGTCTGAAATATTATAGGGAAAGGACATTTTTTTCGAAAATTAAAAATATGAGATGGCTCAATTAAAGAAGAAACATATCTAGCGACATTTAAACTGAACATTTCTAAAAAAATACATTTTCCGAGTAGAACGATTTTGATAACTAATTTTACAAAAATTATGACCGACTGTATTTGTTGGTGCACTGAAAAACACAAAATAACCACGTTAGACATATTAGTTCATATAATGAATCAACAGAGCTACATTTATTTTGTTGATTAGAGTTTAGAGGTTTAGTGTGGTAAATGTACGATGCCTATGCATAGTTACAGTGACCGAACTCAAAATTGTCGCAATAAATATTTCATATATGTATTATTCCATAGAAAATATAAAATATTTTTTAAAAATAACTTAGCTTTTCTGAATTCATTGTTGAACTTTTCTTCTAAAAGAGCCGTATGAACTTGTCATACTTAAATAATAATAATAATAATAATGTATTTATTTTCTAGCCAATGGCTACTCAACTGTACCCTATAGAGAATGTAGAATTTGTATTTTAGGTGATAAAATGGAATATATAATTAAACGCAACTAGCTTATCTTGCCTCAGAAAGAGAAGAGAAAAACATTTTTGTTTTCACCGAAAACATTTTATTGTCTTTCACATTATATATCATCAAAGACAAACATGTATCATCACTTATCACTGCATGGCAGTGCCAGCAATAGTACGTATCTAGTACCTATGTTTCAGAGAAAACACTTTCACTGTAGGAAATATATCTATCACAATATTACACATAAAATAGCTAGGTAGTTAGGTAAGTATATGTGTTTCTTATTGGAACTGATTATAAAAAAAATCAATAGCACCGTGCCAGTTTTGTGAGTCAACAAAAATTAGTACATTATCGCGTTTTTAGCATTCAGACATCTTGTATGAGTCGGCTATTTCATGGAAAATCCGGCTCGAATATTTGGGTCGCCAAATTTAATGATTCACTATCAATCTGTAACAGCTGAGATTAATATCACTGTTGATGTTTTATATTTGCAATAAATGTATAGATACTATATTTACAGGGTGGACAAATTTCAATGCTCTTGAAGGGAAATTTTATGTTAAAATATAGAAGATAAAGTTACAGTTAATGCTAAACATTCCTTACAAATTCTAAGAAAATGGTTTAATTGTCATAGAGTGACTATGACTATGAATATGTCAAAATCAAGTGTTTTAAATGTGTCTCTATACGTGGATAAGCTTCCGGTTACAGACGGACTGACAATACATAAAGATGGTTGTTATATTAATTTAAATTGTCAATGTGACAAAATGAAAAGAGTCAAAGAAGTTATATACCTTGTTGTTTTACTGGACGAACATTGGAAGAAAAATATTTATAGTATTGTTTTTGTTTTCTATATAATGAGATATATTCTTGACAAAAATGATTTATTAAAATTACCTATTTCATTCTTTGTTTTGTACAGTTTGTTTCACGAATCATTGTGTGTAATCATTTACGAGCTACGTACATATCGCTATACGTCTCATCGCATCTCAGTGTCATGAAATTCTCTACTACGTTTGTCGATCTAAGCTACGACATCAGTATGTCAAGCTTATGTCCTTTTATACAATGATAGGGCGTTGCACGTATGTCCGAAGGCAACGCAATCTTTATTTCATAGGCGTCACAAAGTCATGTAACATTTCAGATAATTCAGGTGCATAAATTTATATTTCACTCTAGCAATAAATTTGTATTTTGTGTGTATGTATTATTGTTGATAATAAATCTTTCATATTATGTTTGCTTATTTAATCAATCGATATTTTTTCCTCTAATTATATGAACATACGCCACTGATTTACTCCAGTCAGTTGGATTGATCCATTTTTCGTGTTTTCAAGGCAGACGCAAACATTCGTGAAACAAACTGTAGCGTACTATTTTATGGGATTATTTGTTCGGGTTCAGCTTATTCAAATGCATTAGGGCTGTTAGCCAGAATACAAAAGCGTGCTATCAAAATTTTAAAGTTTAATAAGCAAAACAACCTTTTTAGTGGGAAACAATCGTTGAATATCCATCAAAAATATATTTTGGAAGCACTAATGTATTTGCATTCTACGGGAACAGTATACTTTTGTTGAAGGATCTGTATGTTCTAGACATAAATCGCTTGCAGTAGCAAGTTTATATAGATTCAAGCTTATCTAAAATAGATTAGATCTAATAATCTAAAAAAATGAACTTTACTAGAGGGCGTATTATACTTCACATTAAGAGTTGGATTTTAAATAAAATTATTCTTATTTTATTATTTATTTTTTCGTTTTATTATTTGTTTACTTATTTGTATTGTATTAATATGTAGTTTTAAATGCTGTTAAGGATTTTGATTTTAATATACATTAGGTATTTAGTTCAGGTCTAGACATGGATGCTATTTGCATCTCGGTAGGGGTTTGTAGAACTCATAATAAGTGAGACAATCTACCAGTTTACTATTTTTATATATTATTATTATTGTTGATTAAGTATCAATGTACGACAATAGATGTTACTAAAAAGTAAGGCACCTATGCATTAAAAACAGTTAGAAAATCTTAGTTCAGGTCATAATCTGAACTAAGATTTTCTCAGAAAACAAAGAAAGATAATTTTCGTTTCTACTATTGTGTTTATCTCAAAGAAAGATATCGACTCTGCCATTGATTTATTCCTAATATTTATCAAATTACCTTACTATAGGTTCACCTAGATTCATAAATGTAGTTAAGTTTCATTAGTATTAAAATTCTCACTCATTTCTAGATTGTTGGAATATACCTACCTATGTATAAAAGTTTGCTAAATAATCAAAGACAGTGAAACAATTTCGTTATTACTTGTTTTCAATCCATAGTGTCTCAAAATTATGAGTACATGAATAGATAATATACCCATAATAACCAGATACGTTTCCACTCCACTTAATTACATCAGGGATGATGGAATAATTTAAGATTATAAAATCTATCTTAAATCCAGTTTTGATACTTTTGTTTTTGGCAAAGGTCCTTGTAGCGTCCTTGTCAGATTTAATTTTGTGTATTATATGTAAGGGTTCTGTTCTGATATAAATATTTTTTACAAAAAATTGGACCGACTTTATTAGTTGGTGCACTGAAAAGTATAAAATAATATTAATTCTATTGGTGCTGTTACTTTTGAAGTTGTGCAGTTGCAGGTAGATTGGTAACTTTTGGCACCAACTTCACAAGTACCAGCCCCAATAGAATTAATATTATTTTATACTTTTCAGTGCACCAACTAATAAAGTCGGTCCAATTTTTTGTAAAAAATATTTATTTCACACTTTTGAGTGTAACATTAGTCACGAAAATCGTTGAACGTTCACTAATACCAATGAAGATAGTACTTATTCTATTACCCACGTATATTCCTTGCTTGTAGTTGTTATTATTGAGATCTCAGTACATCGCTGCGGAAATACGCTTGAATATTTTAGTTGTTACCATTTTAACACCGATTTTACTCGAAAACCGTAACTCTAAGGGGAAAATGTTCAGTATAAATGTTGCTACAAATAATTATGTCTTTCATGTACTGCAAACAGATTTTCAATTTTCGACAGAAATCGCCCTCTCCACATAGCGAAAATAGGTATATTTGAGAGTTTAAAATGTCTCTATGTCGAAAACCGTTACTCCTTTGAAAAAATGTTCCATTTAAACGTTTCCGGATATTGTCCTATCTGTAATTATATCAACGCAGATTTTCAATTCTCGACAAAATTTGCCCCCTCCACCCCCTTCGGGGGCGGTTTTCGGAGGGAACGAGATGTCGGATTCCCGTTTTTATGAATATGGGACCATTTCTCAAGCCTCCTCTTTCAAATGAATCAAAAATCATCAAAATCGGAGTACGTTTACTATATGAAAGGCGCGCACAAACAAAAAAAAATAAATGCACACAATCGAATTGTATACCTCCTCATTTTGGGAAGTCGGTCAAAAAGGTCTACAACAGTTTCAATAATATAACAGATAATAGAAATCTGATTTGAGTTCATCTGGTTTTATTAGTTTTGTATTTTCCTCTATTGGATTGATATAAGTTGAGCGGTCTGATATGTTTTGATCCGAGGTACCTACATATCATTATTTGGTGAGAATTTCTAACTGAATAACGAATTTTCATATTCAAGAAGTAAAAATTGGCATTCAATCCAACACTTCCCCTGTATTATGGACCAAAGCAGTTTTCCGCATTGATGCTCGCGTACATATTCTCTATAGTTAATCTAGGAAGCATTGGTTGATTTTATCGGTTCTTTTCCACCATCTTATCAATTTATCGGCAATTGAGATGCTTATCAGAGAAAGAGTATGTTGAATACGGCGATTGCACCGTAACGCCAACAATTGTCGCGTCTGCATAATAATTTATTTACCAACTCCTACGTCAATAAAATTCCAGATATACTTATGTGTGTGTTATGTTATGTGCTGGATGTGAAGCAGGAAGCACTTTGTGAGGTTGGCTTCTCTTGTAAATTGGAATGTTACTTGGGTTTATTATTATGCCAGAGGTACCCATATAAGCTAGTCGAAGATGATTATGAATGATATTATGTTTGAATAACATGATTTGTGAGATGTATGACGTATATATAAGAGTTGGCAATAAAGTTGGAGAAGCTGGCTAAAATTTGCATAATATTGTTTATTTTTGGAAATAATTGTTCCAAATCTTGAACCAACTTTTTGCAAAAAATTATTAAAGAAATCTTTTTGAGTGAAAAACTAGAAAAATATATAGGAAATTGCTGGATACTTGAGGATGTGATAGCTCATCCAAAAATATGAAAAATGTTTATATTAACTTACCCTCTACCCTTACCATTTTCGAGATACAGGCTGTTGAAACTGAAAAAAAATATTCGTTTTTTGTGAATATCTCCGGAACCGGCAGAAGCTTTTGTGAGCATTTTCCACTCATAATAAGCTAAGTTTAGAGTCAAAAACATTTTTTGTGTTAAGTCATAATTGGTGAAGATTTTGAAGGAGTAGTGTTTGTTTTTCTCCCCTATTCCCACGCCAATGGAAAAGTTACGGTTTTGAGCCGTCCATTTGAACCGCCAAATTTTTTCTACATAAAAAGGTACTCTTGGTCGTGAGCTCGAACACGAACACGGTAAATTTTTTGAAATACAATTTTTTAATTACTAATTCAACCAAATTTATGTAAACGTTAGAAGAAGTAACAAAAGCAAAAATTTTTTTTTTCCAAGAGTACCTTTTTTGTGTAGAAGACATTGGCGCTTCAAATGGGCGCCTCTAAACCGTACTTTTTCCATTGGCGTAGAAATTGAGGAGAAAAACAAACACTACTTCTTCAAAATCTTCAGCAAATATGACTTAACAAAAATTTTTTTCTGACGCAAAACTTAGCTTATTATTAATGGAAAATGCTTATAAAAGCCATTTTCTGTACGATAAACAGTTCCGGAGATATTCACAAAAAACGAATATATTTTTTTTCAATTTCAACATCCTGTATCTCGAAAATGGAGTATTATAGAGGGTAAGTTAATATAAACTTTTTTTCATATTTTTGGACGAGCTATCACATCCTCAAGTCCTGCGCCTATATTATGAAACACCCTGTATAATCATATTTCAAGAGACAAGAAACAATTCAAATATTATGACTTTTTCTGTGAGTACTTATTAGGTAAATTTCTTATAGAAATATACCTATTGCGATCGTTCACACTTTTGAATTTCGAAAAAATTTCAACGGCATGTTGTTATATGTCAATACGTTAGTCCAAAAAAACATTTGGTTCAAAAGTTTATATATATATATATATATATATATATATATATATATAAATGAAACTATAATTCAGTATTACTGAAATTGAAGATATAATATCAAAATGAGAATGCTATTCACCTTTATGCTTTTATTTCATCGGATACAGTCATCCACTAGAAGCGGATCACGTGATTTCAAGCTTATTTGCTTTCGTCAGCGCCACATAAGTGGAAGCTGTATCCGAAGAAACAAAAGCAACTGAAAGATGTCATTGGTGCATGACAATAACCTCTCAGTGGGACGCAATTCGCGCCACCTAGGTATTGATAGCTAATTACGTTTAACGTAAAGTATATAACAAATATACTTCCAGCTCCCACTTATGTGGCGCTGACGAAAGCAAATAAGCTTGAAATCACGTGATCCGCTTCTGAAATGAAATAAAAGCATAAAGGTGAATAGCATTCTCATTTTGATATTATATATATATATATATATATATATATATATATATATATATATATATATATATATATATATATATATATATATGGGATATTACGAAATTTGTTAACGAAATAGAGGTCGCAGTTTTGAAGGTATCAAGTTCAAATTTGCTACAAAAATCAATCTCACAAATATCTCGGTCGAGTTCGTTATTGGGCAATATCGGGTACGTAGTTTCAAAATGGCGACCTTTCAAACATTTAAAAAAATTATCAAAAAAGAGCCGTAGTGTAAATATTATTAAAAATAATTTTAGGTTATGGATATAATTAGTACCTACAACTTTTGTTTAAAGAAATTTTTCATAAAATACACAGAAAAAAAAAATAAAATTAATAAAGAAAAATAACAAATATTGATAAAACATGAACACTCAATATAAATTTGATGTAATTGTACATTTTCTGGAGATCATAATATAGACCCTGATTAAAAAAAAATATAGCATATTTATTGAAAAGAAATAGGCGAAAAAAAAATCTGCCTTGAAGTGGACTCGAACCCTGTCTGCTTTATATTCAACAGCCAAAACAAAAACCTCTAACCGCAAGGCTATGACACATACGACAAATTTTTGTAATAACATGTAGGTATACCAATGAAAAGGTTGTTAAAATTTCAATTCAATGAATTTACCTTTCCGCTGACTACATGCCATCGGGATTTTTTTTTAAATGTCATTGGTAAAAATCATCTATGAGATATGAGTTTTTCAAATACTAGGAACAAGAGGCAATCGAGTTACCAGCAATATATATATATACAGGGATGTTCTCCGGGAAAGACATCGATCGATTGTGGGCAAACTATAAGTACCCACAGTCTGAAAATATATTGACATACTAAAGTCACTGGGGGACCTGCGTCTAAAATATTAGCAAATCAGTAGTATTTCCGGTTACACCAGAAATAGATGTCAACTTTGTTATTTTAAATAGAATACCCTATATATTATCCCATTTTTAGATTTCTTGTATAATTTCTAACCGTTTTTGAAATATTTAAAATTTTATGTCAAAAATTAACATAACTATCAATCTTTCTCATGAGGAAGCCTTTAATGTTTCATATTGGTTAATTTTCTTATAGAAGAAGATCTACATTATCAGTATTGTTATGGTATTTTGATAATAATTTATAAAGAGTGATCAAAAAAGAAGCTTGAAAACTAGATCCAAAAAAACGTCAGAAGTTAGTTGTTTTCAATGGAAACTCCCGTATCAAGCAGCAAAAATAAGGGGAACTTATTAGGGGGAGGAATTAGAAGTTCTTAAAATAATTGACAATTTTCCATATTTCTATGTAAAAATGCTACACATCTTTGAAATTCTATAAGAAGTGGGCGATGACTGCATTAGAAAATAAAAACAAATGTCAATAAGAGTCAAACAAGTCAATATAATACTTTTCATTTGCAAATTTTGGGTAATTAGAATTAGTATGTCGAGAAGAAATCCATTCTTCGTGAGGAATCAGTATCTTTACTCTTTCATATGCTGAATTACCGAAAATGAGTATGGATGAAATACCTTTCGAATGACATTAAACAATTATTACATTTGGCAGCCCTGTAGTTGGTACCCTTCACTTTTTATTTTCGAACAGCATTCCCTGTATATTGTCATTGAAATTTGCCTGTCATTTTATTTGGAATACCAAGATATAACATTCAACAACAAAAATGATAACATTTTTTGTCACTTTCTTAAGTTATTTAATTAAAAAATGCCTCCGCCAATGTTTTTAAAAACTTCAAACTTGGCGGAGGCAATGTTTAATTATTGAAAGGGTAATTAATTAACCCAAAAAAGTTAGAAAATGTTAATGTTTTTGTTGTTAATAATCAAAAAATACCAAATATGTGGTATTCCAAATAGAATGACACGCAATTTTCAATGAAAATATATAGGGGTGCCATTTGAAAATAAAAAGTGAGGGGTAGCTACTAAAGGGCCGACAAATGTAATAAATTTATTATTTCATGTATTTCAATATTTTTATCAGACTTATTCTCTTATTCCATGCATGTTGTGTTTAGAATGTCAATGTGAATAGTGAAAAACTGTGAAATATAATGTAATTCCATAAATTAGTCGCATATTCTCCAATATTACTAAATAATTGAGTTGAAGACTAGACTGGATGTCATATATTTCTGTTGTTATTTATTGAGTTGAGAATTCTCCCATAAAAAATTATAGAGATTTCCTTGTCTAATAAAAATTAGATTTGTTGCTTCAATTACCTACGATAAAAATTATCAGTGATTAATGGTTATGGAAATAAAAGAGAATTGTATTTCCTGCACGTACATTTAAATTAACATACATACAGAATTTCCTTGATGGAGAGAGTTAAGAACGAAATAATCAGAAGTCTATGGAAATAATCAAGGAAACTAAAATAATAGGTACTCATAGATTGACTGCAGAAGGATTTAAAAACGAACGAATACCTAACCTGCACGGATCCCAAGGGAGTTAGTAGAGAGCGAAATAAGATCGGGAGACCTTAGAACATCTGATAAGCCTATCAGGAATATATTTCCTTTTTTGACCGACGAACCCCGAATGAAGGAGGTTTACAATTCGACTGTCTGTTTTTTTTGGTTTGTGCGCGCATTGTATATTGTAAACTTACTGGGACTTTGATGATTTTTGATTAATTTGAAAGAGGAGATTAGAGAAATATTCGTAAAAACTCAAATCTGAAATCTCCTTCCCTCCGAAAACCGCCCCGAAGGGAGTGGAGGGAGCAAATTTTCTCGAAAATCCAAAATTCGAGATGCCAGAATTAAAGATAGAACAATATCCGCAAACGTATAAAATGAACATTTTTTCAAAACAGTTACGGTTTTCGAGTTACATTCATGTTAAAATCTCACATATGTGTATTTTCGAAAACTGAAAATCTCTGGATACCATATGAGAGACAATAATATTTGTAGCAACATTTATAATGAACAATTTTTCCTTAGAGTTACGGTTTTTGCTTTACAGCGGTGTTAAAATGGTTAAATCTAAAATACTGAGATCTCTACATAATAACAAGTACAAGCAAATAATATACGTGGGTAATAGGATAAGTACTGTCTTCTTTGGTATTAGTGAACGTTCAACGATTTTCGTGATTAATGTTACACTCAAAAGTGTGAAATAAATATTTTTTTTACAAAAAATTGGACCGACGTTATTAGTTGGTGCACTGAAAAATACGAAATAATATTAATTCTATTGGTGCTGGTACTGGTGAAGTTGGTGCCAAAAGTTATCAATCTAACTGCAACTGCACAACTTCAAAAGTAGCAGCACTAATAACATCGGTCAAATTTTTTTTAAATATTTCTTTTTGTTGATAACCATCAAATTTCTAGAATGTTATTGTCAGATCTCATCCGTTTCATACCATCGTAGCAATTGTACAGCCGTTTGGGTATGTTTATTTTGAAACATATATAATTGTCTAAATGTGCTTTTATAGTGAATTTGTATGTTCATATTTATTCCGTACCACCCTCCGAGGAGTGACGTCTCTCACACATTGCTTGTCCTTTGTGAAACAATACAACACTTTCAACTTGTTAATTTCTCCTTCATTGATCTACACAATGGGATAATTCACGTTATCTCAATTATATATCACATATCACTCATTGTTCCGGAGGCCGGCACCTTTACGTCTTCACTCCTATAAGTGGCCTTCGAAACTTTCTCTTCCATATGGGAGATTTGATCATTTAATAATCTTGTGGCCACAACACCCTTTCGACAACTCATCTGATCATCGCCACAAATCATTGAAATCGATAGCTTTCTCATTAACTCATAAATAACTACCTTCATATGAGTCAATCAAATTTATTATCATTTTTACAACATGAACAATGCCTACTCATCAGCTGCGTGAACTAAGAACCCGACTTGAAAATAAAATTAATTAAAAATTATATTCGTAAACTACAAATGACGTAGATGTTTGTAGTAAAATTTAATTGTTTGTAGTTTTTCAGAAATCTTTGAAAATCAAATTTTTGATGTTTTTATGGCATTTTCCGGGAATGTGTTAAAAATCGTTTGTAGTTTTTTGTACTAACATTAGTTTTTTTGTTAAATTTTTTCAACATTATTATTCGTTTAAACAAATCTACATAAAATAAATTTGATAAAATTTTTGTACTTCCAGAAACTACAAATGACAAAGATGTTTCTAGTGAAATTTATTTGTTTGTAGTTTTTCAAAAAACCTTGAAAATCAAAAAAGTTATTTACTCCTACAATTTTTTATGTTTTTATGGCATTTATGGGTGTTAACAATCGTTTGTAGTTTTTTGTAGTAACATTAGTTTTTTTTCTTAAAATTTTTCAACATTTTTGATTGCCTAAACAAATTTACGTCAAATAAATTTAATAAAATTTTTGTGCTTCCAGAAACTACAAAACGTAGATTTTTTTAGTGAAATTTATTTGTTTTTCAATTATTTTTAGTTTATTTTTTAGTAATAACAGATTTGGTTTTCACATTCTATTAACATCAATAAACATCACAAGATTTGACTCAAATAAAATTTTAAGAAATATTTTTTTCAAACTATTTTATCAATAAACTTTTCTTATATTTCTTCAATAACTATCGCCATTTTCACTTATATAAAATAATATATGTTCTCTTAGATTTCTTCGTAAGTATCTACAAACGATTGTTTGTTAACACATTCCCGTAAAAGCCATAAAAACATAAAAAATTGTAGGAGTAAATTATTTTTGTTCATTTTCCAAGTTTTTTGAAAATCTACAAACAAATAAATTTCACTACTAACATCTATCGTTTGTAGTTTTGGGAACCACAACATTTTTTGAAATTTATTTTACGTAAATTTGTTTAAGCGAATAATAATGCTAACAAAAATTACCAAAAAAATATTGTCACTACAAAAAAATACTACAAACGGTAGTTAACACATTTCCGGAGAAATGCCATAAAAACAGCAAAAATTGTAGGAGCAAATACTCTATTTTTATATTGAAGGTTTTTTGAAAAGCTACAACCAAATAAATTTCATTACAAACATCTAACGTTTGTAGTTTTTGGATGAACAAAAATTTTATTAAATAATTTTGTCAGACAGACAGAAAAAAGGGTGATGAGAAATGTTCATATTGAAGAGAGAAAAAAAACAACATATTTTTCTCCCCAATGATTCCCCTTCAAAGGGGGTGGAAAGGGCCTTTTTTAAAAAACTAAAATTTCCGGATATGTTTAATTGAAACATTCTTCAAAAACTTTAACGGTTTCAGAGTTAGGGAGTGCGAAAAATGGTACAGCATTATTCATATTTGTTAAAAATCTCACATTTCATTTATTTTATGTTGACACCGGCTTTATGAGTAGCGGAATATTTATATATCCAACAATTAATTCTGAAATAACTTGCCACCATAAATCATGGTCAGGTGTTGTTTTTTTATATACTTACTCTCTTGAATGATGAATGTCTCTGATGAATAACGCACATAAATATGATAAACATTTTTAAATTAACAAGCTAACAACATAAATATTCCTTCAAATGTACTTTTCTAACTCAGCAAACACTCTAGATCTTCTCCGTATCATAAACTTATTCGTTCTACTATTATTTCTCGTAATATCATCAAACATGCCTCTCATTAGTGGGGTCAGTTTGAGTCCAATTACTTTTTGGGTTAATCATGAGAATAACTAACCAACTTCAATTTAATATATCAAAGAACGCTATAGAGAAGCAGAAAAAAAATGTACGTCCTATCTACAATCGTGTCACTTTTTTGCTACAGAATCAGTTAATTATTCCAATTTGCTAGTTAATTGGCAGAATGCGTGTAATTCTGCAATAATTGGCGGCTGCTATATACAAGCTGGGGCATTTCTTGGAAGAAAATGAAATTTCTCGGAAAATGCCTCGTTAGTGATGCAATATGTTATATACAGAAACATTTTTTTTTTACAAAAATATTATTATGGAGAGTGAAAATGATCTTCAGTATGTAGATATATTAATTAATTTCATAGAATGCTGATAGAATCACTGACTGTGAAATTCGTTTAAATACTATTATTCTGGGAGCTTTTTGACCAACTTCGAAGAGTGGGGGAAATATAATATACAGTGCCTTCATAGAGTCTGGAAACACTTCGATATCTTTTAAAATATTATTATATGTTGAAAAATCTTAGACACGTCAACATTTGATCATCATTGCCCATTTTTTATGTAAGATATTTTATTTTACTCCCCCCACTTTCCAAGCTATGACGTCATCGTTATTTTTTAAATAGGAAATACCATAATTTTATAGCATAAACGGAAATCTTATAATTTCCTGAATGGAAAAATACTAAATACATGCGTAATAACATCATGAAATATGAAATAAAAGGTGATCAATAGCTATTTATTTTCATTTGATGATTTCGATTTTATATAAATTTAATAGCAAACAAAGAAAATATTCAATATTATTATTATTATTAGATGATTATCTTTTTAAGTTAAAAAATTATTTATAATTGCTCGATTTAATAAATTCAGAGGCAGTACAATTTGAGATAAGATTAATCAATTACCAGAAAAATAACGAATTGAAATTTTGAAAATTTCGACATAAGCATAATAACAAGTCCACAACAAAATACAGCGTAAATTTGATGAGATAGGGTATCTCAGGGATAAACATAAAAATGGCGGACCGGCCGTTGCTGAATATACCTAACTGAATATTTTATTAGAAGTTTGTGAAAATTCTCATTCATCAATGCAAATGTTATCCAACAATAATTGGGTTTGCCGTGCTATTCACAAAGTATCAAAGAAAGCCAAATCTATTTCTATTGAATTTATCTGACCCATGAACTTCATAAAGACGGTTTTGACAGGCACTTGGAGTTTTGTGTACTATTCAGAGAATATGCTACGAAAATAACGGCTTTGAAGATAATTTGTGAAAACTTCTCGATAAATCGAAAGGCTCTGGAGTTTGAGCCCGGAGAAGTGATGCTACGAGACTGGTTTTGCACTCTTGGTCTTGGTCTTACAACCGAGAGCAAGGCCTTCTATGCAAGACCAAGACCCAAGACCAAGACCAATACTGCGATGCAAGACCAATACCAGGACTATCCTGCTTTTGGTCTTGGTCTTGCTGCAAGAATTGCGAGACTTGCAAGACTATCGCAAGATATCATTTCAGCATTTTCATGAATGATAAAATTATTGTTATTTACCCTGATCACTCAAAGTTGTGAAATAAATTCTTTAAAACAAATCGGACTGACATCATTCGATGGTGCACATAAAATAACAATATATAATAAGATAAGATTTTGATGTTGTTGCAAATAATCTTCTATATCCATAACTTCACAATCTTAATGATTCTTGCCTTATGTATCCTAGTTTGCCATTATTTATTTATTTTGTATTTTCTGGGCCTCTCCTATTAAACTCGATCTGAAATTTTGTAAGCAGTTAAATAATTGAAATTAAAAAAATTGGTGTGAAGAAATTTATTGTTTATTATTTGGATGTTTTACTCTAACACACACTAATACTAAAATTAAATAAATATTTACTGAGATAATAAATGATATCCGCCAAAAATTTGGCACACACACAAAACAATGATTGTGGGCATTGAACTATAAATATGTATTTCCACAACCATTCATAAGAGATTATTTAAAATTATTTTGGGACTGCACATTTGGAGGAAGTTTATTCAACTTTTAGTACTTATATAGTTTTCACATTACGCTGACGAAAGTTTATTTGCTTTTTTTAATTTCTGTTAGATTATTATTGGTTGATATTTCTAACGGACATTATTTTGTCAAATTATAGAAACTGTAATGAAGGTTAATTTTTCATATACTTTACTCTTTATGATCGACTTCATTTGAAAGAGTAGACTTGAGAAATGGCCCCATATTCGTAAAAACTCAAATCCGAAATCGCTCCCAAATGGGGTGGAGGGGGAAATTTTTCTAAAAAATCCAAAATCTGAGTCAGCAGAATTAAAGATAAGACAATATGAGTTGAACATTTTTTCAAAAGAGTTACGGTTCTCGAGTTAGAGCGATGTTAAATGCTCAAATATGTGAATTTTCGCTATGTGCAGGGGGCAATTTCCTTTGAAAATTTAAATTTCTGAGGCAACTAAATTAAATACCAGATTATTTGTAACAACATTTATATTGAATATTTTGAGTTACGGTTTTCGAGTTACAGCAGTGGTAAAATATAAAATATGTGTATTTCCGCGGCGATTTTTAGATTTCTGAGTAATAACAAGTATACGCTAAGAATATACATGGGTAGTGGATAAGTGAACGTTCAACGATTTTTGTGACTAATGTTAAACTCAAAAGTATGAAATAAATATTTTTTACAAAAAGTTGGTTCGACTTTATTGGTTGGTTTTGTAATATTTATGATGTATCTTTTTGTAGGATAGCTGAGAGATGTTCCCATATTTTCAGGGTTATCCCTTCTAAAACGCCAATCGAATACAAAAGGTATATAATAATATTTGCTCTTGAAAGTTTCTTTATAAATAAAACGCCATTTGTAGTTACGGCTCTGACGTTATCGAGAAAACAAATTCACTTAGGTACATCGAAAAGAACTTTCGAAGTTTTCTTTGACCGACTTTAAAAAAGGAGAAGCTATACAATTCGGTTGTATGTTTGTTTTTGTTTTTTTATTGCTTTTCGGGCGTTTTGCATAGTAAACGTACTTCGATTTAGACGAGTTTTACTTCATTCGAAAGGGGAGAGTTGAGAAATGGTCCCATATTGAGAAAAATCAAATCCAAAATCTCCTTCCCTCCAAAAACCGTCCCCAAATGGGGTGGAGGGGGCAATCTTTCTCGAAAATTGAAAATCCGAGACGGCAGAATTAATGAAAATTCCATATCCGGAAATGTTGGACATTTTTAAAAATAATCGTAGGTTTCCGCACTACAGTCTGAAATATGTGTTTCAGCTATATGAAAGGGGAATTTTTTTCCGGAAATCCAAATAACTTTTTGGGTATTAGTGAACGTTCAACAATTTTTATGACTAAAAATGTGAAATAAATATTTTCTACAGAAAATTGAACCGACTTTATCAGTTGTTGCACTGAAAAATAGAAAATAATATTAATTCTATTGGTGCTGGCAATTTTGTAAGTTGTGTAAGCTGTGCCGTTGTAGATTGTTATTGTAGGCACCAACTCCAAAAGAACCAGAACCAATAGAATTAATATTAGTTTGTATTTTTCAGTGCAACAACTAATAACGTCGGTCCATTTTTTTGTAAAAAATATTTTCGCACAATCACGATTCCTGTGTGACTTTGTATTTAAATCAGTTACGTATAGCAAAGATAATTTATAGTCATTATAGTGCCTGGTTTCTCGTAACGGTTTTACGGTTTCATCTCTATTCTTTTTCGTGTTCTAGATCAACTAATAAAATTATTTAGATATAAAGTTTTTTTTTCTAGTTGGTAGTTATTACGAAAATAATAATTTGTCATTTAAATTACTGAGTTTATTGATGAAAGGAAAAGATAAACAAATTTCTTGTGTAATTTAATTAATATATAGTAGAAGTCATTTCCCTAGTGCCCAAGTGGTGTGCTTTTTACAATTTTCAAACCAGTGATTTTTTGTGAGATACTAACCTTTATCACTCGAAAATGTTATGATTTTGGTGCCAACAGTTTACTATCTACCTATAGCTGATATTTACATCAACTGTTTCCAAAACTTGTCGTTATAGAGTGTTGTTATTTTATAATGTTTAGTACATTATCTAATCACCTAGTTTCTGAAAGAAAGTTAGTTTTATTTTTCAGATATTCTGTCTTAAATTACAATAGATACAGATATTATTATCTAGTTTTCGACCGTAGATACAACTTGATGAACTCGATATGTATATAATATGATCCGTATAAATCACTTTTTCAAGCTTCATCAAGAAAACAAACACACAATCTCGACTATACAATGGAAAACAGGTCGTCGCGTAAAAATTCGAATTTCACCAGGGCACATAGGCTACAATTAGGTGTTTTTGAGCCTGGATACATATTTTAAATTCGATTCTATTCACGCCTCCATATAGAAACTTCCTCATAAGATCGAACATATTTTTGAGCAATAAAATACATTGTTCTCTTCACATAGATTAGAAAGCATAACTGAATTATAGAGCATCAAAGGAAGTGGTTAGGACATAATTAATCTGATGTAGGTACCTACATTAAAGATCTTCTTATGCAACATCATCTTACAATATTTGATAATTTTTTTATATATGAAAATACAGCGGATTTTTCTTATAGCGAACGTCCTGTAACTAATTTCTCTATATAATGAATTGTTTGTAATATTCTCTCTATAACGAATGTTTCTTGAATATCTATCACTGATTATTTTTGGAACAACACTATTTAAACGGATATTTATATTTTTATTTATTATTTTTCCGTAATTATATTGGACGTAGGTAATAAATTCGAACAGGTAACCATTAAGCATTACGGTGGGCGGAGAGATTGTTTTGGAAAAGCTATGAATATACAGGTATAAAAAGTTGTAAACTTTTCAAAAACTTAAATATAAATACATATACATGCACTTTAGAAATCAAAAATAATAGTTAAACGTTACACATTTTGTTGTATAACGAAATTTCCATACAACGAATGTTTTGAGTGGATTTAATTAGCGCTTTTGTTATAGGGAAGTTTTACTGTATCTTACATCCAGTTACTGCTAAAATATCTCCTGATACTCTAAAATGGCTAAAGATTCACGGGTTCACTAGAATAGTCTTGATAAATAACGATTATTTCACAATGAGAGAGAGAGAATCCTTTATTTTCACATAAACCAATGATTCTAGATTCTGACTAAAATCTTAATAGCTCTATCAATTCAATTCAACCTGCTAAAATATTCACCAAAATATTTCTTACAAAAAATTGGACAGACGTTATAACTTGGCGCACAGATAATTACAAATAATATTAATTCTATTGGCTTTGGTACTTCTGAAGTTGTGCAGTTAGATTGAAAATTTTTGGCACCATCTTCGCAAGTACCATCACCAATAGAATTAATATTATTTTGTATTTTTCAGTGCACCAACTAAAAACGTTGGTCCAATTTTGTTAAAAAAGTATTCATTCAGAATTTTACATTAGTCACGAAAATCGTCGAACGTTCACTATTACCAAAGAAGATAGTACTCAGCCTATTACCCATGTATAGGCTTAGTTAGTACTTTTTTATAATTCAGAGATCTCAAAACATCGTCGCGGAAATACTTAATCACTGCTGTACCACGAAAACCGTGACCCTATGGAAATAAACTTCAATATAAATGTTGCTACAAATAATCTTATCTTTAGTTTGGTTGCCTCAGATTTTCTTTATTTGGGATTTTAAAATCGAACTCGAAAACCGTAGCTTTTTCTAAAAAAATGTTCAATTTAAATGTTTTATGATACTGTCCTACCTTTAATTCTTTTGTTTCAGATTTTCAATTTTCGAGAAAAATTGCCCCCTCCACCCCTCTCTGGGAGCATTTTTTGGAGGGACGGAAATTCCAGATTTCGGTTTCTACGAATATGGGATCATTTCTCAATTGAACCAAAAATCATCAAAAATCGCAATACAATCACTTCAAATTTGCTTAGTATTGCAGTAAAATTAATTCGTAAGCTTGGAATATAATCCACTTAACAGGAAAGGAAACAATTGGTTTTAATATAAACTTATATAAACATTTCGTTTCTTTTCAACTTACTTCCTTTCGTCACATTGGTTTGACATTAACCTGTTTCGAATAATCATACAGAATAGGAGAAAAATGAATACATCTAGAACAATAATTAATATCTTTTCTTAACAAATATTTGACTTGGTTTATTAAATCCTGTTTATATTATTATATATTCTTTTTATATTATATATATATATATATATATATATATATATATATATCCAGCACATGTTCTGAATAAATGGAACCGATATTAAAAAAGAAAGAGAACTGACCACTGTTTTTAGCTCTTGCACGTATTCCTTTTGGGAACTTTTGATGTATCAAGTGATAATTTCAAAATCGTGATATTTCAATGGACAGGGCTCTGTCGTTAATTTCATAATTAAATAAATTGGCCTTCGGTCAAACACAATGGAAGTGCTCAAAAACAAAGGGAGCATTAAAAATTTTGCCCGCTCGAGAAGTAGGTGACACCTATTATTAAGTGGAACACCAAAATTGTCATAATAAGTGAGGTAAAAAAAAGAGTACATATACGCAGTTGTTTGTAATTAGCTGGTAATAAATAGCTGTTTGTGTTGGTAAAAGTCAAGTAGTGGACATTTTCGTATCTCTTATATGGAGTGAGATTATCGTTATTTTTATTGAAAGAGACTCTTTTCTTCGATTTCCATCCGTTGCTGGTTTCGAATTTCCATCGATGGAATGCACTTTGAGAGCCATATGGGACTTATTATTCCTTGCCAATTTTCTTGAATATGGAATTTCTCTTGGAATCATTCGAACCTTCTAATATACAAATACAGTGTGTCCAATATAAGAATAGGAAAAGCATGATGGTCCCGAAAACAATAGCTGAATGGTTCGTCAAATAGGAAAAATGCAAAGCTATTTGCTTTTTGACCGACTTTCCAAACGGAGGAGGCATACAATTCCACTTATTTTTAATGTTCATGTCTTTTGCATAGTAAACGTGCTCCGATTTTGATTGATTTGAGAGAGGAGTTATGAGAATTGGCCCCAATAAAATCAATATTAGACTTGCCCTTCCCCCTCAAAAACTTCCTCCAAAGGAGTTGGTGTGGGAAATTTTTCGCGAATATTGAAAATACGACACGGCAGAGTTAAAGAAAATTCCCAATCCGGAAACGTTTGAATTGGATTTTTTTAAATAATCTTAGGTTTCTGCGTTTCGGTCTGAAATATGTGCTTCAGCTATGTGGAAGGGGCAAATTTCTTCGAGAATCGAAAATTCTTTATTGGAAAATAAGAAAGGGGACTATATCCGGCAACATTAAAAAAATCATATGTTTTCGAGTTATAGCAATAATAGTGAATTTTGAAATACGTGCTTACACTATGTAGAGGGGTCAATTAAAAAAAAATGAGATGACCAAATTAAAGAAGAGATCATATCCAGCAACATTTGATCTGGACATTTACAAAAAATCATATGTTTCCCAGTTACAGCAGTGATAAACTCTGAAATATGTGTATTTCAGCGGTGTTTTCAAATCTCTGAATAACTATGAGTAAAGCATTTTGATTTTGATGTCTAATGTTGCACTCAAAAGTGCGAAATAAATATTTTTACAAAAAATTGGACTGACTTTATTAGTTGGTGCACTGAAAAATAGAAAATAATATTAATTCTATTGGCTCTGGTAGGTGCTTTTGAAGTTGCCAAAAGATTTCAATCTAACTACAACTTCAAAATTACCAGTAGGTACCAATAGAATTAATATTATTTTGTATTTTTCAGTGCACCAACTAATAAAATCTCTTAAATTTTTTGTAAAAAATATACAGATTCTCTAGAAACCATCACCAGCTTTGTTTTTTTGTAGGGACCGAAATAAGAGCACACGTAATGCCTATTCTATTTCTTTTCACAGAATCGCTCTTTCTAAATAGTTCTTAGGGTTCCGTACCAAATTGGTGAAGACAGTACCCTATTACAATGAATAGTAATAGGTAGAGAGTCAAAATTTTCAGAAAATGTTTATTTCTATTACTGCTGTAACAATAAATACTAAAACCATCCATCCGTCCGTCCGTCTGTATCTCATCAACAGTAATAGGTAGACAGTGAAATTTGTATTTCAAAATGGTACGGGACCCTTCGACGAATATGTCAAACGTCAGTAATTTTCGAAGAAAATTGTGGTTTGGTTCAAATCAGGGAAGTGGTAATATTGCAGTTGTACCTGCTCTTTGGTAGCTTTTTCGTTAAAAGTTTTTTTTTTTCAGAAATTAATCAGCGGTAGATATATGAATTTTTTTGTGGGCTATTCTTAATAAAAATGTAATTTCAAAAACTAATGTTATGAATACATATATTTTATTGTTTTCAATTACTTACCGGTTTTTGAGTTTCATGGAATATGTTTTATTGAGGATGAAAATTGGTGGTTTTAAAAATGCAAACAACTTTTCATTAATTTATTTGCAATCCTACGTACAATGAGGTGTTCAAAAAAATGACCGATACCTGTATTTTAATTCAAAGGCATAAGTAACATCGTATATATGTGGATTATTGAATAATGTTAAATACACCTGGTGTAATGTTCTTTTGACTTTCGTTTAGAAGTGATGTTTATATATATGTACCTAGTTTATTGTATCCCCAAAAATAAAAATCCGGAGTTTTCGAATTTGGTGATTGGAACATTCTGAAAATATTCAGAAAGATTGCCCAGTAGTCGAAATTCGGTCGTAGTTCATTAAATTTACGTTTGAACACTACTGAGGTACTTCCATCAAAAAGTATTCCTATTCCTATAAAAAATTGCGGTGGCTAGAAATCGAGCCCGGGCCAGCTGTATGAAAGCCAAGTACGTTACCACTACACCTCCAGAGCATCTATTTTAATAATAATCCTATACATCCTTAAACAAAAACTACTGGTCAACGTAAATTGACTTTATTTAATTAAATGTATTTGTAACTAATATTATTAACTAATTTTAGCTTAGTGAGCTCTTTCACCATATACCTAAGCTTTAACTATGCCAAATCATATACTCCTCTGTGACAGCATTTTACTTGAAACGGGCTCCAAAGAATTATTTTCATCTCATTGATGTAAAGAACTATTTAATACCGGATACGCTTTTGTTTCTGTACCTACATGTACAAAACAAAGTTGGTGATGGTTTCTAGAAGAAGAACTGGAAAAGTTAAATTAGATTTCTGTTTTCTTTTAAACAATTAAGCTTTGAAAGTCCACTAGTTCGATACAATGAGCAAATAATAAGATGAAAAAAAGTTGGTGTAGGCTTCTAAAATGATATACACCGAGTTAAACAGACTGGCAAAATATATACGGCACTTTAATTACTGTTTTATACGGACATTAAGGTAAATCCTCTCTAATTAACGATGTATATGTAAATGGTTATTACATGCTGGATTGTTTTCGCTTAATTAAAAATAGAAATCCAACTGATACATATTTCAAAACTACATGCCCGATAATTCTACGTTCTCGACCGCTGCTAAGATATTCGGTTTCTGATCAGATACGGACTTAATCACAGTTTTGAGAATGCGCCATTTCCTCTCATTATCAATTAATTAACCATACAATGAATAATGTGAGCTTATATTTGATGTAATTCTATTGCTATTGAATTACTAGGATTTTGGAAAACACTAACATTCATATTCATAAACAAATCTTAGTTCAGTACTAGTTTAGTTTGATATTAAAGCTGTCTCGTATGATATTATCGTATTAAGGTAACGAACGATAATATCATACAACAAAGTAAACTAGTAGAATAGCAATCACTATGATTTGTTTATGAATAAGACGCTGTGAATATTTCTACGAAGTTTTTCCTTTTGTGAATACTTTGTAGATGCTTTAAATCAATGAGAAAAATCGCTCCAGGTAATAAGAATGAAATTATGAATTGTTGAACAAGCAAAAAATCTTCAGTGACATGCATGAATCATGATCACGGAATATTCAGAAGTAGGTACCTTAAAAATCATTTTGTACAAATAAATTACAATAAATCAACTGTCACGATTCTAAAAGCTCAATGAATATTTCATGCTTGTACAACGAACCATTTTTGGCGCAACCTGTTTTTTGTGTCTCGCTGGTCCGTGTTTTCACGAACTGCGGCAGACACCGGTACGGCTCTTTGTCAATAAGAAATAGGCTAGTAGACTATAGAGATTTGAAACAGTCGACATTTTGTGGTTTTAATCGTCGATCTACAATATAAGTACAAATTTCGAAAATAATATTGTTTTCCAAAAACACTTATTCATGTTTCAGTGAGTAATTTTTTTTAGTCTTTCGCATGTATCTTACTTACTAATTTACCTTCAAGTCAGTAAGATAAGCGCAGAAAATAAAAATTAACTCAAATTATTGCCCTAAGATCGTTTTTCAGGGTGAAAATTCATTTTTCAACAACTGCTTGTCGTGTTTCAAGCAACATTTTTGACAATATTCAGTTATCAACACCTGTCAAGGTTTCATAGTCTCTAGAATTAAAGGCATTAGTTTGTCTAAATGTCTATGTCTGTCTATTGTCTATGATAAGATTATATCGTAAATGAGGTACCCTTTACCTTTTTCTCGTTGTTTCCTAGATTAAAGAGCTTGCACTTCTATGTACAAGATAGGCACTTTGTTCGATAATGTTTTTTGCAATAGATGAACAACTTTTTTTTATCAGGACTGTAGCTCAAAATCCCTTTTGCTTAAATTATTCAGCTACAAGCTCTTGACCATTTTCTAATACATATTCTCTTCATTTTTCATCATATTCTGGCAATATGATCGATACGATCAAATATAAATATTTTTACCAAAAATTCTACCGATTTTTTTAGTTGGTGCACTGAAAAGTACAAAATAATATTAATTCTATTGGAGCTGGTACTTTTGATATTTCTAGGTGCTCATCACTGCATGCCAATAGTGTAGCATCCGCAAAAAAGTTCATAAATTCACAATCAACAAACAGTGGCAAGTCATTTAAATACTGTATGAACAGAAGTAGACTTAGAATACTACCTTGGAGAACTTCAACATTAGTTTAAATTTCACAAAATATATCTTTCACCCTTACCAGGTTGTTTTATGTTGGTCAAGTAATTAGATAACACTGAGCCCTCTATTATATGTCTACTCAATTTCGCTAGTTATTTAGACCTATCAATAGTCTCAAATGCTCTTTCGAGGTCAAGGTCACAACAAACTTATTATCCAGTTCAGTTTTGAATCTATTTAAAGATAGTTGTACTGGTGACTGGCATGAGTACATCTTGCGAAATCCCCATTGGTTGTTGTTAATATGTGTTTTTTTTTTCGACAAATTCAAAATTCAATTACTTGATTATATACAGCTGTTTCTTGTACCTTCCCAATCGGAGGTAAAGTGTTCATTGGTCTGTATTCATAAGCTTTAATAGTATCAGGAATGTTAGATATCGGAACAATAGTGGGTACTAGTTTTCAATCTTTCAGATATTTGACCAGTTTCATGAGAGGTAATTGATAAGGTGCAATATAAGGTGACCGATAGTTTCAAAAACTTGTTTCAATATTTTGGGAGCTGAGTATTTCATGTATACTTACTGCACTTTTTATCCAAAGAAGGTATAAGGTAGGGCTGTTAAAGAAAGCAATTTGAATTCCGAGAAAGATTCGTATAAATTATAGTTTTTAATGCTCCATAACTCTGTACAGTCGATACTCTCAACTATTTCATTTGTGCTTTCTACAGTATAAATGTTAAAATTATCTGATAATTCAATATCATCTCTTAGTAATGTAAGGTCGCCAGCTTTTTCAAACTGTATAGAATTTGGAAAGTCAATGTATTCACTTCGAACTCATTTTTGAAAGTTTTCCAAATTTGCTTAGAGATATTTCTATACCGATAAAATTTTTCAAAGTAATATTGTTCTTTTTTCTTTTTTTAATTTCTTGTATGTTCCCCAGTTATTGTGTTTTTCAATATATGGGATACTTTCTGAAGGCTTTGTATGCTCGATCACAATTCTTAGTTTTTCAATGCACTTCCTTATCAAATCAAGGAAGATGACTGACATGACTACAATTTTCTACTGGAGAAATATCATCAATTATCTCCGCACTCCTTAACTTGAAATTAGGACTAAAAAAGGCAGTTTACAGAAAAACTTAAGCGAAAACTGAAAGTAAGCAACCCTCTTCAAGCAAGCCCAACTCGCACTTGACCAATTAAAAATTGTTTTTTGTGAGACAGCTTATTTAATCTGCTGAGTTCAATCTATATGATAGTGCAGTGGATTCAATAATAGTCAACGTAAATCCACGTAAATATTCATCTCTGTATAATAGACAGGCCTAAAACAACCTGTCATATAGACGGGAGGGTGGTGTCCATCCGGCGGGCATCGCACCGCAGCAGCGAAGTCTGGGAGAGAGTCTCCTCTTCCGTTGACCTAGATGTCTGGGCTGCTATTGCTATTCGGATATCGGATGTGTGCCATCGGCCATCGTCATTATTATTCTGCCTTCCTTGCAGCCACCAACAGCAGCAGCAGAAGCATAAACCCAGTCGGCGGCATTTGTTGGTCGTCGCGACACCACACATACTCACACTTTATCGCGGGCGCATCGTCCAAGAGATACCGTCCGTCCATCTGTTACTGTTGTGTGCCGAAGACGTTCCTCCAGTCCTCTTCTTCTATTCAGCGTCGCTGCCGGGCGCGTTGCGGCATCCTTCAAATTGGTGTGTGCGCGAAGTGCTTTTTTAAAATTATTTTGTTAAGTGAAATTTGGAAATTTCTGAAAAATATTAAGGTGAGTCAGAAGGTTCATAATTCTAAATTTCCAAAGGGGTGATGGAGGCAATTCTTCTAAGTCTCAGACGACAAAATTAAAGAAGGGACCATATCCGCAACATTTAACTTGCACGTTAAAAAAAATACGGTTTCCGAATTTCCGAGTTACAGCAATAGAAAAGTCTGAAAATATGTGTATTTCTGCTATTTTTGCTGTTTATAGGTAAGTGAACGAACGTTCACTGATATTGATGACTATGAATACAGCCAAAAATGTGAAATTATGTGTTCTTTTTACAAAAAATTGGGACATAATTTATTAGTTTAAAATAATAACAATTCTGCTAGTGTTGCTATTTTTAAAATTGGTACCAAAAGTCTTCCATTCACCTAGAATTGCTCAACTTCAAAATTACCAGCAAGAGCAAAATTAATATTATTTTAAATTTCTTAGTGCAACAGCTAATAAAGACGGTCCTAATTTTGTTTTTTTTTTCGTAAATATTTGCGGTTTCAAGTAAATTCAAATAATATATGTTTTATTTAATGCTTAAAGTAATAAGCTCTAAAATATGCATGTAGTAAATACATATTTTAAAAACTTAGATTTTTTTTAATAAAAATGCAAATTCATCCTTTATGAAAAAGAATCTATATTATCATAAGTTGTCCAGATTTGTTAGTATTTTCTTTATATTTTCTACTGTAAACATTTTAAAATTATGCTTGAAATATTGCTCTTATTGAGCCACTCCAATTTGATATGTTCAATGATGCACTTCTTTTGATTTCATAATTTTCCAGAAAAAATTATGTACCCCACCCCCAAATCAGAATTCGTTTATTCAAACTATGTGACATATAAGTATCAGGTTTCGTTCAGTAGTTTCGGAGAAAATTTGTTGTGACAGAAGAAAGGTTATTCTCATAAATAAATAAAAAATACCAAAGTGATAATCATAGGATGATTTTATATTTCATTGGATAGAACCATCATAAAAAAAACATTTAAAAAAAAATAATAAATAGAAGGTAACATGTTTTCCAATCTTTCGCGTAATTTATTGGTTACATGTTATCCTCCTTTGCAGGGGTTGATAAGAAGGATGAAAACTTTTATCACAAAATTAGCACTTTTTTCCTGTTTCACGTCTTAGAGTTTTAGAAAACACACATGCTGAAATAATAATGAATACTTATACATACAAATTTGGTATAAAAATTACTAAAATCAACTAAAATTTTGTTGTTTAATTAAGGCGACGAAGTAGGTTCAAAATTCCGACCAGCAAAATATTTAAAATCACAAAAAATACTTTATTAGTTGGTGCAATGAAGAATACAAAATAATATTGAGCCTATTGGTACTGGTAATTTTTAAGTTGTGCAGTTGTATTTAGACAGAAGACTTTTGGCACCAAGTTGAAAAGTTCTAGCACCAATAGAATTAATATTATTTTGTATATTTTCAGTGCACAGACTGATAAACGCGGTTCAGTTTTCTGTAAGAAAATATTTCACATT
Source organism: Crioceris asparagi (assembly GCA_958507055.1). Lineage (NCBI taxonomy): Eukaryota > Metazoa > Arthropoda > Insecta > Coleoptera > Chrysomelidae > Crioceris > Crioceris asparagi. The sequence goes on from OY293828.1 coordinate 12,388,141, forward strand.
CACAAGTGTAACATTAGACATCAAAATCATTCAACGTTCACTAAAAAAGATAATACGTTTAAATATTGTTAGGTGTAATCTCTTCTATAATTTGGCCTCTCATGTTTTAAATTTTCGAAAAAACTGCCCCCTCCACATATTTCAGCCTTTACCACCGTGTAACTCGGAAGCCTATTATTTTTTTGAAAAATGTTCGCTTTAAACCTTCGCGGATATGGTATCTTCCGTAATTTTTCGATTCAAATTTTCGATTTTCAAAAAAATAGAAGTTTTTTCGGGAAAGGACACGTTGAATGTCGTTTTTTTTTCAGTAAAAAAAAATTGTGATAATCGGAGCACGTTCACTACTTAAAATACGCGAAAAGCTATAAAAAAGCAGACTGACAGTGGAATTGTATGCCTTGTTCTTCGATAAAAAATATTGAATTTTTATTGGGATATTTTTTCATTGATCCATATGATTTCTGCTGTCAAAAATTAATTCCCAAAAAAAACAATGAAAAATAAAAAAATATGGATTTAATGTGAGTATTTTATTAAACATAACATGTTATCGTAGGACAAGACCTCTGGGTTGGAATTTCTCCACATATATCGTCAGTTTCTTTCCTCATGAAAGGACGAGTTTTCACATATTTTTTACAATCTATTGGAAAGTTCAGTGTTTGCGGACCACAGGGATCGCACCCATTTTGTTTTTTCATCATCACTAGTCTTCTCTGATTTCTTTATCTATGTCGTACTAACAAACTACTTCCTCGACAATTATTAACGGTAACAATAAATAAACACTGTTCTCTTCCGATTTTATGCGGGTGTTCCATTGAATTATCTGTATAAATAATCCAGCAGAAAGATGAGGGCTTGATTTTACATAAATATATTGAGCGAAGAATTAATAGAGAAATTCCAATAGACCCATTCTTCATAATTGATACTTGAGATTTTTTTTGCAGTACCTATTATTACCAAGTGTGCATTTTTTCAAAACCCTAGTCAAAAATTAGTCTAAAAAGTATGCACTTTTTTTGATAAATACAAATGACAATGATCGTCATCCCTCGTTTGATAGCAGATGCCATCTATCGTTCAATTCCAAACAGGGTGCTCTTATAAATCCAAACTATTTGAAAGTAATCTGATCTTATTAAGAATATTGACCGTCATGTTATGGTCCCGTTGTTGATATGAACGAATTATTGTTTTGGATTATACATTTGAAAGTGACGGAACTAGCCAAGCCCCCCTGTAATATTTGAGATGCTATACCATGTTGGGTTAGTATAATCTTCATTTTCCCCACCGATCAAGAAATATTTTCGATTAACACTTTTATGCAGCATAATAATTAATCTTGTAAATTCGCTGATAAATAAATAGTCGAAAAAGACTCTTAAATCATAATTGGCTAGTTTACAATATTTATGCGTTTGACAGCTCACAGCTCTGAGTTAATTAATAGCCGATCCAAATTAATGGTTCACCATGCTATAAATCAGTCTTTTAATCGAAAATGCATTTTATGTGTGTACGAGGTTGTCGGAAGTTCTTCACCACCAGTGTGGATGCCTGACGCTATTCGATATGTCGATATTTTTTCACATTAATTAGGACCGGCGCATTAAAAAAAACTAGATAAAACAAGGACTGATTTTATCAGTTGGCGCACTGAAAAATACAAAATATTAATAATTCTACTGGTGGTGTAGATTTAATATTAGGGTGATATAGGTAGCACCAAATTCAACAGGTCCAACACAAAATCGAATTAATATTATAATATTATATTATTTATATTATATTCATGTTTGTAAAAAAGTTTTATTTCACAATTTTGAGTTCAGATGTTGTTAGTCATCAAAATCTTAAATGTAAATTTTTGGAAAAATGTCTAATTTGAATGTAGGGGGAAGTATATGCAGCGAAGGAAATTAGTATTTAAAATTTTTATAATATTTTATCAATTCCTAACTTTCCTCTTACAAATAGAAGAAAAAAATCATAAAAATCGAAGTCTATTTAAATACTTTGCAATAAGTGCGAACGAACATTGAATAAAACCTTTTTTTGCACCCTCTACTCCTTTTGAGGTTTTTTTGGAGGGGGGCATATTGGATTTTAAAAATTATAATTTTTGATTATTTCCCAGCACTCCTTTTTCTAATGAAAATAGAATCATCAAAATCGGTGAAATTAAAAAATAAAACAAATATTCAATGGAACAACATACCTCGTATATATGCATGAGAACAACTAGAAGGTATTTTATAGGGGGATTCTACTACATTCATATATTGAAGTACATATTGTAGCGTGACTAGGTTCGCTCTTAGAAGCAAATAATCCTTGGACTTGAATTCTATTTATTTAACCAACTATATAAATAGAACTAAATTGTTTGCAATAAATTGCCTTACAATAGCTGACTCCCTCGAATGGTACGAAGCTGGTCTCAATCTTTCACTACTATCGGGCTACGAATAATCTTATGCGGCATCGTCGGCTTGCTTTAAATCAGCAGATGTTCTTTTCTTGGCAGTTCTAGTTTGAGTCGTCAAAGGCGGCATTGAGATGTTTCAATGCAAGTGCGCTTATGAGATCCCAATTAACAGCGAGGGGTAAGCATTGGCGTGCAGATGATTATTTCCTTCGGCTTGTAAAAATATCTATATAGCAAAGCGGTACATGGGATTTTCGCTAAGGTCTGATAAAAGGTCCTTTAGTTATTGGGGGTCACATTTTCAGATTTCGTTTGTTTGCTTCAATACCTTCACAACTTCGAAAGTAGGTTGAGGTGGACAAACCGAAGACCAAAAGATAAAGAGAACTCTGAGAATGTGTCAAGGATAGATTATTCCTACTGAAAACTTGAGAAGATGGGAACTATTTTGACCCTGCGGATAAATAATAACTATTTATTATATGTAGGAAATCACTTCAAAGACTAAGGCAAATAAAATAGTCTATAATGATACTCAATAAAATACCTATACAAGACTGTGACAGAACGGGAAACAAATATAATACATTTATTATTCCTATAGAACAGTCCAAAGGTCCAAAATTCATATATTTTTCAATTTATTCATACCTGCCAGCTCAACCGTTTCAGTCCCTAACGCGCAAGATATCCAAAAAGCGATAGATATTATCATAATATGATAAATTATTTCCAATTTGTTAAAGACCAAATACTGTAGTTTAAAATTCGATGAGCTCTATAAGATAAAATTTCCAACTTAAACTATAGCTTAAGATATGGCATCATTTTATTCCACGTCAATTTTACTTCGAAATAGTGTTGAGGTGTTTTTGATTTACATATAAATTTAATGTTAGTCCCTGATTGACATATTTATGGAAGAAGATAATAATTTTTATTCAAAGCTGGATGTCAACTTGTTCAACTATATTTATTATGAAAATTGTTCCTCGTCCAGTCGTTTCATATATCTATATATACATTCGAGTCATTGAAGCATGAAATGACTCTTTTATAATAAAATATTTCTGCTATCATTTCTTCATCGCTTCAGATATAAAGGAGAATGTTACCGATTAAAGACAAATTCTGTTTTTTTTTTGTTGTTGCAGGTGAACACCGGGAAAGGATGAAAGCACGGAATAGTGTTGACAACTTGACCATGAGGAATTAGTGAGATAAAAACTGTGTTTGGATATTTTTTATCAAGGGCATGAAAAATGATCCGATTAAAGTGACGAAAGTGTCTTCTCGATAATTTGAATATAAAACGTCAATCCTTCTGTCATGGGTGAGTACAGTTTTTTTGTTAAATTTATTTCAAATAGTTTCCAACAATGGGGAAGTTATTGCCAGTATAATGCCAGGTTTCTGAGAGTTCACTCGCATCAGTCATCGATGCATTAAAGTTATCTATTTGACAAACTTTCAATTTTTCCTGTTTCTGAGTACGCTTATATTTTACTTAGCACTGTCTTATACAATACAACCTCGTTTATCCGAACGAATTGGGACCAGAGGCTGTTTGGATTAGTGATTTTTCGGATTATCGAAAGTTGCTTTTTTTTCACATATCATGTACTACATATTTTTGGTAGATGTTAAAACCAATCAGATAGAAACATTCATGTTTATAAATTTTATTATTTTATAAACATTACAAAACTTAAATAAGAAAACATACGTAGTAACATTGCAAACTTAACTTGCTGTGACTTGTCGCGCTTTTTGGATTACTGGGAAAATATCGCAAATGTTCGGATTAGTGAAGTTCGGATTAACGAGGTTGTACTGTTTATAATATTTATTAAACGAGACAAACAATGCAATACTAAATAATATCGCTACTAAAATCATGTTATTTCCAGGAATTACTTATTTGTATTTTGAAATCAACTATAATACGACACAAATTCTCACAAAGGAGAATAATTTACTGTGACGTATTACAATACAATTATTTTAAATCGAAACAATTTCGAACCACAAAAAATTCTACGTGCACAGTTTCATAACCTACGAATTTGTAGTTAAATTGTAGTTACCTAATTCATAAACAGTTAATGTTGGCCGGTCAGATTAAATTTAAACTAAGTTTAATGTCAGATTATCATTTAAACTTAGTTTAAATTTAATCTGAGTATTCAAAAGCAATTTTTGATGAATTGATGGGCGAATAGCGCTATATCCCATAGATAATAAAGCCTTTAAATTAAGTAGGCAACTCATCAGAGCTTGGCTTAGTACAATATGTCTCCAATATAAGTTAATGTTTTATTAGATTTATCGAGGTATTGATATTCTTTGTTAGGCACTCGATGTATGGAAACAGGAATTTTTCGAAATTTCTTTATATTCATGGCTTGCGTATTTATAAACTAGTTTGCAAAAGTTTATTAAAAATGGTGTTATGGTAAGAGTACTTGTCCTTAGAAACCTCACAGCTAACCTGGGTTCGATTCGCGCTTATGGCATTTTTTCCTTAATTATAATTTAAAAGTGATGATCAAAATTCAAAAAAGATATCCAATACCTAATTATAGATTACTGCGACAGTTTTGGTCTACTGCGGTTCTCCATTGCATTAGAGTTCACTTCTAGATTTATTCTTTTTAGCCGACTCATCAGTCTAGATTCCTAGTCCTTCACGTAGCTCTCTGTCTTTGGTTTCCCTTTCCCGAATAATTGAAACCGCAGGGCTTCACATTCACCTTCTTCTGACAAAACATACACAGGTCGTCCTCATCCAGGCCCATATTGTTCATATGCTTACTAAGCTTACAGTGCCCTGTCAACATCCCTACCAATATACTTGTCGTTTTCCGACTCTGATTCAGTATTTCGCAGGACATTTTGAATGAGGGGCTTCTTAGGAATGGTTTGGCTTGTCCCTGTCCTGTAGTTTCTTGCCACAGTAGCAATGCCTGGTTCTTGATCCACAGTTGAATAAGTCCATGAATATGACATTTAGCAATTCCACAGGAGAGCTCTGATCCGATCATGGCCTGTTCCACCCCCTGCTTGGGTAGTTGGTCAGTCTTTACTTTCCCATTGACTTTCTGGTGCCCTGAATAATTATAGAGGTATATTCTTTGACAGAATAACCTCAATAATGTTCAAGCTTTAGGTTTTAATTTTATCTACTACATTATCACTGAGAATCTGTTAGATATAAATTGTTAGAGAATATCTCAGAACAGGATAATTGTGAGTTCAATTTTACCGTATATTATCAATATCGTTGCAAGTTCGTATAAACACAGAACATCTTTGGCATCCTTGTTTCTCAAGTCCGATTAAAAGTGACACGTCCGAGGATTTTACGGTCTATTAGACAATCAGGCGAGCGCCATTAATACCGAATCAATTTCAATGCTCGGTAATTAATTGTAATTTGCACGCGGAATTGATTGTGATACCCGCTGTTTTATTATTCAGAGATAAAAGTGATTTACCACCTTTTTATTGGAGATGACATTTCGATTACGGCTAGCTTTCAAATTGAAAATTATTGTGTGGAATTTTCATTGATAGTTTATAGTTTATGCCATTGGAACTGGAAGTATTCATACCATTTTGGAGATTATTTATCTCTAATACTTTTTCAGAATATATTATTGTAAATTTTGAAAAATCGAAAACCTTTGAATTGTGTACGTCCATTTTTCAGAGAATATTTTCTCCGAATACACATGACGGAAATTATGTAAATTTGTTAAGATATTGAGTGACACAAACACGGACGTTTGTCGTAAATTTTAATTATAAGGGTTAATTTTGACAGGCAAATCACATAAATAATAAATGGAGTGTCCACTCACGACTTTCCATAAATAAAAAATCATCTGATCAGGTCGTGTGTCAAACAATTATTTTCAGAGACAATGGTTATATTCAAATTTGATGCAGGAGGAACCGCTTAGCCAGAATATGAGTGAACAAATGGAAAATTTGACAGTTCATTTGAGTACCTACAACTTTTTACGGGTTTTTCTCCGAAATACGCGATTTAGCCGGTGTTAAGGAGCTCTAAGAAGAATTGTTTTGAATGTTTTAGAGAAAGAAGTTTGATCAAACTTGTTAGAGCCGTTTTTGTGCCATAATCTTAAAGGAAACAAGCTTTCAGCTATTACTTAGTAAAAAGTGCGAACAGGATACCCAATCTGTGTCACCGGTGAGCTGTATCGATACCTTACAAAACAAAAGAGAAACCAACACAATCAATTCATACATACCTGGGATATTATGGGCAATGACAGTAAGATCAAAGGCAGAAGATATGTTTTTTTGATTCAGGGACCTCTGAAACTCAAATAACTCTTGAAAACAGGACACTGAAAATATTACAAAATTACAATATAGTTTGTTTCACGAATGATGGCTTCTGCCTTGAAAACTCGAGAAATGGTTCAATTCAAGCGAAGAGAGTAAATCAGTGACGTGACTATTTCGAGATAAGATATTGTACGCTTTAAGGAAATTCATATAATTAGGGAGTGAGAAATATCGAATGATTAGATAAACAATCATATTGAAGATTTATTATGCAGAAACATAAAACACAAATGTATTGCTTGAGTTATAAAATATAAATTAATTCATCTGTATTCTCTGACTTTGAGACAATTATACAAATAAAGATTGTATTGCCTCGGACATACGAGCAGCGCCCTATCATGGTATTGAAGAAGATAAGCTTGAAATACTGATGTCGTAGCTTAGATCGAAAAATGTAGTAGCTAATTTCATGATAATAAGATGCAATGGGAAATATAGCGTGATGTACGTAGCTCGTGAATAATTACAGGCAAACGAAATCAGTCGTGAAACAAACTGTACTTTCCTTAATAGGCTACTCAGGAAGTGGTATTAAAGTAAAAATGGAAAAAAAATATATTAAAAACAAAGGGTCCTAGCGTCTATTGTTTAAACTTTCATTCTAATTTTGAAATCGGTTATCTAGCATTTCAGCACTACCTTGAGTTAATTCATAAATACCTTCATTATTTGTTGTTCTTATTATGTCAAAGTCATAATTATTATTTATCATATTAAAGCATAAGAACACTCATCTTTTGAATACAACAGAAGTTTGAGTTCGATTGTATCTGAATAAAGATCCAAATCATTCAGCTGATTTAATCTTCGTAGGAATGATTATTACTCGAGACGTATTCATCTACATCTAATTTCATTATTATTTATAAATGTAATATTACAGGGTCGTGCAACTCGGCTCCTGTCTTCTATAACTCATTTGTTTGATATTTTGCATACTTCATCTGTAACGTAAGGCGCCGAAAAATGTGGACGTATTTTTTAAGTACCGGGTGATTTAATAAGGTTGACGAGGTACTGTATCTCAGGAACTAATAGTCGTAGAAGTTTGGGAAAGACATCCAACAGAGGAAATCGACCAAGGATCGTATAGAAAATGTGATTTTCTTGAAAATTTTCAATATAAGCTTAGAAATTAATACACTCAGGTTGAGGCCATTATAATGGTCCATCTTTTTGATATTTTTGATTGTGGGAAGTAAAATAAAGGCGAGAGGGGTTGCTAAACTTTTTGGACTCTAAGTGTCTTTATCTTAAGTTTGACTGGACGGAATTTTGTTGTATTTTCCGAATCTAATAAAATATTCATACGTTTCCATTTATGATTTCGGAGCAAAATTAAAAAACGATTAAATTTATAAAACCCGCCTTCGCTAGAAGGCGGCATGAGCCAGAATGTCAAACTTAAGTTATAGACACTTATAGTCCACAAAGTTTAGCAAACCGTCCTGTCTTTATTTTACGTCCTACAATAAAAAAAATCAAATATCAAAAAGATGGACCATCATGGTGGCATTAACCTTAGATTATTTATTTCTAAACATATATTGGAGAATTTTCAAAAAAATCATATTTTATATAGGATCAAGGATACTACGCGCCCTAGTGGTAGACGTATGAATAAAAAAAAATATTTCCAGCAATTTTCCTTGGTCGATTTCCTGTGAAGGATTTTTTCCCAAACTTCTACGACTATAAGTTCCTGAGATAAAGTACCTCGTCACCCTTATTGAATCACCCGGTACATGGGGCTTATTCCCGATTGCATCGAGTACTGAATCAATCGAATTCGATCTCAAAATAAATGATAAATCGGTACCCAACACGAAGGTGGACCTAATATGAACTAAGTAGGATTGAGAAACGGTCTCCATTCTCTGATTTCCACTCTGATCTGTGAAAGTTACGGCTGTTACGGCTGTTACGGCTAACCTGCAAATTAAATAGACCCTTTGAATGTTTTGATAAAAATATTCGATCACTGAAGTATATGATTTGACTTTTGACACAGAACGCGAATTTCGAATAACTTGATTGTGTTTCTGATCGAGTGAAGACTTTGATAATTTGGTGGATCGGGTTCTGAGTCGTAGCGAAAATAGAGTAGAGAATCGAATCGAGTTTCAGAGTAAGCCTCCAAGCTATACATTTTGATGTATCTTTTTTGTAACCGATTTGGTTAGCTATAGATGGTACTAAAATTTTATTGGAATCGGTGTGTTCTCTAAGAAAATCAAAAACTGAAAAAAAATATTTTGACCCAAGCATGGTACTAATTGAAATAAGGACTGATCAACATGCCCAGATGGATTTTGCAAAATATCAATTTCATCAAACTCACTTTACAACCGAGCGATAGAAGCCGAGCGCTGAGTCGCAGATCCCTGTATATTATGGACCTAACGAAGACCCACATATTTCTGCCGATTCACGGGTTGTGAAGTAGTGATTCGTAATTAACATTGTATTCAAACAGCTATATTATATTTTTTCTAAAATAACAAAACACATTCCACAAGAAGTGATTAGATAGAAGAGCATTCAGCCTTGGGGCATTCGTTCGCGGTTGGGTAATACTACCGAAACACAGTTAATTTACTCAAATATTGTGTGTACCTACCTATATGTACGACTTTCCTTTGTTCGAAAAATAGCAGCACGTTATCTTCTTCTGTACATAGGTATATTACCCACACCTTGTAATCTATCATAATATTCCACCTTGTTTTACTTTCTCCATTTGATAGATGGATGGATGTGTGTGGAAAAAAAAATGTGCCCATTGCTGCTGCACACGTTACAAAAGCAGGGAAATGGGACGAAAATGAAAATCCACTCATTATTATACATTGTGTGATAATAGATTGATAATACCATAATACATAGTAGATGATACTCACAATAAAAGTTGGCCGATAAAAGAGAAGATAATATATTTTTAATAACAGGCATTCGTAAAGGCGGGCACGCACTTAACTGTACACTAGTAAGATAATTTAACAGCATTGAGCGAGCAATTACTTTTGCGCAATCAAAATTATATAATAAAATAATTTATTGGCTTATCAACTTAAATAAGAGCTAGCTTCATGGCTGGATTAATTAGAAAAGAACAAGTTCACCGAGACTGTTGACTGTCTATCCATAAAAAACAATCATCAAGTGTGAGTTGGGCTGGCGTTGAAAGGCCTCCGTACTTTTCGCATATCTATACAGGGTGGTTCTGCAGGAAATACATATATTGATTTTGGGCAAACGATACTTAGAACATTTGGTGACATACTAAAGTCACTGGGGGACAAACGTCTAAAATATTTTCATGTTAGTCGCATTTCCGGTTATACAAGAGGTTAATATTAACTTTGTTATTTTTAATGTAATACCCTGTATATTACCACATTTTTAGATTTCTTGTACAATTTTGAAAACATTTTATGTATAATGTCCTATAAGTAAGTCCAACCGTTTTTGACATATTACAAATTTTATGTAAAAAATGAAGTTTGCAGTCCAAAACATAGGTAATTATGAATCTTTCATATGAGGAAGACTTTAATATTTGATTTGGGTGATTTTCTTGTAGAAGAAGATCTACTTTATCAGTATTTTTATGATACTTTGATAAAAATTTCTACAGAGTGATTAAAAATGAAGTTTGAAAACTAGATCCTAGAAAATGTCAAAAGTACATTGTTTTCAAATGGAAACCTCCGTGTTTTATTATTTTATTGTATCAAGCAGCAAAAATGAGGGGAACTTTGTATAAGTTTGTCTAAACCCAAAACTAGTAGTTTCTTAAATAATTGTCAATTTTTCATTTTTTTATGTAGTACAAATGCTACACATCTTAAATGTTGTGTTAGAAGTGGGTTATGGTTGCATTAAAAAAAATTACAAATGTCAATAAAAGTCAAACAAGCGTCAAAATTTTTAGTAATTAACATGCCGAGAAGAACTCCATTCTTCATGGGAAATTTGTCTCTTCACTCTTTCATATGCTCAAATACCGAAAATGAGTATGGATGAAATTCGTGTTTCCATAAAATCCTTAGAAGAACTGTTGCCATAGATATTCCTACTTCATATGCAACTTGCTTTGTAAAAATTGTTTGATTTGCGGCATACTATCCCAAAATTGCGATTTCAATATTTTCATTGTTAACAAATGGTTTATTTCTACGTACTTTGGACTAAAATTTTCTTAACAGAGTTTGGTGTTGGTTTCTATTCTTGTAGATATAGCTTTACGAACGTATTACATGTTCTTGAAATAACTTTATCAGACACACCATAAATAATAAATAAATTAGACTAATCTTCATTTGTATAATTGAGTCTTCTCGGCATGATAGTTATTCAAAATTTTCAAATGAAAAGTATTATATTGACTATTTTGACGTTTTTTTACATTTGTTATTATTTTCTAACACAATTTTAAAGATTACTTTTGACGTTTTTTTTTATCTAGTTTTCAAGCTTCTTCTTTGATCACTCTGTGTAAATTATTATCAAAATATCATAATAATAAACTAGATCTACTTCTACAAGAAAATTAACAAAAATTAAATATTAATGGCTTCCTCATAGGAAAGATTGATAATAATTTTTTGGCTGCAAACTGAATTTTGACAAAAAATTAAAATATGTCAAAAACTGTTAGACTTAGGTATAGGTCATTGTGCATAAAATTTTTACAAAATTATACAAGAAATCTAAAAATGTGGTGATATACAGGGTATTCCATTAAAAATAACAAAGCTGGCATCTATTTCCGATATAATCGGAGATACGACTAACATGAAAATATTTTAGACTTAGGTATGTCCTCCAGTGACATTAGTATGTCACCAAATTTTCAGATTGTTTGTAGTTATCATTTGCTCACAATCCATCGATGTATTTCCCGGAGAACCACCCTGTATACTCTTCTGTAAAGTTTGAATGAAGGCCTAAATATATTTGAATAGTTTCATTTGATATAACACAGCCTGAAGACAATTTTACACTTACTTTTCTAATTGGTTCTACCAAATTAATCCAATAAATCAGAGTTTATTTATTTTGTCTATATGGCTTTAATGCGTCAGTCAACTCTGATAAGTATCATATTACAAATGTCTAAAAATGTTTAGAAGATTCGGAAAAAATAAACTAGGACAGACGAGCAGACAAAATCACCAAAGTGATTTACCTACACTTAAAAAACAAACGTAACATCTTATTATTACCTTTCTCCTAAACTTATACGTACTGGAAACTGAACAAAATGGGCACCTTCGCCAGGACGCAGAAAGATTGAAAATTTTAAATTCAGCATTAATTCTTTGATCAATAATTTCATCTACATTTTTGTTTCCATTTTTATTTATTCAGATTAATTTATGTAATTTCTATCAATTATTTTATAAAAAATATGGGATCAGCAATTTCTTTTAGCTAATAATCACTGGTTCCAGTCCCATTGAAGAAAGTCATAACTATTTCCGGGATCTCCAGTACTAAAAACCGTTAAATATATTCATATTTAGATATGATATATATTTAGTTTCAATCTTGGTTTCTGCAACTGTAATCTTGACTGCAAAAGAAACCTCAAAATCGCATACATCCTATTCCTGACTTGAACAGCTTTATCAATGCTGTTTTGTTTTTTTTTTTTCTTTAGTCCATCATAATATGAGCTATCTTCCAAAAAACCGGTCGGTAATGACAGAGGGCGACTCAAGGCAACACCAAAACGAAAGCGCTCATCAAATATGATTTATGACTCTGTCCGAATAATAATCTTCGCATTCCTTCCGAAACTGATAAATATATATATACGATGTTTTTACACGGTCCAAAGGACAAGCAGGCGATGGAAATGCCACAGCGCCGCATCTTTAATTGGCCCATCGTTATGGGAGTCGGTTAGTGCCTATCAACTTGTTGCACTTTTTGTTCTGTGTACCTAATTCTGGGTCTTCTTTTTCAACCATCTTGACTGCATATATTCGATTGCATGAGATTATGGTAGGTATACAATTTTTGGAACCAAAAATTAACATCGCAGAAATGATACGACCTGACATGGCTTGCAGGTGTGAGAAGCAACTTCTGCATTCGATATTGAATGGTTGAATGGTTCTGTCGAAAGAAATGTTTATTAGATTAAGTCAGCGCATACAGGGATGGAAGTGAAGCTTTGTACGACTGTAATAGATAAATATGTAAATTTATAAAAAAATCAATTCGAAATTAGTACCAGAAATAACTATGTTAGAATTTTTTTGCGTTCTGCATACTTACCATGTAAATATGATTGGTTTAAAGATATTTCTTACATGGATTCCCTCAAACAAGATTGTCCATTTTGGTGGAACTGATGAATGATATTACTTGGATAATGTTTATTGAAACATTGTGAACTTTCTGCCTGTTTGAAACAAATATTTAATATGCCCAAACAAGATAGGTCAAAAATAAGCAAGAAAGTCAGGTGATAATAGTTTTCTCACCTGATCGTTTCACAAATTCATATCTACAATTGTGTGCAAAAATAGCAGTAGCTCTAGCACATAGGAATATTCAATTATTTCCTTCCTAACACACGTACGAAGCTAATAATGTTGAAAGAAAATTTTAAGCATAAGAGAAGAAGATCTTATAATTTGCTTTGGCTTTGCTGTAGTCGCTAATAAGTTGAAACTGAACTCAGAGATTGTCTAATTAAAATCCGGTTGTATGCTCTTCGATACATTTTGAAAACAAATAAATGATATTTCTAAAAATCATTTTCTCAGACTAATTTATGGTAGCTTTTGTTGACAAATAATACTTGACATTAACAAAATAAAACTTGTAGTATTGATTCCATGAAGATATAAAAATAACGTAGAGGTTCATTAAATAATGCGCAATTTCTTGGAATGTCAAAATTTGTCTCTCATTTGGGTTCACACTTTAAAAGTGTTAATTAATGTCGTACTTATTTTAATGGGTGATTCATGGGATAATTTTGAGTCGAAAAATTCATATAAGTGTATGTCCTCAGAAGCTTAATTTCCGAACGCCACTGTTTTTTCGCAACTTTCTTTAAAAAATATAAAGTTTCCTGTGTTTTTGCCGTAAAATAAGAAAGAAAATTATTAAAAACTAGTACATGGATTTCGGCAATTTGAGTAAACTCTTTATCAAATCAAGTTAGTGAGTGTCATTCACGAGTAATAAGTGCTTCTTAGTTGACTAATTAGTTTGGTTGGTTATTTCCATTTGTCATAAGCAATATTTTAGTTACAAGAATGGTAAATTATTCGAATTCTGAGAAGGCCAATATGCATTTTGTTTACGGTCTTGCCGATGGTGATGTGCTAAACGAGACCAGCGTATCTACAACGAAAAATATCCTGATCGTTTCATTCCCGATAGTAGACCGTTTACAAACATTCACCAGCAGCTGTCTGAATATGGATGTTTTCAACGCAGCTCGTCCGAGGAAAGACCTCTAGTGTTACAAATGTGTGCCAGGTAACACTATGGGTAATTAAAAAAATATTTGTTACCATATTCAAAGAGTTCAGGCACTCCGTCCAAGAGATTTTCCAAACTGGAATTTTCTCGATGGTATCTTCAAAAAACTTTTGAATATCATTAATTTGAAAGAGTTCTTTTCACTGATGAACTGAAGTTTTCCAGAGAAGAAATATGAAACTTCCATATTAATCATAAGTGGGCCGAAGAAGACACTTTAAGGGAATCGAATTTTCAGGAACAATTTTCACTTAACGTGTGGGTCGTTATCATTAGTGGTTATTTAATAGAACATTTTTTTCCACCTACACATCTTCACGGAAATTCTTACCTCGATTTACCTGTGTTACTTCAAAATGTTCCGCTTTTAGCGCATCAACAAATGTGGTTTATGCATGATGGTGCCCCGGCTCATTTCAGCATTTTACCTTGTCAATTCCTAGATGGAGCTTTCAAAATCGCTGGATAGATAGTGGAGGACCTCAATTTTGGCCGCCTAGATCACCTGATTTGAATAGTTTAGACTTTTGTTTTTGGGGTCATCTATAAACATAATTGTATTCTACTCCAGTTCAGACTCAAGAAGAACTTAGAAATAAAGTAATTGAGGGGAGTAATACCATACGGATCACACCATGAATTTTTGAAAGAGTTTGTGGATCTATGAGAAGGAGGAATGTTGTTGTCTTATTTATGAAAGTAGATAGATAATTTTTGGAATTAAATTTCACATTACTATGTAACAACTACTGTTTTTAATTATTTTCATAACGGCAAAAATTCAAGAAACTTTTTTTGTTCAAAATTAAATGGTTATCAATAATTTTTGAAGAAAGTTGCAAAAAACGCCACTGGTTAAATTGAAAAAATGTTACCTGTGAAACAGTACGTATTTATATTACAGTATTTTATCGGGGAATTTAATTCAAAATCGCAAACGGCTTATGAATTATTTAAAAAAAATCTAAGTAAAAATAATACAATAATTTTACATCTATGTATATCGGAAACCAAGCTTCTGAGGACATACCTTTATATGAACCTTTCGACTTAAAATTAACCCAAGAATCACTCATTAAATTAAAAACGCAAGATTAATTAACACCCTGTTTATACCAACAAAAATAAATATGTGACAGTTCTCAGAAACTGACTTCCAACGCTTCTAATCTGCGCAAGCTTTTCAAATAATTCTCAATTGTCTTTCATTTCACTTAATTTAATTGGTATATAAAAGCACGATTCCATTTCCAATAAGAAAGTCTCCTTAACAATTATCTTTCAATTGATCTTAGACTGATTTATTATCTTTGTTTTTTTTTCACACTATTTGCTAGAATCAATTGAAAAATATCAATGGTAAATCAGTAGGTATAATCCTGATTGACAATGATTAATTAGTGTTCGAGTTGGCGTTCTACATCAATAAATAACTATTTGTTTATTTTCTATTTCAATAGACGATTATATATAAATATAGGTGAATTGGATTGGATACGGCTGTGGTATGGTATTTCGACCGACCTACTGTTTGTTCATTTAATTTATAAATATTTTATATAATAATTATTCCTATATAACAAATTAATCTTTTCAATAAGAATTTTGCATATATCTAGGCACTACTTATGAATAACTAATTCTGTGACGGTAAAGTGAAATATATGTAGTAATATTTAAGTAATCAGAATTTTGTAGCTCATAATGGTTAGGTTTTGCAATTGCTTGGTACTTATTGAATGTTTGAACTATCTCAGAGGAAAAAATTAATAAGAGATAGTAGGTCATGTATTTGAGTTTACCTAAGTTGATCTAGTAATCTCTTGAATCTGAAACAGAGGCAGATAAACTTTGTGCAAATTCTAAAGCTTATACCTATACATACAAATTAGATCTGAGTCTTGGTAAGCTATTCCTCTATCCAGGTGTACCGAGAACCTTCTGAGTTTTCTTCCACTTCTATCTGGCCGCTTGTCGTAGCATTTGTCTCCTCTTACTGACTTATCTCACTCACGTTACCTACGGAATAAAAAATGAAAATGATCATGGCGTAGTCACATAATCAAACTATGATTTTCATGAATGTTATTAGTAATTGTCCTAAGCTTTCAAAAATTGCTCTTCTCAACCTTAAACTGCGGAAACCATATTTTTTATTAAAAGTACTTAACATTTGTTTATTTTGAACTGGAATCTTTTTTTATTTCCTTGAAGAAAAAATATAAATCATTTATTTTAGACACAAATATATATATATATATATATATATATATATATATATATATATAAAATAAACTAATAATTGACTTATTAGTAGACTACATACAGTTGGAAATTATATTAGAATTTCTGCTAGGAGAAAATTGGTCTGGCATTGGTACAGATGGTATATTAGAAAAAATAGAAGGAATCCCATAATGAAGACGTACG
This sequence comes from Crioceris asparagi, assembly GCA_958507055.1. NCBI lineage: Eukaryota > Metazoa > Arthropoda > Insecta > Coleoptera > Chrysomelidae > Crioceris > Crioceris asparagi. The sequence goes on from OY293828.1 coordinate 12,404,900, forward strand.
AGTATAAGATATTTCTAGAGAAAAAATTGAAAATTGAGCTTTATATTAAAGTTTGTAGTGTAATTATGATTTTATAATAACTTTTCTATGAGAAAAAATGACTCAAATTGCTCTTGGGACATTTTTTGACTAGTTTCAAATACAATCGACAGACAAACACCAGAAAGATTTAGGACCACGTCCCATTTATGGATGAATAAGAACAGATTACTACTACAACCTTATTATTTTTAGCTCTTCTGCTTCTTTGGTATTTGGTAAGCTAATATTTATCCAAGTGAGCAAAATGAACAGCTTAGGCTCTCGCAGACATTGTTCCGGCTTCTGTGTTGGGCACTCACACGATACCACCATGATTCTTACCATATTACACAGATACTGAAGTGGATAATTTATTTGCTCACTTTTAGCACAAGTGTCAAAATGTCAAATAACATAAATTTCTGCTTTCCAACACATTCAACCACCATTTTAGATATTTCAAACCCTTTTTTCGTATTGTGTAATATCGGTTACACGTTACATCTTTCACAATCAGTTAAAAAAGCCATTACATTATTACGTGCTAGTGAAAACAAAAGAATAACTTCAAATTGCCATCTGCTTCTTGATTATAGGTTGCATAGAACAAATTATATTTTATTATTATACACATATCCGCACTCTTTTGTCACACTCTTATAAGCTTAAACAATCAGAATTCTAGCAGATTGCGCGATGTTGATATAAGAAGTCTTAACACGGGAGAGACGTTTACGTGCTGCAATGTGATATACAGGGTGCTTCACAGAAAGAGGCTTATTAGATGTTTTTAGAAAACTATCAACTTTTCAGCAACAAAAAAGCGATGGATAATCTAAAATAATTGAGAATCATAATAGGTATCTTTCTGTAATATTAATAATAGTAATATTGGTTCAAATACTTTTCAGGGATCCGCACAGGGGGTGCCAACAAGACCCTATTACTAAGCCGGTGTCCGTCCGTCCGTATCTTATGATCTGCTGCTTTTCACAGAATGCGTATTTCTGTTGCCGCTGAAAATGGAATACAATTAAAAATTAAAGGAGGTGCCCATACAATGAATTTGTTCGGTTTTCATATGAAATTGTGACTCAATCTTGAAATTTTATAAGTAATGTTCTCATTTCAATGAAAAATTACAAAGCGTTATTGCGAAATATAAGACATTCATATATTTAGTCCAGATACAGACTTGCTAAAATAAATTAACGAAATTCATTTAGTTCAAATAGAACCAATTAAGTATATTTTACATTATTTGCACTTTATATAGGTTTCGTTGGCCCGTTATTGATCTATATAAGCATACCCTATACGTAAATTGTATGGATTTTTTTCTATATTCGATAACTGCAGAGAGTAGATCTTGTACTGTGGTGAATCTAGATCAAGTTTGGCTCATTATTTAGATATTTACGTTTAAAAATCTTCATTTTTATCACTAACTGACCTTTAGATCAAAATTCTAACCCAGCTCCAGATGATCTAGAAAGTTCAACTTTGGCATCCATATAGATAGTTGGGTGAATACAAAAGAATAAATCAGAAACGTGAATTTTTATCATCTTATTATAATTTTTCAATTAATTGACTTTATAAGGAACTTACCGTGTCTGTATTGTAAGAATCTATCAGAAACAAGGTACAAGAAAATCCAGAACATAACACAAAAAAATATTATACCCCGTAAACGTAGGAAAATACAGAAGATTAACAAAAACAATTTGTTATTAATTTTATTATGAATAAGTATCTAAGTACTAATACTTTTGAACAAAAAATAATGATATCCCATCAAAGACATGATTATGAAATGAGAGCGAAGTGCAATTATGATATATGCCTTGGTTGTTGACTTCAACGACAAAAGAAGTTAAGATCTAAATGGATACCAGGTTCAAAAGTCAGTCCTGAAGTTTATTTATAACAACTTAAAATATTTTATAACAACTTAATATATAATTTCTTCTTATAACTTAGGATAATATATTGAAGCCTAAGATCTAACTTGACTAGTTGTCGAATTATTATTAAGTACCTACAAATACAGTCATGGAAGAGCCCTACGTTCGATGGCTAGTTTCTACCAGCAAGCCAAATTTTCGGAAGAAATAAAAATGAGAACTTACAGCTTTAAAACTTGCCAAGGCTATAATATAATTCGCATATGAAAACTAGCCAAGTCAGACCTTATATTGTTATAAACAAACTTATTTAGATCTCACTTCTTTTGACGTTGAAGTCAATAACCAAGGTATATATCATAATATTGCATTTGGCTCTCATTTCACATTTATGTTTGTGATAGGATATAAATTTCGTCATTTCATTATTCCATAAGCTAATATGAGAAGATCTTAGATAAAATTTCACACACATGCTCACTTCGTTACAAATAAAGGTTCATTGTAGGCATTCAAATATGCCAGAGCTGTAATTGCGCTTACGCATTTGACTGCGTTTGAATCTTGCGATTCCAAAAAGCTATAGCAAAATTTTCCGAATGAAAATACTAGTAGTAGTTTTCTAATACTACACCCATGATGGAGCACCCTGTATACATAAGATAATTCCTTCATTGAGATTATAATGTGGCAACCTAATGCCAGCGTGGGTGTCAGATTGTTGATTGATTCAACGCCTTATGCAAGATCGTAATCCACAATTGTTAATGGGTATTACGAAAGAAGTCGATTTAATGTTTTCATTTTCACTTATCACCCACATTAGCTTTCGTTCAGATGATATTGGCATTTCTCAAATCAGTACCACTTCCAATAACGTTTCATATCTCAAATAATCTTTGTCAGTGCTTAGTCTGTTTGTCCATCAGTTCGTAATGTTCACGAAAAATTTTCATCCGATTTCGATAAAACTAACCTCAAACATACATTGATTCAAGAAATGTTTTCTTGTAAAATCTAACTCAATATTCAAAAGTAAAACAGTTCCTCAACTTAAGTTTTGATAACTATATAGGCCATATTGCTGTAACCTTATAAGATTCAGTACGATGTTATACAAAAAATATACTTGATCAATGTTTCTTATCAAATTGTGGGGACATTAATTTTTTTCTAATTCTTTCCCACGACACACTTAAACAACACAATTATTTGCTTACATATAGCCAACATATATATATCCTGCATCTTTGAATGGTTCGAAGACATAAAGGTTTCACAAATCTCCTTTTTTCGCTATATCTATTCTCTCTCTAGTTTTTACGATAATGTTTATGATACTGTTTCCATTAAAGACATTACTTTTTCAAACCCGTTTCAATACCAATCTATAAATAAATACATACGTATCTGTTTCGTTTTCTCACATCAGGTCTATCACTGCTGAAAGTTTTACTATCCTCAATAAAACAAAACTGTTAAAGATGGTTCATTTGAATGGCTTCTAAAGATCGATATTTTCTCTCATTAGCCATATACATTCCAACTTGAAAGGGTGATCTGAATTGGGCTAATATATTCGTTTTATTTGGTTAAATATCAAATATGAACAAAATGAAAATTAATCTGGGATCATCCCCTCTAAAACTCCGAATCCAGAGCAAAAAGATTTTCAAATCTGTATCTGGTACAATTTGCTTCCATCAGTTAATTAATACAATATTGGCTGTTGGTGGATTCCTAACAAGGTTTTTCAAAATAGGTACGTTTAATTCAAGCGCGTTGCCGGTTCCATAAGGTCAAAAATTCAAATAGGAATATTACCTACTTCGAGTTGTCTTCAGGGCAGCCTACTGGGGGACCTGAATCAAACCTAACTAAGTATGTATGATTACTTGTGTCGATAGATTTACTCAGTGTTGCAGTGTAATAAAATTCAGATACCCACTTGAAATTTGTCATAGTTTTTTTGATGTAAGCGCGTTAAAAGATTTCAAAATCTTATTTAAAATTCGAAAAGAACAACAGTTGTAACAAGAAGTTAAGATATTTCAAGGCCATCAAAAGGCAGAAATAGCAGGGAAACGAACACCAAAAGATATTCAGCTAACTATTTTTTTTTGAAATATTTGTTACAAAAAATTGGACCGTCGTTATAAGTTGGTGCACTGGCAAATACAAAATAATATTGATTCTATATACCTGTATTATGTATACCAAATTTCATAACTTTATATCAAGCCGTTGATGAAATATTCGGCCGTTCCGGTTCTTTTGGGAAACCCTGTATTCGTAAGATCTAGATTTTTATAGTCCAATCAAATTCTTGCAATCAATTGAAGAAAGGACCAGTCTTCACTTATATTTCATAGAGTGAAAATGACTTTGAGAATTAATATAGAATAAATATTTTTTCAAAAAATTGGACTGACTCTATCAGTTGTTGCACTGAAAAATACAAAATAATATTAATTCTATTGGTGCTGGTTTTTTTGGAGTTGGTGCCTACAACAATAAACTACAACGGCACAACTTCAAAATTACCAGCACCAATAGAATTAATATTATTTTGTATTTTTCAGTGCAACAACTGATAAAGTTGGTCCAATTTTTTGTAAACAATATTTATTTCACATTTTTGAGTGTAACATTAGTCATGAAAATTGTTGAACGTTCACTGATACCCAAAAAGTTATAGGTAGGTTTAGCTTGTACATAGGGGAAATACGCATATCACATATTTCAGACTTTACCATTGCGAAACTCGGAAACCGTGACTCTTTTGAAAAAATGTTCAATTTAAAAGCTTCCGGATTTGGTCCCCTTTTTAATTTTCAAATCTAGAATTTTCGATTTTCGGAAAAATTTGCCTCTTCCACATAGCTGAAACACATATTTCAGACTGTAGCGCGGAAACGTATGTTTATTTTTAAAAATGTCCAATTCAAACATTTCCGGATATGGAATTTTCATTAATTCTGTCGTCTCGGATTTTCAATTTTCGAGAAAAATTGCCCCCTCCACCCCCTTTGGGGGCGGCTTTTGGAGGGAAGGAGATGCTGGATTTGATTTTTCTCAATATGGGACCATTTCCCAACTCTCCTCTTTCAAATGAAACAAAAATCTTCTAAATTGGAGTACCTTTACTATGCAAAACGCGCGAACAACCATAAAAAAAATAAAAAAAGCAATCTTACAACTGAATTGTATACATTCTCCTTTTTTTGAAGTCGGTCAAAAATTCTTGTGAGTACAATCTAAGGCTTTTTCAGTGCTTGTGAAATGTTATTCACCAATTTTACTGACCATGTAGCTTTCTCTGGACCCAACATAACTCCAAAGTGTCCCAACACATTCCGTTTTTATTTATATAAGTAGGTATATATATAGGTACCTATATATACGAGTACAATCAATGCTCAGGTCTTTTATATCATTTCTTGTCCATACAGAGCCAAATAAGGACGAGAGCGACGCTTATTTTTAATTTCCCACGAATAATATCTGATATAAAATTTACTGCCTATATAAAAATCGTGATTTATGTTCGTATGCAAAAAGTATTCGCTTAAAGCAGCCAGAGACACACACCTTCTGAGAAAGTTGTTGATAAATAGGCACTGCATGGTGATTATGCTTTTGGTTTTTGCTAATAAAATTCATACCTACATGTGAAGATGAAACTTTTCAAGTGAGAACAGCAGATGCTCTTGCAGTTGGTCCACTTTTTCTAGATATTAGACAAGTGTGTATACAATTTAAATAAAGTGACATGATAGACTATTATTTGAATATCAGACATCAGACACATTGAATTTTCGAGTCAACATATTTGGAACATACGGAGTGGCCAATCGAAAACGAAACAGAGCTATTTTCAGGTAGTGTGATATAATTTTAGGAAAAAGCAAGGACCCGTCGCTTTTTGATTCAAGGGGGACACACTTTCTCGGCATTTTTGACGCCACCACATTTACCCCCTAGTAAGGGTAGGAATCACTCCATAGTATTATTATTTGATGCTTTGATTTTTCGTCAGTATTTAGAGCAATATTTTCCAATGCAGTGGATTGGGAAAAGAGGCAGTATTGAAAGGCCTCCTCGATCCCCAGATTTAGCACCACTAGATTTATTGTGGGAATACCTGAAAAGTAAAATCTACTGAACACAATCAGCGTCGTTAGAAGATTTGCGTCAAAGAATTGTTAACGAGTGCCGTCGAATCACTCCGGAAAGGCTTCGGAATGTGCACGAACGGTTTGAACACAATCTTTATTATTGAATGGAGGCAGATGGTCATCAGTTTGAACATTTGATCAAGTAAGTAGTAAGTAAGCAGCAAACCATCATGTAAACTTTAAAATGTAATGTCTTCAAAGTATTAGGCGGAATTTCCAAATTTAAAGACTACTGTAAAGGGAAATACAAGAGCCGTTAAAAGACATCTTACTCGAAACCCAATGCTATTTAAAATTTTGGGATAATTCTTACCCTCACTAGAGGGTAGAAGTGGTAGAGTCAAAAATACCGAAAAAAAGCGACGGGTCCCAGCTTTTTCCTAAAATAATGACAAACTTCCTGAATATGGCTCTGTTTCGTTTTCGATTGGCCACCCTGTATACTTACATATCTTGAGTGAGAATTTAAATTTAAGACTAGAATATCACTTGATCTAGATAATGAAATCTCGATAAAATTTTCTAGACATATGATTCACGAAATACTTACTTTCAATGCGAGGTCAGGTTTATGGGGTAATTTCTTGTAGGATGATAGAGAACGAAAACATATGTATGTCCGTCTCCATAGATTCTAATTAAACCTCAGTTTTCTTCTTCGTTATTGCTTCAAATTGGCCTTTGTACATTGCAAAATTTAGATTCTGTAATATGGTAATGATAATATCAAACATAACAGTTTTATTATTAAACTGGACTAGTACCGAACTAAGATTTCATTATGAATACGGCTGCATATGTAAACTCATTAATTCTGATTGCTCCGCAAAAGTTCGTTCCATCTTTACTTTCGCATTAATAATGTCGAAACCATAAAATACAATATGAACTAATGAATATATCTTTTTTCTTTTATGATTCAACGAATACTGAGATTTGAACCGGATAACAAATGAACAGGTATAAAGTTTTTCTTAAATGTCTCAGTACATAAACACCTCAAATAATATAGTGTGTATCAAACTTTATTCGAAACATTAAAAAACGACGCGTTTCAGGCAAATTAGGCCCAGTTTCAGGTCAAAATACATGAGAATCTATTTAACGAAAGACATTTAACAATTTAAAATACAACAAGGAATATTTTACCATGTTTGACAAAATGTTTTCTATATATTAAATATGGATGTAAAATTTGCTACCTTCTCAAACATGGTGAAAAATTTGTACTTGTATTTTAATATGTTATTTTTTTAAATAACTTGACTTGAGGATGGGCGTAATTCGTCAGGTGTATATTCTATATTACCATTAATGTGATCTGCTGTATTTTTTGAGTTATTTTTATTCCATATAGTCGTTTACAAAAACATTTTCCCCGTTCAATGTTCACATCCAGATTACCAGCTATCAGTCTGCAAAGTGGGTTCAAATGCATGTGATAAATAATTGTCTATTATATTTTTTTCTAGATTCTTATATTCTAATGTATACAATGACTTTTATGGGTGTTCTAAGAAAATGCATATTTAGTAGAAAACATAGCTTCTGACAATAGATACACAATATGAACGTGAAAGTAGATAAATATTGATGAAATCATCGAGTGTTATGCAAATATAAAACGAATCGCTTGGAATCTGAATTATAAATTATGAAATGAAAGTGTGGATTTCATGAGATAACTTATATTTGCAATTCATCTGGGCACGATAGGCTGTGACTAATATAATATGTGATTTCCAGAAATTTATGAGCGCAGATCTGAAAGTTCTCACATAGCGTCAAAATAGAATCTCATATAACTTTACAGGTGGTAGATTTTATTAGTCATAAAACGAAACTTAGTTTCCATTTGTTACTTTTGAATAATAATGTAATACCCATTTGTAGTATTTCATAAGTATGGAAGTTGAGTTCAAAAACTGTTATTCTTATATTATTATGTTCAATGGTTTGAATTTATTTTACAAATGTAATCATATTACGGGGCCTCGCTACCAGCTGATCGTTTTTGATGAATTTTTCTGTTAACGTCCCCGAGGTGAAGTATGAAGGTTGACCCGTTTTTGGAAAATGTCTACTCTAAAGGTCTCAGGAAATAGTCTCTTTTTTAATTTTGTCATGTCAAATTTGATCAAATTTACCCCCTTCATCCCTTGAATGAAGGATATGATAGATTTAAAATTTTCGATGGGGACATTTCTCAACAGTCCTTTTTCAAATGAAAGCAGTACCTATCATCAAAATCGTAGCGAAACACGATGGTGCAAAAGATAGAGATACGAAACCCTGAAAAGGAGAAAAATATAATACGAAGCTCCGAGTTGATTCTACATCAGTTCTGAATCAGTTGAATTTTTTAAAAATAAAATTGTTGCATTGATCCTTGACAAAAGTATCTTCAAAAACAAATGCCTCTCTTAATAAAGGTCTTTCTCTGTTACATCTTTTTTCTCTTGTGGTCTTGTTATCTAGAGGGAGGTCTTCCTCTGCTCCCGTATGACTGTGATCGAATTGTCCCTTCTAAGTTATGAATCAAGTACTAGCAATTTATGAAGAAGACGTAATTAGGACAAATTTAAAATGGTAACTTAACCTACTGTTATTTTTTATACCGAACTGGAAGTAACATAAAAAATAAAATATAAATCTCTTGGGCCATTCACTTTCATGTTCATGTCGTGTTCCCATTCTCTCGTTACTTAATGACATTTGTAAATAAAATATGTTCGAAACAAATTATGCAAATATAGAAACGCGTATACTATACAACTGATACAACTATATAAACGGTATGACGTTTTACATGAACAAATCTACTAAACACGATTATTATATGACAACAAATTGATATTTTGTTATGGACTTTAGTAATGCATATATGTAGGCGATGTTTATTAGCACTCAAAGTGTGAAGAAACAAACAATACTAATAACCAACATGTCCTACAATTTAAATTGCAAAGTGTATTTTTGGGTTGGGAAAATTCATGTAAACGTTATTGATGTTCTTACTTTAGGTATATAAATAAAATACCCTTGGATTTGGAGTTATCCGATTAGGCAATATTCATTTTTACCTATTTATATAGTTGGTCCATTTCTTTCATTTCCACTAAACCAGTGAAAAAATCGGAACTTAAAGATGGGTAGCAACCACTGTCACGCATGGGGCAAAAAATGTTTCTTGGAACTTTCAAAAGTTTATTTTTTGTACAATCGGACGATTTTCGATTGCATACCACTTCTGATTCAATGGGTTTACCGGTTGCTACCGGATTTTCTAACAAAACACATCGGTAAGTATTACTTACCGTCAAGAGAATGGTAATTCGTATACTTTGAGGTATTTACACATGTAAATTAGACCCATAACTAGGGGTATATAGTGGAAAAGTCGCTATGGGACCGAGTACGTAGCGACGATATCAGAGAAAAATGCTACATAGCTGGATATTCCAAAGGAACAATGAAGGAAAAGATTGCATTGGAAGAATGGACAAAGAAGAACAAGAAAAATTAGGCTCCTGTTGTACTACCATGGTTGTTAGATATTGGCTCATTTACTATTTAAAGAAAGAACATGAGAAATATTTTGAAGAATAAAGTGAATATTAGAGTAAGGTTTTAATAATAATTTGCAATATTCAACTTTGGAATGTTCTTTGAAGGTTCCATGATTTCTTGGACCACAAAAATAGCGTACAGTAAGTTTTTAGATGATTTAAATTCATAAATAAGAGCTTTGTGCAGAATATTTTTATTAATTTGCTATATGGACAATTGTTCAAGTTAGGTATCTGAAATTGTATAATATTAATCTACCATTAAGGGGCACCCTATTTTGTTGATATATTCTACGCCCTTGTAGTTATATGCGCATGGCTTTCGAAAAGCAGGCACACTTTTCTCAATCATCTTTAATTGATCTGACGCTGGGTCCCGTTCGATAAGGAAAGTTATGATTTATTTTTGCTCACCATCGTCCGTACCGGATTTTTAATCGCTCTCGATATACGTAGTATATATATATTTCCTACTTTTATTTTTACTCTTGTTCTCAGCATCATAATTATGGTTATTAAATTAACATACTGAACGCTTTCAACAGGAAAATAGTCTTTAGTCAGGTCGAAACGTTTCAAATTGCCTGTGATAAGATTTTTAATGAATGGTAGATGGGAATTGGGTTCAAATTATTGGATAATATAAGGTGTAATTTCTAATAATTATTTAATTCAGAGTTGTCGTGGAGATAGGGCAAAAAAATACTTTAGTGTTTAGGTCAATCTAACTCCGTACAATATATACATCAAAATATATACCTAAACATTTCATTAACCACTTAAAGAATGTCTTCGCTTTCGGCCACTTCTAATAGGGAATCACTTGAAGAGGTCCGTCATTCCAAAAACATATTTTCGAGGAGGAGAGGAGATATATTTCTTTGAATGAGGAAAGTAAATCTCAGAGTCATCTCCTCAATTATTCTACTTCACTCTAATGAAAAATATTTATGGCATGTTATTGCAATAATCATATTCTTATATTTGCAACTTTATGCAAAAAAAATAAATCAAACCAGTACAATCTTGAAATTTAGTTTGTTGGGATACTGGCGGAAAATAGAGCTAGATTACTTATAGCTATTTTTCACCAAAAGGTCCAAATTACCTGTTATTTGAAAGCAATCTTACTGACTCATTTCCATTGGTGAACATAGTCAAAATAATTAAATGTTTCGAGAAAATGTAAGCTGTTGGAACGAAATATTTGGAACGTTAGTTGAATTGTTTTGTCATCTTTTAGTCATACGTACAATGGGTTACTCATCCAGCTCTAGTTTAAACTTTTACGAAATGTATTTGGAAGCTTTATCAAAATATCTGTTGTGTCCACTCACTGGAATCTCTTACCAATTTCAAACAAATTCCATTTATATTATTCATTTTCTCCAGCATAACCGTTGAGTTTTGAGAAACAATGACTTTTTCGACCATCAGTTTTCTTATCCGTATCGAAATTAACCAGATTCTGTAATTAATGCGTCTACTTCATAATTTAGCAACTTTTTGTGGAGGCCCACAAAATTTTGACGTTGAGAACCTTTAAATAATGTATATACATCATATTATGAAATTTTTAGGTTGAGTGATACAGCTTTACATATTTGATAGAAATCTTTTTATTTCGAATATTCGAATTTGTAAGATGAATTTAAGTTTATATCAAAATCAATTATGACAGGTAATCAGGTGATTCTAACCAATTCAGATTTTGACGTTGATGTTGACAACGTTTGAATGTATTGAATTAATTTTCTCTCTTGATTTTTGACCGACTTCAGAGAAAGGAGAAGGTATACAATTCGGTTGTATGTTTTTTTTATAGCTGTTCGCGCGTTTTGCATAGTATACCTACTCTGATTTAGACGATTTTTGTTTCATTTGAAAGAGAAGAGTTGAGAAATGCTCCTATGTTTAGAAAAACTCAAATCCAAAATCTCCTTTCCTCAAAACAGGGGGAAAATCAAAGACGGCAAAATTATAGAAAATTATATATCCGAAAACGTTTAAATTGGACATTTTTTAAAATAATCATAGGTTTCCGCGTTACAGTCTGAAATATGTTTTCCAGCTATGTGGAAGGGGCAAATTTTTCCGAGAATCGAAAATACGAGATTTGGAAATAAGAAAGGGGACCATATCCGAAAATGTTTATATTGAAATTTTTTTGGAAAGAGTTACGGTTTCCGAGTTTTGCAATGGTAAAATCTGAAATATGTGATATACGTATTTCCGCTATGTGGAAGAGCATTTTTTTTTCGAAAATTGATAATATGAGACGGCCAAATTAGAGAAAAGATTATATGTAGCAACATTTAAAATAAGTTACGGTTTTCGAGTTACAGTAGTAATGTCTGAAATATGTATATTTGCGCCGCGATGTTTCTGAATGATAAATAACAAGTACAAGCTAAGCCTATATCTTTTTGGGTATTAGTGAACGTTCCACAATTTTCATGACTAATGTTGCACTCAAAAATGTGAAATAAATATTTTTATACTGGACCGACTTTATTAGTTGTTGCACAGAAAAATCCAAAAAAAAATTCTATTGATGCTGGTAATTTTGAAGTTGTGCCGTTGTAGTTTGTTGTTGTAGACACCAAATCAAAATAACCAGCACAAATATAATTAAAATTATTTTGTGTTTTTCAGTGCAACAACTAATAAAGTCGGTCCATTTTTTTGAGAAAAAATGTTTATCTATTTTGTTAAGCAACTGAACCTCTTCGGATGTATAACGTCGTGAATATTCAAATCAACTATGCATAAAAAAGTGATAATTTGGATATCTAAGAGCGTAGAAATTCGACTCTCGCCCTCGTATATAAGAAAACAAATACACATCAATTAGGTGCAGCTCACTTTTTTTTATCGGAGTAAAAGTTAGCTTGGACGTATGTCTCGTTGCAGTTAGCGATGATTGAATTAGAGCATCGGTGAAACCGTTGAAGCAAAATTTCGACCTTAATTGGGGATAATGGCAATGATGGTATAGACTTTGAGATTTAAAATAATGAACTAAATTGGCGGTTGTCAACGGTAATTTCCTACGTTTAAGACATCCCGAATTGCAGCTATCAAGAATCTACCTGCTTTTGCTCGTGGAGTACCTATATTTATTTGTACATGCATGGTGGACCTTAAATATGGTTTCGGATAAAACTAAAAATCGATGGCTTTGAATTATTTGGTTCTCCAATTTTTTTAATCTACTTTCAATGCAACTGTACATATTGTAGTGAATCTGATTCTGAAATTATGACCAAAAAAATTAAGCTCTGATTCTGAATTCTACTAGGCGCACTCCTCCATCAACATTTATATTAAAATTGCCACCAATTATCAGTTGAGTGAAAATGAAAATATTTTTTCAAAAAATATATTAGGTCTTCGGATTGAGAGAAATGTAAACAGTGACCAAAATATTTTGTTTCTGTGACGGGAAAAAAGATTGAGATTCTATCTCTCTTGATAGGTGACAAACTATCACTTTTTATAAAAGTAGGTACTTTTTTCCCGATATATGTACTCATAAATATTGCGATTTAGCTGGCAATAATTCTTGTGACGCTACTTTCGCTGCTTCTACTAATTCCGGTGAAGCCAGAGAAGTTTCAAAAAGAGATTTTTTTTACAAATAAACAACCACTAAGTTCGCAATTTTCAAATTAAATCACAGATTAAAATTAATTGATATTTGATTACTTTGAAGGTTTCCTTAGCAACGCAGGTCTGATTGTCGCTATAAGTAGTTACAACGGCCTAAAATTTCACATTTTACTTCGAAAATGTTATACCTGTGTTTTAAGCGAATCAGATGCCTTGATTTTGACAGGTTGTCATGACGACAACCTGAATTTTTTGAAAAAAAAATTCGGTTGCCAAATTAACGAGTGATAATTTCCCTGGCTTTTAAATATAATTTTTGGTATAAGATTCTCGTACCGAATCTCCTGCCAACTTGAATTATTCTCGGTAATTTTTTTCTCAGGTGAGATTGTTTTCAAGAAAATTTTTCGGAAATTATTCAAGCTCTCGGGAGATTACCAGTGACTTTAATATATTGTAGTATTTTTTCAATATTATGTCATAATTTTTCCCGTCACAGAAAGAAATAGAGTAATACACACATACAGATTTTAGCTCTCGGTTTCTTATATCCCTCCACTTCGCGGCGGTCGAGCTAGAATCTAATACTTTTTCCCTTATATAATGAGTATTTTTTCTGTCACTTTCTTCCAAACAATATTTTATTCCATTATTTACTTAAATAAAAATTAGTAGATATAAATAAAAATGCAACTTTAAATCCAATGCTCCATAAATTGAGTTTTGAGACTGAATACTGAATCTATTGTCAGGTATGTATTTTACGAAAATTTATTTAATTTTGAAATATAACAGTTTTTGTTAACACTCGGTTTACCACCAATAGAATCAAAAAGAACTGATATCGATTCTTAAGGAGTGAATTCCGAAAATAGAAAATTGGTCATTGCGTTGAGCATTAAATTCCGACGATTTATAATTTAACATTTCGCACTATATTTGATAATTGGAAATTCTCTTACTTACCACCAATTCTCAGTTTATCAAATTATCAAATTCAGAAGGATTGAGCAAGATGTGAAGCATTTCTATCATAAAAACTTCATAAATAATGCGGCTGGATACGGTTACGAGAATCTACGATTGAAGTTGGCAGAGATGCAGGAACTAGTTGTCTATCTTTGAGGATCCTTCTTTTTCGAATACAGAAAACATACCTAACGCTTGTTGTTTTACTGCTCATTAAATTATCTTACCTGGGTCTTTCAATTACATCCTGGAGTATACTTCAAAATTATGAATCCATGACTGTACATATCTATACAATATTTGGTGGGTTTATAAGTGTTTGTTCTACTTCTAAATGACTTGACGGATTATGGTTGTCATATTTAGCTATAGTAAAATCACAATTTTGTTAATTCTATCTTCAATGACTAAATTGACTCATATCAACGAAATGTAACTGTACCAGAACAGAAAATTACAAGATCTGAATCAGATAGGCGGCGCTGTGTTCTAGTCAAAATAAATGCTATAGGTATTTGTACAGTAAACCAATTGGTAATGGGCTATTTGATGATACAAAGTGTTAATTTGTCAGCCAAAAAATATTGTAATTTAGAGCCGAATACAATGGGTTCTATTTTACAGTGTGGACCGCTTCGATGACCCCACAAAGCTGGGTTGATTATAGATATTTTTCATCCATACATAATTTGCTCATTTAGGCTCTTGATTTTGGCTATTTGGAGATTCAAATCCTATTCATAGAGGCAATTGGTTTGTTCCTCTTTGATCCCCGTGGAGAAGAAGTCGTAAGTGCAAATAAGCAACAAAACGGCAATAGTCCCATAGGTGGTAGATACAAGTACAAATTCCGATATGGTCTAAGGAATCCACAAGTCGTATCTACTGACACAAAAAAAATAGCAGAATACCGTCATTTCCGTTTTCGTACCGGCCATTTTAATATATCTATATGTATGTATGTATGTATCTATGTATACATATATGCCCCTCTTGAATGGGCCAATAAATAAATGTACTTACGATGTAGGTCCGTATTGGGCCGGGCGTGGTAAATAGAGTGTGAGGAGCCAACTCGTGAGAGATGCTCGAGTCCGTCATCATGAGTTACTACGTTCCATCGTCCTTCATCTTATACCTAATAAAATCTGGTCTTGATATCGGAAATGCTTTCGACACATCTCACTGCTCCTATTTGGGGTACATGGTGGGAGGAGGGCGCAGTGTGCTAGTTGGCCTTATTCTGTCTCCACTTTAACCCAGTTTACTAATCGGGAATATGTCCGATGTTATTGGATGATATCAGTATTACAAAGAGGAACTCTGTCACTTAGTGATCCTCATTAGTGACTGAGGTCTATCATTTAATTACAATGAATTGTAATTTAATGTGGAAAATGTCTGTCGTTTTCCTTTCAGCACATTCAACAGGTCTTCTGGATAGCTGTTGATATCTTGTAGGTGCTTTTCAATTACAAAAATATTAGCTTAATATTTTTTTAAATCTAGAGATCCATAAAGTAGTAAAAGTCTTTGATTAGTTGTAATTATAGCAAATATTATTTTATTTGCTTGAACATCAAGTTTCTCGAAAAGTACTGACCATTTATGACTGGTAGGGTTCAAACTGTAAAGTTGGGGGAAACAAATAGCAAATCCACTATCCTTAATATAGGTGTGCCTCAGGGAACCATCCTAGCAAACCCTACTGTTTATTATTTATATAAATAGTTTATTACATCAGTTGCTTGAGGGCAAAATCATTCCGTAACCGGATGGTACCTATACGTGGGAAGAAGCAGAATCAGTGATGAATGAATATCTAAAAATTGTAAGTAATTGGATAAATGAAAATGAGCTCTCTTAAAATACACAGACAAGGTTTGCATGGCTTTTATAGAGTTTATAAGGACAGTATGACTACGGAGTTGAGTATTTCAGTAAATAATAACAGCATAAAAAGAGTAGACCATTGTAAATATTCACATAAATTATGTTGTAAAAAAGACAAATTATCTATTATAATAAAGCTCTGTTGCCGATCTATATTTCTTTTTTGAAGTATAATAAACTATGGAATAGCTGCCTGTGGAAGTGCATATCAGAATTAAGCCCGCTGCAGACGGAGTATGTTTTGCTGCATGATTGCTTGCTTGTTTTGCTGCACGGTCCGATAAATGTTGCCGCGCATGGTATGTTGATGACTTGCTTGTGTTGGCTTCACACGATGCAGGCCATCATGCATGTAAAATG
Organism: Crioceris asparagi; assembly: GCA_958507055.1. Lineage (NCBI taxonomy): Eukaryota > Metazoa > Arthropoda > Insecta > Coleoptera > Chrysomelidae > Crioceris > Crioceris asparagi. Next base: position 12,421,409 of record OY293828.1, read on the forward strand.
ACAGTACAGAGAAATATGACTGTGACAAATGATACAAAATATTGGACATTCTAGTCAAGCTCTATTTCTAATCATTGTTATAACAGAGAAAATGTCTCAACAATCAAAAATAAAATGTTATCATGTACAAATAACTTTTGACTACGACTCGACTAGTTCCGAGTGCTCCGACAAGGCACGATGCATAAAAACAGTCACCGAAAATAGCACCGGTTCTATCATCAAATCATGCACGAGTTCAAGCAACCAAACGTGCACGCGAAGTCATTTTCTTACACGGAAGCATGCACAGCACCATGCCTAGCTCCCGTCCAGGAAACATGCAGCAAAACATACTCCGTCTGCAGCGGGCTTTAGTTCGGGATTGTACAGGCATTACAAAATAGATTACAAAATTGACAGGTACAAAAGTTTGAAGCAGCTATGTGTTGTGAATGTTTAAGTTAGAAAATTTGCTCATGCATTATAAATCATTTCAACTTGAGTTTTTGGATTCACATAGTAAATCATGAGATAAAAGTACTCTCCTTACCTAAAATTAATAGAAATGCTGGTACCAAGAATTCTCGTTTTATTGCAATGAAAATGTTTAATCTACTTTCCTATAAATTAAAAGTACTGGAAGGAAAAAACTTCAAAAGTTAAAAACTTGGATACTTGAGAATAATTATAATTTAAAATAAATGTAGAAATAGTAGGTATATATTAAATTTATATGTTAATCAAATTAGGTAAACAAAGATTAAATTTGAATTATATTTATAAAATATTGATTGACAACTAGATTAAGGTTATTAGTTATAAGGTATTTGTAATTAGTTTGTAATTTATCATGCCGAGTTGCACACAGATGAAATATCATCTCCGGAGAATATTGTTTAAACATTTTTTATGATGTACAATGTATTTTCTTGGTTAATAATAAAAAATAAATAGTGACTGGAATAAATCAATCAAAAACCCTTGAACTGGAAGTCTTCTGTTCTGATTCCTACAAGTAACTAGGCTGCCAAAATTGTTTCGTCACACTTAATGCTTATATTATTTTCTGATCGTAAAAAAATATATGTAAATAGTTGGATGCTATTTTGTCATTGTTAGAAAAACAATGACTTAGACATCTACGGAGTACTTATTAGGTATGTAGGTATATATAAATATTTTTATCAAAAACTGAACTGACTATATTAGTTGATGCACTGAAAAATACAAAATAATAATAATTCTATTGGTGCTGGTACTTTCGAAGTTCTGCAATTGTAGTTAGATAGAAGACTTTTGGCACCAACCTCACAAGTAACAGCATCAATAAAATTTCTATTATTTTGTATTTTTCAGCTAATTCCAGTCCAAGACCAATTCTTGAAAAAAATAATATTTGACAGTTTTGAGTGTATTTCAGACTTTGCCACTGCTGTAAGTTGAAAGCCGTGGCTTCTTTTGATGTACAATTTAAATTTTGCTACATATAATCCCCTCTATAATTTGGTCGTCTAATATTTTCAATTTTGCTGTAACTCGAAAACCATAACTTTTTTGAAAATTATTCAATTTAAATGTTTCCGGATATGGTCTCATCTTTAATCCTGCCGTTTCAGATTTTCAATTTTCGAAAAAAATTAACATGTCCACCCCCTGTGGGGGCGGTTTTTAGAAGGAACAAGATTTTGGATTTGAGTCTTTGTAAATATCATGAAAATCATAAGTGGGTTCTGCGACTTGCTGCTAGGAAATCTCCTCATCATCGTCAGCTCACATAAAGTGGTACACATTTGAATTTGATACACATAATCCGTCTCTTTTACGCCCTTAGGCGCTTTGACCTAAAAGCCGGCTTCATGTTTCAGTATCCTCCACAATCTGGTACTAATTCTATCATTTAGTAGATAGTGCATCTGACCTTTGACCCTAATAAACACAAATCTCTTCTCCTCTTTACAATTGTTATAATAATAACAATTGTCGAATGGTCGAATAAAAACTTAGACAAATTATTTTGCAGTAATGTGATATATTCGCTTAAACTATTCCAAGCATCCAATCAGTAAGATCCTTGAGGGTATATATACGGTGACTTCGTACCAAATCGACATAAACAATGGCAGGTTGTCGGATGGACACACCTCGCGCCAATAATCCGACATCTCGCCCGCTGGAAAAGTGAAAATATGTATGGGGTCTCGATATCGGTACCACTACTTGGGTATATACCATACCTACGTGGGAACCACCGGGGGGTATTGGTAGGTCGAGTTGGAATTGGCACAATATTTGTTGTTGAGCGCCTTTTGCTACACTAATGATAAATTATGGTATTGTGCAGATAAGAATCGCCATACGCGGGCTATCATATGGTGGCTGGCGTAGAGTTACAGGTTGCATGATTCCAGCTTGTTGGAGTTTGTGATGGTAAATATTAGCTTCAGGCGCTTCAGCCTGTATACTTTAATAGCCAGTCGAATTTTAGGATCTAATAGAAAATATGAAGTTTTACCTTAGAAAGATGAGAATGAGCAGCTATATTGTACTTATGAGGATAGTCTCATTTTGCAATCACAATCGTCGCCAACATGGAGAATGATAGCTGAAACTCGCCAAACAATTTCTATTAAAAAAGTTTATATGAAAATGAAAGTACCTTAAATTTTCTGCATTTTTTGTTCTAACCATTTTTACGATAAGATTATTCAAGAATTAGATGCCATTTTGGATTTCATGTATGTACTTCTAAAGATTACCTACCCTCAAAAACCTGTTGGTTTTCCCCCAAAAGCTTTCTAACTTTTTTTGAACAATTAACTAATCTTCTATTAGGGATTCGTTATGAAATCGGACCTAAGTCTAGCGGACGCATTGGCATTGCCACTAATATCAATGATGGAGGCGCAGCTCTATGACAATGAGCTTTTTATCTTCAAAATTGAGCGGAAAAAGTTCTCGCTTAAAATCCGCCTGCTACCTGATATTCGAAAAGGGATATTGGTAAATTGTTTCCCGGTGAACACAGCAGCTAGTTGATTCGGATAGGCAAATTGTCTTCCGAAGGAAGGAGGGAAAAACCAAGCGCTCGAGACATTTGGGAGACAATTTACATATATTCAATTTTCTTCATAGAAAAACTCTTTCAAGAATTTTTTTATGTATCTTTTCACTAAGAAATCGTAATTTCACTAATTTCAATTCTCTAATTAATTGTACTTTTTGAGCAAGCAAAATATTTTCTGTTTTTCATCAAAATTTGCCCTTACAGAAATAAGTGCCGGTGATAGTCTACGGAAGTGTTAATAATGTTATTGTTATAGATGAATGATTATTATATTATATTGATAAGAAAATTATTGGTTTCTAAGAAGTATTTAATTGACATGAAAAAATCAAGACAAGATGTCTAGAGAACAAGATGAAGAACAGGAAATTCTGAAAACAAAGAAGAAACCTGATTATGGATACTAAATTTCAAGATGGCAGAAAAAGTTCCAAAATGTGGGTGTCTAACTTTATTCTTTACGATATTCACATGAAGTTAATTTATGTAGTTTCCTCTTACCCGCATTATTTTCTAACTCAAATTAAACTAGACAGCCTTTATGAAATGTTTCTAGGGCATCAAGTAGTTACTTTTACTCTTAATTGTATATAGATTATTTGATAATTCAACATTTCTGTTAGAAATGATCAATAGTTGTAAGAATCTATTATGTACCTTACTGTTTTCTATAACGGAAATGCAACTGGAATTGATAATAGGAGAGAAGATATTGACTCTGACGTGTGTGACAACTTCAGCATGTCGACAAAAGCGAGCACTCGATCAACTTTAATGATCGGCAACAGGTAGAAACAGTCGCGGAAAGCAATAAAAGTCGAGGAAATGAATTATCCATTAAACAAAAGCTCGAGAATAATAACATCTGACTGAGTCTTGAATGGAGAGAAGAACAACAAGGAATTGTCTGTGGGAAGGACTGGCCCAACATTTATCCACTTTTCTTGTAGAAAGTGAGTCTAGAATACTGGCTCATATTTTCACTAATTATTTTCTGCCATAGATAATGAACAACCAGTTCATGCTCTTCGGAAAACGGGGGCATTACCTACTCATTTATTCATTCTATTTCCTCAAACATGTCACTGTTTGAGGAAATATTTTCCTTTGCAAAATTTCAATCAAAACAATAAATCCTGCGTAATTGCGTAGACAACATAAACAGCCGCAAAAGTCCGATTCTGTTGTCTTCCTATTTGAGACAAAAAGCAAGTAGTATTAGTTACCGGTCGGAATGACTAGCATTTGGAAGACACGGCCAAGAAATACCATCAGTCCATTCATATACGCATCTATCAGTCAGGTAGATACCATTTAGCAGGTCCCAGGTGAGACGAAACGTGCGGGCATTCAAAGAATCATGGCGGATGACTTCATGCAGAGGCATTAAGGCGGAATTATCATTCTCAAATGAAATGTAGCCGAGTACTTATATCAGTATTTTCATTCACTGTTTATGTTTAATATTGGTAGTTATTTGTTGTATTCTTCTGATTGTTTCGGTTAGTAATTTGAGTAGTGGTTCAAAATCATGTAGGGAATCAGAATCAAAAAAAATGGAAAGTGACATTCTTCAGTTGACCTCGTAGTTCAAATATAAACCATGTAAATGAAAGTAATCACTCTACCAAAACAGTAAAGTAAAATAAATTTGTAGGTATACTTATGAATTCTCCCAAGAAAGGGTAGGAACAACAACGTGATTTTCTTTTATTTCCATAGAGGGCAAAAATATGTTTAGATTGTGTCAGATAGTGACAAAAAGATTTGCATAGATCAAATATCCATATAACAATCATACACCACAGATTAGGGGCACACTGTATATATGTTTACGTTACGAAAACTTTTCACAATATATTAATAAGCTCTGAAAATGTCTCATATTTGTATAAGTTATGTAGAAATATGCAACTATTTTCAATGCAATCGCAAGTAGACTACTGAAACAAACTGAAACCTTTGTATGTATCTACTATCAATTGCAAATTTCTTATAGATACGTGGAACGGTTGATGGCAGCAGTTGTAGAAGATATCGCGCGTTCATATCGAATTCGCCTGTGGTCACAATTATTTATCTCTCGATTTCACGGTCTTGTAATACGGTAGCTGCAATTGACCGCGAATGATGTCGGTAAGCGATGAAAATAATAGTACTTATTTCTGTTAAATGAGAATCTTGGAAAAAACGTACCTATATAGGTACCTACATATCATGAAAAGTCTACTTCAGAAATTACAAGACGCCATTATTTGGTGTTTTGTAATAAAGATATTATACCAAATTTGGAAGGGATTGAAATTTGGACAATTTTGATAATATTTCTTAAGACCCTTCTGAAATTGAATCATTATTGTTGGTTAACGAAGTGATGAACTATGAACAAATTGAAGCAAATAGCTCGAATCGTATTCCGAGGAAAATACGATGTTCACTTATGATTTTCTGTAATATTACGTTAAAAGTAGAGTACTAAATTACAAGACAAGACAAGAAACGAGATTAACTGGGAATCTGTCAACGAATATTGTTATCAGCCCGTAGCCCACTTGGTTATTTTGATTAGCGTAATCTCAGAGTTATATGACTTCCCGAACGGAGGAAGAATACAATTCGACTGTATGTCTGTTTTCTTTTTTATATTTGATCGCGACTTTTGCATAGGAAACGAGCTCCACAGGTAATAATCGCAGGTTTCCGCGTTACAGTCTGAAATATGTGTTTCAGCTATGTGGAAGGGGAAAATTCGTGATTTGAAAATTAGAAAGGGGACCATATTCGGAAATGGTTAAATAGAATATTTTTTCAAAACAGTAACGATTTTCGAGTTACAGCAGTGGTAAAATCTGAAATATTCGAAATGTGTATTTCCACTATGTAGAAGGCGCATTTTTTTCAAAAATTGAAAATATGAGAAGGCCAAATTAAAGAAAAAGATTATATGTAGGTATCTACATTTAATTTTTTTCAAAATAATTACGGTTTTCGAGTTGCCGCAGTAAATAGTGAAGTCTGAAAAATGTATATCTGCGCCGCGATGTTTAAAGAACTCTGAATAATAACAAGTACAAGCTAACCCTTATAGGTACATGGAAAAGGATAAGTACTATCTTTTTCCGTATTAGTGAACGTTCAGAAATTCTGATGTCTAATGTTAAACTCAAAAGTGAGGAATAAATATAAAAAAATTGGACCGACTTTATTAGTTGGTGCACTGAAAAATAGTTTTTTGTTGCAGGCACCATCTCCAAAAGTACCAACACCAATAGAATTAATATTATTTCGTATTTTTCAGTTCACCAACTAATAACGTCGGTCCAATTTTTTGTATAAAATAATATTAATTATATTGGTACTGTTACTTTTGAAGTTGTGCAGTTGCAGATAGATTGATAACTTTTTGCACCAACTTCACAAGTATCAGCACCAATAGAATTAATATTATTTTATACTTTTCAGTGCACCAACTAATAACGTCGGTCCAATTTTTTGTAAAAAATATTTATTTCACACTTTTGAGTGTAACATTAGTCACGAAAATCGTCGAACGTTCACTAATACCAATGAAGATAGTACTTATTCTATTACCCACGTATATTCCTTGCTTGTAGTTGTTATTATTGACATCTCAGAACATCGCTGCGGAAATACGTTTGAATATTTTAGTTGTTACCATTTTAACACCGATTTTACTCGAAAACCGTAACTCTAAGGGAAAAATGTTCAATATAAATATTGCTACAAATAATCATGTCTTTCATGTAGTATCGAAAGATTTTCAATTTTCGAAAGAAATCGCCCTTTCTACATAGCAAAAATGAGATACTAAAATGTCTCTATCTCAAAAACCGTAGCTCTTTTGAAAAAATCTTAAATTTAAACTTCCCGAAAATTGTTCTATCTTTAATTATACCAACTCAGATTTTCGATTTTCGATTTTCGACAAAATTTGCAGCCTCCACCCCCTTCGGGGGCGGTTTTCGAAGAGAAGGATATTTCGGATCTGCGTTTTTGTGAATATGGGACCATTTCTCAATGCTCCTCTTTCAGATGAATCAAAAATCATCAAAGTTCGTTTACTATATGAAACGCGCGGTCAAACAAAAAAAAAGCAGACAGTCGAATTGTATACCTCCTCCGTTCGGGGTTCGTCGGTCAAAAACAAATCAAAATTGGATCATTTCTTTGGGAGGTACGTTGTATCAGACAGATAGGCAAATAGATACACTACCTAAAAACCATTCCAAATACTAAATCAGAAACGGTCCCCCGAGAAAAACTTTTCGAACAAAACAAGCTACCTAGCTTGTTTCTTTTATAGCGCCAAGAACAACTAGTCAGATCTATTTTCTTATTGAATGACGTATTTTTTATTGTTTTTTCTTTTCCTTCCAAACTGTTCAAGATTATACCAACCTTAATTTTTTTATTATTGTTTATCAAAAATATTCTGGTTCAATACACTTTGAATTGATAGCTAACTCTAAAATTAATGTATTCAATCAAGTAATCTGTATTCAAACTGCAAACAGACTGATGGTCTTTTAAAAACACTCAAGTGTTTGAGTTGCATTTGAATGCAATTCTATTGACAAGCTGCAGAATGTACTTGAATATACTACTGATTTACACCTTCTTGCCATATTAAACTTTAATAAACCCTTCCATTTTCAGAACATTGATAATCACTGAATTCTGTAGAAATATGGTGTTTTTCAGGACAGAAAAGGTGCATTATGATCTTTGGAATTCTGATTTTTCTATCTATTCAACTTACATCTCTTTATGTTTCACAATATAGAATAAACACTGCCTCTAAACATTCTTCTCATATAGTTTCAAAATACGTAAATAAAAGATTAAAATTCCTTCTAAATCCAATTTATGGTATGGTATTAATAAATCTTCAATAATTCCATTTGGATTATGAAATATTTCTCATCGCTTAAAATAAGCGCCCACTTATAATTATTATACATAAGAAAGAACTAACCCGGATTCATCCTAAAAAGTATGAAATAATAAGAAGTTGAAGCTGGCACCAAGACATAGATAATGTTATAGAAGACTCTTTGCACCAACTTCAAGTTCTATATGATGCCTCCATTCTCTGTTGCTATTTCATACTTTTTAGTGCAACATCTAATTAATTCGGTTGATTTTCTTTAAATAATTTTTTTCACAATATTCAAAACTTACATCAATAAACTCACAATAAAATTATAAAATTCTTAATAATTTGTTATCTGCAAGATAACACAGATAATCTAGAATATAAAAAATCGGCTTCTAGGCTAGCTTGAAGCCACATCATTATTTCGCATGGAAATTTAGCGGATCAATAGTAGACATAAACTGTAACTAGGTCACACAGGAGTCTTATTATACAAAAGGGTTTTTACTTATAAATCAATTTATGCGACTGCAATTACTTCAGATTCATGGCTTTTATATTATTAATATTAATTATTGTCCCACAGCCCTAAATTCAGAACAGTGAGTTTTAGCAATAAAAATTAAAAATGTTAAAAAAATTATATTCTAACAATGGGTTTGTTCGAAGGGAAAGCCTTGATCAAACGCTGGGATCATCTCTCAGTGATCGTCCTTTAAATGAAAAACAAAATCATCAAAATCAGTGCATGTTTATTATAAGAAACTGAGTAGATACATATAAATATTTCTTATAAAAAATTGGACCGACTTTACTAGTTGGTTCACTGAAAAAATACAAAATAATTTGAATTCTATTGGTGCTGGTACTTCTTTTGGAGTTGGTGCCTACAACAACAAACTACAGTACACCAACTAATAAAGGCACATCTTTATTTCTGCCTAAATCAGAAAACCTTTACTATGCAAAACCCGTGAACAGCCATAAAAAAATAAAGAAATGCAAACTTACAACCGAATTGTAAACCTCCTGATTTTATTGCAGTCGGTCAAAAAAATAAAAACACACTGTCGAATATTATACTCCTTCTTTTGGTAACATGGTCAAAAATGCATTTACGAACTGTGATAAAGTTTTAAACAAAAATATGATTGTGAACGACGAAAATGACCGATTTTCAAAAGCTGCACATAATCTACGAATTTGTCCATTTCAGATTTTCTTTTTTGATAATAATCAAGAGAAAAGAAATTCAGAGGAATCGAGTCTAGTCCATTATTTATTCAGTTCTCTTAAGAGAAGTTTAAAATATTACTAATTGTACATTAATAATCTTTAATTATAGTGGTGAATTGAAATTCTTATAAATCCACACATCTGCTATAGCTTTTCTATGTGAATTTCAAATAACGGAAAGCTAATTATATACAATAATATGCGATCTCACTAGTTAACTAGACGCATACACAAAATGGAAATAGATCTTGTATGTATGTTTGTGCGCGTGTGGCATAGGCTTACGAAATCAATAGGAAATTGAAAACGACAATGATATGAAGCCAGAGAAAGTTAATAATTAATTCTCGGATTAATCTACTAATTGCACATGACTCCGTTGAAATGAAAGAAGGTCATTATTTTATTAGTATTATTATTATTAATGCTTAATTATGGGGGATTCTGTTTGCCACACATACCGTATATTGTCGACGATGAAAACTTATGGACTATCAAGGAAAGAACATATATTAATAATATTATTATGTAAATAGAAAAGTCATATTTGGTTGCATCAAATATTCCGTTATCAACTTAATGAAATTATTCAAGAGATGTTTGTATGAGATAGGTACTGGTACTGCGAATGATAGTGTTTAGATGTAAGTTGTAGTATTAATTTTCGATGTGATAAAGCAACGTATTTAAATGGTGTTTCGAAGGTTTTCTAGAGCCTACCTACCCCATGTCAGCAGTTCCATTCGGCTCAAGTTGAATGACATGTTGGACCACGGCTAACTTGTCAGACGAGGTAGGGTATATACAGGGTGTTCCCCGATTAGCGCGTTGGTTTTTATCTACCTCCCAAAATAATTACTTTCTTGAGATTTCTTCTTTGTAGGAAGATACAGGGTCTTTCTGTGGATGACCTCTACTATTCTTCATTACACAATACTATAATTTTGTTATTTTAGATGAAACACTGTATATTTTCCAACAAAATTGTAGTTTTTCCTACTCGCCATCGAACAGTATTAGGTTTCCCTATACCTATCTCATATAATAACAGAAAAATGTGAAAAAATATTTTATTTAAAAAAAACAATTAAGAAAGCTGTTGTCATATTTTTTGAAAGTAAAACAAATTGAAGACACTTCTGTCAATAGTAATCAAACATACCATTGCTTTTATGATACCTACATTCGTAAATTTGATTTTCGTTTGCAAGTTTTATTATTTACTTCATTGTGAACTAAAACTATAATGACGGATTTCTCGATTGATAAAGAGTGGATATGATTTTGACCGTAGGAAAATGTCAAAGTAATTGTTTGTTGGCGTCTCGAGTTTATGCCCAAAAATATCCACAGCGAAAAATCACGATAAACGAAGTTTTGAGAGGCTTTCAACTAGGTTTCAAGATACAGGCAATACTTGCTAGTCAAAACTGAGCCCATTTAAGGCAGTAGGTAATTGACATAGAAGAAAATATTTTTTTGGTATTATGATCCACTCTTGAGAATATTAGTTCAAGTTCAAGGAAAATTTGTCAACAAACCACCATAAGTAGAGGTAAAGTACAGAGGATTCTTCAAAAACATAAATACCATACATATGGGGCCCAAATCCATCAATATTTGTAAGAGCGAGATAATGAGTGGACTTTGCATGAGGGCTATGGAGCGAAAATAGTGACTATTTTGAATACATTCTATTCACTGACGAATATACCTTTCATAATATTGGAATCGTGAATAGACATAGTTTCCATTATTATGATACTGAAAACCCTAATATTGTTCATACTGCTGATCACCAAAACCGCTGGAGTATAAATTTCTATGTGGGTATTGTCGAAGATAATTTCACCTTATTTTTTGAACAAAAACTAACTGGGAACAACTTTTTACTGTTTTATAAATACTAATGATACTCAGATAATTGAAATTTTAAGAAAAACTTAACTTTCAAAGAACCTACAAATACCTTAAGAACCAGAAGAGATGGATATAGGGAAACCTAATACTGTTCGATGGTGAATAGGAAAAGTTACAATTTCGTTGGAAAATATACAGGGTGTTTCATTTAAAATAACTAAATTATAGTATTGTGAAATGAAGAATATTAGAGCTCATCCACAGAAATACCATGTGCATTCTCGTTGATTTTTTTTATGAGCATTCAATAGAACAAAGTTAACCAAATCCAATCCGTAAAACAAGTCTCGAATTAGCTGAGGAGTAAGTAATATCAATTTTTCAAACATCTTAAATTATCGAAAACTCTCAATTATCCCAAAAAACCGTAGTATAGTAAACCTTCAATAAAGTGACCTTTAAATTCTGAGACGAACTCAAATTGCCATTGAAATACAGGGTGTTCTATTAAAAAAATAACTTTGATACGTAATGATTTTCTAAAACACCCTGTATAAATTAAAATAATTTTAAATTGTAGCCATGGTAGTCACTCATGTTACTATAAAGAAAAAATCTCAAGGAAATAGATATTTTGGCAGCTACAGACCGACGCGCTAGTCGTCGGCCACCCTGTAAAATTTCTCTAAAAATTTCCAAATATGTGAGATATTAGTCCATTCATAATATTAGAATCGAATTTATTTATTAGACTGCATCATAAAAAAGTGAGAGGAAATTCTTCGAAATGATACGAATGATTCAAAATAATATTTCGACAATCGGTGCTTATCGTGAGTGCTTTGATCTGAATAAAAGTCACGATCGAAATAGAGAAAAAGATTAATATACACTGATTGAAATGATCTACTTCTATTTGAACACGAAAACATAACATGGAAGAACAAATTTATCGAAACTAAAACGTGCTATGTGTCGAAATTCAAATTAATTTAATTTAGATGGTTTGAGGGTCATAAACCAGAAATGAATATATTTGATTTATAGTGTGAGCAGCTATGTTATCTGATATGATAAATAATTTATTCGCATAAAATCACCATCATCAATATATTATATATATATATTCAGATTAAGTGAATTCTCATGTTTAGATATTCCCCATATCGTTTTTCTAGTATTAAAATTCCAGCCTGGAGCTGATATTATTGGTGGCTATCAATATCAAATTGGGCATCCGCAGAAAATAATTGCTCACCAAACACACGAGCAACTAATAGAAAAATTGCTACAATTTATTATTTGAACATCATTAGGATTGAATGATGGATCTTTATCTTTGAATACTTATCGATGTTCTTCCTGACTGGAAGAAAGTGGAGCATGAAATTGGCATTAGGTGTGTTTGAATATTGATTGTCGATGCGCGACTTTGCTCCTTATTTGTACATGATGATACTAATGATAGGTGAAAGGAAAAGTAAACAGGTACAACACAAGATCTTCACGTAGCTACTGCTGGATTTGCGTACAAGATGAATCCATCGAGATAAGATATTTGATATGTTTGAAGATATGCAAGTTTAATCACTTCATGTCTTCTCAAATCTCACACGCAGGCCAACACTATATAGGGTGTCCCGGAACGAAGAATAGGAAATGTGTCGGGGGCGTACAGAATGAGCCAAAATAACATTGACACGACTTATTTGCCTAAAGGAAGAAAATTTAATCGTTCTTGAAACAAAATTCATTCACGTAAGGAAAAATCGTTTTACTCCCTCCATCTGACTCTCTCGCGCCGGCTCTCTCTTTCAATAATATAAATGGTGTGAGTTTCCGCGTGCGAGTATATAGATTCGAATAGACAAGCATCCATACAAGCATCGCGTGTAACCTGCTGTATCACATTAATACTAAAAAAAATTCGGCCGGTTTGAGCTAAGTTTCGAGCAATCACAGCAAGTGAGCTCATAAACTCCTGATTTACATAATATATGGTTATTGATAAATTTACTAAATGTAAGAGCTCATTCATATAAGTGCCATAAAACTAATTTAATCTATGCACTACATATCAATGATAATAACAACATATTTTAAAATAAGCATGACCAGATCCATGATATCCCCTGCCCATTACTGTATATATATATTTTACATAATTAGTTTATAATATTAGTCAATAATATTTATGTTTACCATACTTATTATTTAAGTGAGCACTTAGAATGTAGTTAATACTCACATTTGTGAGAAGCACAGTGTGCCGAAACTATTATCTTGTTTAATAATAATAACAAATATTATAATTATTAATTATATTTCAATCTACTATGAATTTCCAATATTATAGCCAGATTTCTATTTCAAATGAAATTTGGAACCGGTGAAAAGTGAGGAACATCGTTCCTGCCGGTCATCCCCAACACCATCATTTTTATTTTTATTTTCGAACAGTTCATTTGAACTGACAGATATGTTCTTACTTTGAAGACATTGACGGACTGGTCCTGTAGGTTAATAGTGCCAAATTTCTGCAGGCATGCGAAACTTTATATGTAAATAGCAAAAATGGCTACCCCAGATCTTTAGCTAATGGAAACACCAACTAATTAAGTCGGTCCAATTTTCGGAAAAAATATTTATTTCAAACTTTTCAGTCTAACATTAGTCATGAAAATCGTTGAACGTTTAATAATACCAAAGAAGATAGTATTGCCCATGTATTATATTCTTTATTTTTACTTATTACTCATGTATTATATTCTTTGCTTGTACTTGTCATTATTTGGAAATCATAAAACATTGCGCCGAAAATACACATATTTCATACTTTACCACTGCAGTAGCTCGAAAACCGTAACTTCATTTGAAAAATTACCTATATAATCTCTTCATTAATTTGAACGTCTCATATTTTCAATTTTCGCAAAAATAGCCCCCTCCACATAGTGGAAACACACATATTTCAGTTTTTACCATTGCTGTAACTCGAGAACCATAATTCATACAAAAAATTAAACTCAAAGGTTTCCGTCTCATCTTTAATTTTGCCGTCTCAGATCTTCAATTATCGAGAAAAATATCTCCCTCCACCCTCAAGAAAGGTTTTGGGAAGGAAGGTGATTTCGTATTTGAATTTTGGATATAAGACCATTTCATTCAAATCAATCAAAAATCATCAAAATCGCAGTACGTTTTATCAAATGGACTGTAAGAAAATAGAAAAGAAAGATGATTTTAAAATTACATTTTTGGAGGCCTATAACTCCAGGTCCCGACTTTTTTCGAATAGTTTGGCACACCCTATATACAAGCTGTCTTTAAAATTCTGATTCAATATTATTTATTTAGTAGGCACTAAGTTTCCTAGCATATTTCCGAACTTGCGTTTTGCAAGCTTGTATAATGTCAGAGCATTATAGGGAAACTCAATCCATATTAAAATTATAAAACATCTGTCCAAAGGCTTAGGGCCGATTTCATAATCAAATTTAATCTCCTATTAATTTTAATCCTAGATTAAAAATTTCATAATGTTTTGGTTGGACATATAATTCCAAGTAACTTTAGAAAAACGAAAGAGAAGGTAACTAAGGTTGTAAAATTTATTGAAAAATGCACTATTTTTATTCCATCATCGAGATATGATTTAAACAAATTGGAGAATTAACTAATCTCCCATTAAGGATTCATTATGAAATCGGCCTATAGAACTTTATATTTCTGCCTATTTTAATTTCTATGCTAAGACTTGGGAATGGACTAGAGATTGGAAGACAAATAATTTATTAACTGAATCAAACGGACTAAATGAGTGATTTATTTTTCTAAAGACTTTTATCGTTTACTGTAGATGAATGAAAAGATTAAGCTACATCATCATCTGATTCCCACCAGATTGTCCATCTATCTTTTACATATTTACATAACTTCTTCTTCACAATCATTACCTGCCAGACAAATATTTTCCTGCTATCTTAAAAGGACAAAAATTACACAAACGAATATAATTTGGAAAGCTTATTAACAAAACAAGTATACAACAGGAAGATCTGGAAGAAGTAAAGTGTATCTCAAGTGACTTAAGACTACAGTGGACTGAAAAAATAAGTTCTTTGAAAAAACTACAAAAATGTGAAACTGCTTTTCTATAAGTAAAAATCTTTATTTTTCTGTACCAGTAATTTTGAAGGTGTACAAGAGATAAAGTTAAAGTTATTTATCATGTCATCACAGTCATAAGTAGCAGTACCAGCAAAATAAATAGTATTTTGTATCTTCTTAATGGAGTTGAATCTTATTTATTTGTTGTAAAACCGCTCTGTGTCTGAGCTCTATTCCTCCAGAGTATTAAGATCACCGTTTTCTTAGAGTGCTCTGAATGGAATAAAACAAGTGAACACTCACAAAACACCAACATTATCGAAGATGCTTATCAGTTATTGCTGCTGCATGAATTTCTCATTAGTACATAACTAAAAATAATGCAATGGGAAAGGAATAATATTTCTATGGATTTCTATAACGTATATTATATGTATTGCCGATCACTGAGCCCAATAATCAAATGAAAGTACTAAACGTAAAGGTAAAACAGTTTTCATCGCGCCCCAGCTTTATCTGATCTGGTATCTGAGGATAATCACTGCTATTCATGCAGCAACATCATATACAGGGTGTCCATAAAAGGTTTTAACCAAATAATCGTAGGTACTGCCTCATATTACTGATATCAAATTAAGTTTTTATAAAGCGAAATTCACATAGTCGAAAGTATTTTGAGCGCTATGATAGTTATTTACTTAGCTTTCTTAGTATTTGGGCAAAATATTAGGGCAGCTTTTTGTTAATAAAAAGAGCTTAGTTAAAAAAAAATATGTACCTCGAGGGGTATACTCATTCTGCTATGAATCGATACAAGCTTCACCATTATTCAAGAGAAAACCAACATATATTTATTAGTAGTAGGTAACTTTTTCTCAAAGTATAATTTCTTCAAATGTTTGAACTTTGTTGATGTTTGTGATTAAGCGAAACTTTTTCAACGTCTTGCATATTTTCCCACTCGTATACGTCAGTAAATGTTTTATTTGGTCCAATTAAATAATTTTCAACAATACTATCCCAAACGGTTGAAGATTTATACATAGGGAATACTTTCTACTAAATATTAATGAAATTTGTGTCCATTCAAACAAATATTCTTATTATGAGATGTTCTGGAAAAATATATAGTTGAGTACATTTTTCTTTGATTTGAATATTTATCTGTACTGTACTGTAAATTACTGAAAAATATAATATTTAGGTTTAGACACTATTTAACAAGAGTGATAGTTTGTATTTTTTATACTCAAAACATTATACAGCATTATTTGAGATGCGACACAGGCTAAAGTTGATAAAAAGTCATATTTTATTCTGATTTGAAGAATATCCGCTGGGATCAAGATTCGTTTTTAGTGAATTATTTCTTTTTTGTAAAGACTTTTACGTTTTATTTAAGTGTAAAATTTTGCTAACATTATAAGAGAAAATTTTGTACTCTAATCTCTTCTGATTCCGATCTATTGGCATAGAAATTCGAGATATGGAATATTAACAAATATAAGTTCTAGGTTTATGGATAGACAACTTTGTACCAATGTAAGTTTGGTTAAATCTACTGATTTTGATATCAGTAATATGTAGCACCATTTTGTAAAGATCTTCTAGAGACACCCTGTATAACATATTTATTGTATATCTGCCGACCTTTTGCCGTTCGCGCCGGTGCAGTCTTTTGAGATGGTTTAACAAGCAACCAAACATCCACATATCTACACACACCTGGATATCCCTCGTACAAGAAATGCCGTTCGATACTCGTCGTACTCGTCAATCAAAACACTTTCTACAATAATTTCTTTGCATTCGTTGTATCTCTTTCGAGAGAGGTCCCTGATTGCCTCTTATTTTTTCTGCGAGTCCTCTTCAGTACGCTTTTGATGTCTTCATGTCTATACCTCAGTTTGAGAGTGACAGGTTATCCTCGCATTATCGTTCAACAAATTAGGATAATTAAGCTTCATATATTTTGATTGATTGAACGAATTAGTTACATTTTTGTAATCGATTTCTTAGTTACAAATATTCTCAACAAGATCTATTACTTGACGAAAATAGATCTTATAGGAAGAACTGCTTAGCCAAAATATGAATAAACAGTTGAAACATTTAAGAATTCATTTAAGCTAAACTTTTTTCCATCTTTTTCTCAGAAATGCGACTTAAGATGGTAGAGAGCTTACGGAAGAATGTTATAGACCAATTTCAATAAAAAAGTTATATCCGTTTTTGCTCTATAGTCTTGGGCAAAACATATATTCCGGCTATACCCTAAGAAATGTTTTTTCGACTCAGGGACCCTGAAATATCGAGAACCATACGCCAGGAAAGTATCAACCTGAATGCATTGATGCATTTTCTAGCAAAAACAACGCAGCTAATCCATATAAATTTGTTTCCAGTCTATGGATATTAAATTGAAATATGTAATTTATAATTGAATTATAATAACTTGATTAAATTGCTTTAGTATTTAAAACCGCCATCTACTAGAACAACTTATATACCAGTTAGTTAGCATCAAAGATCATACAATAAAATTAGAACTTTTCGGTTATCAAAGGACATAGTTTTAAGCGACTGAAAGCACGAACATGGAATTTTATCTGAACTTATTTAAAAACTTTAAGATCTAATAGGAAACGAAATGAAACTTTCGGAGTGACAACCAAATCCATCACATGATATCAACATATTATTTCATTTGAAATCTTTAATTAAGGATAATTAATTATTTCATAACTATGATGCCATTATTACTAATAGCAACAATTGTTACATTTATTACTAATTCTTCAAATAAAAGATCTATTAGAAAATCCAACAATACGAGATACTGAAACATTTTGTACATAGGATATTTTCATCTTCTCAAATTGTTGTTTATCTCTGCTGATACAAACGTTAGAAATCATCCATATAAAGTCCATTTTTGGTATTTACATCCAAGAATTCCGAAAGTAGTTTGGAGTAAAAGGAAAAGAAAACCAATAGCAGATGTTCACCCAGTTAGCAGAAAACTTTTCTTTCTTACCATGATGCTATTTGCATTCATTCGACCTATGGTTATTCTAAAGTGATTTTAAGCGTAAATTCTATTAACAAAAGGAAGTAGACGATATAATATCTCAAGCAGATCACAATCTTTACCTAATAAAAACGAACAAATTTGCTAATTAGAGCAAACAACATCGAGTTATGGAGGCAAGTGCCTTGGAAATGTAGAGACCTACTTATTAATGATTTCTTATAGAAGCTTTGTTTATACTTCTGCAATAATGATTTTCTGTTACATATTCGAGTCATAGAAATGGCTTTTGTTCAATCGAAATACTTCGTTGGCTGTGACATATTTTTAAATATTTGTATTAGTTTTTCATAAACTAATTCTCCGTATTCGTTACTTTACAAAGATCTCTAGTAAAAATCAAGCTATCCAAAAATATACATTCCCAGTTGAGAACAATCTTCACTTGAATCATTGGAAATCGAATACCTAATTTTTAAATATCACTATTTTATTAGGAATAGGTTATAATAATTATAACAAAAATTGAAAATTTGGAGCATACCCACCTGATAGTGTTCCTTAACCCTTAATTCAATTTTGTTGGAATCATCAGGCTATTCTTATTCTAAAAGTTTCCAAGAGAAACATTTTAGTGGGTGTAATCAAAACTTGTCTAATATTCAGTAGTCTGTAGGAACAAACTAAATTAGTTAGTTATCTTTTAGATGAATTGGTTCCAAAATGCTTGGTCCAAAACGGAATTGGCGACGAGCTGGTGGGTGGATTTATATTTATTATATTTCTCATATTTCGTTTTTCGTAAAAATATTCGAATTAGTTTTGAAATCTCGGTTATCCGTCTACTTTGAGAAATTAAAATTGCTGCATGAAAACCAATTTGGATTCCGGAAAAACACATCCACCATAAAAGCGATAGCTATGGCAGTCGAAAACATCCGTATGGTGCAAGAGGTGTTCCCTTAGCTCTTTTCGATTCGCATCTCAAGAAAAGAAAACAATCAGTATGTTTCAATTATATCAACTCAGAAACAATGATAATGAAACATGGAGTACCGCAGGATTCTGTCCTGGGTAGTGATGCGCAAAGCAAGACCAAGACCAAGACCGATATGGTCTTGGTATTGGTCTTGGTCTTGCACCCTTGGTATTGGTCTTGGTCTTGCATCAAATCCTTAGTCTTGATCTTGGGTCTTGGTCTTGCATATACGGTCTTGGTATTGGTCTTGGTCTTGCTGCAAGACTTGCAAGACTTCGCAAGACTGCAAAAATTTTGATCTTTTTATATGTGTGAAAAGTTGTTGCGATTCTAAACCGTAATTGATTAATTTAAATGAAGAAGAACCCTGCATATGTATGGGAAGTATGTAATTCCTAATCTTATAAGATTGCCTGTAATTATATTATCATTCGAAATGGATAAATATCGACCGTATAAAAAATTGTCATTGTCCAGAACAAACACGCCTGGTATTTTAATGGTACCAAACCATTGTAGAATAAGTAATGAGAATAAAACTAGGCTTGTAGAATTAAGTTAGAGCAAGTGAGATGCGTAATTAATTAATAAAGTTTATAAATTAATAATCACCATTCACATATGAGAATCGTATCTTACTTGCGCGACTTAGTCTGCTTGTGTTTTCTTGGTATCATCCGTCCCAACTGAGCACTCATTTTACTACATACTTCTACTTTATACTTCAATTTCATAACTCATTCTCTTGCTCATTCTGCAATGGTTTTGTACCATTTTCTTCAATAAAATAGAAAGAATCTCTGAGAGCGATCAAAAGTATTTCTGGTTTATAAAACTAACTTTTTTTCTAGAAAGCTTTTTCCAAAAAATGAAAATTAAAAACAGGTAGAGATTTGTTAATACGCGCATTTATAAAACTAGGTATCTATTTAAAAAGTCAGTAGTGTGAATATCTTAGTTGAGTTAGTTAATGAGCATGATCGAAAAAATAGTTTCAAAATAAGGGCAATCTAAAATTTCAAATATCTCCAAAAGTGGCCACTGGATAAATGTCATCAAAAAGATATCAGATTTATAGATGATTTTTAACGTTTGCTTAAAAAATTCTGCGCGATAGAAAAAATAATAAAAATAAAAAACCGTGTAGTTTACCTTCCCCTGGGTACGAACTATCGGGATTCTTTGAAAACAGCTCGGTCTTGCAATTTTGCAAGACCAAGACCAAGACTGCAAGACCAAGACCAGTCTCGCAGCATCACTAGTCCTGGGACCCGTTTTATTCATAATAAACGTAAATGATCTATTTTTATATTTAGCTAACTCAACATGTATCATGTTCGCAGACCCACTATATTTCAGTTGAAGAAAATGCTGAATATTGGTTTGCAGCAAACAGTTTGATACTTAACGGAAACAAAACAAACCATATAACCTTCTTCATACAGGCAACAAAAACCAACGCAATCACAAAACTCCTAGGAATCTTTTTAGGCTCCCCTCTAAATTGGTCGGTTCACATCGAGAAGCTTTTCTCTAAACTTTCCAGTTCGATTTTCATTTTGAGACAACTGAAAAATGTACTCAGTACAGACACGCTGTTGGGCATTTATTATGCTTGCTTTCACTCACACATTTGTTATGGGACAATTCTATGGGGTAATGCATTTGACTCTCTCAAAGTAAGCTTCAAAAAAAAGCTATCCGAATCATAGCAAATGCCGGCCTCAGAGACCATTGTAAACCTCTATTCCAGAAATTCAAAATTTTAACTCTACCTGCTCTTTATATATTTCATCAGTAGAAATTCACTCAAAAAATAGCAAATTATGTAAAAACTCAAATATCCATCTATATAACACTCGCTGCGCTGATCAGCTCAGACCACAAAGTTACAGATTGAATAAAAGTGAAAAAAATTCCTTGGATATTGCCCTTTATAATAAATTACCCCCCTGTTGGAAACTTTTGGATATGCCCTAATTCAAAACAAATTTGAAAAGATATATCTCTGAGCACGGGTGATACTCTACTCAGGAGTAGGTATATGGACACACCTTCCAGTGATATGCAAATCCGTCATAAAAATTGAGAAAAATGAAATACATGCCACAATTCTACATTGCATAACTGCTACTTGAAGATTACCAATCCTCGACATCGTCTGACCTGCTACATACAAATTATTGTATATGTATTCAATAAAATATATCTAAGTCTATGTCTATGCATAGTCGTTTAGGTTAGGTTAGGTTATATAGATTATATACGATAACAACAATGCACATTATTTTGGAGACGGGCTATAGTGATAGTAGTGTAAGAAATTAAACAAATGTTGTCTGTGATTATCATTTGCACCATTTTTTTAACGCTCTTATTTTACCGTTCATCTAGGTCCGATGTTTTGTGACACGAAAACTAATTCCTATCTGACTCGAGCAAAGATTTGCAGCCGTATTCATAATCAAATCTTTGTTTGGTACTAGTTTGGACTGAAACTGTCACGGTTGATTTTATCGCTTCCATGTTAACCAAGGTCTTATACACTAGGTCTAAAGATTTCCGTGATGAGGGTAGTTCCCTTGAAGCCAAAACATTTGGTTCATCCCTAACGGGATTCTGTGATATGTATAACGTCGAAATCGGGGTTTCGCAATTTGCATTCACATAGAGTCAGTCTGACTGTGTTTTAGACACAAAAACAAAATATAAACCTTATAATGCACACATAGACATCTGATTTATATGTAGAAACCCTATCACAGCGCTACTGTTTTTTTGATCTTCAATACCCTAAAATTTTGAAGAGTCGGTAGACGTTTATACGACCTTGCTTCTAACAATTTTCATATGCTTCAATCTATAGGGACAGATTTTCTTTCATATGGCTGGATAATTTGTTCAACCAAATTCATAGACACAAAAAAATTGAGGATGTAGGAGATGGCGGAGCTGACTATCCCTAAAGTGTTTATATAATTTGTACCTAGGAATTCCGTAATCGGAACAAATTATGCACATGTAAATCTTAATAATATCACTTTATCTAAAATAATATATGATTATATAATCAGTTACTGTTATAAACATTACCTGGAGAATACAAACTGAGAAGATTGTACCATTGCATTTGTCAATTCCACATCTGACACTATTTGTGCAGAATTGTAATGAACAGGGCCTACTTACATACCATTGGCAAAGATTCTTTGCCATTGGTGTTAGTACCATACATTACGGAATGTTTGTTTGCCAATTTCTCGAGATTTATTATGGGAGCTTCAATGCTGCGAAAAACGTTGAATATACATTAGATTTAACATTTACTATCAATTTGACATTACTAAGTAAACTCAACCAATCGCATTGTAACGGCGGAATATCTTTGGCGTAAATGTATGAAACAAGTTAATGAGTGAAAGAGCCAAACAGGATTTCGTATCATACGAAAATTTTTGATTATTTCCATAACTTTTCTTGAGCACAATGAAGATGAATAACTAGATAAGTTGCCAAACATTTTATAAATACAAGATATTTAGTAAAAAAATTGAAAATGGTCTATCAAATTTTAGAATAATATTATAATGTTATATGATGAATTTCAAATTATACCTAGCGTTTTTATCTACGTTAAAATTTTGACGTTATCGCTTATACCTAACTTGTAAATTCATTTCACACTTTAATAACTTCCGACATACAAATTAATTCCATACACGAACAGTTAATTTGATATTGAATACAACAGTTAGCACGCATGTAAATATTATTTATTTCTGAATCACTCTCACTCTTTCATCATATAAAATATGTAAAATTATTCATAACAAACATTTAGAATGCTGCAGTTAATAAGTCCTAATGAATATTGAGAAGAATTTCTTTTTTCATAAGTGTCCAATATTTCAAAGTAATAATTCAAAATGTGACTCGTGGTTATGACAATTCAAAGTGATGAAATCGCAGATTTTTTATTGCCTTTAATCATACATACGTAACCATTAAAATAATTAATTTAAAATTTATTATGATTGATTAAATTTGACAATATACTCATAGTGTTATTTTATCTTCAGATTTCTTAGTCTCTAACGAATTATGAAAACAATGAAACTATGAGTTCCCACTGTTTTTTATTGCATGATTATTCTGATCTAATATGACATTTAAATAAAATTTATAGTGTGTCCTCAAGGGTCCCACCTTATGCTTATATTTAATGTCGCTTTATAAAATTTATGTAACAAGAAATTAAGTCATCTCATATAACTATTCATTTTTTAATGATAACGATCAAAATAGACTCGGATAAATTTAAGTAAAATAATAAATAAACACTTTTGACGAAAAGTAGGACCAATCTTATTAGCTATTGCACTGAAAAACTACAAAATAATATTATTTCTATTGATACTGGTAATTTTGAAATTTTGCTCGAGAGCTAAAATCTAATACTTTTCCCTTCTAAAATAAAATATTTTTCTTCTATGACAGCAAAAACAATGATTTAATATTAAAAAATATTACAATATATTATCGAAGTGAAACTTGAAGTTTTAAACTGGTAGGCTGTTGTATTTATGACGACAATTAAACCTGCGTTGTTAAAGAAACCTTTAAAGTAACAAAATAGCTGTCATTTTGATTCTGTGATTTAATTTAAAAATTGCGAACTTGGTGCACGTTTGTTTGTGAATAATGTCTGATTTAGAACTTTCTGTGACTTCACCGGAGTAGAAGCAGCACATTCATGAGTGGTTTATCACAGATCAAAATATTTTAAATGACTTCGGAAATACCTATCGTATTTGACCGACGAATCCCGAACGGAAGAGGTATACAATTCGACTGTCTGCTTTTTTTTTCGTGCGCGTCTTTTATATTGTAAACGAACTCCGATTTTGATATTTTTTATTCATTTTAAAGAGGCGGCTTGAGAAATGGTCCCATATTCATAAAAACGCAAATCCGAAATCTCCTTCTTCCGAAAATCGCCCCCGAAGGAGTGGAGGGGGCAAATTTTCTCGAAAATTGAAAATCTGTGGGTACCACATGAAAGACATAATTATTTGCAGCAACATTTATAGTGAACATTTTTTCTTTAGAGTTACGGTGTTAAAATGGTAACATCTAAAATACTTAAGCGTATTTCCGAAGCAATGTTTTGAGACCTCAATAATAACAACTACAAGCAAAAAAATACGTGGCTAATAGGATAAGTAGTATCTTCATTGGTATTAGTGAAAGTTCAACGATTTTCGTGACTAATGTTACACTCAAAAGTGCGAAACAAATATTTTTTACAAAAAATTGGACCGACGTTATCAGTTGGTGCACTGGAATATATAAAATAATATTAATTCTGGTACTGCTGGTACTTGTGAAGTTGGTGCCAAAAGTTATCAATCTAACTGCAACTGCACAATTTCAAAAGTAACTGCACCAACAGAATCAGTATTATTTTATATTTTTCAGTGCACCAACCAAAAATATGTATCTCCAACTCTAATTGATAAAAATTTTTAGTGGGAAGGTCGGATTTCTTAAGCTTCCATATTTATGTTTAAAGCTTGTTCAACATTTTAGAATAAAATAATATTTTCTTCTAGTTTTGTCATCAAGAATCGCTGGAAGAAACGTTCGAGTCTGTAGCTTCAAAGGAAAACACCCAATCATGGTGAATGGCTATAAAAACAGATTAAATTCAACACAAAATGGCGCATACCAGGTCGATATCTTTTGACCTGTGTACCTAAGTAAATTTGTTTCATTGAGCCAGGTTTTTAATGCATTCTATCATGCTGCATTGTTGGTATAATTTAATTAATTTGAGTTTAAACAGAATCTTCCAATTTTCCCCATAGATAGAAGTTCCGATATGTAATGTCTGGTCACCTAGCCTTGCAAATAGACGTCCCTTCCGATGCATTTATTGGTGTACCTACTTATATCTCAAATTCAATTCAATTTTTCGTAAGAATTACACCAACTAGAGGTAAAGCTGAACTATAAAGTAATTTCTGACTATTTTTTTTGCAGTTATACGGTGAATACTTCTTGATATACAGCCTGAGATTGGTTTATTGGTACACCCGGTACAAGCAAATGAACTCAGAAACTGAGCATAAGTCTTCGGGATACGCTGTTATTCTCTGGGTACCGATAGAAAAGCAAATATAGAAACAATTGACAAACGATATAATTTCTTCCTTCACCAAATAAGACCAGAGATTATTCTTGTCTGCGCCTGCCAGTGCACCAATGTGTAAGTAACAGTTCCTCTCTTGTGGTGCGGTTAAAACAGTTACCCATGGTTAATTATCTTAACGGATTCAGCGTTAAACACAAAGCAATATAAATATATCGGCAGTCATCAGTGTGGTCGTAAATCTCTGCTTACATAGTAAGGAAGAATTTCACTTTTAAACACCGCTGACATTGCACGTCAGTTGCGTAAGACGTATACGGCAAACTCATATGGAGAAAATCGACATGGACTTGAAATTATGATAACGACAGTACTTTTTTACTTGGGAATGGTTAAGAAATATATAGTGACCTTTCTCAAATAAGCAAAGGTATCTAATTGTAAGAAACTGTTGAACAGTACAACACACGGATTGATCGCGTTATTTTCTATGGTTAACTATGGTTAAATAATGAAAAGATTTATTTGAAAATAATTATTAATATAAGTTATAATTTATTAACAAATCACTTCTTAAAAAAATATGGAGATTTTTTTCTTTTTAAGTATAAAGCAATTTCCCCCAAGCAAACCCGCTTTGTCGTAGATACAAGAATACCAATGGTCGAAATATCAAAAGCAAAGAAATATAGATCCCGTAATTTAATGAGTTAATGAATTATTAATCCAAACCGAATCGGTTTCAAGTTTGATAACTATAACTAAGGGCTTCAAAATTATGCCCATTACCCTATCAGTTTCACACAATATTTCTTTTTCATGTTACCTACATGGCCTACATGTTTTCAGTTCTGAGCTTCTGAGCTGCTGTAACTGGTTTATGAAAAAAGATTTTTACGTTAGCAATTTCGAACGTGCTTCTATTACTTCACCTCTTCAATAATCAAATTATAGCAACCGTCCGATCACTCTCCTTTATTCCCGAAGATTTTAGAGAAATGTTTAATTATTGATTGCTTGTTGAGTCTGATCAAGATCTAAAGAATAAAGCAAGCGATGTTCATAGTCAATAAAATGTACTTGCATAACTTAGTTGTTTATTTTTGACCGACGAACCTCGAACGGAGGAGGTATACAATTCGACTGTTGACGTACTCCGATTTTAATGATTTATGATTCATTTCAAAGAGGAGGCTTGAAATTTGGTCCCATATTCAGCAAATCCGAAACAAAGGACAATATCCGGAACCGTTTAAATTGAACATTTTTTTAAAAAGAGTTACGGTTTTCAAGCATGTTAAATTCTCAAATATGTGTAGAGGGCGATTTCTTTCGAAAATTGAAAATCTGTGGGTACTACATGAAAGACATAATTATTTGTAGTAACATTTATAATGAACATTTTTTCCTTAGTGTTACGATTTTCGAGTTACAGCGGTGGTAAAATGGTAACATCTCAAATATTTATGCGTACTTCCGCAGCGATGTTTTGCGATTGCAATAATAAGAACTACAAGTAAAGAATATACGTGGATAATAGGATAACTACTATCTTCATTGGTATAAGTAAACGTTCAACGATTTTCGTGACTAATGTTACACACAAAAGTGTGAAATAAATATTTTTTACGAAAAATTGGACCGACGTTATAGTTGGTGCACTGAAAAACAGAAAATAGTATTAATTCTATTGTTGCTGGTACTTGTGAAGTTGGTGCCAAAAGTTATCAATCTAACTGCAACTGCACAACTTCAAAAGTAACAGCACCAATAGAATTATCTAATATTATTTTGTGATCTTCAGTGCACCGATTCATAACGTCGGTCCCATTTTTTGTAAAAAAAATATTTATCTAAAAGTCTATATCTTATGTAGGAATTCTCGCTGATCGATTTAGAGTAACAATATGTTTTTATTATCTATTATATGGCGTTTTCTAAATTCTCTACTTGACTTGCCTTTGCATATTTTATATACATTTATTCAGAATATCTCTAAAATGTTGGTATTTGTCTTCTTTGGCAAACTGTTTTTCCAAAAAATACCATCTCGGTTTCAAGTTAACTGAGAAGGAGAAACATTATCTAAGTTTAACCAATCATAGGTATTTATGACGTATTTTAAAGTATCAATACAATCAATCTTGGCGTATTAATAATTATTTCTATGACTAGTGGAGAAAGGTTTGCCTTGACGTTGAATCACTTGGTAATAATGAAAAATTGATTAACTGAACACCGTAATAAATAATTTCTAATAGAAGTCAATGAGGTGTTAGCCACATTAGTTTGTTATATGAAAGATAAAATCTTGATTTTTATCGGTAGCTTTAAAATTTGTTGAATTAGTCGAACAACACAGTTCATTAAAAGTGTATTCCACTAACATGCATGTCAGCTAGCAATATGAAGTTATTATTTATGTAATTAATAACTTTGTAATTATAACTTTAATACATTTTAACTAATTTAAAATTTTGATGATATTCATCATATTGTTAAATCAATTATTAATAGAAAATAGTGAAATTTAATAGAAACTAGCGGAGCTGACAGACGTCTTGCGCAGGTTTATATTTAATTTACACTTTCAATTTTTATCAAATTCTCCAATTTTCCGGAAAACTTTTTTTTTGTTGCCCTGGGAACTTTATTCAGACTAACACTCGGACTAACACGAAAGTTCATACAAAAATCCTATGGAAGAAAAAACATTCATCTTCTTCTCACTACGTGGAGGGGGAATTGTTTTGCGAAAATTGAAAATATGGTACGACCAAATTAAAGAAGAGATCATATATAGCAACATTTCGAGCTATAGCGGTGGTAAAGTTTGAAATATAAGTATTCACCGCGATGTTTTGAGAACTCTGAATAATAACATGTACAAGCAAAGAATAAACATAGGTAATGCGATAAGTACTATCTTCTTTTGTATTATTGAACTTTCAATGATTTTCATGACAAATTTTACACTGATAAGAGTGAAATAAATATTTTGTACCAAAAATTTCACCGACTTTATTAGTTGGTGCACTAAAAAATACAAAATATTATTAATTCTATTAGTGCTGGGTGCTGGTACTTGTGAAGTTGGTGCCGATAGTTTTACCAGTACCAATAGAATAAATATTATTTTGTATTTTTTATACCAACAAATAAAATCGGTTCCATTTTTTGTAGATAACATTTATCATTTTTTATCATAATCCCATGTACATAAAACTGTTCACACGTTGCATCGGTTTTTCGTTAATTCTTAACTGACAGTTTTTGAATTTTTGTTTATATAATTAAGAGTTTTATCTTTTTGATGTTGATGTTTAGGTTTTCAGCAAAAATGACAGTATCATCTGCGTAGCTCATATTGTTGATTCTTTCTGCATTCAAGAAGATACCGGAAAATTACGTATTCTAAAGCCTCTCTGAATATTCACTCTGAGAACAAATTGAACAAAATTGCAAAGCTGTAAGATAAATCGAGTACAGGTACTATTTTGTAGTAAATAAGCTGCTCAATCTAAATTTTATATTCAAGTAGCCTTCGATCCATTGGCGTAGGAATCGGAAATACGATTTTTAATTAGGGATATATATTTTTGGTAATTTTGAAATGCGCCTATTAACCAATATCAATTTATCAAATTTTAGCAAAATTTCATGAGCCATTAGACATTTTCACTAAAAACCATTTATATGTTTAATAAGCAGTAGCCGGCGCTTTTGATAAAAAATGAATTTCAGAGTAATCAGTAAAATTGATAATTTATTATCTCAATTTTAAATAACGATTACTTACAAAAATAACTTCCTGCTTTTGTACACTTCAGTAATAATAAAATATTTTTATTGTAATGCTTTATGGTACACGATATTTTTCAACTTGTTTGATTATTTTAAATAATTTACTTTTATCACCTATATTTCCACAGTGCTAGATGGAGTAGGATTAATATTTGTCCCTGTTCCTACCAGAAGTGCTGCCCTCTCCCAGCAAAAGGTCACACTCTTCTCAGGAAAAAGGCTCATTGTTCCAGATAATATAGGTGTTCTTTGGATAATGGCTCTTGTCGTGTATGACATAGCTAATCTAACCTAACCTAACCACACTAAGAAAGCGTGTGGGAAAAGTGGTGTTTTCAATATTTTCCTCGCAATGTTTACGATTTTTCTCTTCATACGAACCTTCCTTATGCCTTAATGAAAATATTAAAACAAAGTTATCCGAAATGGTCGAGTAGTTCTCGAGTTTTGCGCTTAGCTACGCATTTGGCGATTCATTTTATTTTTTAAGTTATTAGTATATTAGTAATTGCTCACTTCTTTTCTGTTCCACTCATAGATCTCAGTCATCTTTATGTTGACTCAATAATCTTATTATTCTTAAAAGATATCCAAATGGATTTGATTTTCTCATTTATGAATGAATAGCTTCTGTATTGTAATCATAATAAAATATAATGCCAATGTCTTGAGCTAATGAAACTTGGCTTATTTCCCCAAGAACAGCGGCAACCATAAATTCCTACATGAGCGAATCATAATAATTATTAACAACGTTATAATATATATAGGAAGAACATCTAAGCTTCTCACGAGATAAATGAACAACGCAAACACAATAATAATATTATGGAAACTTCATGAAGTTCGACATTACGAGGTATGCGAAATCTTCTCTCACTTGTGGGCAATAATTAGCAACAGAGAGTGCCTTGTAACGATATAATTCGGGCAATTAAACAAAAGGTTAATCGCATTTACTGTCATGACAAAAGCATGTTCCACTAATGTGAGAAAATGCTCTACACAAGGTGCTCTCTCATTTCGTC
This sequence comes from Crioceris asparagi, assembly GCA_958507055.1. Taxonomy (NCBI): domain Eukaryota; kingdom Metazoa; phylum Arthropoda; class Insecta; order Coleoptera; family Chrysomelidae; genus Crioceris; species Crioceris asparagi. Next base: position 12,451,551 of record OY293828.1, read on the forward strand.
ATATAATGTTTTAAATGTCGTGCTCTGAGTTTCTATAACTCATTAGTCGCAAATGTGTTTGTTATCTTCCTTTCCGAGTATCTACGTGTGCCCTCTAACTGTACCTATTTTACCTAAGAAGCTTGTACATTTTAAATTACTTTTTGAAAGACTTCGAAAACCGATGAAGGATGCACAGTTCGCTTTTTAAAATAGTCCGGTTTTTTGGATAAGGTGTGTCGGCAGCTATTAGGGTTTTACCAGACTCTCAAAATTCGAGATTTCTCGTCTCGTCTTATCACGATTTCAAGACGAAATCGATACGAGACTGAATTTTTTTCGAGACGAGATCAAGAATAACACTTCAAGATTTCTCGACCTCGAAAAAAGGCAGGTGCTGCAATAGCGCACAGCTCTTGTTCGGCCAGAAAAAGAAAATATAAAACTTTGTTAGTAAAGAACAAAGAAGACCCTTAAACTAATCACAAAAAAGTAATTTAAACATCGAAAAGTGAACACAAAATCAGAAAAATAATGATAGACATAAGAAAAATATAGATAACATGTTTTTTTAATATAAAAAGTATCTTAACAGATAAGAAAGTTATTGTTTAGATACTCGTAAATATATCTTTGTTACACAGACAAGAATTCAGACACATTAAAAAATTAGCTGATTCTCCAGTTAATCGGCTTCGTTCTTTTCTATTGGTCATTGTTGCTCTTGAAAACAGTCTTTCTGTAGGCACTGAAGTAGCTTGTAAACTTAAAATAATATCGTTACATAATTTCATACCTTTTGCACCCTGCTACTACCGTACTCAGTGGTTCTCGGTGCGTTAAAAAAAAAATAAACATAATCACATTGATTTGTCGTTAAAACAAACCTAATAAGGTAGAATAAAAATATGTAAGTAACTTTTTGACTTCCATTAACCGGCATCAAAAGATCCAAGTTCTTTGTTTGGATTATCTTCATATTTATATTTATATACTTGTTACATTCTATACGTATCCCTATTGGGTGTCAATTGTAACAGTTGTCACCCAAGTGTCTTTAAATTTTTAGACAAAAAATTTCAATATTTTTTAATACTTTAAAAATATTAGGCCACTCACAATTCTATGTAATATTTATTTTTAAAAAATAGTTAGGGCTTGCTATAAGGGCAGTAAAAAAAGTATATTAGAACCGTCACCCATCTCCACTAATAAAGTAGGTTCAAGTTTATGTAACAAGTTATTTATTATGTTTCTTCTTTTTAAATTCACACTAATCCTACACACCTCAGTACATACTATAGGTCTTTAGCTTTATACAAATAAAAAAAAACTAGCAATTAATATAAATCTGGCCCACACATAAACGTTATTTATAGCTGCTTGATTTTAACAAATTCATCATCTATAAATGTTATAATTTTTCTCGTCTATAAATAATATCATAGACGTATCATTTTATTTATACTGACATGGGATTATGCAAACGGCAAGTGTTTCTGATAAATATGCAGGAATCTTGTACATATTTGCATTAATGTAAATTAGTACAATCTGTCGTTGAATTAGATTCACCTTAGAAAGTAATTTGTAGCCTTCTACCAACAAAAAAAAAGAAGATAATAACTATGACTCTTTTTGTTTCAAAAGCATCTTAATAAATAATAAGTGCTTGATACTGTTGGTAGTACATGTTTGAGGATTTAGCAACGAATATTTATTAATTAAATTAGGTTGTGGCCATTCACACACACCGTGGTGAATAATCAATTATTCGAATGCTTTAATTAGATGAAAATATTGAGACTACCGCTCCAATAAATAGATGACAAATAATGTGTGTTGTTCAGGCATCAGACTAATAAAAAATTAATTTGTCTCTAGAATTGAGCCGTCAATCATCATAAAATAATTTCTTTTGGATGTTCATTTCAAGAACCGCACCTTGAATTAGCAACGACGAAACTACTTTCCTTCGACATTGTTATTTTCTAATCGATAAAATTAATCGAAATTCTTACCTGAGGGCAACTTTTTGCATGTTCCTCATTTTCATTTCGTTTTCGACGAAATTTTGATTGACCTTTATATTATCTACTTCGAATTAGTTATATAGTTATTCCTCATACAGTGATTTAACTATTCAGTATGTAGCTAAAGTGAAGTGTGACTAAATTATAATGGAATATAAGATATTGTAGAAAAATGTCAAAAGTATCATTAAGAATGTTGACAGCAAATGATAAACACAAAATGCTTTTAACAAAATCAGTTGGAACATACCTAAATCATTTGAAGTTTCTATGTGTCATTTAAGGTAAAAGGTAAGATTCGTTTCCGAACTAATTTCATTCCCAATATGTTTGGAAATCCCTATCGTTTGTTATTTCAACCCTCTATAAGAAGAAGTGATAAACAATATATATAATTTATAATGTTAATTTGTATCGGCTGCACCGGAGATTCTTGCGTAATGAAAAACATAAAATATTATATTGAGCAGGTATGAAAAAGTATCGTAATTGCGTAAAAGTTTAGTTGTTCTGTTTTCAAAAAATTTTTAAGTTTCAGAGGTAAAAAATATTTCCAACAATGATCTGTCAGTCCTTCCCACATCAGTATATCTGTCTGCCTGTCTGTATCTACATTATTCCAAATGGTTGCTGCGCAATTACCGTGGTCACCTGAAGATTTAGCGAAAAAACATCTCTAGAAATTTTCCCAAATGGATTTTCATATTTTCGTGAAAATATAGTATTGTTTTGGCAGGCTCAAAAAAAGGAATGGTTTCATAAATCAATCTGACGATTTTCATATCTGGAGAAATTTACATTAGAGCTTTAGGACTGTGGTGTGAACTGACAAAACTAACAAGTTTTGACTGACTTCTCAGATAATATATATGTATATCTAGGTACAATTCGATAAACTTTGATAAACGTTTCTCCGATTTTCATGATTTTCTAGATAAATGGAGAGTTTCTAAAATAATTCAATTTTAACTTTTGCTTTCCTAAAAAACTGTCCCAATAGGGGATAGAGGGGCAATCTTTTTCGAAAATCGATATTTAAAGAATATACCGTATCCTGCAAAAATTATATCAAAAAAATTAACGGTTTCCGAGTAATAGTAAATAAAGTCTGAAATAAATGTGTTACCACTATACTTTTAAATCTCCTAAATACCTAGATAAGAAATGAACGATTATTAATCATGATTTGACCTTTCTACAAAAACCAGAATCGACTTAAAAGTCTTTTATCTACCTATAACTACACAATAACCGGTAACAGTAGATTGATTTATATTGTTTGTATTTTCGACCGACTTCAAAGAAAGGAGGACGTATATAATTCGGTTGTAAGATTGCTTTTTTTATGTAAAGCTGTTTAGCGTTTTGCATAGTGAAGAGAGTTGAGAAATGGTCCCATATTTCAAAAAGCTCAAATCCAAAGTCTCGTTCCTTCAAACAACCATCCCCAAAGGTATTGAAGGGGGAAATTTTTCTAGAAAATCGAATATCTGAGATTGCAGAATTAAAGATGAGACCACGGAAACATTTTTTTCAAATAGTTACGTTTTTCAAGTTACAGTAATGGTAATGACTGAAATACCTATGAGTATTTCCGCTATTTGATGGGGGCAATTTTATTTGGAAATTTGAAAATATGAGACGGCCAAATTAAGAGATTATATGTAGCAACATTTAAATTGAACATTTTTCAAAAGAAGCTAGTGTTTTCGAGTTACAGCAGTGGTAATGTCTGAAACATTTGCATTCCCGCCACAAATAATCTACATGGGTAGAAGAACATAGAATAAGTACTATCTTCTTTGGTATTAGTGAACGTTCCACGACTTTCATCAGTATTGTTACACTCAAAAGGGTAAGATAAAATATTTTTTAGCAAAAACTGGAACGACTCTATAAGTTGGTGCACTGAAAAATACAAAATATTATTAATTCTATTGGTGCTGGTACTAGTGAAGTGCTATTGTAGTTAGATAGAAGACTTGGCACAAACTTCAAAAGTACCAGCATCAAAAGAAAATAGAATTACCTAATATTATTTTGTATTTTTCGGTGCACCAACTAAAAAAGTCGGTCCATTTTATGGTAGAAAATATTGATTCATTGCACTAACCAATAAATTTGGTTATAGTTTTTATAGAAAAGTTTTGTTTAAAATAAAGGAAGCAAGAAGAAGAAATAAGAAAACACTGTGTTTGAATCATGAATCACTTGAAATTGAAGATTTGAGAGAAAGTACATAATACCTACCAATAAATTGAGCTGTGTGCTCAAAAAATCCATTAAAAAAACACCTATGTATCTTTGAAGGTGCATATTATTTCACGATTCAAATGGAAATTGTATTGAATGAGGAAATGTGGTAGTCAGCATCGTAGGTATATAACCGTTACCATTATTTTATATATAATCAATAGTGTGGTAGAATAGAATCTATATTATAATAGTCGAAATTCGTACGAGCATGACAAATAAGTGGCTGTAATTTAACTGTATTTCCGCAAAAATATCACTCAAAAGTACTTAACAATTTAAAATAATAGGAAATGGAGCGTGAATTCATTTCTTTTGTATGTATAATCTCGTGGTGATTAACCAATTTGAATATAAAATCTGAAGAAAATTACTGCAATTATTACCGACATAAAAAAATACGGAGATGTGAAGGCCAACAGGTATTTGCCTGCCAATTTTGATATGCGCAGCCATTATTTTTCATCCAATAACCACAAAATATCTGTTTTCGAGACATTTAGTAAAACCTAATGTTCTTGAAAATCGATTTCCGATAAATATCAATAAAATAAATGTGAAATAGTAGAGTAGTCTCATTATTTAGTTCATATTCTCAAATCAAATAGTTAGTTGTTTCAAATTAGGGACGATAAAATAAAAATTTCCATATAAAAATAACTTTTGTAGGTAGTCACAAATTTATGTTTCCTACGTCTAGGATTTAATTGTTGTATTTTTTCTTTTTCTTTTGTTGTAACTTCATTAGGAAATTATAAGATCACGTTCTTTACCAATTTTGGCTACCCCCAAAAACTAGATCATCTCACGACTGAGTCTGCTTGAAAATATTTTCACGAAAATACAGATTAGCTTGTTTGTATAGGTAGATGTAATATACGCGTTGGTCTATTAGTGATCATGTAAATTTTGAATGAATTTACAAATTGAGGTTATATTCTCCTGAAAGCCCAAATAGGTATATTGACGATGGCTCATAGATAAGCAATGATCCTGTAGGTGGCATTGCATTCGAATAAATGTGATTCAGATTGACAGAAAGAATGACGACAATATATTAACCATCTGAGCTCCTAATAAAGAAATCACCCTATTTGTGACCAACTTCTCAAACGGAGGAGGTATGCAATTCGACTGTTTGAATATTTTTTATGTCATGATTATTTTCTTATTTGAAAGAGGAGAGGAGAATTGGTCCCCCAAAATTACTTCTCCCAGAGAGGGCAATTTTTTTTATTCGAAAATTCGAGACGATAGAGTTAAAGACGAGACCATATCCGACAATGTTTAAAATGGAAAGCCAAACGGCCAGACGATTTTAATGATTAATGATACAGTCAAAAGTGGAAAAAAGTAGTTGGTTTACTGAAAAATACATAAATATTTCTTATTAGTTGGTGCACTGAAAAATACCAAATAATATTAATTCTATTGGCGCTGGTATTTTTGAAGATATGCAGTTGCAGTTAGATTGAAAACTTTTGGCACCAACTTCACAAGTACCAGCACCAATAGAATTAATATTATTTTGTATTTATTAGTTCTCCAATTAATAATGTCGGTCCAATTTTTAGTAAAAAATATTTATTTTTCACTTTTGACTGTAACATTACTCAAGAAAATCGTTCAACTTACACTTATACCACTACCCATGTATATTCTTTGCTTGGTCTTATTATTATTCAGTAATCTAAAAGATCGTCGCGGAAATACGCATATTTTATACTTTACCAATTGCTGTTACTGGAAAACTGTAACGTTATGGAAAAAATGTCCGATATAAATGTTGCTATAAATAATCTGGTCTTTAATTTGGTTGCTTCAGATTTTCAATTTTTGTAAGAAATTGCCCCCTTCACATAGCAAAAATACACATATTTGAGATTTTAACATCGCTGTAACTCGAAAACCGTACATCTTTTGAAAAAATGTTGAATTTAAACGTTTTCCTTTAATTGTGCGGTCTCTGATTTTTGATTTTTGAGAAAAATTGACCCCTCCCACCCGTTTGGGGGCGTTTTTTGAAGGGAAGAAGATGTCAGATTTGAGTTTTTACGAATATGGGACCATTTCTCATGTCTCCTCCAAATGAGTCAAAAATCATCAATATAAAGGGCGCGCCCAAACCATAAAAGCATACAATCGAAATGTACACCTCCTCCGTTTGGGTTAGTCGATGAAAAATGATATTAAATCGATTGGTGCTGGTACATTTGAATTTGATGCCAAAACTGTACAACTTCAAAATTACCAGTAAAATAAGAATTAATAGCATTTTGTATTTTTCAGTGCACAATTGGGTCAATTTTTTTTTGCTTGCTCATTTCAAGTTTCACATTTTCGATTTTAATCAGTGATTTACACAATCAGTGAAATTTGAGTTCGGAAAAATTTACAAAATTGCTTAAAGAAATTTCGAATGAAAATATCAGTATCAATTATTATTCCCAATATAGATAGGTACACACACATTTATGCATATAAAGCATTTATCAATCTTATAAACTAATAAATCAACAAAAAAAACATAAAAAGACTGGAGATATAAAAAAGCATTCATTTATTATTTCTGATACACAAAATTTTGAAGACATGACAACTAGATTCCATCAGACTCAAGTGAAGAGATGTTCCCATTGTCAGCTATTGAAAGCGATTTTTTTTATATATAAAGAAGCATTCATTTATTATTTCTGATACACAAAATTTTGAATACATTACAACTAGATTCCATCAGACTCAAGTAAAGAGATATTCCCATTTTCAGCTATTGAAAGCGATATTTTTTTATCTTACCTAACTTAACTTGGTTGTGTATCAAATACTTAGATATAATTTTAGTATATAATAGAACAATTGTGTTAATCTAAAATTAACGGTATTATCAGTCATTTAACAAATGTATGAAGTAAAAAAAATATTTATACTTCCTTCCTTCAGCTTTGTCGGTGAACTTCAATTCAAACATTTCACTTTATGACATTCTAAAGGCAGCAGCACATACATATCTAACTATATGCGATCTTGTACATCCTTATCTCTCATTCAACATCGATTATTCATTCTGAGATCCTCATTTTATTATTATTACATAATAAATTAGTTAGGAAAAGCGGCAGCGTGTGTGCATGCTAGAGCAATTTAACTGTGTAACTGTATCGACATCGACCACCGTACATTCTGATGTGTGTTGCCTTGGTGTCAATTATTGCTAATAACAAGTGTACCGTGTAATGTCTTATCATTATATAGCTGGTTGATTTTTCAACAACCTTTCTTCTTGTTCGTCTTCTTTTCCTTGTATATCTCGCCGTAATCGTGAGGGGTTTTCTATGAGGTTGATGAAAGTGTCGATTTTTCTTCGTCGAAGAAAATTTGCTGTTTTTCACTGGTTCTCAACCTGCTTGTATAAGATAGTTATGTAGCATGGTAAACTTTTACTTATTTATAATTTATGCGTTCTCGTAGTACTACTACCTATGTGTATCTATATAAAGTTGTACTCATCGCGAATGTAACTGTAAAGTGTTTGCGTGTAATATGTACGTCATATTTAGAATAGAAAAACATGGCAAATATCTTCAGTTCAGAGGACAATTAGCGTATTCGATGATGGAATTTGAAAAAAAAATCTTAGGATAACAGGAATTATTCCGAAACGATTATTCGTTTGTTTGAATTTCTTCTGAAATAATTTAGAAAATTGTGAACGTTTCAGATATGTCATTTTAATAGAATAGTGAAAGTGATATTTGTATAAAAAATGGTTTAGTGCGAGTTGGCCTCGCGTAAAAAGGGTTCCGTACCTAGGATTTTCGTATAAGTTGTCCTGTCTCCTCCAAGACAACAGATTGATGTTATAATGTACTAGCGAACCCGGCAGACGTTGTCCTGCCTAACCTAAAATGTATAAGTCGTAGAAAATTATGAAGAAAAGAAAAAAGAAAAAATGTAATGCTATAAATCTAACTATATATATATATATATATATATATATATATATATATATATATCTTCCTATCAATAGAGCGTCCGTACATTGACGAATTGCATTTAATAGAGCGTCCGTGGTAATTGGGCGTCCGTATACGGACGCTCTATTACACATCAGTGTAATTCTGGTCAAGATGATCATCTTAACCGATGGAACAAAAATTGGAAGGACGCTCCATGCACGTCCCAAGAGATTTTTGATTGATATTCGAATATAATTAGTTCAATATATCCGGCGCAGCGCGGCGCTAAAATATTCATTTTGAATACGTTAACTTTCATTCCATCGCGTATTGGGCGTCCGGCAATCTGGCAACAACGAAACACATGAATTTCATTTCAACGACTTTTACACTCATACAGGGTCTTCTGATATATATTCGAAGCACTTATAAATTATTCGTTTGTGATCATGTGGATAAACCTGGTGCCATTCGAATCAATAGAAGAAAAAATCGCTTTAGATAAAAACCATTCTTAGAATTTTTTTTATTTATAGTATATATTTAAATTTATTTTTTTTATCATTATTCAATGTATTGGGAACAAAGTGAACTAACAATACGAACAATATTGACGTACTACTACTGACAGACGTTTCATTTAAAATGGAGGACATAAACTCTATCGTATCGTATTCCGCGAGGATATAGACTAATAAATCATATTCGACAGATTTGTATTCATGGTGGCATTTATACTAAGACCAATTTAGATTTCCATAACATTTGTGTAAAAGATCTTTGCGCGAAGATAGATGCAGAATTAACACAGCTTAAAAATATGAAAATTAGTTTTTGTTGTGCCTACAGATCAACGGATTTTGATAGTAATTTTTTTTAATATTATCTGCACAGAATATTATCAGAAAAAAACTCCACCAGCGGATAACTAAATCTAGAGAAACTAGAGTCGATAATCTGTTCACAAATTTAGATGATAACATTTTCATTCTTGAAGTCATAAAGCCGCACTTGTCCGACCATAAAGGAATTTTATCATGTGTCGACCAATGTCAAAAAAATCTATCTCAGGTGTCACAGCTGCATTAGATGAAATGATCTGAAATATATGCCATTTAGATCCAGAAACAAAAGCTGCTCATTTAGTTTACTCTGTCAGATCTTTAAACATCTCGTTTTCCATAAAAAAGTTATGTATCCATGAAAATAACTTTAAAATGTTGAGATTTCTACGTCCCTAAAGCTGGCAGAGCAAAGTGAGTAGAATCAAAAATACAAATCTGTTGTAGAGCTGATTAAATGCTGTGTTCCGAAATTAATTGCTCTTATAGTTTTTATTTTTGGAAAATGGCTGCTTGCTAGCTTTAGACTAAAGCTTGCACAGCAACCTTTGAAAACTTATGTTTTTAGAACTTCTTTTATAGTGCTGTTAAGGATAATTAATTGTTAATTAAGTGCTGTATTCCGAAATTATTTATTCTTATTTATAGTTTTTCGGAAAATGGATACTTTAAAAAATCTATTATTTCGGGATAATCTTATTTGGTCCTTGTAGAGCTAATTAAGTGCTAATTAACTGCTGTATTCCGAAATTAATTGCTCTGATATTTAAAAAATTGCTGCTTTGTTAGCTTTAGATCTAAAGCTAGCAGAGCAACCTTTGAAAATCATATTTTTTCAGAACTTTTGTTTTAGCGATTGTAGGGCTTATTAAGTGCGGTACTCCGAAATTAATTGCTCTAATAATTTTTTGAGAGAGAACGTTCTTTTAAGACAAATAAAAATGTCAATTTATCTATTGTGGGGATATTTATAGCTTTAAAGGTACACCGGGAAACTTGAAACTCCTTAATTTTATGTAATCCATTTTTAATTCCATTTTAAAATTGAGATTTTAATGTTTTTGAATTTATTATCTCTCCCAATGAAGAAATGTACAATTCTGATGCTAAAAAGCTAAGGGATAAAACTTAATTTTTGTAGGACCGGACGGTTTTCGATTGCTAACCGTATATGTTCCTATGACTGTAAGATAGGTTTACCGGTGGATAAGTTCATTACTAACCACGTCGGTAAGTACTTTTCTTACGGGTATAATTGTATTGGCCGAAATATTATAGAAATTATAGAAATTAATTTCGGGAAACAGCACTTGATTAAATAACATAGGAAATATGTAAATTTTATTGATTTTTTATAAAAAATACCTCAAATAATGGTTACCGATATAGTTTATATATCGGGTGTATAGATTATATGTTTTTGCTCTGATAGCGGCAATCTCTGCCATTTTCTAAAAACTATAAGAGCCGATAATTTCGGAATACAGCATTTAATTAGCAATTAATTAGCTCTACAAGCACGAAAAAAGTATTTCTCGAAAAAGTGTTTCTTGAAGCAAAGCAGTCATTTTCCGAAAACTTTAAGAAAAATTGAGTTTGGAATACAGCACTTAATTAGCCCTATAAACACTAAAAGAAGTTCTCGAAAAGTTGATTCTTAAAAGCTGCTCTGTTAGTCTTAGATCTAAAGCTAGCAAAGCAGCTATTTAGAAAAAACTATAAGAGCAATTAATTTCGGAATAAAGCAAATAATTAGCACTTAATTAGCTCTACAAGCATCAATTACGATTTTATAGAAAAAAAATGTTTAAAAACATTTTCCTAAGAACCATAAAACAACAATTAATGTCGGAATACAGCACTTAATTAGACCTTAAGCACTAAAAAAGAAGTTCTCAATGAATATTTTTAAAGGTTGCTCAGCTATCTTTAGATCTAAAGCTAGCAAAGCAGCCATTAAAAAAATGTAAGATCAATTAATTTCGGAATACAGCAATTAATTAGCACTTTATTCGGTCTACAAGCACCAAATAAAATTTTCTCGGAAAAGTTGATTTTTAAAGCAAAGCAGCCATTTTCCAAAAACCATATGAGTAATTAATTTCTGAATAAAGCACTTAATTAGAACTTAATTAGCCCTATAAACACAAAAAAAGTACTCAAAAAATATTTTTAAATGTTACTCTGTAAGCTTTTGATTTACAGCTAGCAAAGCAGCTATTAAAAAAACTATAAGAGCAATTCATTTCGGTATACAGCAGTTAATTAGCAATTAATTAGCTCTGCAAGCACCAAATTTGTAATTTTGATTCTGCTCACTTTGCTCTGCTAGCTTCAAGGACGAGACAATTCTCCTGATATTAAAAATCTTAAGTCACAACTAACCCAGGTTCATACTATTGCCGAAGTGACCAGGACGCTCGATAGCTTCGAATTACTTAACATTAACAAATCGAAAAAAGTGGAGTGGATAAGATAATATCTGAATCAAAAATAAGCAAAACTCAGTCTGGGGAATATTAAATACAAATTTAGGTAAAACTAATAACCTAAGGAATGAGAGCAATTTATCCGCTGAGGACTTTGCCAACTCTTTTGAACATTGCATAAACAATTCAATGCAAAATTCTGCGAACTATATTGCAAATCCCTTCGATTCTTGCATGCAAAAATATCAATAAACCATTTGACTTCTTACCTACATCCAACAAGTTAATCAGAAATATTGAACATTGTTCATAAACTGAAAAATTCTAGAGCCGCACATAAATAAAAATGTAGCGATTTCTTTACCGAATCTATTTAATCTTCGTATGAGTACATGTATTTTTCCAGATATTCTCAAGGTTTCCAAAGTTACACCTATCTATAAAAAGGGAAATACTCTCAGGTAACTGAAGCTGAATGTAGATAAAGATTATCTAAGAATGCCATATTTTGTTATGTTTCATAGCATAATAGTGACCGTATGCCTTGATAATCTGGAGAAACACATGTCACAGCCCCAAAATATGCATTGCACAAAAAAAGTCATTCGAATAATAACATCCAGCAAATATGATGATCACTGTAAGCCATTGTTAGAAAAATTGAACATCCTGCAATTACCATGTTGCTGCATTTTGCAGTGCCTGCTTCATATAAAAAACATGCCAAAGAATCCAGCACAATTATGTTTACTCTTATAATACAAGAGAAAAAACACTATATCTGTCCTCCATTATTCAGACATAGACCCATAATTCCTATAAATTTCTGGGCATAAAATTGAATAATGCTTTGCCAAACAATTCAAAGATGTCTTGTGCATCACTCAAAATTAAGATCCGTAAATATTTAACACCGTTTTAACTTCTTAGATGATTATCTGGAACAAGTTGTAAGTACATTTATGTAGGTAATCCTTTTTTACCCTTTTTTCTAGATTGTTATTACTATTATTTTCTTTTTTTAACATGTTCATAATCCTTGTCTTGAATTAAGTTATATGTACTTTGTCACTTGTATGTTTATTATGTCTTCATCTGAAGCGTATTTTAATTTATTTTATTTGGTGTGATCTATATTACTATCGAGGACAAAAGTATACATGCATAATTGTTTACATGAAATAAATATTTCTATTTCTATTTGATGTTGGAGACAGAAATAATGACAAAAATGAAAATGAGTTTACATTTTAAAATCATTAGCATCTACAATTCCATTTTGTATAAATTGAATTATAGAATATATGACAATTGAGTAATTATAATAAAGTTTAAGGAACAAAAAGTCAGATGAAATACTATTCGGAGAAACAACCAATGCTAGGCAGTCGCTGGTAGTTTCAAAATACGAGAAATATATTTAAAATCACATTTCATCATCCCATTCCACTGCACATTTGGCAATAGCGCCGGACGCTGTATTTACGGTAAATGAAATAAATATACACCGTATGGACGCTCTATTGTTTGTAAGATTGAAATTATTATATACATTGGACGCCCAAACGGCTATAGAATGAACGGAGCTCACATTGATGGCGAAGTGAAATATATACGGCAAGGACGCTTCATTACTGTTTTTTGAAAGGACGCCAGAATGATACCGAGATGTATATATATATATATATATATATATATATATATATATATATATATATATATATATATACATATATAAAGATGGATGTTGGTATGTCTGTCAGTTTTTGTGTGCCCACTTGCCTCGGTATAAAAGTTGAAGTACAGGAGCGCCATCTGTTGGCGAGTTGTAACAAAGTTAATAACAAAACAATATTCTATTTGTTCATATATCTAGGTATACAAATTTTTATTGCGATCGGTTGAACGGCATAAAGTTGATTTGCAGCAACGCCGTCTGGTGGCGAATTAAAAAAAAGTGGATAGAATAAAAACGTTCCCCATAAAAAGATACATATACGTGCCAACGTTCATAATGATATATAAAGCGATGTCAAAGTCTATTAACTTCGAACGAACGAACAGAAATACCAACATCCATTTTTATATATATAGATAAGTAATGATAATATTCTTGCACTCCTGTTTACTTATTTCTTTTAAATTTGCTCAATACGGTACAATTATAAGAATAATTAACTAGGAGTAAGTTTCTGACTTGAATCAAATGAATTAGGTACATCTCTCACATTCCACACTATCAACAAATCAGTAGATAAACAATTCGAAAATGACAACGACAATTAATCATAGCTTTTAATAACCGTCAATAGAAATACTGTATTTGTTCGAAGGAGAAAAAAAAATCTTTTTTTTTATAACTAATATGATCTATTGTGATATGTAAGATAAAAACAATCAGATAAGTTATTTCAGTGGACTATTGACGATAGAAATCTGATGAATGTTACCAACATTGCTGTAGCTGCCTATTTCGTTAACAGATCGAATAAACAGATTTGGTGAATATATATATATGTATATATATATATATATATATATATATATATATATATATATATATATATATATATATATATATGCCCTTTCTCTTGTTTCTGTAGGTTTAAAAAACGCTTATCAGAGAAATTTAAAGAAAAGGAGACAATACATTTGAAGTACTTAAATGCTGCACAAAGAGCTAATATTATAATTAATAATGTTCTGTGTACCTGTTCCCTTATTTATATTTTTGTAGAATGAAGATAATCCAGCAATGGTTGGAATTAGCGAACTTTACATTTAAAGGATAGGTTATATTTATTATATTCTGTATGGTTTTAAAATTTTGTAGATTTTGTTCAATTTCTATCAAAACTGCATTTTTTTTATTAAAAATTTCCTTAATTTTTGACCGACGAACCCCGAACGAAGGAGGTATACAATTCGACTGTATGCTTTTTTATTTTTTTTGGTTCGTGCGCGCCTTTTATATAGTAAACGAGCTCCGATTTTGATGATTTTTGACCGACGAACCCCGAACGGAGGAGGTATACAATTCGACTGTCTGCTTTATTTTTTATTTTTTTTTTTGGTTCGTGCGCGCCTTTTATATAGTAAACGAGCTCCGATTTTGATGATTTTGGATTCATTTGAAAGAAGGGGATTGAGAAATGGTCCCATATTCATAAAAACGCTAATCCGAAATATCCTTCCCTCCGAAAACCGCCCCCGAAGGGGTGGTGGCGGCGAATTTTCTCAAAAATCGAAAATCTGAGTTGGTGTAATTAAAGATAGGACAATATCCAGAAACGTTTGAATTGAACATTTTTTCAAAAGTATTACGGTTTTCGAGATAGACGCATGTTAAATATGTATTTTTGCTATGTGGAGAGGACAATTTCTTTCGAAAATTGAAAATTTTTCGATACTACATGAAAGATATATTTATTTGTAGCAACATTTATAATGAACATTTTTTCCTTAGAGGTTTTCGAGTTAAATCGGTGTTAAAATGGTAACAACTAAAATATTCAAGCGTATTTCCGCAGCGATGTTCTGAGATCTCAATAGAACAACTACAAGCAAGGAATATACGTTGGTAATAGGATAAGTACTATCTTCATTGATATGGTATAGTGAACGTTCAACGATTTTCGGGACTAATGTTACACTAAAAAGTGTGAAATAAATATTTAAAAAAAAATTGGACCGACGTTATTAATTGATGCACTGAAAAGTATAAAATAATATTACTTCTATTGGTGATGGTACTTGTGAAGTTGGTGCCAAAAGTTATCAATCTAACTGCAACTGCACAACTTCAAAAGTACCATCACCAATAGAAGTAATATTATTTTATACTTTTCAGTGCATCAACTAATAACGTCGGTCCAATTTTTTGTAAAAAATATTGATTGATTCATTTGAAAGGGTACGCTTGACAAATGGTCCCATTTTCATAAAAACGCAAATCCGAAATCTCCTTTCCTCCGAAAACCGCCCCTCCCCCGAAGGGGTGGTAGGGACGAATTTTCAAAAGTGTTACGGCTTTCGAGATAAAGGCATGTTAAATATGTATTTTTGCTATGTGGAGAGACCGACTTCTTTCAAAAATTGAAAATCTTTCGATACTACATGAAAGATATAATTATTTGTAGCAACATTTATAATGAACATTTTTTCCTTAGAGTTACGGTTTTCGAGTTAAATCGGTGTTAAAATGGTAAAATAAAATACTCAAGCGTATTTCCGCAGCGTGCTTTGAGATCTCAATAACAACTACAAGCAAAGAATATACATGGGTAATAGGATAAGTACTATCTTCATTGGTATTAGTGAACGTTCAACCATGTTGGTGACTAATGTTAGGTACACTCAAAGTGTGAAATAAATATTTTATACAAAAAATTGCACCGACGTTATTAGTTCATGCACTGAAAAGTATAAAATAATATTAATTCTATTGGTGCTGGTACTTGTGAAGTTGGTGCCAAAACTTATCAATCTAACTGCAACTGCACAACTTCAAAAGTAACAGCACCAATAGAATTAATATTATTTAATACTTTTCAGTGCATCAACTAATAACGTGGGACCAATTTTTTGTAATAAATATTTATTTTCACTCTAAAACAACTGGTGTCTAGTACCCAATGAAAGAATTTAAAAATTTCCAGATAAATCTGACAGTTTTTTAGTTAGGAGCTGCATATAATTCGACATATTTCTACAGACAAGTTGTATCTCAATTTAAAATCGAAAGTCATTGATTTCGTAATAGTGACATAGAAATGATTTGATTTAAGTCAAAGTTCAGGTATACTGATGTTCAAGAATTTCTAATAACAAAACTACTTAGAAAATATTGATTTAAAACTGTTCAAAAGATAATAAAAGAGAGTATTGTTAATCAATTTTACACTAATTCTGAAGATATTTTATTCATTTGTTTTTTCCTGAATTATATCTATACATTTATAGGTATAAATATCTGTCTGTAATTTTGAACTATAATCTTCTTATTCAGTTCATAAGGTTAGGTGTTTTGTCGCCAACAAAAATGAAACAAGCATTTTTACATTTTTTGTCTGTCTGTTTCCTATTCAGGGCTTCGAAACGGCTGTGCCGATTTTGATGGGGCTTTCACAAACATGTAGAAGGCGCTCCTGAGAAAAATATAGTTATTTTTTTCTATCTGACATCTGTATCGCCAACTAAATTGACATCCTCAGCAGTGACCTAATCCCAAGTTTCTTAGTAAAACACATGTGGGCTTATTGTTTATATGTGTTGGTATCTTATGTGTGATTTACTTTAAATATTGGACTTTATAACTGATTTCGACAGTTTTTTTCACGGACGAACTCTTGGGCTCTCTCTAATAACTCATAATTTTTTGCAGCTCTAAGAGGAAGAACGCAGAGTATTAACTAAGATGTTTCAAATTTGTGATGTAATGTTACTTTATAAAAAAGAAGGCTGTCTTCATCAGATGATCCATCTATAGGTACAAAATAACAATACCAACATAATGTATTATAAATATGCTTTAGTTGGTGCCAAGAATCATTTGTTTAAATCTGACACATCATCTCTTACAAAACTAGAAAATCTTTATCATTTTGTCTTCTGTTTTTTATAGTTCAGTTCATCATCTTATCAAGTCAGTCCTATTTCTTTTGACCTACTTCGAAAAACGAGCGTATCCTGTAACAACGCCATTGTTCCATAAACAATAGTTATAAAAGTAGCATAACGATAAATTTTTATTGAAAATTCAACATAATTATGATCATAACGAATTTAAACTTTTTTCTAGATGTTTTTCTTCAATAGAGAACCATTTAGTTGCCGATGCAATCTTATCAACGAAGCAAAAGAAATCGGAAAGCACATAAAGCGCCGCTGTAAAATGTGTAGGTTGTCGGCCATAAAATGAAAATGCTATGATCCAGCAGCACACAGACCGCCTCAATTGCCTCAATATCCATAAACGATCCATCGAAACACACACCTGCAACAGCAGCCGTTTGGTACCTCTCATGCCGCAAAAAATCGAGGTGGCGATAAGAAAAACAAAGGAAAGTCATAAACTTGTGCGGTCGAGCAGGAGATTAGAGGTGTATATGAATATATATATAGCTATTGCGGCCCGCATCGGGGTCACAATTTATATTTTATGAATGATTGAGTTTTTTTTTGTTACAAATACAAATTGTTCTGACTATTTGGTTTTCTTTTCTGCTCTTGAAAGGATAATCGACATGAATGGGTAATAATATGTATATATATATGTAAGTCGATTTGTTTATCTGGGGCAAAAGCTTGATGTTTGTTGCATAAGCGTAGCAGAAAAATATCTAAAAAATGATTCGGTTTCTCTATTGACGATGGTTCTTATTCGCATCGTCTTAAATTACCAATAAGAAAGTCGAATTATTCTGCTTCTGGATGATTTCAGTGTGTTTTGAATGAAAAATAATTCTTAGTTTTTATTTCGAAAGCCAAGAACAGAATACCCACCTCTTTTTACTCTCTCACACAATACAGTAAATCATTTATTAATATGTTATGTTGCCGTTCCATTTTTTGTTCAATATTTTCGGTCTGTTTGGTTTATCAATATCTTATTCTTAGATATATACAAATTACTTACCTTCTCTTCTTGTTCAGATTTATTAGGTAAGTTGTCAATCTATCTTTGTCTTCTATCTATATGTACCCATGGTACAATAAGATTAGGTCTGTTCTTCGCGCAGATATGAGTCTATTGAGGGTATTCCTTGTCTTCCGAGAGTAATCCCAAAGCCGCCATATTTATTGTCGTGTTGAGTCTTGTGCAGATAACACGAACACTCTTGTGCAGAGAACACCACCTCCAAGATAATGGTAACACCCCTCTCTTTCTCTCTAAAAACATCTCAACAAGTAAACAATAAAATCAAAGACTCATGAAAAAAGTTTATAAACAATTTCCACTTTATAGTTTCTAAAAAATATCAATAAGGTTTTCGTCAAGTTTTCATATCTATAACCAGAGAACATAGTCTCTGTTCTCTGCTATAACATCATAGTTAACGTAAGTGATTTACACCGTATAATCGAATATACTGTCAATTTTAATTAAAAACATAAATTTAATAATTTCTGCTTCTGATACGTAATATGAGAGAGTAAATGAAAAGCATGAATATAAAAAGATTAGTTGATATACACAAAAATCGTAGCAAAATGATATTCTAATTTGAAATGGAAAGCGGGATAAAACAAATATGGCGGATTTCGGATGACGTGCGCCAACTGAACGAAAATGTGTCCATCAATGGAACATACCTGGTCTTATTGTACCATGTATGTACCTCTACATTTTCATATAAATGGTTTTGAAAGCTCGAAGTATCTCGTCTGGTTCTGTGTACTATATTAATAATAATCGAATTGTTGACTTGTAGTTCCGTAATGATTTGACATCGATTCTGATATATTTACTTTGCCAGATGATATCAATCAAATAAGCTTCATGTTGCTTTTACCACTTGGTTGTTCACCTGCATCTCAATTTCACTGTCGTTAAATCTGAGCGATGATATCTACAGAACATCTCGACTTTATCTGCAAAAAGTATGATCCCATAGCATAATGTTTCATTTTCTGCATACCTCGTTCTTAACTGTTCAAATTAGGAATAGTTTTTATTATTCTATTCATAAGTATGTTAAATACTAAGAGGCTAGGGGAGTATCTTTGTCGAATACCATTATTTGATGTAATTTAAGTAATATCTCCAGTTTTTATGTCATTAATTCTCGCATTTATGTTTTTCTCCCATATATTCATCAATGGATTAAATAATAGGTATATTATATGTATATTGTCTCTGAGATTTTCCAGCTATATTCGATTGAACTCCTATCAAGTTTGTTTATTTTTCGAAGGAATAAAACTGCATCAGTACAAAATCATCTTAATATGTATCCTTTTTCTTCAAATAATTATTCAAATTTTGGTACTATCTTTTAGTTTAGTATGGACTAGATATCATCATATTTTGTTTCTCTTGAAAAATTGTCCTGATACGTACTTTGTCGATCATGAGATTTAACGAACTCAACCTAGATCCTTACAAGACGATTTTTGTAGCAAATCTTGTCAGGATATTGATTATATCAGCTTTGTGATTCGGCAATTTCATTGAATACAAAAAAAGCTATTGTTCAGATTTTGATGAAGCCCTAATCAGGTTCTAATTGAAGTGGTATCAGATCGAGGTAGATATCCTTCTCAATTATTGAGTTAATCGAGTGAACAATCATGAATACGCCTGTAAGAAACAGAAGAATCCCATGAAATCCTTTTTATAAGACTCTAGAAACCTTAAAACATGAAGAAATTTGATATCTTTAATTCTCGAAAATCTAGCCCATTCCAAAAACTTCCTACAGGGAATAATCACAGAATGGACTGACCTTTTAGAATCTTATTTATTTATTTATTACGGGATAACCCCATTAAGGAAAAATTTTACAATTCACAAAGGTAGGTAAAAAGTAGGTATAAAAAAATATTTCTTACAAAAAATTGGACCGAATTTATCAGTTGTTGCACTGAAAAATACATAATAATATTAATTCTATTGGTGCTGGTTCTTTTGGAGTTGGTGCCTACAACAAACTATAACGGCACAACTTCAAAATTACCAGCACCAATAGAATTAATATTACTTTGTATTTTTCAGTGCAACAACTGATAAAGTCGGTCCAATTTTTTGTAAAAAATATTTATTTCTCATTTTTGAGTGTAACATTAGTCATGAAAATTGTTGAACGTTCACTAATACCCAAAAAGTTATAGGTAGGTTTAGCTCATACTTGTTATTTATTATTCACAGATCTCAAAATATCGCGGTGCAAATATACATATTTCAGACTTTACTGCTGTAACTCGAAAACCGTAACTCAAATGTTGCTATATATAAACTTTTCTTTAATTTTGCCGTGTCATATTTTCAATTTTCGAAAAAAATAGCTTTTCCACATAGCGGAAATACGCATATCACATATTTCAGACTTTACCATTGCGAATCTCGGAAAAAGTAACTCTTTTGAAAAAATGTTCAATTTAAACGTTTCCGCATATGGAATTTTCATTAATTCTGTCGTCTCAGATTTTCAATTTTCGAGAAAAGTTGCCCCTCCACCCCCGTTGGGGAGGGTTTTTGGAGAGAAGGAGATTTTGGATTTGATTTTTCTCAATATGGGACCGTTTCTTAATTCTCCTCTTTCAAATGAAACAAAAATAGTCTAAATCGGAGTACCTACGTTAACTATGCAAAACGCGCAAACAGCCATAAAAAAAGCAATCTTACAACCGAATTGTATACCTTCTCTTTTTTTTTTTTGAAGTCGGTCAAAAACATTGCTGTATGCTTCAGGAAACTAATTAACTAAATAAAATCAATGCTACCTTAAAGTTGTCAAAGAATCCCTACTAGTAAAAAATGCACCCAAGTGCGAGTCGAACTCTCCACAAAGGGTTCCGTACGAATTTCAATTCTCTACCTATTAAGGTTCATCGTCTACATTTCGCTCACAGACGAACGGACAGGTGATTTAGTATTTGTTGTTAAAGCAAAAATAGAAATACACAGTTTGAGAAAATTTAAATTGTCTACCTAGGTATTACCCTCTGAGAGACGAAAGAACGGACGGACTCATGTGTTATTGAAGCGTACATATTCCCAGAATATCTCATTTCTCTATCTATTCATGATATAGAACCTCCCTCTATTCTCAACAGTTTCATACGGAACCCTAAAAAATACCTTTCTATAAGGTTATTTTAAATATAAATCCTAATAACAAACTCGAGCAATCATTACGTACTTTCACAGTGTACCCCTGTCCTTATCGCCTAGTTCATTAATAAAGATCCATTTATTCGTCTGGCCATGAATAATAGCATTGTATTCTACAATTAAGTCGTATTGACAAGTATTAGTGTATAACCTAGATAATTACAAAATGCGAGCATGTATATACATTTATTGCCAAGTTGGGTATCGCTGCATCAGATCTAGCAGATAACTAATTAGTCCCAGTCATGGATGGCTATATACCTAGTCGAGATACGGGAAATAACATACACGATTGCACTTGCTTGTTGCCCGAGAGGAAGTGATAGTAAAATCAACTCAACAAACAGGCGCAACGGGAATTGTCAATGAAATAGATATTATTAATTGATTTGCATTTCATAGCTTCTTTGTTTTTTGATAAATTAATTGTACATCGTTTTAATCTAATAAGATACAAAACCTTACAGTCCATTTACAAGAAACTTGGATTCATATATATATTTATACCTATATGGTTTAATTAAAGAAGCAAAGGTCTTAGATGCTTGAAACTATTGAACTATCGTAATAGAAATTGATAAGATCAATCACTATTATACTATTATCTGTGGAAATCTCATCATTTGGAAGCGTCCATATGAGCTGCTTCGTACAATTTGGTTATTGAAAAATATACCTGATTTTCAATAGATTGTCTAGACATGAATAAATTTAGAAGACAAATGCATCGATAAAAGCTGGCCCCTTTGATAAAAAGAAGCTCTCATTTGTCTTGAAGCACCAATAGTTTGAAAGATTTATCTTCTCACAAACATATTTGATTCGAAAATAACCTGACGGCTATTAAATAAAAAATATCACGCTTCTGCTAAATCGTGATGTCGCAAAGGTGTTGCATTTCAGAGAGTTTTGTTGTCTATCCCTTCTAAGTAACTAATGACTTCAAGATGATAATGACAATAACAGCTTTATCTCACTCAAATATGTGAAATTTGCTTGTCAAGCGCAAAACTATTATACTTAAATAAAGTGTAATTCGTAACATCACACCATAGGATATAGTTTGTAGGTTCAGTGTGATATTACATATTGGAGCTAATCTTAATCTCAACATTTCATTAGGAATCGCGTTTGAAATATTTCCATTTCACGGCTCAAAACTCAGTCTCGTATATCATCCAAATATTTTTCCATCTCTTCTTTATTGTTTCCTTAACAATTAGTTAATCTAGTACTAGTATTGAAATATTGTCTTTTGGAAAGTGAACTGTCATGTGTTTATGTAAACAAGTATCAGTGTTTCTGTTAACTACATCTAAAAAAGCCTGAAAGCTTATTGTGGATACATTTTGATCAAAAACCTCATCGAAATATAACTATAAGGAACTATTGAAATAATGTCTTCTACAATCAATCACAGAAATAAAAGATGAAATATAAATATAGGTTCATCTTCATATTTTTATATATGTTTTCTTATATTTTTATAAATTAATTTAATTTTAACTTAATTTTTAGTTTTACTTTGACTTTGTTTTGTTTGTTTATTGTTTAATTTTGATATTTTTATTTTGCTTTGTCTACAAAATTTATATTTTTTTGACAATAAAGCATTTCTCTTTCTCTCTCTTTCTCTCTTGGTTAATTTTTAATAACGGAATATACTGGGTGTCCCAAGTTACGTATACATGCAATATCTCGCTTATTTGACAAGATAATGAAAAAAATCAAAAAAAACTGCTTTAAATGGCATCAAAATATCTTCCTAATGACTTATGAATTATTACATGTGACAGCCCTGTGGGAGCTACCCCTCACTTTTAATTTTCAAACGGTACCCCTGTATATTGTCATTGAAAATTGTGAGTTATATTATTTGGAAAACCACGATATAACATGTAACAACAATAACAATAACATTTTGTGACTTTACGTTATTTAATTATCAAAAACTTCAAACCGATGCAAATGATGTACTACTTACTACTACGGAAAAAGATTATTTTTTACATAAAAAGCATCGGCTTGAATTTTTTAAAAACATGGGCGGAGGTAATTTTTATTTTTCATAAGGCTAATTGAAAGCCCAAAAAAGTCCAAAAATGTTAATGATTTTGTTGTTATTATTAAAAAAAAACAAATATAGTGGTATTCAGAATAGAATGATAGGCAATTTCCAATGAAAATATATAGGCGTTAACATTTGAACACAACAAGTGAGGGGTATCTACTACAGTGCTGTCAAATGTGATAATATTTTAATGAGTCATTAGGAAAATATTTTGATACCATTCGAGAGTCCGTTTTTTATTATCTTGTCAAATAAGCGAGATATTGCCAGATACGATAATTTGGGACACCCCGTATATTCCAAATAATAAAATTTATCCAAAAATGACCGAATATTTGAACAACTTCCCAAACAAGGGAGTTATACTATTCCTTTATTTGTCTGATTTTTCTTTCTCACTTCGCCCGTTTTGCTTTGTAAACATGATTACTGTCTCTTTGAAAAATGACACATGACAAATGGTCCTGAAAGCAAGAGATACAAAAACCCAAAAACATCCCTCGCCAGTGGTGGTGGGGGCAGTTTCTCTATATTTAAAAATCTATCTATCTACTAGCATTGAAGAAAAGATTATTCCTAGCAACATTTGAAGTGAAGTTGTAAGATGGTTGCCCCTCTATTCTGAAATCACTAAATATAAGTAATCGCCAAGTAATCTGAAATCGCTCAATCTGACTGCGTCTAGAACCAAAGAACAAATATTTTTCGCAAAATTGATGATATTGAGCCTTCATACGATTTTAGCCTGTTTATGGTCTTGTTAATGGAAAAAGACTAATCAAATCACTGTTTATTTTCCAGGAACGAATATGCCATGGTTGACCGTTCTGGGCATCTCCTTTTTATGGATACTTGACTCAACTGATGGTTCACCTAGAGGGCAAGGTAAGTCACAATTCATTTAATTTAATTGTTGTCTATCAGGTCATTCGAATTTATAAAAAAATAATGTCAACTGAATTAGCTTGTTGACATCTTACTTTCAGTTAATACCCACTTTAGCCAAAAGATGACATACAACATATCAGTGTAACCATATTGTGAATTAAAGTCAATCGAGACAAAATTTAAGTCGTGTGTGATTACAAGACGAGTGAAAAACAAAGGAAATAAGAGAAAGAAACACAACAATCGCTGTATTGTTAACGGCGGTAGTATAAGGCTCACGTTTCGTTAGTTAACTACGAGTTCAGAACTAATTGTGTCTATGTTCATGCTAATTGCTACGAGGAATAACTGTATGGAATATCAATTAGCGAGAGTTAAAAAAAACTTTACAAATTATCAGCATGTCAGAACATCATGTACTGTACCGGCGAAGCATTTGGTGTTCTATATTCGATTTTCACTCTATCACTTATTCTGATTTGAATCTATTTCTTGATTTCAAAAGATTATAGTGGGAAAACTAACTGACTAACACTTTTATAAGATATGATCACTAGAAGTCAGATTTCGTAATAAATTATTTTTGGACTCCTGAATAATTATGGTTTCTGATATTTTAAAAATTTGGTTAATGTCTGAACCCTTCTTTGGAGATGCTGCTTAACAAATATATCAAATGTTTAGTGGTAAACGTGTCACTAACTTCTGAAGGATATTTTATTATAATTTGTCTTTGATTTGTTCTATCTGCGCTAATATATCCAGATCCCAAACAGTATCTATGTGAACCTAGCTTGGGTTGGGAGTACTTGATAATTTGGGTATATTTGCGACAGCATTGGATTTTTTTTCAATTACCGCCCAATTCCAATGAAACAATAACAATAAATGCTGTGAAATTATAGCTAGAAAAAAATATTTTCTTGATTATCTCTTGAAAACACTTCTATGTATACTACCCACGCGAAATAAACTGTATTTCTTGCTCTATTTAATCAATGTTCACATTTATAATTCCATATAATTACATTAATACCGGACCGTTTTAAAATTTATGAGCCACGAAAAAAAAAACTCGTTCTCTTTATTGAATATACCATATCAAAAACTTATTTCTTCTGGCTCCAAAGTACCGCCTAAAAAGTCGTTCTGAATTGAATGTGGTATATATATAGGTAATAAATATTGGCGATCGCTCGAATTCATCGATAGATCATCCGGGGGTACCACTCCCATGCCATTGTATGTATCCGAATTTATTGTTTCACTCCAGATATAAATCTGCACAGGGGGAAATATCTGACAACGAAAGTGGATATTTCGAAGTTTGTGGGACAGTGAAATGGGTCACATTCGTGCTTAAGTCTTTACTCTTGTAATACACATATACATTATCATTAGCATTTAAGCGGTGTAACGTGGAATAGTGCCTCTTCACTTCTAAAAGGTTAACCCAGAAAGGATAAAGATATGTAATTAAAATGTATATTTTAAGAAATATAATATATTGCTGATCTTATAATAAGCAGTATTTCCATCATATAATACAACATCCAAATACACTAAAGATTTAGATAATGATTTTGGAGAATGTTTCATGGCATTTCCTTTGATAATATTGTTTTATTGACCGACGAACCCCGAACGAAAGAGGTCTGCTTTTTATTCTTTTTTTTGGTTCGTGCGCGCCTTTTATACATATGGATAGTAAACTCTGATTTCGATGATTTTTTATTCATTTGAAAGAGGAGTCTCTAGAAATTGTCCCATATTCATAAAAACGCAAATCTGAGATTTACTTCCCTGCGAAAACCACCCCCGAAGGGGGTGGAGGTGGCATATTTTCGAGAAAATCCTAGATGGCAGAATTAAAGGTATCAAAATATCAGGAAACGTTTAAATTGAAAATTTTGCCAAAATAGCTACGGTTTTCGAGTTTCTGCCATGTTAAAATTTCAAATATGTGTATTTTCGCTATGTGGGAGAGGCAATTTCTTTCGAAATTTGAAAATCTGAGAATAAAAAATTATTGACCAGATTATTTGTAGCAACATTTATATTGAATATTTTTTCCATCATGTTACGGTTTTCGAGTTAAGAGTAGTAAAGTTAAAATGCGTATTTCCGCGACGATGTTCTTAGATTTCTGAATAATAGCAAATACTTACAAACAAAGCATACATGGATAACGGTGAAGGTTCAACGATTTTTGTGACAAATGTAACACTCGAAAGTGTAAATTAAATAATTTTCACAAAAAACTGGACCGACGTTATCAGTTGGTCCACTGAAAAGTAAAAAATAATATTAATTCTATTGGTGCTGGTACTTGTGAAGTTGGTGCCAAAAGTTTTATATCTAACTGCGACTGCACAACTTCAAAAGTACCAGCACCAATAGAAATAATATTATTTTGTACTTTTCAGTGCACCAACTGATAACGTCGGTCCAATTTTTTGTCAAAAATTTTTATCACTGCACCATCTGATAACGTTGGTCCAGATTTATGTAAAAAATATTTATTATTTTGACAAATTCTGCTAGACCAAACTCTAAATCTATAAACGCCGTTTGAGATGAGCACACTTGTCTAAAAATAATTTTTATTATCTCAAACAATAATAAAAGCCGTAACCAAACAACGAGTTTTGCTCTAGATTGTAGCGCGAAAAAGGTTCTAAGTATTGTAAGGACTTAGCACAAATTAAATTTTATGTTTTCGACTTGTTTTGGATTGCTTGACAGCCTTGAAGAAGAATCGATTTGACAATTCTTACAAACTTCAACGGTTCTAGGTAGGACAATTTCCAACAAGTATATAAATCATTGTACCTGTTTATTATTATTCAATATAATTTTGTATCCATTTCACCTGAAACCTGAAATGTTCTAATCATGAAGAATTTAAAAATCTATCAAGAGTCTACTTTTCGAACTGATCTTCGTCTGTTGCAAAACTCCATTTTTTTATAATTCATACTTTGTATATTGTTTCATTTATACATTTTGTTTTTGTTTTATTTATTAATTAATGCAATGAAAACTACATAATAATATTACTTTTGCTTTTATCTCGTAATTTTAAAGATGTGGAGTTATAGAAAGTTTCAAGATTTTTGGCATTAATTTCAAAAGTACCAGTACATATTGATAAAATTGAGATTACTTTGCAATTTCTAATGCATTAGTTAATAAAATTGGGGATGATTTTCATAAAAACTATAAACTTTGCATTTTTAGATTGTTTCAAAAGTCATCAAAATTTCTGAACGTTCGTTATATGCAGTGATTTCAAAATATAGCGTTAGTAATCTTTCATGTGCAAAGTGCAGTAACTCGCAAACAGTTGAATTTTTTGCGAAACTTCCAATTGTTTTATTGTCGTAAATGATCTATTATTGAGGTAATTCTGCTGTAGAGAGCTTTAAATTTCCCAAAAATAGACCCTCCAGCCCATTCAGGGGAAGTTTTTGTTCTTTTCATTTTCTAATGTATTCGAACATATTTTTTGGAGTTAATTATCCCAATGTTATTTATTTTATTTATCTGTGATACCATATTCATCTGAATTTGAGTTGAACATAAAATAACTCCTTGTTAATTAGTTAACAGCTGATGTGAACTTTGTTTTCTACGAATAAAATTTTGAGGTATTGCATTGTCTGAAATGAATGATCTTATCGATTATTTTTCTATGAACTGTCACTCCATAGTTTGCTCAATCCCAATATTATTTTTCCAGTTTTAATAACCTCGAATGCTGTTGTCTTTATTTTTTATTAAATTAAATTTTCTCCAGATTCTCAATAAGAAGTTACCATTGATCCATAGAAGAAGATACATAAAACATGTTTAAAATCTACCCAGCCATTGAAGGAAATTTATCTCATTGCAAGTTCATTAAGATACATTTAATTATAATTTAAATAAATATAGATACTTAACGTAGGGTTTTCATACATACATACATTCATTATTCATATCAATGTCTTGCATACGATAGGAATACAAAGAAAAAAACATCATTTAACAACACTCTTAATCAGTATCTTGTCGACTATTATAACAGATCGGTGAATGATAATTTATTTGTCAGCTGTATTATGTCCGGCTAATGATCATTAATCATCTTCTAATTAGCACGAGTAGAGCAGAAAAAAAGTCGTCACTCTTTGATGGCGATATTAAGTGAATGCCCATATTATTTATCTGGCTATGTGAATATGTGTCATGTTTCGATATTTGATCATCTAGTGACATGTTCGAATTTTGCAGGTTATTTATCTCGATTTTGGAAAAACTCCGCCTGACATTGATGGACCAGAATTTTTATTGAATTATAATTGAAAACTCCATATATCTAATTATATTAAACGAGCAATGCTTTATATATATAAATAAAAAGATGTTCTTGGGGATGCAGTCATTTGTAATTGATGGCTATGAAATCTTTCCTGCTTTTGGTTAATTTATTCTAAATTCACGATTCACGAGAAGAGAATAAACATAAACACAAATATGACTGCATCCCCAAGAACATTTTTTTATTTATTATAAAACCAGTCAAGAATACAAAATCAAAATATATATATGTGCAAATTTTATCTCGGAATCTGCTCTACCGATTTCGGTATTGAATCGATTGGTTGTATTCACATTCACAAGAAAAATCGTTTTCAGCAATTAATATTCTCATTTTAGGAGTTCTTAAGATTATATTTAGGATACCAATATGAACCCAATAACATCATAACATCATAGGAAAAAATAGTCCTATAGTTAAGGTTCCGGGTATTGATCTAGATTCCTCGGTTCGGATTCTGATCAATTTAGAGTTTTTTTAACAAAACCCATTTTAAATAAAAGATGTTAATATGAGTTTCTAATAATTTAATTGGATATTTTTAATGAAAATTTGTACATATCTAATATATTGCGACCCTTAAGGTACACAGTAGCTATTTCAAGGAAGGGTTAGCAGATTTTGGTAAAAATGAGCAAAAAGGAGTTTTCGGAGTCCAGAAATCGATCGAAGATAGGTACTTTCATATTTAATCGGTGTTTCCCTCCATCCATACTAGCTATTTCAAGAGTTTTGGTATATTTATCATTCATATTTATTTCGAATATGGGAACAATAAAAGCAGTATTTACCGATCGTAATACATTTTAACCAGAAATATGCACATTTTTTAATAAGTTTAAATATCCTTAGTAAGTCTTATAGACCCATCTTAAATCCTGTTTTAACCGAGCAAAGCTCGGTCTCCAGATATTTAATTATTAGTTAGTTAGAAATAGTTTTCAGATATTTGTGAGAAATTTTCACATAAATCTATGAGATTTGATACTGCTTACTGCTTTTGTGTTGAATATTGATTCAGGTACACATTCTAATACTTAAAGCCAAGTGATGTACCTCGTATAAATAACATTGACAATAACTAGGTAGGTACGGTCATACTTCATTAGACCATGCCCTTGAAAATATAGAATTAGATATATTACTATCATTGGTACTATACTCTATTTCAAAAAGAGAATGAATATCCATTATAATGTGATTATTATACAAAACTATGAAATGGAGTATAGGGTAAAACGGCAGTAATTGACCGGTTAAAGATTTTTTAAGGCCAGTGTTTGACCGAGCCATATTAATTTCTTTGTAGATAATTTAACATTTTAATAAAATAATCAAAAATACAATGAAACATACACGACATTCTTTTAATAATTAATATCTACTCACAACACATTTAAATATACCACCATAAAGTAGTATTTCTAAATAATAAAGAAGAAAACGGTGTTTGTGATTTAGTCTTTGACCACTTTGATTATATTAGTTGACCGAAATTATCTAGTCTTTGACCTTAAAACTGTTAGTGTTTGACCGTTCTTAAAAAAAAGATAGCATTGTTGGTAACCAAATAGGATTTAACTTCTGCAAATCAACGTTTCAACGTGAATTCTGGATGCAGTTAGACTTTCAGATAATCGAATAGATATTTTAGAATATCGCGACAAAATCCCTCAAACCAAGTATTCCCTGGCCTTCCATCCTTGAATTTATAGATATTATCCCATTTTAACTCTTTTGCCAGATGTTGAGCACTATCCAATAACTGGGTTTTTGTAACGGGAAAACCTCTATCTACTGAATGGAACTACCATTCAAACAATAGTTTTCCTTCATCAGTATTTGAAACTGGTGGTGGGTCCATTTTTCTTTTCATTGGTGCTTTTTCTTTTTTATTTATTAATAAGAGTTGACTTTGGTACATTAAACATCTTGGCTGCTTTTTCATTAGATAAATCTTACTTCTTGCATGGAGCGCCTTTTGAAGATCTTCATCACTATATTTAAATTTACTCTTAGTTGACTTACCAATTGAATGAAAAACCGAATCCTGATTCAAATATCCTAAATTTTCCACATATATTTTCAGTTTATTAGTAAATGACCAATACAGGGGCTAGTGTTTGACCAAATATTTATTATTTATATTTTACAGCGATTATTCCCATTTAATTGCGATCAATTACTTTTGTCGTTATAGGGGATGCTTTATAAAATAGAAAATAAACAAAAATGTACATCAGTATTTATATTAGACCAAAATATTAATAACATTTGGAACATGCTCAGAAAATCAGTGTTTGACCTGTTTGTGCCCCGTAAATGACCAAAAAGAGAGCCAGTTATTGACCGCTTTTTTAAACTTCTTGTATTTTATTTTACAGAGCTCAAAAGTTTGGTCGAATAATAAACCATTTAAAGAGGAATATATAACATTCAATCCTATTATTAAATCTATTTCCAATAATTGTGAGATTATGAAAATCATAATTTGTCTAGTCTTTCACCGATCGGTCAAACACTAATTTTTATCCAAATTTAGAGCTATCAGTCTTTGACCGCCTCTATTTTGGCAGAAAATAGATTAAACCTGTATTTTTTCGATATAAACAATAGAAAACATTTATCAGAACACTAACCAACAAACAATAACACAAAATATGCAGAAATGGCTGAATAATATTACCTTACTTGGGAGAACTTCTTATCAAAAAAATTACCCTTCTTAACACAATGCGCACAACCCACTGTTAGACCCGATCTAAACAACGAAAATGCGGAAATGCTATTATAAATGAAAGTTTTTTTGTAGTAGGATGTAGAAAAAAACTTGAGGCTATTTATAGATAGCTTTATATTTGTTGAAATATTCCCGGAATTCTAATTTTTTAAATTTTTTCACGAAAATGGTCAAACATTGTCAATCAATTACTGGCGTTTTACCCTACCTAATAGAGAAAAGGGTTTCACGAGACTCCCGAAATTCGAGATTTCTCGTCTTATCTCGATTTCAAGACGAGATCGAGACGAGACTGATTTTTTTTTCATGAGACGAGATCAAGAATTACACTTCGAAATTTTTCGAGATATCTCGATCTCGAAAAAATGAGGGTCCTGCAATAGCTCACAGCTCTTGTTAGGTCAGAAAAGCGAAAATAAAAAATTATGTTAGGAAATAGTTTTAATTTATTTTAATTATAAGAAAATTATGTCCTTATGTGCTGATATATGTGATTTTCATTAGATTTAAACCATATTTCAATGTCTAGTATAATGCTATTTTATGATTCTTTATTACAAATAATTAAAAGATAATGATTTATACTTTCTTTAAATTTAATTGACACGACACTGTGCGGTCAGTCTGCCATAAAGTGACATAAATTTAACCTTATTCCAATTGTATTCTTCAAAAATGTTAGTTCCAGTATCTACAGGATGGGGACTTTAATTGGAACGCTGCCAATGACATATTAACAGAGATAGACAGAACAATTCATTGATAAAATACGTTTTGTTTGTTGACAATATCTTTGTTGGCCAGGGGGGTGAGCTGAGGAAGCGGTCAGAAGGGGTGATACAACAGTTTTAACTAACCCCGCCTCATTGCACTTGTTTTCTTCGCATAGAAAATATGACACCTGTGGCGTCTCGTTCTTTTAGGTTTCATTTGCTATAATAATTATATATATTATAATATAATAATAATTAATACCACAAAATAAATCTGGAGCTTGGTGAAAAAAAATCAATGTCCAGAAGTTGCTTGTTTCGGCAATATTATTAAATAGGTGTGTATAATTATTTTTTAAAGTCTAAGATTTGAAAAGTGCGAATAATATAATAATATCTTTAATGAAATAATAATTTTTTACTACGCCGATGACCGACGTTTATATGTCAATAATTTTCTTTCAAAATTCAAATATATAATATATAAATAAATTTTAATTTTTTTTAGTTACCGATAAACAGTTACTTCTGGGTTCGTGGATTCTATTTTATTGCACAGTTTGCAACGTCTACTCATTTTTTCAAGTTTTGAAACCAAAGAATATAATAGAATATTCAAAAACAACCAAAACACCAAGTATTTAAATAATGGGGGGGAGGAAAGCTGATATGCGATGAGGCTTGGCCGAACAAGGGATGATGTCAACACAACATATTTTTTATAGTTCCGTCTATCTCTGTTAATAGGTCATTGAACGCTGCTTGTAGCAGCCCAGGGGATAACATTTCTCTAAAATCCAAAAATACGTCCCCAAAGATTTTTCATGGAGACCTCTTTCGTGGTGTGAAAAAAAATTGGGCCCCAAAGAGGGGGCGCAGCTCTAAGCAACTTTGTTTTTTTCTAGATTTCTAGTTCTGTTGCCATAGAACTTAGTTTTTATATCGCCTTATAAATAAAAAATCATCGGTGTAATATCCGGGGATCTGGGAGGCCACTCTATAAATCTTTGCCGTCCTATGCACCTATTTGGAAATCCAGCATTTAAGAATTTCCCTTGCATTTCTTTTAAAATGGGAAGATCCAACAGAAAAAATATCCTTTGCTCTAGAATTGTTGGGAATTCTGGTTTAAGAATATTTGAAGAAAATTTAAATACATGTCTCCATTTAAATTGTCTAGAAAACTGGAAGACATAAAGGCAAAGATTCGGGCAGAGATACGTTTAATCACACCAGAAGTTTCGAGTAGAGTGACGGAAGTGTTGCTTAGGGTTGCGCCGCCTCTTTGGGACCCCAAATTGTTTTTATATGATGAAAGCGAACTTCATGAAAAATCTTTGGGGGCGTATTTTTGGATTTTAGGAAAATCTTGATCCCTGGGCCGCTTTAAGCAGCGTTCCATTTAAAGTCCCCACCCTGCATATTACTTCCAACGCTATTTTTATGACACCATTTTTGCATGGATGAAAGATTAAATGAAAACATAAAGAATTCGTGTAATTTTCACTTTTTGGAACGTTTTTTTTATAGTCGGCTGATTCTTTGTTATACGAGGCATTTAGTTCTTAGCATATAGCTCAGTATTTTAAAGTATTTTTTTAATAGAAAAACATTACCCTTCCTTTTGGTGCAACCTTGTGTGCACATGTGTAATATTTTTTAATAAAATTTAGTTTGTGATTTCGAGACTCTCGAAATTTCGAGAAACACGAATCGAGATCGAAAATTGTCTTAAAGTAAATCATGAAGACGAGACTGTTAATTTCTCGTCTCAACGATCGGATATTAATAAAAACATACTGAGATTCATTAACTTCAAGTTTATTTATTTATCACTATTTACAAATGTTTATATTCTTAATATTTGGTAATATTTGTATCGAAACCATTGATCGGAAGAGTGTCGTATTTTGACCTACTAGATCCCTGGTATCATAGCATCACCTGCGTATTATCGTATGCTTCTTTCCTTTGTTGCCTGTTTTTTTTGCTTTGCGCATGTCATCTCGTTACTGCGAAGTCATGACACGTTTCTCGATATATGTATATATGGCCATGGCGTGTATCGGGGACCAATAGCGGTAGGTATGTCTTACACTCACGCCATCCGGACTCCAACATGCTCCGCCCTCTGACAAATCGCATACGCCTCCTCGCGATAGCCACGATTCTATATCCTAGACTCGTTCCAATATATATTGGAATCTAGTGTATAAGATGAATACCAAACTTTACAAAGAAGAAAGATATAAATAAGGTATCCATCGGCGAGCAAAATAAAGGGCAAATGCTTGCTAAATTTAAAATGGAAATGGACTGTTTTAATTTCTATGATATTTTTTTCGTATCCTGCTTTAAGTGGGTAAAAGTATCATCCACTAATTAACTCCTAGAACTCCAACTTTTGCTAATGTTCCTTTTTCTATATTTTCAGCATATCAAATAAGTCCAAAGCCATGTTGGGTTGATGGTCAGCAGGGCACTTGCATGTTCGTCTATGAGTGCATCAAATCCGAAGGTTACCACATTGGAATGTGCGTTGACACATTCATGTTTGGCTCGTGTTGTGCCCACAACGCCACAGCAAATTCTATTTTAATGCCGCCCAAAAATAAACCCCAGGTGCTCTACACCGCCCCTAGTCAAAATAATCAAATTGTAGCCAACAAACCAACGAAGCCAGTTAGTCATTATAGTACCAGTAAGCCAAAAAGCAGGTAAGCTCATTGAAAAACTGATATGAATAAATGTGTTATACAGGGGGAGCAAGAATAATGAACAACGTTCAGAAGGATGTAACAAATTTTAAGGTTCAAGATACTTGAGACAAAGTTGGAAAAAAATCTATAAGCCCTTCTAGTCAATAATTTTACTTAATGAATTATTGTTCTACTTCTCAGATAGACCCTTTAATTATTGTTGATTCAATTATCCTGAATCTCTCTCTTGTCGAGAAAAATCAACTTTTATGTGGAAAAAACACGGTCAATTTCAGCTTTTCTTACTTGTTCTAACGTTTACATAAATTTTGTTTGGTTAATAAATACGAAAATTGTATTTCAAGTACTGCACATATATTATGAAACACCCTGGCACCATCTTCAAAATTACCTATCGTCACCAAAAAAATTCCGATTTAAATGATACCGGAAGTGTTTTTTTCATTAATCTAGCCAGAAAATACGGATGGCCTATATAAGTTTTGATTATAGATACGGCTGACATAATTTGAATGACAGATTATCGAAAGCATGTAACACGTTATACCAGTAGTTTTCAATTTATTGTTAATTTTACATATAAGTAGTACCTGTTTATTATGTTTCTGCTCACTTCTTATTCCTTGTCCTAATTACAAATCAGAAAACCAGACACCTTCATCGTACCGAAGGCACTTCAAAAGACACTAAAACCTTATTTTCATACAGGCTGTTTGAGTTTTCATAAAAACTGATATGGAAATTTAGTAAATAATAACTCAGTGTACATCAGAAAAATATTTTACCCAAATTACCCGAAAAACTACAATCATTCTTCCTTATGACTTGAGTCATGACATGACTGGAGCAACATCAGCCTAACCTTAAAATTAAGACTATATCAGACAAATTGGAAGGTCATGATCCCCATTTCCAGAAGTTATGTTTTGAAAATATGTAATTCATTACACAACACGGTAATAGATAAATAAACGAGGAAACATCTTTCTAACAAGGTAAAGCAACCTTCCAGAATGTCAGACAATAAATAGAATATTGTTACATAATAAGGGTGTTCAAGCAGCATTTCAAACCAAACTCAAACCTTCAGAAGCATGCGCCTTTCAGAGGACCGAAATTGAAATGCGCATGTCTCACAATCACATGGTCCAAACTGCTGCTCGAACACCCTTAAGGCCGGTCCAGACGCTAACGTTTTGCACAACTTTTTGTCTGCGCAGTCTTACGACGGAATGAAATTGTTGCAATTTTTAGAGCATCTACCCGGTACAGAGATATCTGTATATTTCGCTCAATTTTGTGTGATATCGTCAATAGAGAAGGTAGGTACTACTCTGATCAATTATTGAGGCATGGAGTCTTATTAAAAAAGATTGGAACATCTCGGTGCACCGACTTGTCCCCTATATATGCTCTCTAGCTCAGTTATCGTTGCAACTGTACCGTGTTCGCGCCGGATTCAGAACTACGCACTTTTCCAATCTACACACGTTTTATCTGCAACGTGTTGAACTGTGAAGACAAAAGGTTGTACAAAACGTAGCGTCTGGATCGGCTTTCAATACCACATAAAAAGGAATTGAAGACCCGGAAAAACGATTCACACAAGTGGTTCACAATCCAAACAGACGACATTTACCCGATTTATTTGAAAGGTGGTGAGAAATTTGAATATTTTAATCAAAACCACCGAAATAGTTCGGAACCGGTGTTTTAGAAGAAAAGAGATATTGTGATACAATATTTTGCTTCCATAACTTTTCAAATATCGCATATATCTAAGATAGGTTTTTCTAGAAAACTGCATAGATGAATATAACTCATATTTAATCCCAAAGAAATATACCTATATCAAATTCATTTGTTTGCAATGTTCGTGACATCGTAATACAGTAATTCTATTTTTATACCTAATAAGCATTAAAAAATTATAAAATATTTCCAACTTTAGATTTCACCACCGAATACACACCTGCACGAGAACGGAACAAAAAAAAAACGAAATCTTCTTTATTTAATGTGATTTGCTACTCCTCCCACGCTTTTCACTTTCGCTTTCTTTTTCCTATCTCTTTTAGCACGCAGAGACCGGGCACGCGACCTCACCATCATCATCACCACCACCAATCGCCAGGCCAATTGTCACAAACAACATTGTGGTACACTCATACACCAACAGCGTCGCCATCTGTGAACGAGAGGCCAGGCATGTCTTCCAGAATACCGACACAGCCTCCAAGGTACAAAAGTTATCTTCTACACGCTAATCACAATACAAAGTTTTTCAGTAAATATTTTACAGAAAAAACTCAATCACAGCTGATTATAATTATATTTATGAACTCTTGTGATTCTTTTTAAATGAAATAATAGTTATTTTTAAATTGAAAATTTCTTGAAGTTCACGACAGAGTCTATCTACTAAGAGATAGATGGCACTAGCAATAGCTTTTGAATCAAGTGATTATTTTTGTCGCCAGTGTTCACAAACTTATTTTACAATCTTAAGAAATTTAAGAGCACAAATTAGATACGGATACAAAAATATTTAGGCGTAAATATACCAAGCGCCATTTATTCTTGTATCAATAAATTATTCCCTAGTTGTGCCATGACATTTGATAGGTACTTGCATCACCTAAAAAAATGTAAACGGTTTTTTTTGGGTAAATGGAAAATGCAATTTCAGTGTCCAGTGCTGGTAGAATTAGACCTATTGAACTAACATTTCTGAGATTTGAGAAAATCTTAACAAAATCAAAGAATTAATATTACCCTGTACCGCCCATATAACATATGGAGGAGATGAAAGGAGAAAAATAATTTTCCATGTCACAATAACGGGTCCCAGCGTTTTCCACAATTGTTTCAAATAATATTATATATAGATTAGGTATAGAGGGGAACTAAAACTTAATACCGGTAAAGTGTAATAAAAGCATTCGTTTCAGTGTGTATTCTTGTATTCTTTTTCAAATAATCATAAACTATAAAAAATTTATTCAACTCGATAGATAAACTGAATGACTAATATTATAAAGAATAAACTTGGCAACAGTACCTAGAGGTGAATCGGTGATGTAACTCTGCAAATGACGGTACTGTACGTAAAGTAAACAACCTTTAATTCTGTTTGATTGTTTGTTTAGGCATAGTGTTCGACCGATGAGCACAGATTCCGCAGCCATGACAAACAACATCCAGCAATCGAAGCCCTCATGGCATGGCACCAACACTGAACCCTCATACCACCCAAACATGGTGCCAACCGGAGCTACGAAACCTCTGTGGCAATTCACAACAGAACCCAGCTTTGTGACGCGAAACAAGAAACCCAGCAGTAGCTTCAAGCCCAAGAATAAACCCACCAAGAAGCCTGTTGCGGGCACTACGAATAAATATAGCACAAAGTATAGCCTGAAGAGTACACCGAAGCCTGTCATAACTACTAGGTGAGAGAGTAGTTGATTTTTATTTCACTCTTTTCTTTTTTTCCTACATCTAGGTAGACCACTTATCGTTGGTTATGTTGGTCTTTATGTGATAGTTGACGGAACATGATTTTTAAATGTTGTAGGTAACTTTGTAATCTTGATTTCATAAAAATAGATTACTGCGCTTGAAATATAGGTATTAAGCAGATAAAATGTATTCATAATTGGGAAAAAGTGTGACTAACTTAAATTGAGACCAGTAAGTATATTTTATTCATCCGGTTGGGAGGATCGATGTCACAGACAGACGTCAACGATAAACTCAACTAGCTAGAGAACACCCTCGATAATTTTAAATTTAAATAAGCACCTCAACCTTATTACCTCTTTCAACGTCGGGGTTAAGAGAATCGTAAGTCAGATACCCACCAAACCTTGAATAATAATTTCAATTGTTGGACAAATAAGTCTTTCAAATAAATATTTTCAATTTCATTTCGCACTCGTATCGTTCTCATTCACTTTTTAACGAAAAACAGAAAAAAATAATAAAAATGTACCTACCAGAGCTTCTAAAATATATCTGAAGAAATATATGCTTAAAATTTAAATTTGGAATATAATTCATATCATTCAAATGTTTAGGGTACCTTGCAGGCGTTGAAACAACCAAACCTTATCATTATATATTCTGTCTGTCTTTCCGATTATCATATTCTATTTTCTGCGAGTCCTCTGGTCTTAGAATTAAAAAATCAAAAGATAATATGAACGGCTTGAAGTTATTAAGGAAAATATACGAAAACTGACTGTTTCATCTCATCTCCAAAACACTCTTCCGGATAAAGTTATAAAGTGCATATATTCAAACTGATTTACAGAGAAACCACAGTTGATTTACATAAACCTAGGAGCTTATTTGATATTTGTTCATTATACAAGCTCAAAATTTGTTTATTCATTCATCTTGTCAAAAATAATTTGAATCATTCAAATTTATTTTTTCGAGTTAATAGTTATCAACACAATCATTTAACTGGATCATATATCAATAAAAATTAAAATGGTATAAAACATTATAATGATTTACCGAATAAAAAAAATGGCAAACGAGATTCAAAAGTAGTTAAAAAAATATTTACTGGTTATAAAATATAGTAATTCCAACATTTATGTAGATTTTACAAAACATTTCAAATATTTATTTCCTTATATTTCTCAAGAACCTAGACAGAAAACATTCAGTAACTTGAGTCTGTAATAGTAGTCAGAAACACAGAAGTCAATATAATTTTGAGTAATTACCATTGAACGAAAAAGTTCGTCTTGATTGAATATTGATGAATATATATTTTATATCATCAGATGAATAAATTCATTGAACTTCAAGGCTAGCATTTTTGGTACGAATAATATTTCAGTTTCCAATAATCTAACCAGTTGTACTAAAAGTGGACCTCAACTTCGTTATTTTAAATAGAACATCCTATATGTGATAATATTTTTCGAGTTTTCTGAACATTTTGAATATATTTTCAAATAATTTACGAAATTTTAAAAGTTTTCTGACGAAAACTGAATATGCAGATCAATATTATTATGTTTATATTTATGCTCAAGACATATATTTTTAATTGTGTCTCCATTTCTTAACAGAAGAAGACACATAATTCTGTTATTAATTTGATTAGTCCTACGCAGGGCGGTTGCCAGATGTTGATGTAAATGCTGTTGAAAAAAAAACATTTTTTTCCATTCAGTCGATGCAGTTTCCGGAGCGACACCCTGTATATTTTCAAATCTTTGAAATACATTTATTTGAATACAATCGAAGAGTGTAAAAGTTAGAGAACTATAAGTGAAGTAATAAGGTATCCCAGAAATGGGTCCTCAAAAAACTCCAAGTCAAAAAATGTATCAGGCATCACTCTCACTTTGTCATAGCTGCAGAATAAAATATAGAAACTCTCCGAAATGGGAAATATTCAAGTTTCACCCTGTATCTCCAATTATCTGTCTACATCGGTTTTATATTCACAGGATATTATATCTTCGAATTGCAGAATCATACTTAATGATCATGTTCTGTAATATATCCAAAAGCGTAATAAAACTTCCAACATTACGCATCAACGCAAACTTTTCAATGGCATAAGCGAAAATGTTCGTTATTCACGTCCCAAATCTCCCAAAAGGCATGAGAATCTGCATATACTTCCCCAATTTTCAATGCTCCCATCTACCGTACTCGCCTCCGGTTCCCCCCTCTGATAAAATTGACGTAGCCATTTGGTACAAAAACAAAACAATAATGCATCTGACAAGGCTTTCAAGCGCAAGAGATTGATGATGGCCGATGGAAAAACCGGCTACATGGGTTTTATTTCATGGATAATTATTCATTATATATTCCAGGAGGATAGCCAACAGCTACTGAGGAATATTGGTGTGACTTCGTGATTGCATTTTAGTTAAGTTTTCCTCGATAGTTGAATGATTAGAATTCAGAAAATATTGTTTTAGGCCAGTTAATAATTTCTCAAAATCTGAAGTATATTTTTAAAAAGTTTTTATTACTTTCGATTCTTGTATCGATGGACTTCGCGGCGATTTCTCAGGACCCATACGGTCTAGAGGCTTGAAATTTCGAAATCTTACTTAGATCTGGCCGCCTGGTAAGTTCCAAGTGTGATCCAATATTGATTAATTATATTATCTCATTCAAGCAAGATCAAACTATTTCTTCAACATAGAACAACAATGTCGGACAATGGGATCCGTCACTGGAATTACGCACGAGCATGGAGCGTATATATACGTCTGTTATCTTGGATATAGTTACTCTCTGACAGATCGTCGTATATATTATTCTATGATTATGTAGCGCTGTTCACTGTCAGCTGTCGCAATTGTCAGACGTCAGACGTTGACAATACTGATTTAAAATTTAATTTTGTGTTGTGGTAGACAATGGAATTGCTGTTGCTGGCAAACAGATATACATAAGTATAGTTCAAATCAAGAAAAGGAGAGATAGCAATAGTACTCATCAGTACGGTTCAAATCTTAAATGCCCAATAACAACTATTGTTACTTTTTTTTTAATTTCATTTGTTATATGTGCTAAAATTTCAATTATCTTATTATCGTTGAAAAATGATTAATTGAACTGATCGCGAAACAACACACAAATATCTGGAATAATTCTTTACAGATATTTCTCTTTTTCTCTCTCTCTTTTTTTTACAGTACGGAACCCTACTATTAAGCGTCCGGCGTCCGGTATCCGTCTGTTCGCTCCTGTGCATTTTTTGTGCCACTATAGCAATAAATAATGAAAATAGAATAAAATTTAAAATAAACGCGGCTCCTATACAAAACACCTGATATTTCGGCATTTTTCTTTTGATCTGAGCAATCTCTCAATTTTCAAGAAAAATAATTGTTCACAAAGTAAGTAATATCTACTATAGCTGCTATAATTGCTATAATACCGAATAATGAAATTTTAATAAAGTTAAAAATTGAAGGGGGCCTCACATACTATGGCCTATTTTATTCAATTAAAAACATTAAATTAAGTTACATACTAGGAGCATAACGAAAAAAAAGTAAAAACAATCATACCATCAGTTATGATTTAGATTTTTGAAAATTTTCCGAATTTATCGATTTAAAATTGTACTTGCTTTAAATATTTTTTTCTAAAAATACCTCCAGCACCATCTCAGAAAACAAAAAAGCGCATATCCATCGTATACAAAAATCCCAAAAGTCTTACTGTTGTCTGTCATTTGGATTTCATAATCAGCATTCGATTATAAAGTTTCTCTCATATCATGACATGACATAACATGCTGTTAATGTAGACTTTAACCTGAAATTAAGTTGTTTAGCATGGAATTGGCCATTAGTGAATTAGTGAAACAAGAAAATTTATTTTAAATTTGAATCCTTAATGATAAATATGGCTACTCAATTCCTGTCGCAAAACATGCTTTTACTATAATGAATTTGTGTAAGTAATTAAACAGATAGATCCAGCATATTTTCAGAAACCTAAACGACTATATTTGTAATGCTAACTTTTATAGACCTGCAAATATAACGAAAGTTTTAAAGTTAAATACATTATCTTAGTCAGCTTTATAAAATTTCTCGCGTCAGTAAAATAAACAAAAAAGTCACAGAAAAAATGTTGATGTCGCTATACACAAATACACTACTTCTTCTCTCTCGGAATTCATAAGTAGGATAGTTGAGACACCGTTGCAATGTGAAAGCGCCGAACTTTCATCCCCTGTATCCGCATCATTTACCCTTGTCATTCCACAATTGGATCGGCCGATCGTATCTATCTGCTTTAGCTTGTCTAATCTCTGGAACTTTTGCGATGTCTCTTCTCTTCTCGATTGCCGATAAAAGGGCTTTGGTTAAATTGCTCCATCTGTGTTATTGATTCTAGGTCTCCAGAGGCCTCATTGCCGACGCATCCACACAGGCCGCCCAACGATGAGGAGGATCAAAAATCGACCACTTCCTCTGCCAACGACAATGGTAGTTCCAGTAGTAGACCAAGGCCGGTCGCCGATGACCGCAGGACGACCGTCAGTCCGAACGTAGGCTTCACGCAAAGACCACTCAAGCACAAAGGAGAGATCAGTAAGGATTTCGCTTTTAGACAAGGGTTACTTGGGAATGCCAATGATTGTTTGTGTTTAATGCACTATTGTCACCAAACTTCCATTCAGGTTGAATTAGGCACAATATTCGAAAAGATAAAAGCAACAAAACTTGGGCCTACATTAATTAGATGTGAAAATGACAGATACCAAGTGGTATTTATTCTATTATTAGGAGCTGGTATAGTTGAAGTTGTGCGAGAAATGAAGTATCACTAATATCTAGATACAATACTTCTACTTCTACTTCAACCATAGAATAAGTGATTTTTTTCTCATATAGAAAGTCAGTTCTAGTTTCTTA
The DNA here is from genome assembly GCA_958507055.1 of Crioceris asparagi. Taxonomy (NCBI): domain Eukaryota; kingdom Metazoa; phylum Arthropoda; class Insecta; order Coleoptera; family Chrysomelidae; genus Crioceris; species Crioceris asparagi. The sequence goes on from OY293828.1 coordinate 12,494,793, forward strand.
AACTGCGTTATTTATTCAACGTTTCGAGTGTCAACAAAATTTCATAAAAATTTCACAAAAGAAATATTAATATGAAAGGTCAAAATTAACTGAAAAAAATTAACGAGATGTAAATTAGATCTTTGCCAGGAATAATTGTGCAATAAAATCACTGAAGATGGTATCCAGCTAAAGTTGAAACGTTTCGATTATAAGAAGAGTTTAATTTTTATTTTTGGTATCCTCATACCTACCTAAGAATCATCCCAAGAAATTTAAATAAAGTTTCTGTAAATACCAAGTAGACCAATAAGCCGAATCTCGTTTACATACATAAATAAAATCATTAAAATTGGCCATGACAAATCGATGAAAATAAGTTTCGAGTATATTGAGCTTTACCAAAAGCAGGAAACGAAAATAGGGTGTAGATTCTGGACATACTTTGTTACAAATACAAAATTCATCAAATATATTGAACTAGTAATAACAAAAATTACATTGTACTCAACTAAATGGTTCAAACCGCTTGTCAATATTTTTTGTCTAACTAGAACTAGCAAGGAAGAATAAACATGGATAAAAATCAAAAGTTTTCGCAAAAACTTATCCCACCAATGGTCTGTAAATGCCATCATTTATCGATTTTCAGATATTGTACATGAAAAATCAGAAAATTCTAACTCTAGGGACCTCAAAGCAGTGAGAAATGTCAACATTTTTATTTCAGAAACAGGATGTTTTACAATAACGCTTCCACTGAAGAATTTACAAGAATCCAATGAAAAAATTAAAGCATTTCAGACAAACCAGTAAAAGAAATGATCTTACAGAATATAACTAGTTTTTTATCAAGATTGCAATCTGATAAACTTTATCAATATCTATCAAACCCGAGAAATACATCTGCTAGTGCGACCTTGCTGGTCCTCAACCTAAATTATGTCCTATAATTTGTGTTGCAAGAAAACTTCATTCAAATCAGTTTATTTGTTTTCTTTTTTCGAAAATGGAAGGAAAAAGACAAGCGTCTGTGTTTCTGAAGCCCATTTGATTCATAAAAACCTTCTACTTTTTGCATTCCATATATTTCTCTGAAAAAGAAAAAACATTGAAAGTTGTTAATTTGTTTAGGTTGTGGAGTTCCCCAAATGTCCACAAAGGCCCAGACGCGAATAGTTGGAGGAAAAAATGCTCCATTTGGGAGGTGGCCTTGGCAGGTAAGATATTGTAAATAATTGTGCGAATTATACCGAATATGAAGTATTACTACTATCTACATTTTGCTGAATGGAAAATTAGTTGAAAAAAATTGCGATTGCTTATACATAAATGTACAAAGTGTGCGGAATTGTTATATTTAATTCTTTTGACCTGATAGTTGACATAGAATAAAACATGTAATAGTTCTATCCTTATTTTTATTTGTTCCAATATTACCAATATCTGTGTTCAATTAGCATTTGTCAAAAATAGGAGGAACTTTAAGAAAGATGGTGGACAATATTTAAAAATATATTTTCGTTTGATGACTATTTTATGATTAAAATTAGATTGCCTGTTCAAGGTTCAAAACATTGACATAAAAATAAATATTGTTTTGAATTTTATTCGTGATTAGCGTACTAATGATGTTAACATTAAAAATAAATTTCAATTATAACTTACAAACATAACAAGGGACATAAGTTTCATTGGTGATTCTTATCAATCGTATGCCCATTTGAAAAATCCCAATAACTCGATGGCTTGCTCCTTTGTTCATATACGAAATGGAATCTATCCATACACTCTTTGCTGCACCTTTTCCAACTGTAATTCAGAAAGCATCAATTTAACTTCAGAAGATATCAAATGTAATTCTAGATGATCAATTAAATTTTAGAAAGCGTCAAATATATTTTGTATTAGTCAATTGTAATTCAGAATTCGTCAAATGTTTTTTATAGTAGTGCATTGTAATTCAGAACTGGTCAAATTGAATTCAGAACTTATTAAATGTAAATTGGAACGTATCAAATGTATTTCAGAACATACGAGTATCAAAAATAACTCAGAAAGCATCAGTTGGGTAATTTGGAACATATGTGTCAAATCGCAGGTAACCGTGGTGATTATTTATTTGTCAATTATATTTGTGCATTGTTTTTGATTATAAAAAGCAACTATACACTTACCAATCTGTCAAAATGAACTTCAAAGACAATTGCGGAGTTTGCAGGCCTACAATTCTGAAGTAAATTTGACGAGTTCTGAATTACAATTCACCAATATGAAATACATTTGGCGAATTCTGAATTACAATTGGCCCATCTGAAATTCATCTGAAGAGTTCTGGATTACAATTATTGATTAATCTTTACTACATGTGATGCTTTCTAAAATACAATTAATTATTCTGAATTGACAACTTCTGAAATACAATTGAAAAAGGTGTAGTAAAATAAAACGAAACTCTAAACAGTATATTAAGAACTCAAAAGTGAAAATACAGTTGATCAAAATGTGTATACTTTCAATACCAGTTGCATAAATAGTCAGATAAGTTTTCGGGTTTGAAGGCCAATGTGGACTACATAGATCTGTTTCTCTAATCTGAGTGATCGTCTCATTGGTTCTGGTCTTAAGGTGGAAATAGACTAGCAAGAAATATCATGCTTGTTACTATCGGACACTACACTTGCGAATCTAAACACCGCTGACAGAAGAAACAAAGTTATTAAAAATAGGTCACAACAATAACAAGTTATCCCCACCCGTTATTTGACAAGTTGGAGAAAAAAACTTTTATACAAAAAAGTTGTCTTGTTTTCAGTAGGTTACAAAAAAATATTTTCAATAAAGGTTAACTTGGGATAATTTTGAATAAAAGAGTGCTTTTCAATTCACGATGTGAGTTACGCCCTCTAGCGGTAGACTCAGCAACTTATAAATATTTTCCAGATTTTTCTTTTGGCCAGTTTATCTCAATTTTTTATTCTTGGAGTCGTCGGATTAACGGATCCTGAGGTATAGCCGGCTTCCTTTATTAATGGGCCACCTTGTACATGAAATTTCCAAAATCGTTGTTCCACACCTCTCGAATATTGTGACATTTGGACGATTGAAAAAATTATTCTGTTCAAAATTATTCTAGCTTTGAACTTTTCTCTGAATACATCTTAAATAATTGCGATCTATTTATGTACCAAGCTTTATAAGGAATTGTTGTCACTCTATAATTTCATCAAAAGTAAAAATAGGATTTGTGCAATTTCTCATTCTTATCCAGTATTTCAATGAAGTTATACTAATACAATTTCTGACGAAACAATATACAATTTATTACCATAGCCTTAATAAAATGACTCATTTTCTTTCGAGGACTCTTAAGCGACATAGACAGAATCATCATCTTCAATTCAAAAGACTATATTTTCACGTTTCTACAAATTCCTTTGAAGAGAAAAATTATGAGTGTTTTTTAATTTATTTGCTTGCTAAATTGCTGATAAAGCGATAATAAATGCTTTCTTCAAAGTACATACAGCTCTATTTGTATGTGTTTATTCTATACGGGTACATGGTACGCCTTTGCTTCCTACTGAAATATATTTGCATTATGCCAGGCCATATTAATAACTTTGTAGGTTACTCAAGTCATGATAGATTACACCATTTACAAGTTTTCTGGATGGCAATTTATCTTTCTTCTCTGCTATCTGAGTAGTCGAGCTATCATTTCCACTTTTTGCCGCCAGAGTTGCATTTATTTCTTAATCAGTAAATTCATTTCAAGTTTATACATTGTATTTGAAATGTATTGGTTGATATTTTCGCTGTCGAGTTATTAATTGGGTCAGAATTTATCCAATTATTTACAATAATGTCCAAAATATATGATGGTTTTTGAGAAAATTACAAAGATGTGGAAAGTGAAGATATTCTTCTGATCTGAATTGCTATGCATTTTATTTTTAGTTGGTTTCGAACATAGAATGTTCTTTTTTAATAAAATAACTTTTCTGAAAAATACAAAATACCTAATATGACCAATGAAGATGAATTAACTGTTTAATTTATTCTTGGCACCTACTTCAATAGTAATAAATGTATGTTAAAAATCTTAATACAGATTAGAATAGTACGAAAAACTTTCAGGATGTGTTGATAGATTATGTAGAGCAAAATTTCCTTCATATAGTTAGAAATGTGCTGCTAGAAGATGAGATCCGCTGTCAGTTTCCGAGCCAAAACTGCTTATATTATGATAAAATGTGGTAATAAGGACGAACCCTATATTGTGGGCAGGATAATTCACAGAAGAAGAAAAAAAAACAGGTTGAATGATCTCCATAATATGAAATATACATGTCTATGTTGATTTTACAACTTGAAATGAGCTCTTTATAAACAAGTGTAGCATATTAGTAATATTTCTGCATGATTGAATTTTTTGTAAGAAAAAAAAATGGCAGGTTTCAGTTAGAAGGACCTCATTTTTTGGATTCTCAAGTACCCACAGATGCGGAGGGGCACTGCTCAATGAGAACTGGATAGCAACAGCGGGCCATTGCGTTGATGAGTAAGTATAAAGAAACCATTTATTTTCAATTTAATTATCATAATGACACATCCAAAGTTTACAGCTTCTAATTAATAATGGTAAATAGACAGAAACTTTTGGTTGGGTCAGATTGTGAGTTTCTGAATGTTTTCAAATATATAAAAATGAATGTTTGTTTATTTCTTGTTGGTTTATTCGTCTTCTATGGGTTCCAATACCACTGAAATGAATATGATGAGATATTGTTGGTGTGTGCTGTGCGCAATTGCGAGGATGTCTGAAAAAAAAATTCTTCCTGCTCCACTTTTACGCGATCTTATAAGATTTTCGCAAAATGAACCAAGTCTTATTTATAATCATTTCACATAGAATGTCGTATAGTTTGCTAACTAACGACTTCTTTGCTACAATTCTGACTCATGTCACTTGATAGATACCAAAAAGGATTATATAATATATATATATAAATATTGATAAAAAGTAAAAAAGTTCTTAGATTTGGCGAAAGCCATACAGTATCTCACAACAAATTATTTGACAGTTAAAGTTATAGTGAACGATCAGAAATAAATGTATAGGAGTAGGTACTACTGGGGACTGTTCTTGGACCCATACTATTTTTAATTTATGTCGTCTCACTTGCACTTATTGAAAACCTTAAAGAGCACTTAGTATCATTCGCCGATGACACAGCTATAGTTTTCTACGGAGATGTGAGTGATCATGCTGAAAACGGACTTACATTAATGAGTGAATGGTTAAATTTAAACCAATTCACATTAAATACTGAAAAAAGTAAATTTATAGCTGTCTCTGCGCATAGCGATGGGCAACCAACATGCAATTTCTTAAAAGTCCATAATAAAAATTGTATTAAAAATAACTGCAATTGTGCAGATATTAATATAGCATAACATTAGTTTTTATCTTTGCGGAGCAGATGGTGAATTTCTTTATTGTATGTATTACGATTTCAAATAAATTTATTATTATTAAATCAGAAAGCATCCTATTAAATCAGAATTCTGTGACAAGGACGGCTGTGAAAGTAAGTGAACTATGGTAATGACTGTGGTCCTATTTAAACACAACTGCATTTTAGCATTTTTGTCTATTATTTTGATTTGCCTTGTTTACTACAAAGACATTATCGATTGGTTTTCGACTTATGAAGATATTCATAAATATTTTTTACAAAAGACTGGACCGACGTTATTATTTGGTGCACTGAAAAATACGAAATAATATGTTGTGCAGTTACAGTTGATAACTTTATAAAAATAAAAAAAATATATTTATTCCACACTTTTGAGTGTAACATTGGTCAAGAAAATCGTTGAACGTTCACTAATACCACTAATATTCTATTACCCACGTATATACTTTGTTTGTTCTTGTTATTTTGTAGAGATCTCAGAACATCGCTGCGGAAACACGCTCAAATATTTCAGATTTAACCATTCTACCACCGCTTACCTCGAAATCCGTAACTTTATGTTCATTATAAATGTTGCTACAAATATTATTGTCTTTCATGTGGTACCCAGAGATTTTCAGTTTTCGAAAGAAATCGCCTCTTCCTCTAAATTCACATATAATTCTGGCAACTCGAATTTTCCATTCTCGAGAAAATTTGTTCTTTCGGGCGGTTTTCGTAGGGAAGGAAATTTCGGTTTAAGTGTTTACGAATATGCATCAAAAATCATCAAAATCTGAATAAGTTTACTATATAAAATGCGCGAACAAACCAATAAAAGAAGCAGACAGTCGAATTATATACCTGCTCCGTTCGGGGTTCGTCGGTCAAAAATGTTACAATGCATTAATATCAGCAGCTAAGAAGCTTCCTAATAAAGCATTTTTATGAAACGTTAAGGCTTTCCTCAATAAAAATGCATTATATACAATGAATGGATTTCAATTCCAGCTTGAACGTTCTGTAAATTATTTTAGATTCTAACCAGTGTTCTCAGTTATGTGACTTAATTTCCAATTCTGTTATCCAACTTTTCTAATTACTTTTCTACTTCATCCTCAAATAACTACGTAAGTATTCTGATCATTTTAAATTTTGTTGACCGGTTTCAAGAGATGTTTGCCTCTCTGGATCCACTGAATCCAAAAATACATTCAATGGTTTGAAGAGTACCGATTTCACTCGCCTCCGGCAAAAGATGAACAGCATGTTTGCAATGATTTTTTCTCAAGATTGCAGTGTGAAAACGGCTCTAAGTTTCACCTAGAAGGCCTTCACCATGTTTGAAAAAAATCCAGATAAAATTTATGCCTAAATTGAATTTTATCTACCAACTTATTCATTTTGTAGTTAAACGATTCGTCATGTTAAAGAATATAGTACCTAAATCCATTGTTGTTTTGTATACCTCCTCAGTTCGGGGCCAAAAAAATTATTGGTCGCACAAACCAATTGAAACGAATTTCTTGCAGACTTACATTTAATGGAGAACGGTAGGAAACACCAGATGAATAAATGATTGATAACATAAATCCAATTTTGAATAGTTTCTGCTCAGTTCATAGTACTCCAGCAAAGATTATTTACATTTGTATTGATGTCCGATTTTCAAAATTGGGTTGTTGTAAAAGAATCTTCAAATGCTTTGTATTTGTGAATGTATAAAAGATAATGGCAACGCATGTTGGACAATGCTAGTAATTATTAAATCCCCAATAAAATATATCAGTTTCATAGTATATATTTCACCAAAACTGCTATAGTCTATTTGAAAAGTATAGAGAGTAATAAATAATTTTCAACGGCTTGTTTCAGAGGCGTGCAGTAAATTTTTATTCCAAAGCTCGTGAAATATTTTGTAGTTCAATATATGTTTTAATTATTTAAGAATTTTATAAACGATTTATTTATTTTGTCTTGTAAATAGCCTAATATATTATAGAATCTGCCCTCTTAGTACCTGCTGAATAGTTTTATTGTTTTACGTGACTATCTACCATTTTATCAGTTTGAAAATGATTTTAGAGTTGTCACGTCGCGTCGTTTTATTATCAGCAAGTCCTTTATCAAAATTGTCAAAAATGGAAAATTGTTCAAATTTCTCCCCAATTAAAAGGACGAGTAAGTGCTTTATCCATCAACGAGAAAATTATAATTCTCAACGTATCCAGGGCTCAACATCGAATTTGTGTTGAACATTTTGTGGAAATGACTTCAAACATGACGGGGATTGAAAAATCTACTATATATAGACTTTTACGTGAAAATGTGGTAATTTGTAGGAACCGAAACCGGCTCCAGGCGCACCTACTGTGATTGATGACGACTTGGCGAAAAACGAAATAAGAAAGAATGTGGATGGGGAAATCCCGACTTTGAATAAAGTCCTAGCAGACATTAAAAGTAAAAGTGAAAATGTGCTTGAAATGGGAAGAGATAAGATGTGGAAGATTCTACGGGAAATTAACTTTAAATGGGGAAAACAATATAGGAAATCGCTGTTGATTGAGAGTACTGAAATTGTTTCTTAAAGAAGAAAATACTTACGATCTATAAGAAAACTCAGGAATGAAAATTGAATAATATATTATCTAGATGAAACCTGGCTATACAGTAGATAAAATGTGGCAAGGTAAAAATATAACTTCGTCCCGTAAAGTTTTTATAGAAGGTTCATCTACCAGCCTAACACCTTCAAAAAAAAAGGAAGAATGCTGATCATTACACATATTGGTAGCAGTAACGGCTTTGTAAAAGGTGGTTTATTATTAACATTCCAGTCTAAACGTACAGTTGATTATCATGAAGAGATGAACGAAGACCTATTTGAAGAATATTTTCAACAGATGCTGGACGTAATCCTCTCAGGTTCTGTAATCGTTATGGACAACGCCTGCTATCATTCAAGAAAATGCGAAAAGTTACCAACTAGTTGGAGAAAAGCAGATTTCATCCAGTGGCTATTGGAAAAAGAAGTAAACTTTGAAGTCAATATATATATATATATATATATATATATATATATATATATATATATATATATATATATATTTTGATTTTGTATTCTTGACTGGATTTATTTGGTTAATTTATTATAAATTCACGATTTTTGCCCTGAAGAAGAGAATAAACATTCTCGAAAGCTCGGCTTCAGTCAAAGAATTTTATTGAATATATGACTGCATCCCCAAGAACATCTTTTTATTTATATATATATATATATATATATATATATATATATATATATATATATATATATATATATATAATATATATTTGGAAGTACGGCATATATATATATATATATATATATATATATATATATATATATATGTATAATACCACATTTAAAATGAACGATGATCAGGTGCCCTTCTAAAAGGCCGTGAGTGAAATAGGTGGAGAAAAGTGGTACATGTAATAAAAAATGTGGGTACTAGATCACTGCATAGACGAAACGATCGAACTACTGATTTTAATAGGAAACGACGAAAGTTCCTCCGATTGGTGTCTTTCCGACAAGGAGCAATAAATAATCTTTCTATATGTACAAAATATAATATTTTATAACTAGATATGTCTAACAAAAAATCTTCACTTGTTTTTAATAATTCCATAATTTTTATTCAATTTATCAATTCAAATTACCTGTAGTTTTAATTATATTCCCGAGATTAATTTTGCAGTTCTATCTTAAAATTTAAACGAATTCATTATTCACTGCCCTTACCTGAAGATATGCTTATGACCTTATTTACAAGCAATATGATGAGCGATTTCTATTATATTTCGACCCTTAACGAGCCCAAACAGGGTCAGCTAGACTGGTCAAATAAACAAAACCATTAAAGGTATTTAAAACTTCTTTAAAAGTTCCATTAATTACTAGAACCCCCTTGTACTGGTTTTGAATATTTAATTAGGTTTATTACTCTCTATTCTTTTCAAACGGACTATAGAACACAATTTTGAATAACGTTGGAGCTTTATTATCTTAAAATACATAGCTGAATGTTCTCAGCATTTCTGTTCAAACAATTTGCAAAAGTTGTTGAGATTCCAGCGTTATGCCAGCTTACAACAAGCTACAAAACAGACACAGTCTTGTTGTTATTACCTGCGAGAGCTGTTGGTAAACGTGGTAATATATTAAAAGTTTGGAAACAAGCTGAAGGCAAGGCGCCGCCCGCACCTTCTCCCTTTGCCCTCAAAATTTCCCAAATGGTTTGCCAACTCAACTCATGAGAAGGTGTGTCAGTAAAGATAATTAAAAGTGTGAAATGTACCGAGAATATTAAATGTTTATCAAGTGGATGGGAATTAAATTCAATTAAAGAATAGAAGCGTCGAGAGAAGTTTGCACACGTATTGTCTCAGTGGAGGCTCAGACAGAAATTAGATGGGATTTCAAAAGGATCTACGGTTGTTATCTTGAGACCGTAATATTTATGGGTTTTATAAAGAAGAGAGTTCTTTTCAGTTTATGGTTTAGAATAGTTGATTGTTAACAGAATTTACTGTGGAATAAAAATGAGGAAAACGTGGAATATTAAAAAAATGGAATTGTAAAATAATACTAAGGCACTTAATAATCATCTTCTTGTAACTTAACCAAGATTTGAATTTCCTATACCGATTCAGCTTCTGTAATATAATATTGACGCTTCTCTGCCCTACACTGCGGATGGCATGTCAAAAAAGATGAGGAAGAAACTAGAGGGGCTCCATGCTCCATAGCCCTTTTATTTTGAAATTATAACTGATACATCAATATCTTTATATTATTATGTAGATTAAGTCGAAATTACCTAAAGAAAATATGACAAACAAAAAGATACAATAACTTTTCTCTATATTACCAATGCATGATAAATACTCCTTGCTGCAAATTTGTCAAGATAAATGAAGGAATTAAATTAATCGATATTATAACAACCTGAAATTGAATATGTCGTCATTTTAATATATCGATTTTGCTCATTTCAGCCTCCTAACATCCCAGATTCGAATCCGCTTAGGTGAATACGACTTCTCCAACGTACAAGAAGAGCTACCCTATGTAGAACGTGGCGTTGCAAGGAAGGTGGTCCATCCGAAATACAATTATTTCACCTACGAGTACGATTTGGCGTTGGTTCAAGTGGATAAGGCCTTAGATTTTGAGCCACACATTGCGCCCATATGTTTGCCAGCGTCAGATGATTTGCTCATCGGTGAAAATGCCACCGTAACAGGTTGGGGCAGGCTGAGTGAGGGTGGAACATTGCCATCGGTGTTGCAAGAGGTGAGTTTAGGGAGCTTTAAAGATAGGTTTATTGATTCAGGTAGAAGATATAGCTAATCCTTGATTGTAGATTCAACAATAATTAGATATAATACTAGATAGCATAATTCCAAAACGGTTCATTAGATATCTAGATATAGATATAACAGTCCCAAATATGGGTGAATGTATTGCTAAATAGTTCCAGACTATTATTATTTGAATCATATGCGAAACTTTTGGTTTCTAAGAAAAGTAAAGAAACAGGAGAGTAGATTTTCTATTGTTTACATGAGGTAGCACAAATAATTTTGATCTTACTTAATGTTTAATAACAATGCACTCTTGAATTGTTCTTAGCAAAGTACCCTTAAATTAAAATAATATTTTTTTTGCTATTTTACATAGATACAAACAGGTGTTTAGATTGTATTATTGCAGGTGCTCTTCTATTTTAGAGACGGTTGATTTTTGTGAGTATTATTTTTACACTTGTTTATATAACTTCATAACATTTTTTACCGACTTCCCAAAACGCAGATGAATGTATAAGTACAAATCGATAGTTTGTCTGCAGAGGTATCCAATAAGTTCTTCACCCGAAAAACTTCTCCCAATTAGAAGGTAGAATTTTTTAGACAATTAAAATGTTTAAGTGGAGCAATAAATAAACGGCCAAGTGCGAGTAAAGTAATGTAAATTAACTGTGGATTCTTTGTAATTCAGTCTGAATATGCCCTTGATAACATTATTCCGAAGAATTTTCAAAGGTTAGAATTAACAAAATGGGGGTTACAAGTGAATATAAACAGAACCTTCATATAATTGCACAGGAACATTAGGCATAGACCAAACAATAAAAAGCATTGGAGAATATAAATATGAGTCTCATTACATAAGACGGTGAGGATGAGCAGGACATCGAATACAGAATAATTCAAGGAAAGATAACAAGTAAACAGTTTATTGTGGTCCACGACTTCGAATTGAAACTACTTTATAACTGTATAGTAAAACCTATAACATCTGGTGCGGAAACGTGAAAATTAAAACAAAGGAACAAACAAAATCTACAAACTGATGAAATTGATTTTCTTAGGAGACCGAGCCGAATCTTATGATTGGAACATATAAGAAATGAAGTTGTAATTGTATTTGATATGGTCATTATCAAATTTGCTTTGATTTTTAAAGTCGGTAGGTATGCATAAACGTGGAAGATGATTTTTCAGAATTAGGTCACGACATTTCAGCATACTTCCACTATATGTACAGGGTTGGGCAAATGTTCCGAACCGGCTCAATTACAGGAGATCCAGAAGAAATAGCGAATTCAAGATTGTATATTTCCTTACAATTTCAATTGATCTATCATAATAGCCAATTTGTACATCACTAACATCATAAACAGTCATATGTCATTGTCATATGATATTTTCTTAAATGGAACACCCTGTATTTTATTAGCTTTTTTGAATCCTCATTCAATTTCTGAAACAAAATGTATAATTTGTCATTTGTCAAAGTTCAAGTGTTTTGGAAATATTGGCTTTCATAGTTTAGAAATAAATATTTATAATTCAAGAAGGATGAACAAACTGCAATAAGAGGGAAACAATACTAAGTTTAAAAGTTATTTAACTAAATGTTGATTTTGAGATGGGATGTCGTTCTTCTTGGATATCGAAGTATCCAATCATCATGAGTAGAGATATACCGTTCAGGTTCTGATAGCTGATAGTCATTTATAAAATGTGACGCACTTGACATTAACTTGGACTAAATTGATAATTATAAAGACAACATGTCATACTAAACAACTACCATGACAACGAAATCAATTATCATACTCATAATCGTGCATATACATCATGCTAAAATTACATGAGTTAATATTTTTAGGATAAAGTGCGTTACCCGATTATCAATATTCTGATGTCAATATTTCCAAGACAATTGAATTTCGAAAAATAACATATTATACATTTGATTTCAGAAATTGAATAAGGATTCAGAAAAGCTAATAAAATACAGGGTGTTCCATTTAAGAAAATATCATATGACCGTGACATATGACAGTTTATGATGTTAGTGATGTACAGATTGGCTATTATGATAGATCAATTGTAGTTGTAAGGAATTGTGCAAACTTGAATTCGCTGTTTCTTCTGGATCTTCTGTAATTGTGCCGGTCCGGAACATTTGACTAACCCAGTATATTGTAGTATCGTCCTCAAAGAAATTTATTTTTCCATTCAATTTTATACTTGCCTACGAATTTACATAGATATGAGAAAGATAACTGGTCCCAGAATGGACCCTTGTGGAATTCAGATTTTTCTGATCAAGTTGGACCTGAGTCGTAATATCTAAAACAGTTTATTCTTTGTCACTATATTTTAGTGTTGGTCGGTATATAATAATTTTTATGTATCAAGGTATTTGAAAGTACCCTCTTCTCCATAATTTTCGAATATTCTAATAAAATTGAAATAGGTCTATAATTTGTCATTTTATATTTATTTCCTGCTTTGAAAACGGGTTTTACCGTGTGAATTTTGGTTCCATGAGGAACTATGCCCATTGAAAATGATAAATTTATCATTTTACTCATCAAACATGCCAGTTTTAATTTCACAACTTTGACAATTATTATGTTACTTACTTTGTCTAACCTCCGAGCTTTTTGTATCCAGTAGATTATTTCTTTAATCTCTTGTGAGCTAGTAGATTTTGACTTCATCGGATATTCATTTTGGCAAGGAATTTTGGCTGCTAAACTGGGATCAAGTAATAATTGTTGAACTTCTCTCACAAATTTCATGTTGATTCGTTTGTTTTACAGGATTTCATTTATCGTATTTCATTCCAATTTTGGAGTAACATTTGTGAATTATTTGCTGCAATATTTTTCTTTCGATTCTCGAACAGTTTTCCTGAAAAATTTGCACGAATCAATTATTACGATTTCTTATAAATAATATGATTGTACGCTTTATTATATAATAATATTTATTTCATAGTTTTATTAATTTTGAAATGAATTCTTAGGTTATAATGATTCAGAGGGAAGCATAAATTATGTATGCACAGGCTGATAATTTAACAGTTCTTCTATTCTGGAACTTCTAAAAGGAACAATTGATGATTTACTAGCAGAGGAAGTTTTAATTTGTAAAGTGCTAGAATTCTACTCTATCTAATTGCAATGAGACAGCTGTTACACTGCTTGACCGAATAATTTACGATCTAATTTAATAAAAAAAGCTGAAAGAGAGAAGAAAAAGAAACCTGTTGGAGACCTTACTACTTACTCCTTCATTTCAATAGGGACGATTTCAACGTGTTTAATTTTCAGGGAAAGCGAGCAAAAGGGAGGAGGTCGTATCGATTCTCAAAAGGATTGATTGTGTTTATTTAGGTCGTGTAATTTATGTTCAATTGGAGATTGAGATGTAATCGATTTCATGGGGTTCATAGTTCTGATAAAGTGGATATTTCTCTCAAAAAACGTTTGTTTCTCAAGTATTCGATCAGATACGAGATTAATGTATTTAGAAGGGAGACTTGAAGATATTTGCCAATAAGAAAGATATCGATTGAAAAATACGTCTAGACAGTTTTTTGATAATATTGGTCGGAGTTACTGGCCAAATAAAGTTAAAAAAATCTTATTTTTGGAGTTGTATGCGAGTTTGCGAATAGAATAAGATATGAAAAATATAATTTAAAATTTGAAGTTGTCTTCAATGTTGTATAAGTATTTTATATGTGTTTTACTCGAGAATTAATTCAATTATCTTTACTATTTCAGGTTCAAGTGCCCATTGTTAGTAATGATCGCTGCAAGAGCATGTTCCTGAGAGCTGGGAGACACGAATTCATTCCAGAGATCTTTTTGTGTGCAGGTCATGAGGGTGGAGGACAAGATTCCTGTCAAGGGGATTCAGGAGGACCTTTACAAGTAAGTCACTAAAAATCATTATTGTGAATTGGAATTTAAACAACATAAATAATTCATAACCATGAACAGCGATTTGAGTACTGTAAGATTAATTTTAAACTTTAGGTGAAAGGGAAAGACGGACGCTACTTTCTTGCTGGAATCATCTCATGGGGTATTGGATGTGCCGAGGCCAACTTACCTGGAGTATGTACGAGGATCTCCAAGTTTGTTCCATGGATTTTGAAAACTGTTACTTAAAGAGGATAATCATTAAATCTAAATGAATATCATCAAAGGCGAAATTTCTGAAGTGTACATAACTACCTTCAAGAATGGAATAAAGATAAGAGACCGAAAAAGATTATGAAGCCTCAAAGTTGATTAAAGCTGCGAAGCCTGTGTACTCTCCTATGAGTTTATGTACACCAATATATCCAACTTGGAATGTCAGTTACTCCATTACAACCAAGGAATCTGTTATTTTGACACTAGATGATTTACAACTATCTAATGAAATAATATTGGAAGCTCAATATAAAATATACGTTGCTTCTTGTAAATAAATACTCTATAACTTATTGGAATTGTAAATATTTAAGATAATTTTGATGTAATTATTTGTAATATATAGTATTTAAGTAAATATTTGTACGTTATTAAGATTATTATTTTTTAATATCATTGTTAATAGTCCCAACTAAATGTTTGCACAAAATAATATTAATTGTGATATTTAATTTATTATTCCTTTTAATTTATGTGTTTTTTTGTAAAGCGATAATAATATTGTTATATTCTATGTTTTTCTCCAAGACAATTAAATGATCCGTTAAACTATTTTTTTATTTCGTTAATTGAAAAAAACCTGCTCTGCCCAAAAGTATTTGAACCAGCAAACTGATCGGCTTACATTTAATAGATTCTTTGAAGCATGGACTTGAACCATGTTTAAATGATAGATACTTATAAAATTTATTCGGATAAACAATACGGTACTACAAAGTTGGCAAATTCATTCATCACTGCGTTATTCCGTCATGTTTATAGGTTAGGTTATTGTTGTGTTTTACCATTACCATTACCTATTAGTTTTTGAAATCAATTGAATTTATTTATTTTTGAAGTTAATCTCCTGTCCACCTGCGTCGTATATTATCTGTATTTCTTAACTTGAAAACATCTCCAAAGGTTTTAGACATTTTTGTTAAATATCCATGAGTTCTTGATTTGTACATAAAATAGAATGAAAAATAATTAGTTTTAACTTCAATTAATTTGAAATCAGTTTCAATCTGAGCTTTGTCATTTTTCGAAAGGAGAAATTTGACAGAAATCTGACTGAAACTTTTAATACAGATAAATAAAGTTAGGAATCATCTTAAAGTTATGAGAATTTCTTTACGGTCCGTAAAGAAAGATTCAGTTTCTGGATATTATATTTATTGATGATATTTCAAAGCACTCTACTAATCCATCTGCTGCCAGATGTTATTTTCTGTTGATATTAGGAACAGAGTGGATTTCACAGAATATTTTCTTTCGCCTATAGGGTCCGACTATCTCTTCCACGCTATGTTTATTCAAACTCTCCTTATCAATTCCCAGAACTTCAATATAAACTGAATTACCTTAAAGTAGAGAACTTGGAGCTTCTTCTGTTAAAAAAATGTCTTTTTCTGTTTATAGTCGAGATGAATTTCATTCATCATATCAACATGACCTTTCTTAATCCAATGGGATGTTTCCATTAAAAAAGTATTCAGATTACCCAAAAAGAAAATTATTCTCAAAGCTGATTACATAAATCTCAATCCTAGAAAAACTGATTCTTCCTCAAATTATCAGTTAAAATTGCATAAATAATAAACAAATATCCATTCAAAAAATTCATGAAGCGATACTCATGCAGGACCTAATATGTGCATATGTAAATGTTTTATTATCCCTAGAGATGGCAGGAACGTTTATTAGACGGATGTTTGTGGTTGTACTTGTATATAGTGTGTCCTAGATATGGATATCATTAGGCTCTACAACTGTTAAATGAAAAATGTTTAGCAATTTGATTGTCTCTTGTTTCATGTTTACGAAACTATTTTGGTTTTCGAAGTTATATAGAAAAACGGATTTTTACAATTTCTAATTTTATTTTATTCTAATATTAGCAGAAGAGTAGTAAGAACACCATTTTGCGTTTTTCAGCACTATAAATGTTTTTTAGAACGCTATGCTTAATACAAAATGTTAGAAAAGAAGTTTTTGAATATTTTTTTTATAGACATCATCATCTGTCTGTGAAATTTAGCTGTGGAAATACGCATAAGTATTTTAGATGTTACCAAATAATTAGGTCTTTCATATAATATAATTTTTTATTTTTGAAAGAAACTGCCCTCTCCACATATTGGAGAATTTAACATGCCTTTAAATCGAAAACCGTAACTCTTTTGAAAAAAAAATCAATCTAAACTTTTTTGGATATTGGCCTATCTTTAATTATACTACATCAGATTTTGGATTTTCGAGAAAATTTGCAGCATCCATCCCCTTCCCGGATGTTTTGTTTTTTATAAATATGGGACCATTTCTCAAAAAAAAAGTGGACAGTCAAATTGTATACCGCCTCTGTTTGTGGTTCGTAGGTCAAAAATACAATAAACACACAATTTTATAGAGCTGAAAAAGAGCTTTTGGCTTTTTGTTAGCTCTTCAAAAGAAAATAAACTGAAATATTGCATAAATTCGTTTTTCTGTATATTCTCAGAAACCCAAATAGCTATGAATATTTTTGAAAAATTAATTAAAAAAACAATCGAATTGCTTAACTTCTTTCCTATTTAATCGACTTAGTATCTGTCTCAGTCTTCGAGATCCTATCCCATCTTTGTATTGGACAGACTGTATACGTCCATAATGAATATCTCAGGAATTTTGCTTAATAATGATCTAATTATCTTATTATTAAAATCTATGAAACATTTGATACCTGTTTAGAATAGCGAAGTCAAAATTGATAATAAATATATACTACTTGTAAATTTAACAATGGTTTACTTGTATTTTAAAAATGACGGCTTTCAGTACTTAAAAAGTAATTTTAAAAAGTGCTACTATGCAAATATCATTTAAATACTGGCTGCCCTTTTTTCTCAAGAAATTGCCAGAAATATATAAAAAATTCGAACTAAGAATTCAAGTTATTTTAAAAAATTCTTCTATCTAAAGTATTCGAAGTTAAGTATGGTATGGTTTAAATCAGGTAGAGTATTGAAAAGCAGTTGCAGTCTTCAAAAACTGTAATGTCTAATAGGAAATATTTTTTTCATTATACTTGTTCATGTATAATCCATATAGTATTTTTAGTTTTCTAATAACCTTTTATAAACCTTTGGTTAAATAGTTAGGTAAAAAGTATGCATTGTTTTGTTTTTATTAACAGGGACAACGTTTCTGGTTTATTTGTCCGGTCCCCACGGAAGTATTTGTTTCGAGTAACTCATTAGTCAATGAGAGTACATTCATATATCTGTTAAGAGTGCTCTATTTAATGCCAAAATATGCTTATACCATAATGTGAACAGCATTTGGCAAATTGGATTATTAGTTAGTGAAAACAAACAGCAACAATAGTTAAGTGGGATTGTTGTGAAAGCATAACAATATTACCATAAAATATATCTAAATGTTGGAGAATATGGTCCCTATTTAACATGGGGCCATTTCTAAACTCTCTTCTTTCAAATAAAATGCAGCATCAAAATCGGAGTACGTTTACTATACGCCGCGTGCATAGGAACATAAAAAAAGCACACAGTCGAATAATAATTGTATACCTTATCCGTTTGGGTCATCGCTCAAAAACAACTTCTTAAACAAATAATTGGATATTAAACTGAGTTGTATGAAGTTGGCACCGCAAAGTTGGAAAAAACGAATGAAAATATCAGAGTTGTTTGACCATTTTTGCCCATGTTTGCCCACCAATCCGTTTCTTTTGCCAACCCTCCATTTAAAAAAATTGAAAACTGCAGTCATAAAGCAAATCGTTTGCCCACCCTTCAGATTTTTTTAAAATTATTTGAAAATCGTCTTATGATCAAAAATTGTTTGATAAAATGAGTTCTGCGAAATTAGATAACTTAAATTGAACGGAAGCGAAGAAAATCACAAAATCGTTTGACCATCTTTTACCCATGTTTGTCCACCGATTAGTTTTTGTAGCCCACACTCCATTTGCGAAAAAAAAACAAAAACAAAATTTCGAACTTTATTTTTTCTAATATGGAAAACTGCAGTCATAAAGCAAATCGTTCGGCCATGTTTGATCACCCTTTGTTTATTTTTATTGAATCGAAAGAAATGTTATAATCATTCATTGTTTGACAAAATAACCTCTGTAACATTTGATACCCTCTACTTATAAGAAATAAAATTAGGTCTATCTTTTTCTCATTTTTTTTTTAGAATTGAAGTCATAATGCAAATCTTTTGACCATGATTCGAATCATAATGTTCCATAAAAATATTAAATGAATCTTTGAATAGAATATAATAATGTATAGGAAATAATTTATTTTATAACATAGTTTTCGAATATTTTAACCAATTGTATAGGTTGTCCTAGTCACCCTCATAGTGCAAATGTTAAAAATTCAACTATGAACATACTTTTTCTTTGTAGGCTAATCCATAATATCTCAAATATTTTTTAAATAAGTATTAATATAAGCGATAAGAACATTATATCGGTCCGTCATAAAGATAAACTTATGAAACGATTTGCTTTATGACTGCAGTTTTAAAATTTTCTATTATGAAAAAAATATCTTCGTTTTTTTTCTTTATCGCAACTGGAGTGTGGGCAAACGAAACTAATTAGGGGGCAATTATGGACAAAAAACTGTCAAAGGATTCTGCGATTTTTTTTCGTTCCCGTTCATTTAAAGCTATCAAATTTCACAGTGCTCATTTTGTCAAACAATATCTGAGCATAAAATGATCACTATTAAATTTGAAAAAATAGATAAAAGGTAATAATACAACTTGAAAGATAGTGTATAAATAGAGTGAGAATAAAATTATATTTTATTCATTTACTGTCTTTTCGTTTAAGCTAAGTAATCATAAATTGCTCATTTTTTATTTGTAAGGGTTCAGGGGAGTCTCTTTCTTATTGATCAAAATTGTATTTGTTACCCGGAATGATTTTTATTTGATAATTCACTATTTTAACGGCCAGTAGGTCAACAATATTTTGTTTAGAAATTGCATTATTTTGGATGAAAAACTTTTCTTTGAATGAAAGTATTTACATTTGATAGATATCTCTCTCAATAATTTTGTTTTCAAGTAGAATGAGATCTTTTGATTAGTTTCTGTTCTTCTACATATCTGCCAAAAATGCTGTGTCATAATTTCAATTACTCAGTTCCATCAGTGTTCTCATTCTACCAAATAACCGTCTCTAACGTTCTCTAAAATATCGTATGAAGAATTTTCGAATGATTCTCCTCCGCTTGCGTAACTTTAGAAAAGTTGTGCATTCATTTTTTTGCAGCATCATAGAGAAAAGTTTCCTGGTATGGTGAACCGTGAGAAGAAAACTAATGATTGTGGAATTGCCGGAGTTTTTCCCGCAAACACGATCGGTCTAATGATGAGAAAAACCGGCAAAAATTATTGACGCCCTTACGGCCCCACCTCACGAAACGATATTGGAGCTTTAATGTTAAATTAATGATGTGAATGTTACAATTAGATACACCTTTGACAGTTATTGATAGTTTCACAGGAATATTTCTATAAATAATGCCACAAGAGAGTCTCAAGATAAATTTATTTATTTTTCTAATAATAATCTACATTCCAGAGTCTTCAATAGCTTAAGGCAATTGTTTATTATCGACGTAATCTAATTCTAAATATATAGAGTACCGAGTTTTAATCGGGTAAGCAAATTCAATTGTTTAAAAATAAATTACCTTCATATAGGTACTTACCTTCTATTAGACACTCTGTAAATGTGAATAAGAAATCATCCAATCAGTTATCTTTTCTACAACTGATCAATTAATCAATTGCAAGTTATTTGAATATTACTTTATGATATTATTGAAATTATTAAAAATAATTCTTCGTTTAATATAATTCATTAAAGTGTACATTATTTTCCATTTTCTGGATGAAATATGGGATTCATGATAAACAATTTTCTAATAATATTTTGGAGAAGAAAAGATAACAGAGGTAGTAGAAATCATGAATCTTAATTTTTTTTGTTATATTTTTGAAAACAATGATAATAGAGATTCTTTTGCAGACGTTAAATTAAAAAAAAATCGCTTTCCACAGTTTCCTGCAACGGCTTCGTCGCCGCAGGAAAACTCAACGAGCGATGATTTTCCCGCCTTTACCAACTCTGTGTAATTTCCTTATTTTCTCAAATAATCGTTAACAGGCCGGATTTGCTACTGCCTGCATCTTGAAAGTAATTGGTAGCGTCTACAAGAAGAACTTCACGGATGTGGTCTGCATTGAGGTTCTTTTCCAACTCATAATTACTGGTAGCTTGAAGCAAACTAGTTGAAAATGTGAATTTCCTGGATATTTAAAAACTTATCAGGAGTCAGAAACATAAATTATCATCGAATGCAGCGAATTGATTTAGAACTTTTTCCTAAAGGTAAGATTCTAATCTTCTAATTTTTAAAAATTAAAAAAGTTCTTCTAGACTTACCATTTGGACACATTTTACTGCTTATCATCGCCTTGACGAATTTAATCCCAGTTTCAAATGAACTGTGAAATCGATGCATCGAGGCTCTATACTATATAGCGTTATACAAGATATTTGAGAAAAAATTTGAAGGGTCTATATCTGAAAACAAGAATTTTCAAATATATTATGACATTTCACTGGATATATTTCAAAATATGCTACTCGGCTAAAAATTCATAATGTAATTTTTTTTATATATTAGTGCCTGGTATGGATGCTTAAAATTTTCTCTCAAATATTTTGAATAGCGATATATCTTTTTTTAAAACCTTCATAGTTATAGAGAGTTCCACTTTCCATTTTCAGCTCTTTTCCATCTCATTGGGAAAATCACTTTCTCATTCATCGCGTTTAACAAAATAATCGAATCATAGAATATATCGACATTGAAATTCCATAAAAGTTGTGACTAAAAGCTGAGGTATTTATTAATAAAAAACAATATGGTACAGATCTTTATTCATTTATTTTTTCAGCTATATACATTAGTAAATAAGTAGATCTCAGTAAATAATTTTAAATTTTTATATCTCCCATTGCGGCATAATTATATTATTTATATATTGAATTAGCTCTTAAATGAAAATTATTGTCAGATTTACTTAAACATAATAAATAAAATATCTACGTGTTCCATCATAACAAGTGCCTATTGTCAACCAGGTACTGTTAAAAAGTATGCAATAAAAATCGAAGCTAATTATAAAAGTATCAAGTTTCAATGTTTACAAAGATACCTACTATGATTGAGGGTTTGTTCACATTATAATATAGATTTGGGCATTATTTTGACTAGCAATACAGAGGGCCTCGTTAAATTTTGACTCAAAGCAGCTTTTCTATGCCTAACAAATAACAGATATAGTCCCTGTATATATATATATATATATACATATACAATTAATTTTGATGATCACTGTATACGTATATCTAATAGAATCTATTATTACAAGCGACAGAAATAATTTGATTTTACTTTGAACTGTTCAATTTGTTCTCCTTTTGTTCTTGTGAATTTTCACGACAATGTGTTTACCTGTCTTTTCTTGAATCTCACCGATGGTGTTACGAGACTCGGAGTCTATGATTGCGGTTAGTTGCGAAGAGCATTGCAGACTGACAACTCGAGGATCTGGAACTATTGTCAGTTGCTCCAAATCACCCTGGAACAAATTCATTTATCTTCTTTGGCTACTGAGTCTATCAAATTCATTAGAAATTATATCTATATCCATATAACAAAACTGTAACATGCCGATGTCTGTACATTATAGATATTTAAGAAAAACTAGTATGGGAGGGGTCTTTATTAGAGCAACAGAAGCCAAAACAACAGTTCTCAGAATTTTTGTCTGTGTCTGTATGTTTGAACGCGCATATGGCAAAAACTACTGCATGGAATTGAATTCAGTTTTCACCGATGTATTTATTACTGGAGGTCTAACTTAATTTATAGGTTACATTTTATCGCCTTTGTCTGTCTTTCTGTATGTTTCTCTACGCATCACGCAAAGACTACTACATAGAATTGAATGCAGTTTTCACTGATATATTGCTAGAGGTCTAACTTAGAATACAGGTTCCATTTTACCTCATCTGTCTGTCTGTCTGAATGTTTGTACATGCATCACGTAAAAACAAACGCATGGAATTGAATGCATATTTCCACGCGCACGAAGTCGCGGCCAAAACTAGTAGGTATATTATAAAGGTACATCGGTGATTCGAAAAATATTCATCCCCAGTGAGCTGACGCATTGGACATCATGCCTTTTCTCAAGTCGCATCAAAATTAGTTGTCATTGCATAAAAAATACTTTTTGAGTAAGTTCTTAAATCGAACCCCCCACTATTTACACTGTAATTTCTTTCTTAGTGTTCCATAGCTGATCAAAAAACGAAACTCTATTTACCCCTCTGTCTAAAGGTCTGTCACTACTCTCTTCGGGTTAACCGTCAACTGAACGAAAAGAAAAGTGGAAATTTTAAGGAAGTTATGCGTTAATAAACCAATAGGTACTGGTAATAGTGGTTATTTTTGGGAAATAAATTTTAAAATGAAGAAAACAAAGTTTTTCAACTAGTTTCTATGTGGAAAATATATAAAAATCGAGCACTAATTTTCTTTCCCAATCTTTGGAGCCTTAAATTAAAAAAAATGTATGAAACCTTCTTCCCACAAACTCAAATCATTATGAATCAATCGATGCCATGACTCTTTTGCCCTTTACATTTAATTAACGATTTTTTAAAATTTATCCGTCAATATCATGGGTGTCCTTTATCGTTGTTATTGCATAGCTCATTTGAGTTCAAATTCATATATTTTGAAATGATTTTGAAAGATAATCGAAGAGCATTGTTCTGGAAGGCCAAATAAAATATTACTGTGAGTTTACTGAAACTGTTAATGTTAGATCCAAGTATTTAGTAAATCTTAGTACAAGACTATCCGAATAATTCATATCAACTATGATTTTGGAGGACTCTGTGAAGTCACTTTAATTGTTATAAAATGTCTTCAAGGTATGAAGAGGAAAAATCAAACTTTTTCGGAAAGAAATATTCAATATTCAATCAATATTTTTTGTGATCCTTAATTAAAACCTCAGGCTTTCTCATTACTTCAAGTGTTAATTAATAAAATACTTATTTTTGCTTCTGAAACTGACAAGATATATTTCATTATCATTAATTTATAGCTGAATTAAAAAAATGTGATATCACTTCCATAGAAAACCAATGATGAGTTGTTTCTAATTTACTCAAAACATCAATGTTACAAAAAGGATATATTTAGATAGTTATTTACAGAATAAGAGTGACGGCAACTCTCGGTCATTATAATTTGTATATTTATTGTGTTATGTAATTGATTAAGAAAATCTACGCTTACCGTAAATAGATAGCCTATAATGAGGTCAGAATCGTCAGGTATATCCAGAGTGTGAGACCTCAATAGATCTGTTCCAGCCCATTCGCAATCCACATAACTTTCCACAACACTATCATCTCTGATGCTGGAACAAGGAAGAACAACATATTATTTCACAAACCCATCTATATATCAAAAGAGAAAAGTCATTTTCATGGATATTTATTCACCTAACAGCAATTTGATGCCAATGTCCATCGTCCAAGTGGCCTGGTATTCTAACCACGTCTGTACCATTAGCAGCTGCATGGATGAGCTTCAAATCGGAGCCGGCTACCTCCAGAGACAGGTACGTATCCTGCCTTCGCCTTGAGCGAAGACTAAACACTGTGCCCATGGTTACCTTTGATAGAAATAGTAATATTATATTACGGTAGAATTGTGTAAAAATTAAATGGATGATATGGTGATGAAATGTTCATATGAATGTTAGGGCAATTATTTCTCAAAAAAACTCTAAGCTATATAAATATTATTTACAAAATTGCCTTTTTAACATGCACAAGAATCATCTAGTACAAAATTTATACCGGGTTAGTCAGATTCGATGCTCACCATTGGGATCTCGTAAACCGTAAGAGCTACGAAGAAGGTTAAGTTGGGGCAAAGTTGCGAAATTTAATGGGGATTAATATACCACAAACAAATTTGAATTATCATTTTTCGTTTTTGAAAAATTAGAAGAAAAAAAATAACATTTTGTTATTTCTTTAATAACTTGGTTGTTATGAAACGAATTGGACAACCAAAAGCCTTTCTTCATAGCAACTTTTTTTGTTTCATCCAGTTCATTCCATTTTTTGGTTCAACAACACTTTACAACCATCATCAATACAAAAAAATACGGACCTGAATTTTAAAATTGCTATTCTGATTGCTTCTTGCCTCCATAAGATACTGGATGCAACAGAAAAAGTTGATATGGAGAAAGGCTTTTGGCTTTTCATTTCTTTTTATAACAAAAAAATTATTAAAAAAAACAAAATTATACTTAAAATTTCTTTGTGGCATACTAATCCCCATTATATTTCGCAACTTTGTCCCAATTTAACCTTCTTCGTAGATCTTACGAGATTCCAATGGTGAGCATCGAATCTGAATAACCCGGTATAAAATGCACAGGTTTTTGTTATTTTATGGAATTAATTTATCCCAAAAACAACCCTATGAGAGTTTCTGTTACGCCAATAATTCCCTAATTTTGTAATTGCTTATTCATGATTGAATTATTTTCCAAATCAAGCAATTTTTTGATACGATCCGTTCTTGAGTTATTGTTTTTATGGATATCAAACTTATGTAATCGGGAGACACAATAACTCAAGAGTGGCAAAATGTATAAAGTTGTAATTATCAATGAGAAAAATATTCATATCTGAAGAACTTTTTTGGAGACCATGGAAAATAACTTTTCTAATTTTTTAAACGCAATTTGAAATTACCATTTATATCTTCAGAACCTTATTTGGTGAGTATATGGAAAAACAGACTAAAGAAGTGTATTTTTCTGTCGATTGAAATTATCTTCTCGTGGTTATTTTTATTATCTTATCATTTTTGTTTGGAGCTCTAATACTTCATTAGTTTTATCATTTATATCTCTATAAAATTTATCTCATGGGCACGGAGCTGAAGTCTCTGAAAATTGACCGTGTTAGCAAAACTGTCTTAAAATTATGAGATGTAGTTTACGGAATAGCTATTTAGATTTAAGCCATGTTAGCCCGAATTGTATTTTCAACTTGCCCATGACCATCTTTTTATTATACCAATTGTTTTTCATTGCCACGATTCATTTTAATTAACATAATGTGTCAAATTCAATTGGCTTCTTTGGAAGAGCACACTTCTTATAAAATGCTCAAAGAGTAATCTCGATGCTTTGGTAAGTATTGTTGGCTCCTGGACTATAAGAAGATAACTAAAAAGAAAATTAATTTTTACCCTATTCTCTTTTTCTATCGACAAAATCCAATATAAATGTGGAGAAAAAGTGCACACACACATATTGAGAATTCCCATGAGGTTTTCTTAATAAAATCTCCTCGAGGCTGAGGGCGATGTTCGTTCAATAACAAAAATTAAATTTGAGGGATGTTTGCGAAGGCGAGACAGTGTTGGATGATTTTTTTTTGACAATGTTGCTTGATGTGATGATTGGAAAATAATTGAGTTTTCAAGAAATAATTCGCTCATAATAAAAAAGTTGATTTTTAATATATATGGATAGTTGTTCCGACATGAAACGTTTTCTCAGGAGTCAATAAGACAGCAGTTTGCAGCTTAGTATATTCTTTGCCTACATCTATAGTCTTTTATTTAAATGTTTACATTTATTCATCAGCTTTGATTACATGTTACTGATGTCCTTCCATAATCCAGAACAAAATAAATCTTGCTTCAAACTTACATTGTGTAATCTGAGTGTGAGAAATAGTGAGAACTCTCTGGGGAATGGTTTATGTGCATCGCTGGAAAAAAGATGTGCGGATGGTAGCCAAATGTAAGAATTGGGTCTCAGTCGGTAAGCTGTTGGTCTCTCAGGAACAGAAAGCCATCTATCTTTTGATGGGTGAAAGAATTGTCTTTCAGGGACTGTGAGGGCATTCACAGTTTCCAAGCATCTGTAAAATAAAATAACACAACGCAAATTTCAGATAGATTAAGTTAGATTTTGATAGAAACATAGAAAAATTTCATGCAGTGGTGACATAAACTGCTCAAAGCAATTCATGTCTACAGCTGAAATAGGCAAAGAAAAATGTACATGCGATATAATAGAACCTTCTAACTTATAACAAAAGGGCAGCCTATGATGTTATTTAAATAGGGTATTCAAAAAAATATACGGTTTCCGAATTACAGCAATTATGGTAAATTCCAAAAAAATGGTGTTGCCTTGAAATTTTTTGATATGATTAAACATTCAACGATATTGATGATAAATAATACATTCATGAATGTTCAATAAAACTTTTTGACCAAAACTGGAAAATACGAAATAATATTAATTCCACTAGTGCTGGTTCTTATGAAGTGGTGCCATAAGTCATCGATCTACTTATAACTGCACAACTTCAAAATTACCATCACCAGTGGAGTGAAAATTATTTTGTATTTTTCAGTGCACCAACTTATTGTTGTTGCAGTTTTTATAAAACAGTTTTTATGCATAATACATTCTTGGCGCATACGAAATTCCTACCGCTCTCAAACAACATTCATCGAATTATAAATTGAGTCATCAATTTTTTCAGCACGCCAAGACAAACAACAATTAGTGTCATATTCTATTGATACCATACAAAAAACTCGTACATCTGACCCCGAGATTACTTTCGCACAGACATACCAAGTGCTAAGACTATATTTTTTAGAATCAGAAGACCCTCATTAAACGCAAACAATTATCTAAAACTACACATCGAGGATTCTCCAAGATTAAAATACTTTCCCTGCATAGTTACTTAGTTGGACTTTAAATAATAAAATAAGAGAGATCCATAGCTCAAAGTGGAAGGTGTGAGGTAGGCAAATTGGAGAAAAAACATGTCGATCTTCCACAACAAGTTGTACAATATTGAAAAGACTAGTTAGTACATGTTTCGACCCTTCAGGTCATCATCAGCTAATTTATAAAGCATAAACATGTACTAACTAGTCTTTTCAATATTAAATAACCTTTTGTGGAAGATCGACTTTGTTTTTCTCCAATTTGCCTAAAGGAAATCAATTCAAATATCGGTGCTCTGATAATTGTTTATAGCAGGGTCGGTAATATTTCTTTACCTTGATTAATATTATCTTAAAGAGGAACATCTGCGGCATATTATTGTGTATCCATTTATTCAAATATGATGTAATGTTTATGGATTATAAAGAAAACTTTTATTCACTAGACGCCTTGAATTTAGATTAGAATTTCCATGATACCCCATATATATATATTACAAATTTATTCAGAGTTGTTGTTTATATTCCACGTTTTCGTGAGTTAAGTTCGAGAGAAAATTGAGTCACATTTTCCCTCACGACCAAGTTTACCCTGAATGCCTTGAGGTATTTCAGTTATTCGATACCTACAGTGTTTACTGGAGTACTCTAATGGAATTCCGTTGAGATTTTCTATTATGTCCCATATTTGTTTATGATTGTTTCAGAGTTTCGAGAAGGAGTAAGTAACAGGCCACTTTTCTTATGTCAATCTATACAGCTCTCTGATACAATTCCCGAGACGAATACTGAAGGTAGAACATCCTTTAAATGGATTAGCTAGAAACAATCGATTGCCCGCTATAACGCGCGTTATTGGATAATTTGATTCATTAGGTAATTTTGGATAATCTTGTTTATTTAAATTAGATATCTAACTACGTCGTAGGATGTAATAAATGATTCCAATCTTTTTTTTTAAAATCTATACATACACAGGGTGTTTCATAATATATGCGCAAGACTTGAGGATGTAATAGCTCGTCCAAAAATATGCAAAAATGTTCCTAGGTGGAGGATTCCATACCTGTAATGCCCAAAGGAGTATCTCTGAGCTCTATGGCTGAATTTTCGTGGATTTTTCGCCATACTTGTATGTTGTATGTCACTAGATTGTTTTGTGCGAGTCTGTCTGTGCGACTTTGACTTGAAGATTAAGGGTTCCATTTTATTTTCTCATACCACAATCTATCCAGGACGTGCCGGGGGTATTTTCCGATGGATCTGGCATGCCACCGATCAAATCTGCTACTTTAGTATGTCGTATCCGCTCGGTAAAATTCCAGCTATAGAAAGTTTTCTGTGTAGGCTTTTAAACTTTCCAACAAGCAGCTTGTAAACTAGCTCAATATCTTCGAAAGTTTGGAAAAAAATATAATTTTTCATGCTTTGTCGGATAGAAAGGATTGAATTCAAACTGAATCTGAAACAGCAAGAGCGAATATTTGATGACAGTATCTTCGCCTGATCATTGAATTTAGTTGGGGCAATCATATACTACTATCACTAAACAAACATTGATAATTTAGAACATCCCAGCCGCGCATAGGACTCGAATCGAATCCGAGCTTGATTGGTGTAGTTTGTCTCCCCTACTATTTACCAAACTCAACGCAAATGTACTACACCCAATTTGTTTCCCAATAAACCTCCAGTTGGTTCGTTGATACTGCCAAAGCCTCCCACTTTCCATCGTGACATTCTCAGTCATCATCCCGAGAGTTCTAATAAACTTTCCGCAACTCCATTCGGTGATTAAATATGGAGTTGTGTGCCGTTGAAAAACTAATAAATCCAGAGTATATTGCCGCGGCAAATTATTTGGTGGCAATGCGGAATTATTGGGAGATTGTTATTGCCAGTGACCTTAAAATAGCTCCAGGTTTTTATTTGATGAAAAAATTCATCCATTGGCTTATAGTACAATGCTTGATACAAAAGGACAAATTAATTATGAAGTAAAAGTTATGCCTGGAAATCGCCTAATCAAATTTTAGGCAAAGAGAACAAACCACGCAGGCAACTCTTTGATACCCAAAAGCAAGTTATTGTTATTCGATATTTTTACGTTGCCATAATTATTTGAATGTGGCAAAATTGAAAACATAACTGGTGTATCGAAGTTATAAAAATATGAGTTCATATGCATAGAGTTTGGATTGAGTTTTTTCCATAAAGAGATTCTTACAAAAAATTAATATTAATATTAATTCTGTTGGTGCTGGTACTTTTGAAGTTTTGCCGTTGTTTTTGTTGGCGCCAACTCCAAAAGTACCAGTACCAAAGAATTAATAATATTTTGGATTTTTCAGTGCACCAAATAATAAAGTCGGTAATTTTTTGTGAAAAATATTTATTTCACACTTTTGAGTGTAACATTAGTCATGAAAATTGTTGAATGTTCACTAATACCAAAGAAGATAGAAGGTACTTATCCTATAACCATGTATGAGGATTAGCTTGTACTTGTTATTATTCAAAAATCTCAAAACATAGCGGCGGAGATATACATTTTCAGACTTTACTGCTGCAACTCGAAAACCGTAACTCTTTTGAAATAAAAAAACAATTTAAATGATGCTACCTACATCTCGTCTTTAATTTTGAAGTCTCAGATTTTCAATTTTCTAAAAAATGCTTCTTCCACATAGCGGAAATACACATATAACATATTTCAGAATTTACCCGAAAACCGTAATTATTTTGTAAGAATGTTCAATTTAAACGTTTCCAGAAATGGTCCTTTCTAATTTTCCAATCTTGAATTTTCAATTCTCGGAAAAATTTGCCCTTTCCACATAGCTGAAATACATATATCAGACTGTAAAGCGAAAATCTATGATTATTTTTAAAAATTTTCAATTTAAACGTTTTCAGATATGAAATTTTCTTTAATTCTGCAGTCTCTAATTTTCAATGTTCGGGGGAAAATTACCCCCACCACCTCCTTTGGGGAAAGTTTTTAAGGAGAAAGGGCATATCTAATATTGTTTTTTTTTCAATAGGACCAATTTCCAAATCTCAAATAAAAAAAATCATCAAAATCGAAGCACATTTCCTATGCAAATGTCGCGAACATCCATACAAAAAAAACAAGCAGACATACAGTCGAATTGCATACCTTATCCGTTTGGGTTCGTCGGTCAAAAATGCTAAGCATGACAATATTATATTAATGCTGAAGTTTTTGCAAGATTTAGGAATTCGCAATTCACTATAGGTCAAAAATCAATAAATTGAAAGAAATAATACAGAGAAATATAGAAAAATATCCAGCATTATCATAAACACAAATATTACCAAAATAGGACCGAATTGATCAGTTAATGCAATGAGAAATACAAAATTGGCACAGTTGTAGGTAAATGGAAGACTTTTGGTACCAATATCAAAATTAGCAGCACCAAAAGAATTAACATCATGTGGAATTTTCCATTGCACCAACTAATCAAGTTGGCGCAACTTTTCGTAAAAAATATTTTTATATCACACTTTTAAGTGTTTAGTAGTGTAATTAGGAAACAATTGTTTTTCGAATTTAAATCTTGCTGGAAATTATAAATTATTTTATATCTAATACCTACTGCTTGATACAAAAGCTGACACGTTCACTCCCTTTGGGTATTTTAAAATAACTTTTACAGATGAGAATAACAAAATCATAATCTTTAAGAAATACAGTATAATGATAGTTCATTTTCATCTAAGCAATATCTGGAATATTTTAGATATGTTTTATTAACTACCTACTTCACTTATTTGCAAAAACGAATGTTAGTTTTTAGAACACTATTTTTATACATTCGTTACTAAGTAACTTAATGCTAATTTGAAATCCCAATCACTTCTCATTGATTGGCGCAGAAAGAGACCATTTTAAAATTATTTCTGCTGGACAGTAGAGCGCTCAGAATACGCCACTTTAGTTAATACGGCATATCACATAAATATGTGGTGCTTTTCTAGGCGAACTGTTTATTTTTCATATAAAATTCACAAGAACTTAATTATGGAGAAAAATATTCTCGAGAGTCCATGAAATTAACTTTCCCTTTCGGTATATTGATTGGCTTACCCTGCGCTCTATCAGAGACTATTCAAATACAAAATCTTGACTCATAAACCCGACGCTTTGGCTCCATAAAACTTATATTGGGCCTTCGTAAAACAAAACATAAAAATTCAACACCCTAACCCTCCTTCTTCTAGCAGCTATAAAAGGAAATATATTCTTTTCGACGAAGATTATGCTGACGCCTTTCGAGCCATATCAGCTCACTGGAGTTTCCCATGAAACTAGTGAGTCTTTTTGTCGAACATCAAAAACCTGACATTCCGAATTTATCTTCAACTCCTATCGAAGAACAACCTTTCTGTCGGTCATATCGAAATCCCGGCACGAACTCCCATCCAAATAACAATTCACCCCTGGACAAGTCTAAGTTGGTATAAGATGTTGTACGATAGATTCTCCTTCTATATATCGTGCAAGGCGTAACGGTCATCAATTCCAAAGTGAACAAAAGTATTGATGAAATATAAACAGGAAAGCTTTCCCGTGGAAATCTCACTAGAGATTTGATTTATTGTTGAGCTCTGTTTGGGAGAAATTGCTTAGAATTAATTGATTTGGATGAGGAGGAGGAGGATTTAAAACTTTTTCTGTGCTGTACCAAATCAATAATGAGGACCTGAGAGCGTTCAAAATTAGATATTAAGCAAGCGTCCAACAATTATTCCTATGACATTCCAAACATTACCACAATCCTGCATAAGTATCACACACAAGTTTTTTTTTATTATCATACAAGCTTATCAACATCCATTATTTTACACGGCTAATATTTATAAATAACATTTAAATATTCGTTGAAGCCCTCTAAAATATGCTGTACGTTTTGGTATTTAATCTTTGAACAAGGTACGAATGAAAAGTCCTAGTTCGTCATAAAATTAGCCGTCTCATAGAAAAATAAATATAGGATCATTTTATATGACATATTTAGATAGTAAATTAATAATAGAGCTTAGAAACCATTGATTTTAGAGAGCTACTGAAGCCCTATAAATATTAAGCAATCCAAAAATATATTCGTAAAAACCTAATCAATCAATTAATTTTTAAATATTTTAATGATCATTTCTGGAGAGCCAAATAATAGATAACCTGCTTTAATTAACACTGTTAGTCAATAAAGTAAAAAGGATTCAAATAAACCAATAAATGAAAACTCGCAGCATACTTAGATAAGCTTCCCTTACATCTGCAGCAGTAATTTATCCATTATTAGAAGTTTTTAGAACTACGTAATGATATTTCGTTCGACTTTGCTGACGTTTCCATAATTTCTAAATACTCCGCTGTCATGAAAACAAATGAATGACAATTTAATAAAAGCAATCATATAAATCCTCTAAAATGTTTTCATAACTACATGAGATAGAAACATTTCGTTGCTGTTATTCAAATTTTAGTGCAAATAAACAATTACCCAAAAAAGTTGCAGTGACGTTGCTCGACGTTAAAACTAGGGCACTCAGTGCGGAGGCAATGTCGCTTTCTCTGCTGAATCCCCAGGGAACAAGAGACGCTGCATGATGACCACTCTCCCCATTCACTCCAACCTGTAATGAAGAACGTAGTAAATAATTTATAATCGTTCAGGATTATTATGATATTAAATAGAATCTGGGTATTGCCTATATCTAGACAGATTCATGATGACATTATTATTTAAAAGTTTGTACCTTAAAAAAGTCTATTTACATGGTTGGTTATGTTTTTCGAAATTTTGGATATGCCAAGAAGATATTTTCCGTTTTATGAATAAAAATATTTTTATTGGTAAAATCTGTATAGTTAATACGTACTATATTGAATAAGTATAAAAAGAATTTATAATACTATTCTAAGAAGCCGTATAAGACAAGCCCAAAATCACACATTTCACCTATCAGAAGTTGAAGCAAATGTGCTTAAAATATTAGATGTGATATTGTGAAGTCTTCTGATTCATGGAAAAGGCTTTGAAAATGATCAGAAGGAAGTTCTTTTACTAAATGTTGTAGATGAATCCTCTATTTGGTACCCAACAGGCGTAAACAATTTACGTCCAATTAGGAGACAATTTAATTTTGAAATCATTCAGGTTTATTTGATTTATCTTTTATCAAGGTAAGGTTGCTTAGCAACATAACATAATTTTGATGCATTTCTTGAGGCACTAAATTTATGTGGTCTCCCATAACACTCCCATTATCACGAATGAAATCTTCAGAATGCTCGAGAAGCCATACTTTTTCCATAATTCAAA
Organism: Crioceris asparagi; assembly: GCA_958507055.1. NCBI lineage: Eukaryota > Metazoa > Arthropoda > Insecta > Coleoptera > Chrysomelidae > Crioceris > Crioceris asparagi. The sequence goes on from OY293828.1 coordinate 12,529,022, forward strand.
AGCTTAAATGTTCTTCTTTATTTAAGAACCTATACATAATAGATCAATTTTACTTTCCGATCGCTGCTCTAAATAGTCTAATAATAAAAGTATAGTAATCTTGTGAAATTGTCCTGTTTGCAACAGATGTTTACGTCCCTGAGTCAAAAAACATATTGTCAGCCATTGAGCTGTTTGACTTTCTATCTGTGCCAAAATTATCTTGTGAAAAGATGGACTGTTTTTGTTGTTTCTTTTTTGTTTTGAATGGTATTGATAAGGATCACCGCTGGTACAGATTGCGTATCCGGCTCACACTGGGTGTGAGACCGTAATGAAAAATGTGCCTCGCTCAACACTGTGGCGCGAAAACGGCTCCAGCGATTTTAATGAAACTTGTCTAAGCATTATACTGAAAGCCCTCTACCATCTGCAATAAGGTGTATCTCTAGCCCAAAGTGGGAAAAAACAAAACATCTCATGTTTAGAATCAACATAAGGAGCTGAGGAGAATAGGTAAATAAAAGCATCTTTCTCCAAAGAAATTTGAATTCCGAACCGAGACCTGAAATCTCCTTAGGTAAGTGATCAAAAACCTTTATGCCAAAGTTATTGCGAGAGTTTGATTTCAATGTTAATCTAGTAACATGTACCCACAAATCATTCCTATGTCTAGTATTTATATAGCGGATATCAAAATTGGATGTAAGTTTAGACTTGTTTTTAAAGGTATACAGACTTATCTAATAAAGGTATAAGTTTATAATCGGGAAAATTCCATAATTAACGAAGATATTTCTACATGTTAGACATCTAGGGACTTTGGCAATGCAACGGAACAAGCGTTTCTGTGCTAAAAAAACAAAGCCCAAAAACGGCGATTGTCCCCAAAAAACAAAATCTTTATGAGCATAATATAAACTTATAGTTTATCGCTTCGTTAAAATATTTCGAATGTTAAGAAACAAGTAATACGTTGAATTAAGTTTGCTGACAATATATTCACAATGAGATTTCCAGATTAGGCAGCTATCGATCTCCAAACCCAAAAAGCTTACACTGTTTACGATCGGTAAGTATGAATTGTTTCCAGAAACCTTCAGATTATTGCAGTGTCTTTGTACGCTATGAAATGTTATTAACTATCTGTGTTGTTAGTATTCAAAAATAATTGATGCCTTCCGAATCAGTCAACAAGATTCTTAACTAGACTATTATATATTATTTCCAATTCAGTAAAGTGCTTACTTGGAGCCAACAAAGATAAATCATCGGCATGCAAAGAAAAAGGTACTCGAGGATTTAGATTTAGATAATGTAAATAATAAAAAGCACAGGGCCCAGAACTGAACCCTGTGGTACACCTATTTTTAATGAAATATATTCTGAATTAAATGTTGAGCAGTTGTTATCCTCCACATATCGAAAGTTGTTTTTTAAAACTTTGAAAATTACCAATCCATTCAAGTGGTATACCCATAATACCATAATCAAAAAGCTTCGACAGTAGCAACTCATTATCCACACAGTCAAAGGCCCTGCTAAGATCACAGAAGACTCAATGGGGTGTTAGAAATTGAATAATACACTGATTTATTAAAATGTAGGTAAATTAAAAGTTTACAAAAATTAGCCAAAGTAAACCGCAATTCCTATTACAGTGCATTTCAGACGGAGAATGCAGTGAGGCATCTTATGACGACTATCGACCAACAATCTAATCATGTTTCAGGTAAATTTTGACACTTAGGCTTGCACCAATTTTATCTCAAAGTGCTTATTTTAAATAATTAATAATAATAAACAATGAATTTTTTAAAAAAGGTAAATTCTTTAGGTAAAGTTAAAAAGCGGCAACACAGTGTGCCGTTTTCCAATTTAAAATACATTGCCTACACTCGGTCATACCTACTGCATTCTCAATGTGAAACGCACTCAAACGAATACGTACGACGCCACTTATTGAGATGTTATGAGTAGGAGATTTTTTGGTAGATCAAGCAAAAGTATTGACCATTGAACCTGTTATACTGTGTTCAGACTCAGGCTCAGTCAAGTGATAAATATAGAACGCATTCATGCTTGACCTTCTCAGGTCTCTCTTCAAGTGATAGGAATGCATAATGATTTGTAAAAATTATCAATATTATCAATTTCCACGAGCGCTTGACCATCATCACTGTCATTAAAACTTCAATATATCTACAGATAAACATATTTTTATTAACATTTATGAGTTTAAGTAATTCTCTAATACTTACTAGAAATAATTTCTAGCTTTAACCACATAGTGTATCAAAGTCATCTCTTTCCGGCCCTTCCTCAAAACCAATCCAATAATCGATCTATATGAAAGTGATCAACATGAAGGTTTAATTTATATTCTCAATTCAATCGCATCAGATAAATCAATCGAATGGGAATTCCATTGCCCCTGAACATCCGGGATTTCGCGCTGAGTGAACCAATCGTACTTAGTACTGTTAAACAGCTGTCCATAGAGCCCGACCAGATACAAAAACTTGTATAGGTGTGAATAGTTGAATCGAAAGCCTAAAATAGAATCTTTATGAAGCAGATGTAGGTATATATAATTATCGCTTTGTATGGTTAAGGGTTTCTATAGTAGCAAAAGCTTACCTCCTGTATTTGCCATTCAAACACACATTAAAGAAACAATGAGAAATTTCAACATTATAAGGAGATAAACATCCGAGCGCTATCCAGAAGCGGAAAATTTCTAATTTGGCTTCTGCAATCTCCCAAACCGCACCTTGGATGCTTGTACAGAAGCGTTTTGCGTGTCGGATCGGGCCTTAAAACATTTCTGCTCCGTAAATTTTGCGGGGCCCGAGCCGCCGCATTAACATACATTTGAACGCGAAAAAAAAGTAAGTGGGAAAAAAATAAACCGAAACAAGAAAATGCCTTCGCTTTGTTTGTACAAAAGAAAGAGAATATAAGTTGCTTGAAGTTCATAAATGGAAAAGTTGGAAGCAGTGTCTTTATGAAAAACAATGTTTGAATTGGAGCTGAAAAAAAACTTGAATAAAACCTTCAGAAAATGGTTTAAAATTTTATTTATTTTTTAGCCCAGATCATCTTTGTTGTTAGAAATATGAATAACACCTACTTGAATAAACATATTATATTCTTCCATTAGATAACCTCACTAAAATGAATTTTGTTTTTTCTTTGTAGTTTCATAATTTCTGTTTGGAAAATCTTTGAAATGTGATCAATAATATTAGATAACTAGTTAACCCGTGCGAATATTTCGCAAAATAATACATGTTCATTGAATGGGATCATAATAGTGTGAAAATAAGTAAAAAAGTCTTTCCGCAACACCTGCCTGGAAACTTGAACTTTCGAGAGTTTATTATCGTGGCAAAAGTACTCGGTATCCGCACCCTTGACGATAACATACAATTTTATGACACTAGTGCGTGAAGTATTTTCTTAGCCAGCAACATGAATTATTTTTGACCGATTTCAAAAAAAGGAGAAGGTATACAATTCGGTTGTAAGATTGCTTTTTTTATGGCTGTTCGCGCGTTTTGCATGGTAAACGAACTCCGAATTAGACGATTTTTCTTTCATTTGAAAGAGGAGAATTGAGAAATGGTCCCATATTGAGGAAAATCAAATCCAAAATCACTTTCCCTCCATAAAAACCGCCCCCAAAGGGGGTGGAGGGGGCAATTTTTCTCGAAAATTGAAAATCCGAGACGACAGAATTAATGAAAATCCCATATCCGGAAATGTTTAAATTGGACATTTTAAAAAATAATCATACGTTTCCGCCCTACAGTCTGAAATATGTGTTTCAGCTATGTGGAAGGGGCAAATTTTTCTGAAAATCGAAAATTCGAGATTTGAAAATTAGAAAGGGGGCCATATCCGGAAACATTTAAATAGAACATTTTTTCAAAAGAGTTACGGTTTCCGAGTTTCGCAAATGGTAAAGTCTGATATATGTGATATGCGTATTTTCACTAGTACAAGCTAAACATACCTATAACTTTTTGGGTATTAGTGAACGTTCAACAATTTTCATGACTAATTTTACACTCAAAAATGTGAAATAAATATTTTTTACAAAAAATTGGACCGACTTTATCAGTTGTTGCACTGAAAAATACAAAATAATATTAATTCTATTGGTGCTGGTTCTTTTGGAGTTGGTGCCTACAACAACAAATTACAACGGCACAACTTCAAAATTACCAGCACCAATAGAATTAATATTATTTTGTATTTTTCAGTGCAGCAACTGATAAAGTCGGTCCAATTTTTTGTAAAAAATATTTATACGTACTACTGCGAAACGCAATGCTTTTCACATGCGAGTCGCTTTTAATTTTTCAGTCAAAAATTGTAACGCGGTGATCAAATAAATAACGACTCTATAAAATTTAAAGGGGCGGAACTGACAATCGTATATATCATATTCGCTCTCAGACTTGTCATGAATTACCTTCTCTCGTTGTCACATATACCACACTCGTCCAAAATCACGATTGTCAATATTCGCCCCTCTAAGCACCTGCAGCATAAATTACTATACTCACATTATTCACTAGTTAAACATCTTGACAGTAAGTATTTTTAAAATAGTTATAAATGTGGGTTGCTTTGACCGATTCGCCCTATCCACTTAGCAAAAATATATATATTTGAGAATTTAACATGCCTCTATCTCGAAAACTGCGCCTCTTTTGAAAAAATGTTCAATTCAAACGTTTCCTGATATAGTCTTATCTTTAATTATACCAAATCAATTCGCCCCTTCACCCTCTTCGGGGGCGGTTTTCGGAAGGAAGGAGATTTCGAATCTGCGTTTTTGTGAATATGGGACTATTTCTCAAGTCTCCTCTTTCAAATGAATCAAAGCTAATGAAATTTAGGCACAGTTGCTTATTTTCATGTCAGATAAACAGATTGTCAATAGATAGTGAATTGTATATTCGCTAGTTTTCCCAAAAATGTTTAAGTATTTGTTTCAAAGAAACCAAGAACGATCCCTATTTTTTCTCGTCATTAAAGGGGAATGCAATCCTCAAAGTGACGTCTCAATCAAAAATTCGGATCGAGAATTAAGGAAAATATGGCGGACCGACAAAACCCCTTTATAGAAATAACAAATATGAAATAAATATAAATTTCAGGAAGAAATGCTCCTATTATGCTAGTTTGCAATTTTAAGATAAGCGGCGAAAAAAATCCAAAGAGCCAACACACTGGACAGTAGCTTACTGATCTGACAGTTCTGCTGGAGAAGAATTCGGATTTACAACTGCAACAGTATCTCAATATGGTTTGACGTTGAGGACATCTTTTTATACTTGGCAAAAGACTGCATAGAATTATACAACACATAATAGAATATATTGCGGCGAGCCCGGATAGCTACCCATCCGCACGCCAATGTTACCACTCCATAACTATCATGTTTTCTCGGCCAATACTGATAGAGATGACGCTCTAGAAGCACAGCGAAACCAATAGTCGCACCTGCATCTATTAAATAGAGCAACCATTTTACCTAGAGCTCTGGGGACGAACATTCTTTCTCTAGATTGGTTTAGAAAAGAAACGCACCGAACCATTGGCTGAGAGATATATAGTTTGCGGCCAAGAAGGATTTATTCATTATTTAATTACATCAATAATTGTAGTTAGCCGAAACCAGCAACGTATTAATCTTTGGGATCAACATAGAAGTATACTAGTATATACAGGGTTGGGCAAATATTCCGGACCGGCACAATTACAGAAGATCCAGAAGAAATAGTGAATTCAAGATTGCACATTTCCTTACAGCTATAATTGATCTATCATAATAGCCAATCTGTACATCACTAACATCATAAACTGTCCAGTGTCATATCAGTGTCATATAATATTTTCTTAAATGGAACACCCTGTATTTTATAAGCTTGTCTGAATCCTCATTCAATTTCTGAAACAAAATGTATAATATGTCATTTGTCAAAATTCAATTGTTTTGGAAATATTGGCTTTCATAGTTTAGAAATAAATATTTTTAATTCAAGAAAGATGAACAAACTGCAATAAGAGGGAAACAATACTTAGTTTAAAAGCTATTTAACTATTTGTCAATTTTGAGATGGGATGTCGTTCCTCTTGGATGGATCTGCGGCTATCGGAGTATTCAATCATCATGAGTAGAGTTAGACATTCATGTTCAGATAGCTGGTCCATAGTCATTTATAAAATATGACGCACTTGACAATAACTTGGACTAAATTAATAATTATAAAAACAAAATATCATAATAAACAACTACCACGACAACGAAATAAATTACCATACTCATAATCGTGCACATACATCATGCTACAATTACGTGAGTTAATATTTTTATGATAAAGTGCGTTACCCGAATAACAATATTCGGATGTCAATATTTGCAAAACAATTGAATTTTGACAAATGACAGATTACCCATTTTCTTTCAGAAATTGAATGAGGATTCAAAAAGCTAGTAAAATACAGGGTGGTTCATTTAAGAAAATACCATATGACACTGACATATGACAGTTTATGATGTTTGTGATGTACAGATTGGCTATTATGATAGATCAATTGTAGCTGTAAGGAAATGTGCAAACTTGAATTCGCTACTCCTTCTGGATTTCCTGTAATTGTGCCGGTACGCAACATTTGCCGAACCCTGTATACTATACCTATTAACATAGAAACTGCTAGACTCATTAGAGATTAATAAACATAAAAATTCTAAGAACCTCTTAAATCTTAACAACCCTCCATTACTAAATTTATTTACCAACAATTATAGGTACTTAGAATGTATTCAGTCCTTAATCACCTTTATGTACCTGTATAACATCCAACATTATTATTGAAATACCAAGAAGCCGCTGTGTGTTGACAAAAGGTATATAGTAAAAATCTTAAGCAGTTTCTTTTATTTACTACTTATTAACATTGTATTAAAAATCAGGGTTACCATTTTGTATTTAGAAAGTAGGAAAACATTTTGGCATAAATAAGATTTAATATTTTCTACCAGTTCATTCATATTCTACCTGAAATTTATCTTTTTTGGTGGGCAAACCTGATTTATTATTTTTATTATTTTCCGGGATTTTTCTATCCATCATGTCTGGGTACAGCTTTTGAAGATGCTCTTTTAGAATCAAATATAACCTCGAATCTCCATGACATTGATAGCTTGAAACACTTGTGAGTACTTGAAAAATCGTCCTTCATCATTGTTGTTACAACATCATATTCAGCAAGTATGTGCTCATTTGTCTTATCACAAAAATCATTAGTCAAAATCTTCCAAGAAACCTGTTTAGTTTTGTTTTAAGCTTGCTTGATTGAGACAGTAACCAACTCAATAAGAGTTTTTGGTAACCTTATCATGATAGCTGACCGTTCAGTATGTGACTTTAAAAGAGCCCTCTAACTCTATCAATGTCAGTCTACAATTAATGCTATCCTATAGTCAAATTTTACGGCCACATACTTGAAGTCAAGGTTATAATATCTAGATCCTTCTACCTGATTGCACCCTTAAAATCCTGTTCCTGTAAGAACGCTCTTTGTAGATTCCGTGTCGCAAATTATTTTGCTGCATTCTGTGTTGAAAATATACACCAAACTCTATGCATAGGCATCTTTTAGGATATTTAAAAGTTGCTTCTGTTATAATTTTTCATACTATTTTATTTATTCTATATCCTAAGACTCGTAATACAACTATTTTCTTATACTGTACCTACTATACTATGTTTTGTATACCTTTAAACGTATATACCGATAATAGCAACTTAACACAGTTTTTGACCGACGAACCCCGAACGGAGGAGGTATATAATTCGACTGTCTGCTTTGTTTTTTTGGTTTGTGCGTGCGTTTTATACAGTAAACGAGCTCCGATTTTGATGATTTTTGATTCATTTGAAAGAGGAGGCTTGAGAAATAGTCCCATATTCATAAAAACGCAGATTCGAAATCTCCGTCCTTCCGAAAACCGCCCCCGTAAAGGGTGAAGGGGCGAATTTTCTCGAAAATCTAAAATCTAATTTGGTATAATTAAAGATAGGACTATATCAGGAAACGTTTGAATTGAACATTTTTTCAAAAGAGGTACATTTTTCGTGATACATGTTAAATTCTCAAATATATGTATTTTTGCTAAGTGGAAAGGGCGATTTCTTTCGAAAATTTGAATGACATTCTTATTTGTAGCAACATTTATAATGAACATTATTTCCTTAGTTACGGTTTTTGAGTTAAATCGGAGATAAAATAGTAACATCTAAAATACGATGTTTTGAGATCTCAATAATAACAACACTACAAGCAAAGAATATACGTTGGTAATCGGATAAGTTCTATCTTCATTGGTTAGTAAACGGTCAATGATTTTCGTGACTAATCTTACACTCAAAAGTGTGAAATAAATATTTCTTACAAAAAATGGACCGACCTTATTAGTTGGTGCAGTGAAAAATATAAGATAATATTAATTCTATTGGTGCTGGTACTTGTGAAGCTGGTGCCAAAAGTTGTCAATCTATTACTGCACAACTTCAAAAGTAACAGCACCAATAGAATTAATATTATTTTATATTTTTCAGTTCACCACTAATAACGTTGGTCCATTTTTTGTAAAAAATATTTATCATAACTTTGGTTGTCTAAATCAACACAATTGAAAAATTTATTGGTTTTCATGTACATCGAAAGGAACGAATGATGATGATCAGAATCACTTTGGACACCTACACAAGAGTCGCTCAGTGAGTAAACAAAAAAAATCACCCTGTTTATCAGTAGATCCAAATTAGAGCGTCACCCTTGAGAACATGGCTCATTAAGTGCCTGACAAATGAAAGAGTCGGTGTGCCTTGACGTAAATTATTTAATTAACTTTTGCCAAATGGACCCGCCATCGTGAATGTTATAAGCTCCGTGTACTAACAACCCTCGCGAATAAAGTGTATCCCTAATAGGGGTGGTGGAGGTTTAAGTTGATGGTAATTATCTTATTCTTGTACTACCATAAATTACTTTTGTCAGCAGCAGTAACCAGCAACCATAAAAATTTGTAAAACAACAAGGTTAAACTTTCACTTTTTACAATTTTGCAGCTAGGTATTTTCTTATGGGCACTCTCTTGTATATGTATTGCTAATTACAAAGATTCTGATATTATAAATCTGAGGAATATTAGGATGACATCTTCATCACTAAACATCATTATCTGGATCTAGGTTGGTCTGTAGAGAATTGTGTGCTTATTTATTATGCAAAAAATGTATTTTTAGTTAGGTATATTTATGACAGATTGCACTACTATATTATCTATGCCTATATTTTCACTTATTGCACTTAGAAAATAGATATTGAAATGCGGCTTAGGCTATTTTTCTTTGAATTTAATTCTCTTTTACATGAATTATTGAGAAATACAGTATCGTATTTGAAAAATCCGAAGGCAAGATGAAAATATAAAATTGTCTACATAACGCCATCTAGCGCTTGTTAAATGAATTATATTATTGAGCAATAGATTCCCTTTCAAACAATATAAAGTTTGGCAGAATCCATAAAGCCCTACAAAAGTTACAACGATTTTATTAAGTTGGCTTTTCCACTCACCCCAACCTATTAGTTTACAAGATAGAGGAAATATTATTAGAGCAAATTTACGAGAAATGATCTGTGAATTACAAATATTCAAATTCCAAGGAACTATTACTGGGCATTTTTTTCTGAAAAATGAGTTTTTTGTGTTACTTTAAATTACGCCCCTTTACGGTGGAGAAGGAAACTTGAAAATAATTTCCAGCACCTTTTCTGCGAATTTCTTATTCCATTTTCCTCCCTAAGTTGTAGAATATAGTTTTGGAGATAAAGCCGGGTACCTCTCTTAGATATCCAGTACAATTACAATGATTTTCATCAAGAAAATTGATACCTAAATATCTTAAAAATGTATTAAAACGATTCTGTATTTCGAGATAACAAATGATTTTGACGGGAATACCGCGACAACGTGACAACATTTTAATCTTTTCAAAACTCATCAGGATCCATCTCGTTCGCGCCCCCGCCTGCTCTTATGGAATTTGCAGACCACTGAGGCACGAACGAACGCATATACCGCTCTACCATCTCTACCGGCGGAAATCCTTTGGCAATATGTAAATAAGGACGACGTGATCCTATAAGGTCTGATCCAAAGGATCCCTTCCAAGTTGCGATTTCCATTCTCCTAATGCAAACCCGCATCTTCAACGAACAATATGTATGCTAACTGTGCCGATGGCGGATCGTATATGCCGGAAAATGTCGGTTCCATACATATATTCTCAAATCCAGCTTAGCACAGTTTGTGGCTTGTAGTCGTTTTAGTTTTGCTTGGAATAGTTTTATGTATTCGTTCAACCTTTAAGATCAGCCCGCATTGTAAAAGTTGCAAAACTGCAACTTGATTTTCTACTCTAGTAAATTCTCGTTTGCTTCGAACGCTTCTCAGATATCATCTATCTCGGGAGTGTAAAAGATTGTTTTGAGGCGAAGACTATAAAACTCGTTATAGATGATATTCATAAATAGGTCCTACTATAAAGCCCACTAAAAAAAAGATAAACTTCTAGTTCTGATATTAGAAAAGAGACCAAAACAAATGGTTTAGTCAGAATATGAATTATTTCTTTATAGAGTTACGGTTTTCAAGATAGACGCATGTTAAATTTTTAAATATGTCTACTTTTGCTTCTTTCGAAAATTTGTGAGTACTACATGAAGGACCTAATTATTTGTAGCTACGTTTATAATGAATATTTTTTCCTTAGAGTTACGGTTTTCGAGTTAAGCGGTGGTAAAATGGTTAAATCTAAAATACCTACATGTATTTCCGCAGCGATTTTTGAGATCACAATAATAACAACAACAAGTAAAGAATTTACGTAGATAATTGGATAATTACTATCTTCATTGGTATTAGTGAACGTCCAAAGATTTTCGTGACTAATGTTCCACTCAAAAGTGTGAAATAAATATTTTTTACAAAAAATTAACCGACGTTATTAGTTGGTGCACTGAAAAATATAAAATAATATTAATTTCTTTTGGTGCTGGTACTTGTGAAGTTGGTGCCAAAAGTTATCAATCTAACTGCAACTGCACAACTTCAAAAGTAACAGCACCAATAGAATTAATATCATTTTGTATTTTTCAGTGCACCAACTAATAACGTCTGTCCAAATAAAAAATATTTATGTAGGTAAGGTGCAGGTGACCTCGGTACCGCAGAATCATCATCAAACTAACTTTCTATGATTTCAAAAAGTACATTTTCTTAGATTTTCAATGATATATAAAAATTATTTAAGTCATCTTGTAATGGGTGAGAAATATAAGAAATTATGGTATGAATTTTCTGAAATACGGAGATTTACGAAAACATCATCATAAAATTAGAATGTAGAAACAAAAGTTGATTTGCTCCAAAATAACTTCAATAAAATATCCTATGCGCTCTATTATTTTACAAACTTAAACCGAATTTAGCCTTCTACGTAAAACTTTTGCATTGTTTTCTTGTTAACCTTGGATGAAACCCTATATTCTGTATAATTTAAAAAAAAAATCTGGTAGCTTCAAAACTGAAGAGAAAAACAATCTTTATATATTTTATTTGTCAAATATAAATATAAGTTTTACATATATACAGGCTGTTTCAAATTCGACTCTCACCATTGGGATATCGGAAACTATAGGGAATACGAAGATGGTTCAATTGGGGCAAAGTTGTGCATTTATGTGCTCAACAAAACGCCGTTTAAAAAGTTTGAAAATTTCGACTAGTTTCAGAGATATCCGGAAAAAACTGAATTTTCGGAAAATCATTTAACTTTTCTCCTGGCTTTATTTCTTAATGAATTTCTAAATAAATGGCACATTTACTTACATTGCTACTTTTTTCACTATTTCCAATGGTGTTAATAGTTTTGTAACCTGACGTTTCGTCTATGTGTAACTATCATGAACTTTCTTTTCTCTTATGGGAGCCATATTCGCATTCCACAAATTTGAATATTACCTTTTTGACGATGTATTATAAGTTGGCCTTTTTTTGTCCTATAAATCCGTGAAATTAAATAAATTACTTTTATAAAGTAGTTATTTTTTCAATCGGTGACACGTAAATAACACTGTGTATTATTGTCAATTGCTGAGTCGTTGAAAATGGAGTTCTTCAATGAAGAAAAACGAGATATAAAACATAATTAAAAGAATGATAGAAACAGTGTGAATAAATACATTGGAGGTGTATCTTAAGATGTATCCCGAGACACGACAACCACAACCAAATTTTTCCAAATTAATGGACAGAATTTGTGATGGGTTTGGCTCGTTTGAAAAACTTAAGATTAATTATACCTCATTAATAATATTTTTTTTAGTTTCTTCATCAATCCTGTCTCCAGTTTTTTGTCTGGGTTTTTTAAAGAAACCATGCTCAGCTAAATTTGTATCCAATAAGTTGAATAAAGGTCGGTGGGGTTGTCGTCTCTCGGGATACCTACACTTCCAATGTATTCACACAGTTTCTATCATTCTTATAATACAGTTTTATCATATCTCGTTTTTCTTCATTGGACAACTCCATTTTCAACGAATCAGCAATTGGGAATAATACAGAATGTAATTTACGTGTCACCGATTGGGAAAATCAAAGCCAACTACCTTATAAAATTAATTTATTTAATTTCTCGGATTGTTAGGACAAAAAGGCCATGATAGATATATCGTCAAAAAGGTAATAAAAAAGCTTATTCAAATTTCAGGAATGCGAATATGGCTCCCATAAGAAAAAAGAATGTTCATTATAGTTACACATAGACGAAACGTCAGGTTACAAAACTATTCACACCATTGGAAAGAGTGAAAAAAAGTGGCGATGTAAATGATTTCTTTATTTAGAAATTCATTAAGAAATAAAGCCAGGAAAAAATAAAATGAATTTCAAAAAATTGTTTTTTTTTCGGATACCTCCGGAACTACTCGAAATTTTAGAATTTTCTAAACGGCATATTTTTGAGGACATAAATGCGCAACTTTGCCCCAATTTAACCATCTTCGTATTCCCTATAGCTTTCGAGATCCGAATGGTGAGAGTCGAATTTGGAACAGCCTGTATAGAATGAAATATTACTTTATAGTAGATTATTTGTATTTATTTTGGTATAGTCGCTCATGACTAGAAGTCAATGTACTTAGAATAATATTACATAAAATAAATAATTTTGACCAAATATTGGATCGACTTTATTGGTTGGTGCAATGAAAGATACAAAATAATTATCATTCTATTGGTGCTGGTACTTTTGAACTTTTGCAATTGTAGTTAGATACATAGAAGACTTTTGGTACCAACTTCAAAAGTACCAGCACCAATAAAATTAATAATATTTTGTATTTTTTTGGAACATCAACTAATAAAGTCGGTCCAATTTTTGGTAACAAATAGGTATTTATTTCACACTTTTGAGTGTAACATTACCTAGTCATAAAAAACATTGAATGTTCACTAATACTAATGAATATAGTATTTATCCTATTACCCATGTGTATTATTTGCTTCAGCTGGTTATTATTCAGAGATCTCAAGACTTCGCGGCGGAAAACACATAATTCATAATTTACCATTGCAGTAAACCGTAGCTTTTTTTAGAAAAATCCATTTTAAATGTTGCTAAATATAGCTTCTTCTTTATTCAAAATTTTTGAAAAATTGCCGCCTCCACATTGCGGAAATACATATATTTCAGTCTTTACTATGGCTGTAAGTAGAAAAACGTAACTATTTTGAAAAAAGGTTCAATTTAAACGTTTCTGGATATGGTCTCATCTTTAATTCTACCGTCTCAGATTCTCGATTTTCGAGAAAAATTTCCCCCGGGTGCTTTTTTTGGAGGGAAAGAGATTTCGGATTTGAGTTTTCCTAAATATGGGTCTATTTCTCTACTGTGCTATTTCAGATGAATCAAAAATCATGAAAATCGGAGCACGTTTACAATGTAATACGCGCGAATACCCGTAGGTACATTAAAAAAGCAAACATACAACCGAATTGCTTTCCTCCAACATTTTTTGAAGTCGGTCAATAAGCATGGATTGCTTTGTAATCGGCATCAAGTTACCAATAGAATGATCCTAGGCTTTTCCCCCATTAAAATGTTTCTCTTATAATCTCATATTCTGCGTTATTCCACCATTTAACAAATAAATACACAAATAAACATTCAATATTAAATTATAGAAGCTTTGAGAAAAAATAACACAGCCGGATTTTTTCCAGTTGAATATCCATAAGAAGAAGAAAAAAGAGTTATAAAGCTTTGTTTTCCGTACCACAACGCTTTATTGCATTTCCAATATATTTTATGAGTGCAATCGATAGTCGTTCAGCTGGACGTATGCAATTTATTTAATTCCATGAAATATTCAATGCGATTGCCACATGAAGTTTTCAATACATACTTGGATAATGCACTGAAAAACAATGGGAATGAAAATTTAATTGGAACAAGATATCATATTGATTCGAATTTCTCGACAAAAAAATTATATATACATACCTATATATACATATCAATTTCGTATGCTGGATATGTGTTTTAGAATTATGATGGATTCATGTTCAAACAAAACAACGTCACATGCTAACACAAAGTTGAATTTAATGGATATTACATGTTAAAATTTATTGAATTTGTAGCATTTCTATAATATTTATGGAAGAGATTTGAGAAATGTATTTATTGCACAAAAACACATATTACGATGCATTGCAAATATTTCTGTTACAGAAACTTGTAGAAAATTATTTAAAAATATGGAGTTTTAACATTAACATAAATTCATCTTTTTGAACTCTGTGTATATATTTACAAAAATAGATCCGCTTTTACAACTAATAAGAATGTTCATATATCTACTATCTATAAATTATCTCCGTATGCTCCACAAAATATAGGTGTAAGAATTTTCAATAAACTTCCCGTATGTCTAAGAAATATAGAACACCTGTCTGTATTCGAAATAATGTTGAAAGAGCATTTACCTACTGAAAAAATGTTTATATATGTTGCTAGAATACTTTAATTGATTATTAGGTATATAGTGATAGCTTATAGTTATTTTAAGCTAGTTAAATGGTTTTTTAATCTGTTTTTTCTCTTCTTTCTCTTTTATATTTCATTGTTATTATGTTTTGACTATTCCATTACGTAGTAGCAAGTGTCTAAATGGAAATAAAGTATATTGTATTGCATTGTATTGTACCTATGTAAGCGTAAAGCTTCTTCAATTCAATTTTCCGAATTAAACAAGAGCAACAAAGTTCCTTAACTATGATCCCTCGATGCGACTTTGTCTTGCCGGCACTCTATCTCTCTTTCTCTTTCTCTCTTTCTGTTATATACCAGTGTGTGTATAGATTCGAATAGACAAGCATCGTGCACAGCCGTTTTCTAAGTCTCTAAATTAAAATTATAACACTATAATAAGTTTCTACTGATATATTGATTAAATCTCACAATTGTCTCGGCATAGGTACTGTGCTTCTGCCAAATGCGAGTACCTATAAACAGATTTGAAAGATGATAAGTGCCTACTTAAATAATAAGTATGGTGTAGTTTGAATTAGTTGAATGAATGTGAGAACGATGGCAACAGGTACATACATTTCTATTTGAAATTTACCTAAAAGCCTATGGATTATAGACAGCCGAATTGTACACTTTCTCTGTTTGGGATGTCGGTCAATAACAGCTGCGCTACGCACCAAATATCTGCCTGCAAAAATCTTTCTATTTACCGTTTTTCTGATTGATTATGAGAAAAGAGGTGGTATGTAATTTTGCTGTTGCTTTGCTCAATCTGGTGTCTATTTGTCGATCTGTCAACAAATAAACTATATCCTGAAAGTTGAAGTTTTATTTCGATACAGAGTTAGGTAACGGCCACAAGGGCGTATAATTTAAATAAATGAATCCTGATTTTGATTGATAATTTTGTGGAACTTGAGGAAAAGATTATCTCTAACACCTTTAAGTTTATCAAGTTAAAGGCTTGTTATAAGAAATTCAAATATATTTTCTTATTATCCTCAAATCAACGTTTGGTAGATATTAAGTAAAATATACGAAAACTGGCCCTTTTCTTCCTTCTGTCCAAAACTACTGTAAATAGTATTTCGAAAAAAAGATTGAGACCTTTACCAAAAGTGGACTGAAAACCTTTTCACGTGATTTGAACTCGCAATTGCCCATTGTTTTTGTGTGAACGCGCCTTTGGGATAGTAAACAAGCTCCGATTTTTGACCGACGAACCCCGAACGGAGGAGGTATACATTTCGACTGTCTGCTTTATTTTATTTTTTGGTTCGTGCGCGCCTTTTATATAGTAAACGAGCTCCTATTTTGATGATTTCTGATTCATTTGAAAGAGGAGGCTTGAGAAATGGTCCCATATTCATAAAAACGCAAATCCGAAATCTCCTTTCCTCCGAAAACCGCCCCAAAAGGGGTGGAAGGGGCGAATTTTCTCGAAAATCGAAAATTTGAGTTGTTATAATTAAAGATAGGACAATATCCGGAAACGTTTAAATTGAATTTTTTTTAAAGGAGGAGGAGATGGAGGCATGTTAGAGTTACGGTTTTCGAGTTAAATCGGTGTTAAAATGGTAAAATATAAAATAATTAAGCGTATTTCCGCAGCGATGCTTTGAGATCTCGATAACAACTACAAGCAACGAATATACGTGGGTAATAGGATAAGTACTATCTTCATTGGTATTAGCAAAGATAATGGAACTCAAGTGAACGTTCAACGATTTTCGTGACTACTGTTAGGTACATTCAAAAGAGTGAAATAAATATTTTTTACAAAAAATTGGACCGACGTTATTAATTTATGCACTGAAAAGTATAAAATAATATTAATTCTATTGGTGATGGTACTTGTGAAGTTGGTGCCAAAAATTATCAATGTAACTGCAACTGAACAACATCAAAAGTAACAGCACCAATAGAATTAATATTATTTTATATTTTTCAGTGCATCAACTAATAACGTCGGTCCAATTTTTTTTTAATATTTATGACGATTCTATTTGCGAGTGAGTGCTTCGAAATGGTTTCTTAAAATAACTAATTCAATGTATACCTCCCAAAAAATCCTCACCAATGGTAGTAGAGAGGGTTTTTTAGAAAATTTATAATTTGAGATTACCATATTAAAGAGCTAACTATTTTTGAAAATCATTAAATAGGACGTTTTTCAAAAATACTTCATTGGTTTCCGAATTAGAGCCTCTGAAAAGGGGACACATTTGTAAATTATTGTATTCATTGAAAGTTTGATGTGACTTTTTCACACAAGAAAATGTAAAAAAATGCTTTTTACAAAACTATGACCAACTTTATCACCAGAACAAAATTATTGTAATTAATCAAAAAACGGCATCAGCATGACAGAAAGTTAAGCTCTATTTTTATCCACGTAAATTATTAGCTAACTTCAATTTTCTTTATTATTCACTTGGTTATTGAATAAGCTGATAGAACCCCAATTACTTTCAAAAGTATTCAGCAGCTATGTACAGCAACAGGTGTTCCATTAGATTATTCATTTATTTAAAATTTTATTAAAGCTAGTTTTCATTCCAGATTTCATTACATTTATTTATAGATATAATAACTTATCCCTTATTTACACAGTCACAGCTCTTTATGTGAGGTTCCCGTGTTTGTTATTCGCTGAGCAAACAACTGCTGACCATTGCCCGTATCCATGGGTGAAAAATTCTGTATTCGTCGATCCAAAACTAACGATATTAACTATGGTGAAGCAAAAAATACATAATAAGAAGCATGAGAGTAGGGTTACACCACGCGGCTTATTTGATAACTAACGTTCAGAGCAAGGGTCGGATTCTCTAAAGTTTTATAAAAGGCGATTTGATCTTTGATAAATGCCGCCTGCGTAACGATCTGTACCGAATCCTTTAGTTTCCAATTCCTTTGATTTTTCATTTGCTGAAATAAATTGCTATAACTTTAACTTAGTTGAAAGTTGTCAAATGATGACAATTTCATTGGTAATAATAATAATAATAACAATAATAATATTTATTTCAAAATGTGCTAGAAATTTCTTAAAGCTAAAAATTAAAACATAAATGAAATTGTGTCATAGACAGGTTAATTTTTTAATTTCCAAATAATCTTTTATTGAATATCATTCCGGATGAAGTGTCTTTATTTTGTGTTTAAAGAATCTTTTAAGTTCTGTAGTAGTTTATTTCAGACACATTTAGTAGGGAGACTTTTCTCTCAGTTAAAGTTAATCTATGACTTGAATAATTCACATATTTTGTTCGGGTATTGTATGTCTGAGATACTTGAATATTAAACAAATCTCTGTTTAACAAATAGAATATCAATGATTCATAGACATAAACACCATATGATTGAATTACAAGAACTCATTGTAATGCCAAACTTTATTATTGATTGAAAATTGTTGTAGTACGTTACCTTAATTGTGTTGCTGCCCGCATGTATGTGGTGACAGAACCCTTATTCCACAACAAATACAATTTAATCTTTTTACCAAAATATTGATATTATGTTCAGATCAATCAACCCTTTCATTTATTTCTATTACTAGAAATTTAACATCAGTTAAGATATTTACACCGTTTTCTTTACATCGTAATACAGGTGGCTCTTGAATGTTTGATTTCTTCATCCTACACATTATAGCATTATATTTTTTATGATTTAATATTAACCTGTTCTGTGAAAATTAACTATAATGTTTTTTTTAATAACATTTCAACATTGTGTAAACTATCAACTGCATCTTTGTCAGTCACTAGTAAGTTGGTATCATCTGCATAGCACATAATATTCTCTGTTGGATCTGTTACTGAGGGGATTTCATTTATGTACATACACTATGAACAAAATCGAACCCAATATGCTTCCTTGGTCGACGATACATGCCAATGTCAAAATTATATCCCGATACATCTAGTGAGTTCGCGCTATTGGTGGAATGTTAAGGCCCTGATCGACGTACGAGCCAAAAGACCGCGGACTAAATTTTGAGGGTTTGGCTCGTCATCGTTCGTGCTGATCGCCAGGCGAGACTACAGTGAAGTCATGAACGTCGAAGAGTGAGAAAACATGCGCAAAATATAGAAATATAGGTGTAATTCGGAGGTGAAATGAAATGCAAAATCCATCTGAAAAGATTTTTTTCGTATATGTTATATTAATTGGAAGTTACTCTTATCTTTGCCTTCGGTGATTACCGTATTGTATCATGTCAGGCTGACCTAAAAAATATCAAACAAACGTGAGGAGCCACGAGCCTACTAGCGGTGCGATGTTTTCAGCCTGATCGACGTATGAGCCTCATCAGTGAGCCATAAAACCTTGGATTTACTCGTTTGTCGATCAGGGCCTTTAGGGACGCTGTAAGAAGCCGGTGGAAGCTTCTAGATGGAGGGGGCTAGCCTAATTATATAATAATGTATTCAAATAATCTGCGATATTCGTGTATGACAAAATAAATAGAAAGATAAATATTTCCAGTCATTGCTTGCTTAAATTTTAAAATCATTTTCTTAAACGCATCCTCAAATTATATGATGGCAAACAAAAGGATGGATACAGGTTGTTAAATGATGAGATCTCAAAACTTGATAGCCACTTATTTTTTTCACCTATATAAATTTCCTCTCTATTCTTATCGCTTCGACAAAAACCTAATACCCAGCTGTCCACATTTAACAGACACCCAAAGCTTTCCGGCGGCCAGCCAGCCAGCCGCTCAAAATCGGAAAACACTGTTCGATTTACGAGCTTGCACTTATCAGATGATATCATCCCCGTGAAATTGAAAATATTTCTCGAATGAGAGGAAATTAAACAGCATCACACACACCAACCCGTTGCAGTGCAGCAGCACTAGCAGCAGGAATAGCGCTGCAATGTATATACATAGAGCCGTTCAAAGAGTTTATCAAACGCAAAGATCGGATGCCTGCAATAGATTACAGACATCAGCGAGTCCACATATGCACGACTGAAAGTGGCGTAAAACAAACATAGACACTTCATGGTCTATATATGGTATATTATTCCATGTGTAGGTACCATTGTTGTTCGATCAGAATCTACTCTAATATTTTGAAAAGTATAGAATATATATAGTTCATGTGTAATTAAGAGAATCTAAAGTAAAATCGTCTGATAGCAACCTTTCCAAGCGAATCCAACTCGCAATCGATAAAGGTTTTCTATAGAATTTCCAGGAAGCATGATCATTTCGACAAATTATCAGCCAGATGAATCTCTGTGAATTATGTAATTTATTCTTGTCTTTTCTATTGGCAATGCTCATTAAAATGGTTTATTTGGGGAACCATTGGAGAAGGCTTCTCAGAATGATATATAATTAATTCCTTCTGTATTATTCAAAAATTACCCACAGACGTGGTTGGATTTCGTTATTTTCTTGAGGAGGTAATGGGCAAATTTGCATTATCTTCTTTCCGAAAAGAATGTCAGAAAAGTTCGTTTCACCAAAGAGGTTTATGATGACTCATCGAAATGTGAGACAAGCGACCGGTTGCAGCTTTCTGTAATTAATATGAATATAATAAGAAACATATTTCAAGGCAAATTGTGGGTCGTACTCTCCACTTCAACTTTTTTATATCCCCGCAGAATTGCTTCCAGAAATTAGATCCATATGAAATGTATCAATAATGTAGTCCAATCTCTTAGTATCAGTTCGATCAATGGAGTAGTTTCGACGAATTATTATACATCAGCTCAAAAAATAATACAGAAAAAGCGACATAGAAGATGATATCAATAAATGCGAATATTGAGCTGTCAAGGTGGATGAAACTGAAGAGCTAGAAATAGGCTAGAACTTTAATAATAATTTAGCTATTCATTTCAATAAAAAAATGATTGGAACGATTATGTTTGAAAAGCAACATCTGAAAGATGTCCTGAACGGACTATTACATGTCAGTCAGACGAAAGAAAAAGAGAAAGACTAGGCAGGTCAAACAGAGATGAAGTTGTTGTGTAGCCAATGAAGATTTGAAGAGTGGAGCGACTGATACCAATAATATAGGAATCAATGTTTTTTTTATAGAGGTTTGGGGAATCCTTATTCGGATACCTTGCGCGATGGGCAATCAGAGTAGTGTCGGGCTCGATAATTGCTCTATATCGACTAAACACCATTTTCTCCGTCTACTTGTGGCCTGCAGCCTCTCGTGGGACCACTGTTAAGCATTTCATCTCAGAAGGAGACCACGAGCATATGCTACTCCTTCTTATATTATGCTTCTTTTGGTAATGACAATCTTCCCATCTTAACATTTCTAGTCTGCGTAGCTCCATAATCACAACTTTTGCAAATGAGACAAGAGCTCTCCAGTTTTCATGTGGCTACAGCCTTGAGGGACTCTATCAGTGACGTATATACCGTCTCTCCATCCTCAGTCCAGTATTTAAGTATTTTGTCGTTCAGATCATCGTTTGTTATTTTCTGGAGACACTTTAGGAATCAGTTGTGACATGTGTAATATGAAGGTACCTATATCTATCATGTGACCTCATATTTCTATGCACACAATCGAATCAATTTCAATAGCTATCAATTCCATTAATGGGTAACAAAGAAGTTATCGAATGTCATAGAAGCAAAACCTCTAATATATTATAATGCACAACCTGTTTGTTTTCCGTAACTATATGGCGCTCAGAGATACATAAAAGAGATACTACATACACAAACATACTACAATCGTTGTGTGATTTTCCTGGGCATGCATGACGTTACTTTGCTTATACGCCATATCAGGGAAATATATATACATACAAATATTCCAGTTTGTATGTATGTATGTATGTATCTATATGTGCTATCTGTAGATGCAGGGAAGCGATACGAGCGGATGAATTGTTTGCTTCTGCTGCCTTTTGGGTCATTCCGAACTGTTTTTCCAGTTTTTTTTTGTGACAATTCAACATGGACTTTTAGCGTATTGTATTTTGATAAAGAGGTGTATCTTCATGTTGTAATGGATTAATGAATGACGAGTTTTAATCCCTCACCATCCAATAAAGATACATACCGAATAAATTGCAGAAAAAGCTGTAAAAAAGCATGATAGAAAATGATTACTTGATACCTTTGAAGACTTGCATAAAATGGAATAATCATATTTGTCCTAATTCTCACTCACGAGCCCTTCTCTCGAATCTTTCAAAAAATCCGCCGGTCTATTCTGATATGAAGGTTATACGAAAAATAAAGTTACCTCTCTAATGAATGTAATTAAAAAGAATTTCAATTCCAAAAATCATTTTCATTCGCAAGGACACTTTGCCTCAATGATAAAATTGTCGTTCTCTATTCATAGGATCGTGAGTTCCAGTCCGGTCCATATTAGCTCACTATTTTTTTTAATATAATGATAATATGAAAAAATATAATAACTAGTACCTCATGATTCCAAAAAACAGATACCTAGGATTGACTATTTACAAAATAAATTTATTAAATTGTTTATTCCTCACAATTTCTCATATGAATTCCTTGAGTTTACTATGCTTTACCTGAATACTGTAACGTGGATAACTCACCACGCAGGTACTTATGCTCATTATTCGTTTTAGTATGTATCTGTTTTAATATCTTATTTGCTGTAGTTGTTTCATGTGTAGCTCATTAATTAGTTATAGATTTGGAAGATTTAGTCTAAAACCTTCCAGATACTATAATATGTGAGGTACAGTTTGTCACAGTATTGTCAGTGTGACAAGTATCTAGAACATTATTACAAGCGTCTAGAATAATCATAGAAAATTCGCGATGAATGTCATGTTAAGATTCATACATGTTTTTCCTTCATGGATATTATGAAGTCGTTTCGAGCACGGGTCACAGTCAGTTTATAAAAGTCAGTCTGGTAGAGTGAGTCAGTCGGATTGAAAAGTCAAGTCAAGTAGTTCATTCGGTAAAGAGAGAGGCAGTTTAGATTGTCAGAGTGACAAGTGGTGACAATAGTAGTTCTACCACCATTGTAAGAATAATGCGGTTATAGAGGAATATGATATTTGGCATAGTATACAGTGGTACCTTGCTGTTTTTTCTTACATCTGACCCGAGTTTGATTTTTGTATACCTACCACATTTGTTTTTTCTTTGATATACAAAATTCAAAAAAAAAATAATAATTATAGAGGAACACTTCTTGACGGAAGAATCATAATAATGTCCAAACTTAATGAACTTTGACCACTGGGTTATCTCGTAAATAATAATTTGTCTATAAATCCTCAGATGACAAAATAAAAATAATCGAACTAGGGCTGAACAGTTCTTACCAAACGCTTCCCACACTCTCTGGTCCGTAGCTTCGTCCCACTTAGCCAGCGATGTGGCCCTGATCTCCCCATTCACCATGTCGCAGAAGACGATATAAGCTCTTGGGACGTCATCTCCATCAGCGCACTCCGGTAGCCTCTTCGGCGAGAAAGTCACATTGATCCGCCTGTAATGAGTAGAATTTAAGATGAATAGAAGTGATGGCTAACATCTAGAGCTATGACCGTAAAGTTATCGACAACAACTTTTGAAGAGTTTTTTCGCTCCTATATAAAAACTGATCATAAGACCTATTTGATTATGAAAATGAGTCGCATTTGGGAAGCCCAAGTCTTTAACATGGCACACTTCACCCCCTGTAAAGTAGACAGTAATGGTACTTGACAATCTAATCTAATTTATTGAAAAAAAAACACACAACATTTCAAAACAAATTAATCATGTTGCGGCTCTGCTTCAGCCTCAATAAACTATATCATTGCCGCTTAGTTTTCCAACTTAATATCGTCTCTAGAATGCCATGCAATAGCTCCGTATTCCGGAAACGCCGTAATTACAGGTGCCTCTATTAAATTCCAGGTATTTAATCATTTTGCCCTCGGAATACCGAAGCTTAGGTTTGCCACATCGGACTAGTTCGTTCAATAGCGAGATTGATTGGCACTCGGTTAATCTGTTGGAAGATAAGTTTGCGAGAACAGATTTGTATCCACTACATCAATGTTGTTCATGAGTAATTGAAATAGTTTAGGAAGTAGTAGGTGTAAATTATTGCAACAAGTTTGAGTAGATGATAAAAGCGTTTCCACTAGCAATAGACTACCAAGCATCATTAGTCATTTAATCAAGAAAGCTTTCAAGCTCCTACTTCTACTAAAGTGTCCTCGGCATTGCCCCCTGAGGTGATAACCTTTTTATTCGTTCATTAATGAATAGGGCACGTTGGAAGTCTTATTTATGCTTTTGGTGATTTCTTGTTCTGAAATCAATTCACTGTCATGTATACAGGGTGGTTTGATAAAAGTTATAGTGGATGGTGGTCAGACTGTCTAATTTTTATAGACGTGATATGGGATAAATCTAAGCTTATTCAAATTGTGTCGTATGTTGCTATAGCTGAATGTTAAGCCTGAATTATACATTGTGATTATGTATCAGTAGTTGCATGCTGTTCTATAAACTGTTGCTAGAAAAAATCGAGAAGATATAGATTTTCTAAGAGCGTTGGTACTTTCCCGTGCCAACTTTTTTTCCTGCTCTATTCCTTATTGCACTATTATGCCATGCCCCGAATAGAGAACGTTCATGAAATAATAAAAAAAAGATGTTTATGCAACAAGGAGTATACCTGATCAGTTAAAGAATTTTTATCTGTTGTTCTTCAATATCTTGTTTAACCCCTGACGCAAACAGAGTGGTGCTATTAGTTTGTGATGTGTATCTGTGAGGATGTCTTGGGCATCGTGGCTGTCAATAGGATAAACCTATTTTGATTCCATTTTTCTGTTTGTTTGGAATGTGATTCGAATGAGTGTTTTTCTAGTTACTTTTGGTCTTCTTCTTCTTCAAGATCTAATAGTCTCGTAATTTTGAGGTTGTTTCTGTATTACTTCTTGAAAAGTGAATTGCCAACTGCCCATCCATCGTTTCAGTAGCTTTCAGGTCAGGTATACTCTTTTGCATTGGTTATCCTTTTAATTTTGATCGTGTAGACTATTCTAAGTCTATCGGATCTCATATGGTATCCCTTATTCATCGATGTTACTTGTTCTATTGTAATATACATTAAAATGTCAACAGGAAGAGATTTTTAATCTTATAAATATATAACACACTATAGTTTATAAATTCATTGCCTCGAAGATCGCCAGATCATAAAACAGCAGATTACTGACTGAAATTATTTAACAAGTGAGATTTTTGAAAAAAAATTAAAAATAGTTTTTATTGGGCATTTAAGATTTAAACCGTACCGATGAGTACCTACTATTGCTATCCTTTTCTCGATTTTAACTATACTTATGTATAAGTGTTTCCAACAGCAACAGCAATTCCATAACAAATTACTGTTTGTCTACCACAACACAAAATTAAACTTTAAATTAACAATAACGTCTGACGTCTGACAATTGCGACATAACCATAGACGATCTTCCAGAAAGTACCTATATACCAGAGAGCGAGACGTATACATACGCTCCATGCTCGTGCGTAATTCCAGTGACGGATCCCATTGTCGTTCCATGTCGACAAAATAATTATCTTGGTTGAATGAGATTGAATGAGATAATTATCATTACCAATATTGGATCACACTTGGAACTTAACAGGCGGCGAGATGTCTGCGATCTAAGTACGAATTCAAAATTTCAAGTCTCTAGACCGTATGGGGTCTGAGAAATCGCTACGGAGTCCATTGATACAAGAACCGAAAGTAATAAAAACTATTTAAAAAGGACTTGTTACTTAGAACATCACAAACAACATCAGAAAAATTCAAATGTGGTGTATTGATAGTAGGTACAACAGTAAAAAGGATTACCTATGGAACATTTTTGCATCAACCACTATTGGTAAGGTATAAGAAGTTCCATTATAACCGAACGTATTTCTTCCATGTGCTATTCTTAACTCAAATTTTTAAAATAATATAATAAGCTGAAATATAAAGGGTGATTCACGGTCGATGGTACCTTAGATCGTTCTGAAAATTGTATTATGTAGATTATACCTAGGGATCTATCGACTGAAAATATTTTCAGCCTTGCGACGTTGCCACTTATATCAAAAAGTATTAACAACTTTGAATTTTTAAATGAGACACCCTATATATTATCAATTTATTAGATTCTCTATCACCTTCTGGTTATTTTTTCATAAGATACCCATACCTATCTCTAACAGTTTCCAGTGAATTAATTAATTTTATTTTGTTTTGTTCAAAACAGAGCTCCAATCAATAGCCCATTATTCTGAATTTTAGAATTGTGAAACGATGAAATTCCAGTAATAGCTTTAGAACGACTTCTTTCTTAGTTATTATTCAAGATTTTCTTTTTATGTTATACAGGGTCGCTCAAAATTCTTGATCTTTCCATCAGATGTATAAAGACCCAAAAATGAGTTTTTTTAAATAGAACACCCTATATTTTATTATTTCTTCAGATAGAGAATCAAAATACCTTTGAAATGATATATCATGTTCCTTTACCAAAATGGTCAGGTTTTCAAAATATAAGCAACTATCTATTAAAGTGAATTATTTCTAGCATTTTATAGTAGGTATTTGCTGGTTACCATGGTGATGGAAAGATTGACAAGTAATTATCGTGAGGAAGAATAAGTGTCTGTTGAGTGTGATCAAATAATTGCAAAAACATCCAGAAAGTTTAATGCAAGATCCCAGCAAAGTACAAAAAATACAACAAAAATAAATTTATTCACAAAACAAATAAGTAATTTTATGATTCTTAGGGCCGATTTCATAATCAAATTTAATCTCCTATTAATTTTAATCCTAGATTAAAAATTTCATAATTTTTTTGGTTGGTCATATAATTTAAAGTTACTTCGAAAGAACGAAAGATAAGGTGACTAATGTTGCAAAAGTTATGGAAAAATGCACTCTTTTTATTCCGTCATCGAGATATGAGTTAAACAAATTGAAGAATTAACTAATCTCCCATTAATGATTCATTATGAAATCGGCCCTTAGAAGCTAATTCAAAATGTTGATTTACGAAACTGTATCGTTACTCATCTTTGGGATGATAAGTAGACTGCAGAGACTATTCGTTTACCGTGTTCTGTAAATTAATTTAAAAATAATAATAAGCTTTCATAGTTATCATACTCAGTCATGGCAAAACAATAATGAGTAAGTAGATGCATCAGATCCTGAACTCAATTTCAAGATAAAATAATTAGCAATAACTATACATTGACTGATATTGAGAAAATGAATCCAGTTCAACGATATACATATGTATTTTGTGATCTTTCGTTAGATTTACGCAAAGGCTTTAAAAAAAGTATAATATTTAATAAATGATCAATAACCAAGTGATAAGAGGTTTTAATAATAATTAGTGAAGAAATATAATAATTAAACATTTATAATACATTCTCAAAATGACAACCGTTTCTTTCCAAACATCTAAGAATACGTTTCTCCTCCAATAAAATAGCTTTTCTTATTTCACGTGCATCTATCTCATCAATGCATTTAATTACGCGTTGCTGCAGTTCATCTTTACTTTGTACTGGTGTTGTTCTTCAAATTTTTGCATTTCAGATAAATTATTTTAAGGAATACCTTAAATAATAATTGTGTTATATCACCATGGTAAGCAACAAATACCTACTATGAAAATGCTAGACACAATTCACTTTTATAGATAGTTGCTAATATTTTGAAAACCTGACCATTTAGGTATAGGAACATGATATATCACTTCAAAGGTATTTTGATTCTCTCTCTGAAGAAATAATAAAATATAGGGTGTTCCTTTTGAAAATACGCAATTTTGGTGCTTTATGTATCTGATGGAAAGATCAAGAGTTTTGAGCGACCCTGTATAACATAAAAAAAAATCTTGAATTATAACTAAGAGAGAAGTATTTTTAAAGCTATTACTGGAATTTCATCGTTTCACAATTCAAACATTCAGAGTAATGGGCTATTGATTGGAGCTCTGTTTTGAACAAAACAAAAGAAAATTTATTAATTCACTGGAAACTGTTAGATATAGGTATGGTTATCTTATGAAAAAATAACTAGAAGGTGATAAATAATCTAATAAATTGATAATATATAGGGTGTCTCATTTGAAAAATCAAAGTTGTTAATACTTTCTGATATAAGTGGCAAAGTCGCAAGTCAACCTCTAGGTATAATCTACATAATACAATTTTCAGAACGATACTACGAATAGTTTTCCTTAAACGTCTAAGGTACCATCGACCGTGAATCACCCTGTGTATGTAAGTACCAGGCTGTCCAGAATAAGATTCACTACCCCCTATCTTAGAAACTATGAAAGATACGAAAAAAAGGATAGAGGTAAAATCTTTGTGAATTTGTTTTGTTTTTTGTTTGATTGTTTCATTTTTATTGCTGTCATGTTCATAGGGTGTTTAGTGTTTAGTATTTCTGATACAGGTATCAACTTTCTTATTTTAAATAGAGCACCTTATATATTTGCAGATAATTGGATTCTACATAGAATTTTAGGTTAACTTTGTATAACAAACCCTAAACCTAGTATTTATAGTTTTCAAGTCTGTCTTTTTTGAGAAAAAAATGACAGTTGCAGATATATGAATGATTCGTAACTAGTAGTGATTTATTCTATAAATTGAATTGTCATTATCATAGATCTAACAAGAAGAGGTGAATATTTGTAAACAAACCAGAAACAATCTCTCGGGACATACAGGGTGAGTACGAAAGCGATACAAATTTTCGATTGAATATTATCAATTAGCTATATCCGATTTCATACATATAAACCCCATATTTTTTTCTGTTTCACTGTATTCTACGACTAAAAATAAGGGAACGTTCAGTTTATTTCCCTTCATCTAATATCAAGATTTTTTGAAATATAAAATTCTGTTAAATATGAGGAGCAAATTCGTTAACGTAGCGATTGCTATGGAAAAAATGACATTTTGTTTGTTTAATTGAATGTCACTGAAGGTCACTTGTTTGTGCTTATGTAGAACCTCACTAGTTTATCATAGTTTTAGAAAATGTATTCTGAACAAGAAAGGTTTTATTTTTTTGATCAATTTGTTGAAAAAAATAGAAGTATTGCCCTAACAATTAGAGAATATCGACGAAACTTCCCTAAAATAAGAATTCCAGAAAAATCTATTTTTCGGAAAATCGAACGAGATCTAAGAGGATATAAAATATAAAGAGAAAAAAATTGTATAAAATGCCGTAATTCAAAGTAGTTTTCAAAAAGAAGATGCACTTGTTGAATTTAATTCGTTAACGAGTGATTAATATGGAAGAAATAACTTCATTATTTTAATTCTTTCATGGCAATCTCTGATTTACTATAATAATATACAGAACAATTATTATTCAAATTCAAAACTAACAAACATATTAAAATTATGAAAAATTTGTACTCCATATACCGCTATACCCACATGTGGTATTCATGACTTCCAATTTTCATTCGACATTAACCACGTATTTTGTCCTATTGAGGAATTGTACTACCAGTCTTGTTATTTTTTAAATCGTCTACGTCATGTGTTTGGTTTAAAGAGTTCTGTTGATTTTCATCAAAATACAGTGATATATTTTGCCGCAATTATTCTGTCACCACATTTGCTTCTTCTTATCATATTTTATAACATTGTGATTTTTCATGTCTAGTTCGATTCGCCGAAAAATTAATTTGTCTTCTTTCACGGATGTTTCATCAATATTCTCTAATTGTTGGGGCAATACTCATATTTTTATTAACAGAA
Source organism: Crioceris asparagi (assembly GCA_958507055.1). Taxonomy (NCBI): domain Eukaryota; kingdom Metazoa; phylum Arthropoda; class Insecta; order Coleoptera; family Chrysomelidae; genus Crioceris; species Crioceris asparagi. Next base: position 12,558,995 of record OY293828.1, read on the forward strand.
TGTTCAAGCAAATCAAAACTTTCTTGTTCAGAATATATTTTCTAAAAATATGATAAACTGCTGAGGTTCAACAAAAAAACGATTTAGATTTAATTAAACAAGATGTCATTTCTTCCATAGCAATCGCTACGTTAACAAAAAATGGGCTCTTCATATTTTACAGAATTTTAAATTTTCGCTTATATTTCAGAAACTCTTGATATTAGCTACAGGGAAGTAAACAGAAAGTACCATTATTTTCCGTCGTAGAATACACTGAAACCGAAAAAAAGGGGTTTGCATTTAAAAAATTGGAGATAATCTGGTAATTGAAAGTTCTTATCGCTTTCGTATTCAACCTTTATTTTCCCAGAGATTGTTTCTGGTTTGGTCACAAATATGATTCTCTGCTTATTAGATCTATTATAATGGCAATTTAGTTTATAGTATGAATTCATACTAATGATGAATCATTCATATATCTGCAACTAGAGCCCTGTAAAAGATATAGCCAGCCGCTTCATAAATGGCACTGTATTTATTAATTATGCTTTACTAGCTATCCAATGAAAATATCAAATGATAAAACACAAGAAATTTCTGTATACCTAGCTTATAATTTCTATATAAACATTCCATTAACTGTAAAATCTCCACTATTTCGTAAAAAGCTTTATTCCACTATGTTATTTGTGGAGTTTTTAACACAACTTTGTAATTGTGTTAGCCATTTTCATTAACTTCTTCGCTCATCCACAGATGTCGCAGATAAGTTTGTCTATTCCTTTTCTGGAAAATTTAGCTACTTGGAAACTTCATGGACGGGTAACGATGTTGCTGATAATGTCAAAAGTATACGGAGTATAATGGCTTTTGTGGAAGCGCAAATTGTATTTTTTGTTTCGGTATTTTCGTATTTCTCCTTCTGCGATTGCCGTTAAATATATAATAACGAATTTCCAATGCAAAATCCAATCACCATTTACTCCAATCGAGTACGAAAATAATGTGTTAACAGCATTATACATGGTGCCATTTAGAGCCTCTATTTCAAAATTATAACGTCGTATTGTCACCGATAAATGGAAGCAACGAATATTACGACCACCACCATAGAAAACCAGGCCCAACATAGGGTCCAGCAGGGGATCCCCGAAACGGCACAAAATTTAATTACAATATTGTTTATGGCCTAAAGTTGCATTCAATAGCACCAGCAGAGCAAATTGAATGAAGCAGCAGCTCAATGTGAATTCATCATTTTGTTGTACAGATCGATTGAGGGTTTTTGCCGGGAAAATGTTTGTAATCGACAATTAATATTAATTAGAGTTCACTTTTTTAGTTAAAATAATCTCACACTGCAATCATTTCGTAGATATTTGATGTTAAATTTATGAAATTTTGGGTAAATTTTGTGCAAAATACATAGGCTTATATCAATCACGGGAATTATTCGATAGTTTTTTCTTTATAGTTCTAGTATTCAGCATATCTTTAATGTTCACTAGCAATCTTATTGTTATTCTCGCATTGTTCTCCTCAGTCTTCAATCACAGGGAATAAATCCTGAATATTTATCCATTATTATACAAAAACTCGTTTTTAGCATTTGGAACATAAAATTTCTTTGCGATGCATAGTGAAATAAGGAATCCCAGCAAATATATAAATCTAAAGAAAAAGTTCGTATAAAATATCTGAAACAAAGTACTGACAAAGTACCTTCGCTGGTTAAAGAAGTCAATTCGACCTAGATACCAAGCTTATCCAAGATCTTCATATCATTGCTCCTCACATGCGTAACGTTCTTAAGTTGCTTGCTACTTAATAGAGCAACTCGGCAAGCAACACCTAATAAACAAAGTTTAAGATCAAAATTGGAAAGTTTTACATAGTTTAACCCTTGATGTGCTGTTGACTGTGCCCAAATGCTTCAAAAATATAAAAAGGTAATTGAAAAAAAAATGGAATATCATAATGGCTTCTACAAAATGTGATAATATTGCAAATTCCATTTTGCAAAGCTGAAACCGTTGCTGAGAAGAAACTTTTACGGTTTTTATGCTAAATAACCTAACCTAACTTCAAAAAAAAATAAAATTAAAAATAATTGTAAGCTCAATTTTTCTTCAAAATCTCGAAACCCATAATACTTATCAATTTTTTTAAAGCACGATATAAAAAAAATCATCGGATCGCTTCAGTTTGTCCCTATTTAACGCACTACGAATATGCTACCCCATCCTTATCTTGGACACACTGTATATGCACGGAAGATTTCAAGACGGTTTTAACAATCAAAATTTCAATCGCTAGCATTTGCGTCCATCCGTTACTGACATATTTGGTTCTGTTGAAGACAAATCTCGCTTCATTCGAGTCCACGCAGCGATTCAAAACTGAAGCGCCTGAAATTTAATATAGGACCCTGAATTAAAGTTGCCTCGGTATTCTACTTAATTCCATAATGTCTTTACTCTAGCGCCATGGGACCTTAATAAGCCCAAGTTATACCTCGCGTAGAATATAAAATTAGAGTAATTAATAGAGGAGTCTGTATATGCCAAGATAACGTTTGGAATATTTCATTTAATATGGCTAAAGGCTAATGTTGGAATGCATACAGTGTCAGGCGATGTAGCACCGTTTTGGTCAGAGTATGTAGGTATGTATGTACCCTATTTGCATTATCCCATGCAACCAACAACATTCGCTTAGATTGAAGCGAGTAAAGTGGCGAAATTAGAGATGCTTTTGGGTTGGCCGCTTACGAATTGTATTAAATGTTTCACTCGTCGAATGAATCAGTTGACGTATGTATGGAATTCTAATAATATGTAATCACAGAGAAATTTGAATATGAAAGTGTCATATTCCAAACTCAGATAACTCATAATTGTTAAAACATTAGTGAAACACGAAGTGAAAGAGAATTGTCAGGTTTTCATACATACCATACATGTTTCTAAGGTTCCTGATTTATAAAAATATATTTTTAGCCATTGGATTGTTTGTTGGCCTGTCGGAACGGATGGACAAATTTAGTTCCTTTTATTTTATTTTTTAGGTTACTGATACAGCTCGCTGGTGACACAGACAGCAATAGCTGAAATACATGTTTTGCTTAAGACTTTGGTGAGAAAAGGACAATAATAATTTAGATGACTCCCCCCTCAACAAAATTAAATTTGTTTGGCACACCAGAATTTTGAACAAAGTACCAATTATAGATCTTTACATGGCCAACTGTAAAATTCTCGTTGATTTTCAGTTTCCATAATCGTTCCTCCGCTCCTCATGCCTCGCTCCGTTCCGTATAGGAATAGCTGGATAGGGATGTACATAAAAAAACAGAAAAAGAAATGATTTCCTTAATGAACTTTCTAATCATTATTTTGATAGAAAGACGTGCTTTAGTTCTTTTTATATTAATTTGCAAATTGTGAAAATATAAAATCTGATGAATGTTGTAAGGAGTACCAATTATATAAAAAAGCCTAAAACCAATTCAAAAAAACTACGGGAATATCGTGAAAGATATAAAATAAAGAAAAATATTGAAGTACGGAAGAAAAATGCAGAAAAAAATTGAGAATATCCTCGGAAATTAGATTTTATTAGTAGCACATTGATTGAAACAAATATAACATTTCGAAGTAATAAATTTAATGCATTGCTAGCAAATTAGGAACATGCGTGAAGAAGGTTCCGTACGATTACGTTATTTTAAGATCATGGACTTTCAATTAATTTATAAGTGGAAAACTAATCTCTGCATTTTTTCAAAGACTTGGGTTCGGAGATAAAAGGGAGGTGGCCAATTTTCATCTGTTTTTCTTGAATAATTTGGAAACTGTTTATTTTAAAATTAAAAAAATATATATTTGAGATCCTCAAAACAAGTCATTTCATTTATTACGTCTCACGAATCAGTTTGCGTCTATAAAAAAATTTCCATCTCACCCCCCAAAAGGGTCCGCCATATTCAGATTTATTTTATTCACGTCAAATCTCTGCAGTTGGTGGTCACAGGAATTGATATGTGTACCAAGTTTTAATTTAATCGCTCTAGTCAAATTTACAATTTTTAACAAGATGCTGCCACACTCTCAAAGATTTTTTGTATCTAAGATATTTCTTATATTAGTGACTTATGAAATCATAACATTTTAAAATAATTTGTAATCTTTTGTTTTGTTTTTTTTCTGCCGAATATTTAATTGTCTATTCATTAAAAATAAAAATTCGGAAGAAAAATTAAAATGTGGATCGATAATTGTCTTCATAAATAATAAATCATAAGGTAAGTAAATAAAATAAAATAAGAAACAAATTAAGATAAAATAAGAAAGTTGAACATGCTCATTTCCATGAGAGCACTTATACACGAAATAAGCTAAATTACGAAATAAGGATAAGAGAGATGGCCAACTTTAATTTCTATTTCTTACTTTATTTTATTTTGTTTAGAAACTGATAAGCCGCATGACCGTACATCAGATAACACTTAACTTGCACACAACACAAAAGTTCTTGTTAAAAAAGATTGATTGATTATTTCTCAATTTATTTTAGTCATCTATATAAAGCAATATTTTGGCCCTTATTCTTATTTTTATTTTAAAGTGTTTCTTATTTTATTTTATTTACTTTATATACTCACCTATAACAGATAATAAATTATCTTTGGTTAGGTTAGGTTAGGTTAGGTTAGGTTAGGATAATAAATTATCTTTGGTTAGTTAATTTTAACTACTAACAAATTAACTAACTAGCTTTTTGTTTAATATCTATTTGCATTATTAATTTTTAGATCACATTTCGCAATATATATCAAAAGAAACTTTATCCTCACCGAGTGTCCCAAGACACCTCCCACTTTTTTCAAAAGTATCGCATCAGAAGAGTCCTATTATGTGTGCCCGACGAAAGCTGCATCGTGCATGAATATTTACTTTTCCATTACACTGTGAGGATTGTTTGCTATGATAAATAGGTGAATATCATGGTGAAAACGGGCGGCTGTTTTAGCATTAAACATTTAACCGTTATCGTGAATTAACTGTCGGGCTGCTGGGTGGAGCTTCCAAATTTCGACGCCCGGTGTGTCTGTACGCTCTGCCATGTAAAATGATTCATATGGCGACGCATTGGAATGAAGTGGCTGCGCCATCATGCGTCAGCAATGAGGCAAAATATAGAAATGTACTGAGTGGGCCAATAAGCCGATACTCTATCCTCTGGCATCTAATTACAGGTAATACTACTACTTAACCTTTTCTATACGTTTCTAGTTATATGTCTACTAAGACTATTGATATCAGCATAAAGTTTGTGCCATTTTCTCGAAAATCTGAGACGACAGTATTAAAGATAAGACCATATCCGGAATCTTTAAAATTGAACATTTTTTTAAAAGAGGTACGGTTTTCGAGTTACGGCAATGGTAAAGACTGAAAAATGTGTATTTCCGTTCTGTGAGGGGGAATTTTTTGCGAAAATTGAAAATATGAGACGGCCAAATTAATGAAGTGATTATATGTAGCAACATTTTGATTGGATATTTTTCAAAAGAAGTAACGGTTTTCGTGTTGGTAAGGTCTGAAATATGTGTATTTCTGCCGCAATTTTTTGAGATCTCTGAATAATAACAAGTACAAGCAAAGAATATTCCTGGGTAATAGTATAATAACTATCTTCTTTGGTATTAGTGGATGTTCAAAGATTTTCATGAGTAATGTTACACTCAAAAGTGTGAAATATAGTTATTTATTATACAAGGGAAAAAGTATTAATAATAATATTCTTCCCGTGTATAATACAGTGGAATTTGAAGTTTTAAAGTGGTAGGCGACAATTAGACATGCGTTGCTAAGGAAAACTTTAAAGTAATCAAATATCTATCAATTTGATTCTGTGATTTGATTTACATTTATGTGTATAAATATCTACTCGGGAATAAAATAAAATTCCGAAATCTCATTTCCTCCAAAAAAACGCCCCCGAATGGGGTGGGGCTTGCAATTTTGGTAGAAAATCTGAGACGATAGAATTAAAGATAGGACAATATCCGGAAACATTTAATTTGAATATTTTTATAAAAGAATTACAGGCGTATTCATAATCGAAACCTAGTACGCTACTAAATTAAGTGCGGATGTCTAACCTTAAACTAGGTTTATGACTCTTATGTCAGTGTTATTTTAGGATAGTGTTTTGTTTTTTATTTTAATACGGTACTAGCTGGTATCGAACTAAAATTGGATAATGAATACGCCTGTTATGGTTAATGGTTAAAATCTCAAATATGTGTATTTTCGCTATGTGGAGGGGACAACTTCGATCGAAAATTGAAAATCTGAGGCAACCCAGTTAAAGACCAGATTATTTGTAGCAACATTTATACTGAAGATTTCTAAATAGATTTACGGTACTTGTGAAGTTGGTGCCAGAAGTGTTCAATCTGACTGCAACTGCCCAACTTCAAAAGTACCAACACCAATAGAATTAATATTTATTTCAGTGCACCAACTAATAACGTCCAATTTTTTTTAAGAAATATTTATAGATATGTAATTGGCGGATCGACACCCTTTTACACGAAGCTAATTGCATTGAAATCGGGTTCACCAAACCAATGTTGTAAGCATTTCTTCATAAACCCATTATTTAGGAACTAGAAGAGAAATATATTTAATACAATTTATTCGGTATTTATGCCTCATTCTAGTTTAGTTATTAAAGACCAACTTAAATTGAGCGAATTTCAGATAAAAACGATTTTTAAATTTTTCTATGAAGATTACTTAATCTAGAGACGATTCTACTGGGCCGTTATTGTCAAAGCAATTTATCTCCCAAAGTCCCAAAGTTGTAGGATGAATAATTAATGAAATACAGCCGTAGGATCGGTTTATTGGTCCAACGGGTACAATCAAGAAATTAAACAGATTATGTTCCAAAAAGATTCAAACGTTCTAAGGTGATTACAAAAAATAAAGCGTCAGGGAAAAAGTGAATTACGAAGTTCTTATTGCTTGAAAACGGTCAAGTTCGAGTCGAGCTCGCGTAGAGAGGATTCTGTATTAGAGATTTTAGCTTTGAGTAAAGTTATTTCATTCTGAAACTTTGATAGAAGTGTATTTGAATTATAAATAGTAGGTACTTTCATATAAATTGTCACGTGGTACGCTTGAAGAAATGCTTTGTTTGATTTGCCTAATTTGCTCCATAAAATCTATTCTGATATCACAAAAAACTTGTTTTGTTCAAGACTGGTGTGAGAACAGCTCTAAGGATTTTGATAAAACGTACCTAAATTATTCTTCGGAAAGCCCTTTATAATCCTCTGAGAAAAAGCAGAAAAAATTTATGGTTAAATAAAATTCAATATCTTGAGAAAAAATGCAATATGACTATTGTTGGTCGCACGATTTTTAAATCTCAAATATGTGTATTCTCGTTATGTGGAAGGGGGGGGGGCAAATCGTTGAATGTTCACTTATACTCACGTATATTCTTTGGTTGTCCTTGTCACGAGAATTATTTGGAGATCTCAAAACATGGCGGCGGAAATATTTATGTAGGTACTTACACATATTTCAGAGTTCACCACTGCTGTAACTCGAATACTGTAACTCAATGGAAAAAAAAAATCAATGTAAATGTTGTTAGAAATAATCTGGTCTTTTGGCTTTCTCAGATTTTCAATTTTTGAAATAAATTGCCTCTTCCACATAGCGAAAATACATATATTTAAAATTTTAACATAGCTTAAATTGTAAAAGCTCTTTTGAAGAAATGTTCCATTCAAACGTTTCCAGATATTTTATTGCCTTTAGTTCTGCTGTCCCGGTTTTAAGATTTTCTAGAAAAAGTGCTCAATCCGCCCGCCTGGGGCGGTTTTCGGAGGAAAACAAAAAACACAGTCGAATTGTATACCTCCTGTGTTTGGCTTCTCTATTCGTGCTGGTACTTGTGCAGTTGGTGCCATAAGTTTTTAATCTATCTGCAACTACAACTGTACGAGCAGCATCAATAAAATTTATATTATTTTGTTTTTTTCAGTGCAGCAAGTAATAAAGTCGGTCCATTTTTTTGAAAAAAATATTTATTATTAGTAGTTTAATGTAAACTAGGCAGTGACAGACAGATAGACACCAAAGTAATCTTATATGAGCTCTGATTTTTTATCGTATATCCGGAGATTTTTGAAACAAGAAGTGCTTTTAAATTCAACCGTATGTTTCTGAGAAAGGTAGGAGTATTTTAATTCAATTATTGAAATAACACGATAATAAAGGAAATATCCACTCAACTCCACTCACACGACCTTCCTACCGCTCTCAAACCTCAAAAAAATCGATCGAATAGAAAAATGGTGCGATCAAATTGTTTAGCCTTTATTTTATTTCAGCGTGCTGTGAGAAACACTAATATGAGTAACAATTTTGTTGAAACCGGCTTAAAACATATCCAGTCCATCGCTCATCGCTGAGAAAAAATATTTTTTACAAAAAATTGGACCGACGTTATTAGTTGATGCACTGAAAAGTATAAAATAATACTAATTCTATTGGTGCTGTTACTTTTGAAGTTTTGCAGTTGCAGATAGATTGATAACTTTTGGCACCAACTTCACAAGTATGATCACCAGTAGAATTAATATTATTTTATACTTTTCAGTGCATCAACTAATAACGTCGGTCCAATTTTTTGTAAGAAATATTTATTTCAGACTTTTGAGTTTACCTAACATTAGTCACCAAAATCGTTGAACGTTCACTAATACCAATGGGGATAGTACTTATCCTATTACCCACGTATATTCTTTGCTTGTAGTGTTATTATTATTGAGATCTCCACGCATCGCTGCGGAAATACACTTGAGTATTTTACATGTTACCATTTTAACACCGATTTAACTCGAAAACCGTAAATCTAAGGAAAAAATGTTCATTATAAATGTTGCTACAAATAATTATATCTTTCATGTAGTATCGAAAAATTTTCAATTTTGGAAAGAAATTGCCCTCTCCACATAGCAAAAATACATATTTAACATGCGTCTATCTCGAAAACCGTAACACTTTTGAAAAAATATTCAATTTCAACGTTCCGGATATTGTCCTATCTTTAATTATACCAACCCAGATTTTCGATTTTCGAGAAAAATTTTCCCCCACCACCCCTTCGGGGGCGGTTTTCGGAGGAAAGGAGATTTCGGATTTGCGTTTTTATGAATATGGGACCATTTCTCAAGCCTCCCCTTTCAAATGAATCCAAAATCGGAGCTCGTTTACTACATAAAAGGCGCGCACGAACCAAAAAAAAAGCAGACAGTCGAATTGTATACCTCCTCCGTTCGGTGTTCGTCGGTCAAAAACATTAAAAATATGTAGCAGTGTTTTGATATTCAGGTTGTACGGTCCTCCTATATTATAATTGAGTTGGCCACTGAATTGAATTATTTAACGGTAAGTCATATCGTCAAAATTCAAATCATTTCAAGAGAATTATTTCTTTCGATAAATAGTATTTCATTAAATCAATGGATACCTACTGAGATATATGAACAATGCAGATTGAAGTGTTTGTGTCTTTGCAAAAAGTTAACAGCAAGAATCAGGAAGTTGCTGTATAGAAACTTCACTCAGATAATTAATACTGTTACAAGAATAATAATACAATACCTTTTAGTTGATAAGACCTAAAAATGATTGAGTTTGTTTAGTTACTTCAGCCAAATATGAGAATTAATGAAAGAAAAGACAAAAGGCTGAATATACTACACCGATGTTATCCCTTATGATTTCATATTTATGATTAAACTGCCTTGAGAAAAATCTTTTCCGTCGTATATAAGACGCATGTGAAGCTTGGCTGAATCATATAACTGCTTGATAAATATGATGTGATTTGTTATCCCCATCTTAAGGAAAAACTAACATCATAATACTTGCGGAATATAAATTTTATGGTGTACGAAGTTATTATTTGTTTTATAGGTTGTCCCTGAAAGATTGTTACAAAATCTTACAGCTTATTCTTGAGATCAAACTAAGGCATTTTGGTAACAACTTGCAGCTTGGACGCTATAGGAACTTGTTGAATTATTTTTCTTTAAAATTTGAGATTCTCATTTCAAATGAATTAAATGTTTCTTATTTCTGCACAATGAATGGCAATGAGATTAGAAATTTTTTTACGAAAAATAGCACCGACTAAATTCCCAGGTTCCTTGAAAAATTCACAAATATCAATTTTGGTAGTACTAGTAATTTTGAAGTTGTAATGTGTTGTAATCGTTGAATTTAGTTATTTCGAAATAAAGTTTTAAAAATTTTACACTTTTATGATGCTCTAAATTGTCGACTGAACTAGCTCGTTTCGGTTATTGAAATATATTTATATAAGTACACCCTGTATGATTAATACTGCTTGATAGTATATTTTTAACATAGTCTTGGATTGACCTCACCCTACTTCTTTTGAAAAGATTGCGAATGAAATTTACAATGTGTTATTAAGGGTTTCAAAGATGTGGTACCTAACGTATTAAAAGTACCGGGTGTTCTATTAAGAGAGTAATCGGCTGTATCTCAGACACTGCTCACTGTAGAAACTTGCAATAGAAAACAATGTAACTAAAGTAACCAAGAGAAAATGCTGGACATTATTTCTATATCGATGGCAACTAGGGGCATTATCACTATCTTGAATTAAAAAGAGTGGTGTTTCTCGATATTTCACCCAATATAGATACTTGAAAAAAGCTTTATCTCCAACTTTATGCTCTTTAGAGATGATATAGAGTAAATTTTCAAAGATTTTATTTCCTATTCCTTAGAATAGAGTAGCTGCCCCACTACATCAAATTTAGACTGACAGGATGGATTTGAGAAAACAGAAATGTGCTTTTCTTAGGAGAACAGACTTTTGTATAGGATATTTTTTAATAATAAGTCAGATATTGCGAAATTTACAAAAAAATGTCGTAATAAAAATGAAAAATGGTGGCTAAATAAGATAGCGCATCCTTATATCTTGCATCTAACCTAAAATATTGGAGATCAAATATTTAATGGGAAAATTCAATGGATTTTGATAAGTTTTCCATATTTTTCTCAACTAATACATTGACATTTATTAAAAAAATCAAAAATATATGGAATTAATGGATTTCGATAAAAATGAGAATCAGCAATGGTCATTTCTTGTAGTATTTAAATTTCTGTTTCAATAAAGGAACCCTAAAAAATATGATCAACCTGGATCCTCATCTAGGTCGAAACTTTTTATAATGTATTCATCCTGATGCGCACGTACTCTATAAACGTCGTTCATTTTAAAACTTCCCATTTCGGATTTCCGGAAAAGTAATTATTTAATAAATATTGAAATATAATGTCGGAGACTACAACTTTCTAACGAAAATTTGCTTCATCTTTTTTGCACTATGCCTCCTGAAGATAACCTCTTAGGAATCTTAAATAATACAAATACGACTGTATGCTTTTTTATGATTAGATGAGGGGATCTTTCGCATAATAAAGACGGAAAAGTTTAAATTGAACAATTTTGAAAAACTTCAACGGTTTTGGAGGTAGAGAGAGGGAAGTTGTCCAAAAAAATGTTTATCACTTAATACATATTTATTGAAAGTCTTGTGTCGCATATATTCTCTAATGACACTCAAAAATCTGAAATAAATAACTTTTAACAAAACACTAGGACCGATTTTATTAGTTGGAGTTCCGAAAAACGAGAAATCACATTTAGTGTGTTGGTGCAGTTACTTTTGACGCTGGTGTCGAGAATCTTCTATCCACCTACAACTGCATCACTTAAAAATTACCAGCACAAATACAATTAATATCATGTCAGGGCACTAACTAATAAAGCCTGTCCCAGTTTCTTATGAAAAGTTATTCATTTAAAAACAAAAGACCTCATTCAACAATCAAACGCGAAACGACTATAAAGAAGATATCAGTCGATATCTCCTTACATTGAGGATACTGGAGAGGGTAGCTCCTGGGGACAAGCAGTCAGAAGGGGCGAAGCAAATTTTGATTAAAAATTTATGTCCCTTGATATTAGATTTTTTGTATTCCATTGATTTTTGTAAATCACATTTCGGGAAAACAGATGTGGCAAGTTTTTAAATGAACATTCTGCTTAGTTAATTTGTGCCTAAGTATGAATGATGTCATTTTCAATAAAAGTTACGATCTGACATTTTAAGTTGTTTTTTAAGGTTCTTAGTTTTGAAACAGAATTTTGAATAACACACACTGATTGTCATTTTTATAATTAAAAATTTAACCTATATATAATATCCTGGCAGCTTTGGAATAAATCTCAAAAGATGAAATTTTTATTAAATATTTTGGAAAGTATCAAAATCCATTGAATATTCGTACTCCAATATTCTAGGTTAAGTGCAAGATAAAAAGGCACGGTTTTCACTGGGTTGTTTGGGCATCATTTTTACTGTTTTACGATGACAATAGACTACTATCAATAGGTTTAATTTTCTTGTAATTTCTGGCCTAATATCAAAAATAACCCCTAGTTACAAATTACAATCACAACAAGTAGGACAGTGTTCGCCTAAGAAATGCTTTTACTAACGACACCTTGTTTCTTAAAATCCGTCCAGCCGATTGGAAGTTACAAATATTTATTTACGAAAACGTTTGAACTCCCCTACGACTTTATTCTAAGATAGGAGATAGGAAAAACATATCTTGAAGAATATATTTGAATTCAACTCAGCTCTAAAAAGCATGAATTATTTACCAACTAACCAATCTGACGAGGTACTTTTACAATTCGACGGTTTGTCTGTGTGTATTTTATGGATTTTCGGGCCATATAAACGGTAAACGTTCTCCGATTTCCTCAAAAATTGAAAATCAGAGACGGCAGAATTGAAGATCAGACCATATCCGGAAAGGTTTAAATTCAACATGTTTTCCAAAGGGAGACATTCTTCTAGTTACAGCAATGTTAAACATGGAAATATTTCTATTTCCGCTCTGTGGTGGGGGCAATTTTTGTCGAAAATAGAAAATGTGAGACGACCAAACTAAAGAAGCGGTTCTATATAGCACTATTTAAATTAGAGGTATTTCGAAAAAAGTTACGGTTTTCGAGATACAGCAGTGAAACATGTTTATTTCCGCCGGGATGTTTTGAGATCTCCGAATAATAACAAGTACAAGCAATGGGTTCTAGGGTAAGTACTATATTCTTTGGCAATAATGAACGTTCAACGATTTTCATGACTAGTGTTACAGTCAAAAGTGTGAAATTTATTATATAAGGGAAAAAAGTATTAGATTTTATACTATATATAGTTTGGATACCCATCGAATGGGGTAAACATATGTCTTCGATCAGATCGGCTGAATGTTACTTTGACGTTTGTTTTTGTTCTTTTTGACGTTTAATGTCAAACATTTCTTTTCGAAACAACAACAAATATATCAGTATTATCAGTGCCAGTGTTTTAGGGTTAGGTATTAAAATTTAATTCAAACTATTTACGACATGCGTAGAATGGCAGATGACGTCAGGAATCGTGATGTAACCCCATTCAGTGGGTATTCAAACTGTACTTTGGTACTTTGTCACCTTTCACAGAAAAACATATTTTTCTACCAAAAATTGGACCCACTTTATTAGCTGAAGAATACAAAATAATATAAATTCTATTAGTACTGGTACTTTTGAAGTTAGTGTCAAAATGGAGGACTAACTACCATTGTACAACTTTTTTTTGTATTTTCCAGTGCACCACCTAATAAAGCCTGTTCAACTTTTGGTGAAACATATTTATTTGTTATCGTAAAGGCTTGAAATTTGGAGAAACACCAAATATAAGGTAGTAATTACGCCCGCTAATGGTCATCTTAGCAACTTAAGAATAACCTTCTTCATTTTCTCTTGGCCAATAATTAAGTTTCTTACTACAAGTCTCTACAACCAGTATTTTCCGAAAAACAGCCGATTACCTTGCTTAATGAGACACCCGCAACTACTTCCTTTTATAATTATTATTAATAGAGGTAAACTATTTTATTCCACTGTATTGTCAACTACTTTTCACTCAACACTTCATATTTCAGGCGAAAAAGAAACACAAAGTCTTCTCCACAGTTTATTCTTAAAGGTTAACTATTAATGAGACATGTTTCGAGATTTTACAATCTCACTTTCAATCAAAAGGTTCACAGTTATGGAGATAAAAATATGAAAATTTTTAAGAAAAAGGAAAAAACTAGAAAAACGATCCCAAACCAATGCAAAAATTAAAATTTATACTTGAAAAAGAAATAAATTATCCCATTATAAAAATAAAAATAAAATAAAGTCACATTCTAAAACAACAAACAAAAAACGAAATTCCACGTCACATTGTCTGAAGTATGAGTGCCCGTGCCCGGTGACTACATCTTTGTTCAGCTGATGGTAAAAGATTAACCTTTAAGAATAAACTGTGGAGAAGACTTTGTGTTTCTTTTTCGTCTTACCATTTCACTCCACTTCGAGAATGGATTTCTATAACCACTTCATATTTCTTTTGGGAAGTATGCATCTACATATTAAATGATTCATACAAAACATATAATGTATTTCTATATCTATATCTTACCTAGTGTTGTCGACACCCCATGCAATCAGCTTTTCAGCACCCTTGTACGTGTCGATCAGATCAAAATACACTGTGAAAACGGAAGAGGGGTGAAACAGTGGAGCCAAGGCCATGCCTCTGAAGGCGATGTCACACGTGGCGAGACTTTCTTCCACACTCACTTGTCTATCCGCGAAGGCTGATTCGAGGTCACAGCCTAGCGCGCACGCGACGCTTGTAAATATTAAGAGTATGAGGTGCATGTTGACCGGCAGATTTAGTTCAATTCTCTAAACATTATTTACCTATGCACAATGTTTTGTTAAATTGTCCTCTTGATTCACGATCATATCAGGCTACAGTTGTGACGCTAACGCTATAGTAACGTCATTCAAAACATGAACCTTGCATGATACACTGCAAATTACAAAATAATAACTTCTAAGTCCTAATGATGTTTGCAGTATTTATTGTTTGTTATTATTTTGAGTGCATCCTTAGAAAAATTATACGGAATCAAGAATTTCAATAATTTAAATAAAATATAATTATCTCCTCAATAATTATATTGTCTACAAGAAATTGTCATTGGTGTAATGTTATTATTAAGTACAGAATATAAAAAAATATGTGAGTGAAACAGACGCGTTGGGATCGAATCTGTATTATTTGGTATACCTACTTTTGATAACCTTAAGCTGTACAACAGTGACCGACTGTATGTTATAAAAAAATGAATACTTTGCTTCAGAAAAGAAGGCAATTACCTACTTCATAGTTGTTGTATATAGTATTATATATAGACAACTTTCTTAGCTGTTCCTGAAATTAGTGAACTACAAAATCATTGTAGATTTATCGATAATTTTTGAAGTAGGTATAAATAATTCAAGAAATCTAAAGTCTATACGATCTGATACAGAAAGATTGATTTTTTTTATGAGATGAACTTCAAGAAACTCTGGACCATCTGTCATTAATCCTTTTTCAAATGAAAGAATCAGAATCGGTCGAAGTTTACAATGCAAACCCAGGTTACGTACATAAAAAATCCCGATGGCCAGTAGTCAGCGGAAAGTTAAATTTCTCAAAATTCATTGAAGTGAAATTTGAACAACCTTTTCATTGGTATACGTACATGTCATTACAAATAAATTGCTGAATGTATCATAGCCTTGCGGTTAGAGGTTTTTGTTTTGGCTGTTGAATATAAAGCAGGGCTCTCGTTCCCCCACAAGGCAGAAGTTTTGTTTCGCCTATTTCTTAACAATAAATATTCTATATATTTTTTTAAATCAGGGTCTATATTAAGATCTTCAGAAATTGTACAATTACATCAAATTGATATTGAGTGTTCATATATTATCAATATTTCTTGTTTTTTCTTTATTATTTTTTTTCTGTGCATTTTATGAAAAAATGCTTCGAACAAAAGTGGTAGGTACTGATTATATCTATAACCCAAAATTATTTTTGATGATATTTACACTATATATATATATATATATATATATATATATATATATATATATATATATATATATATATATATATATATATATATATAAACTTTTGAACCATATGTTTTTTTTGGACTAACTTATAGACATATAACAACATGCCTTTGAAATTTTTTCGAAATTCAAAAGTGTGAACGATCGCAATAGGTACATTTCTACCTATATGAAATTTACCTAAAAACATACTTACAATCGAATTGTATACTTCCCTCTTTTGGGAAGTTAGTCAAAAATTAATTTGAACAAAAATTATGTGTTTGATATTAAATACAGGTTGTTCCATTCAATAATTACCCAGAGAATGACAGGCTAGAGTTTTGGATCACCGGATGTAGGTACATTAATCGAGGATATCAAAGACATCATAAACTAAACTACTATGAATTTTTTTTCGTCTTGAGCGATTGTCATCTACAGGGTAACAGTTTTAGTAGGATTTTCACTAAAACGTGGCTAAAACTTGAAACGTTTTCTGTAGAAGCTAGTAAAACCCTATATTGCCATATTGCGGGAATAAGGATAATGAGAAATTTGGATTCAAAATTATATTTGAGATGATTCAGATAGATACTCGCAACCTTATAATTTTTATCTCAACAAAAAATAAAATCTGTCACATTTTCTTAGTTGGTTTCCAAACTCTATTGAATATAGTTAACATATTATCTCTACCATGACATATTATGTGAGAGCTGGTGCATTCGTTGTTCTAGTTTTTTTGTAAGCCTCTGTACTCTCGTTTATTTCAAAATAGTATTAAAAATGAATAACAGTTTAACAAACTAAAAAACACGCTTTAATAGCAAACAAAACTAAAAATTTGAAAATAATTTCACACTTCATATAAGGGTAGAGTGATTAACAAAAGAGAGGTATAGGTATGAAACACTTCATCAAAACGTCCCACTCGCACGTACACAACTATAAGTATGAAACCTTCCATCCAAATGTTCCACTCCCACGTACAGATCATCACAAAACCTTCCAACCCCCATACAGATAGAAAGTTCCACGAAAATTCATCCAGAAATCAAAAACACCTATAGGTATGGAACCCTCCATCAAATAGTCCCACTCAATCGTCGCAAATCCTCCAACATATGTTTATCGAAAATTCCACAAAAACCCATCCGTAAAACTCCGAGAGGTATAGGTATGAAACCTCTGACTGACAAGTCCCACTCGCACGTACACAACATCACTAAACCTTCCAACCCACATACAGATAGAAAGTTCTACGAAATTCATCCAGAAATCAAAAACACCCATAGGTATGGAACCCTCCACCAAAGAGTCCCATTCGCACTTACATAGCATCACATACCTATCCCCTCAACACACATGCATATCCAAAACTCCACGAGAATGCATCCATAGAGCTCAGAGATATGGGTATGGAACCCCCCATTAAGGAGTCCCACTTGTACATACACATCAAAATATATGTATTGTCATCGGTCATTTAGAAGTATATAATGTTTCAAGTCGATTCGATGTTTTTAAGAGGGTGAAAATCGTGTCCAAAGATTTTGTTACATACATACATACCAAGCTAATAAAAGCGTGTTAAAAAGAAACAATTCATTTTGTATATTTCCTCTGTTTTGTCAAGTCGGTCAAAAAAAGAACAATACATGAAATATTTTTCACATTAACTCGTATTTCTTACAATGTTGACATGTAGGTAAGTTGTAAAGCTCGAAACAAGTTATCATGAAAACATATTTAGAGCGCCCTAATGGAAACTTAACTTCAAAATAAATTGAAGAAGTTTCTGCATCGCTATTCTCTCGAAAGCAGATTACTTTTCAGTTTGGTGTTGTGTGAAAGATACCTTTGATAAAAGTTTATCGTCAAAATGAATATTGAAAATGATGCTAATTCATTTATTCCTCAACCAAATTAAGGTTTCAAATTATCTTATATTTCAAGAGATGATAATTATTCATTGATGTAATATTATATATAGAGAGGCTAATTTGTTATTAATAATGCGACGTCATAGTTGTTGGGAATAAACAACTGAAATAACACTCTGCTACAATGATAATAATGAACACAATATAATATTTCATGTCACCTCAATTAACTACACTTCTACCTCTGACTTATTCTATATTATTACTGCGAACTAATTAAAATTTATGGCAGCCGTAAATCTCTTTGATGTGGTTTGATTAAAGTTTTGCTACTCTAGACGTATAGCATTAATAAAGATGTTATAATATTGAAGTGAAATGGTTATTCTACCATTCCAGAGTAGAATATCTATATAATATAAAAAAGGTTAATTTTGCAGAAATATTAACTATATGTTCAACTCTAAGCAGCCATCATTAAATTTTGATATCGTGTTAATTGCTAAGGTAATGGCATCTTGACAGTTTCTCCGAAATGGTGTCTACCCACTACGGAACTTCCCATTTCTGAACTTAGAGCACATATGCGAAACTGAACATTCTCATTCGTTAACCCGAAGAAATAATCCTCTTCAATAAGATTAAAATTAAAAACCTATTACCTAGTCATCTAATCAGAAACAGCTAAAACAATTATAGTGTGGCTCTTAAGATTGAAATTAGATAGGTACTCATGAAAATGTATCAACAGAAGTAAGTCTAAGCATATTACAATCCAAATTATTTGTATTATAGATAGTTGAAGTCTCATAGTACGTATTTTAGAATGGTAAGGTTCCCAGAACTGACAATCTTCTCGTCAGTTGTTACAGTCCATCCTAATATATGTTCAGCTACAGAACTATCTGCATATAAAATATGTAGTTTTTGTATTTATTGCTCTCTTTGGCGAATGATTGCCCGAGGCCGGTGTTGTTGCTTTGTAGTGTTGAAATATGTTGAGTTTTATCCAATTTATCTTTCGGACCAAGAAAATAATGGATATGCTAGCCTTTGGTAGATAGATGGAAGACTCATTGCCAGTGTTTCTATTAAACTTTTGAATGTCAAGGACATTGGCCTGGGAAGATTATGTTGTATGATATATGAAGTGTTGACTGGAATATATAGTGATGCATCGGGATCTGGGAGTGGATTTTACATCCGCTAAGAAGCTGAAAACTGGGATAGTGCTAAAAGCTCCAAAACTGAGCCTTACTGCTGCATTGTGGATGATATCAAGTTTTTTCAAAAGGCTTGGGCTCGCGGCGGCATAGAATATTGTCCCTATAGTCAATCGTCGCTCTCATTATACATTGGTAGATTCTGAATAATATTTCTTGGTGAGTTGCCCATTTTATTGAAGAGAAAACTTTGATGATGTTCAATCTCTTATTATATTCCGTTATAATATCACCGATTTGGGCGCTGGAATCAAATGTCACCCCTAATTTCTTAAAGTTTTGAATCTTTTCTAGCGGGATGTTATCGAAGTTTATCAGAATTTGATCTATTTTACGTTTGCCTGGATGGGATCTATGACATCAGAAGGGCAGAATCTTGCGATAAGTCGTTTTCCAACTCCATGGCTTCTGAAAACTGAACGTGGATTCTAACCTTGAATTTCCTATTAATTATTTATATATGCAATGATATATCCATTCCATCCTAAGGGCTTGCATGCCTCTATAAATGTCTGCTTGGGTATCATCTTATAGGCATAGGCGCAATCTGATACGGAGATATACTTTTGTATGTTTCCATTTCCCAATGGATGCAACGGGCAACTGAAATTGGCTGTTAGGTTAGGGTTACGGATGACTAGTGCATCGTGCAGTCTGGCCCAGTCATATGCAGTTAAGTATAATTAAGCAGGTTTTGGAGATCCTGTCTAGACGGTTTTTTATGACGCTATTGCATCAGTTCCAGGTGAAGTCATTTTGCAATTGAGGATCGTGTACTTAAGCTCTTCCATAGTTACTGGGCAGTTTATTGAATATTGATCGCCTATTGGCATAGTTGGGTCTGTTTCTTCTGAGGGGGATATTTGGAGATTGATTGGTACTGAGAACTAACATTTCTGTTGGATGAGTTTATGGTAGAAGTTGCTGCCAAGATACATCATATCTTATCTTACATATAAATAAAATGGAAGTGCCTGTCTGTGATTTCGGAATAGTGTTCAAAAGCAGAAAAATTTATTATGTTTGTATGTATGTACTGTGAAAAAATAATGTGTAAATTTCAAAGTAACCTTAATATACGAAAACAATTGGATCTAGTGAAACTGACACTTTCCAATCGATATTTTAACATACAATGAATGAAAGTGAAAAAAAAACTGCTAAGATAAGTCTCAGTCATATCACTTTGAAATAAAGAAAAATCAATCAATCAATCCGCTGGAGAGCTACTATGTCTCAGACAGATACCTACACAAGTTAGACTTAGTAAAAAAAAATAATTAAGTACCATGTCAATCATGTTACTTGTCAAACATAAAAATCTGAACGGCCCGACAGATACACATGTTGAACTTAATCAAAGTCTAACCAAAATAAATATTTGTTACAAAAAATTGGATCGACTTTATTAGTTGGTGCACTGAAAAGTACGAAATAATATTAATTCTAATTTGTGCTGGTACTTTTGAAGTTCTGCAGTTGCAGTTGGATTGATAACTTTTAGCACCAACTTCACAAGCACCAGCACCAATTAGAATTAATATTATTTCCTACTTTTCAGTGTACCAACTAATAACGTCGGTCCAATTTTTTGTAAAAAATATTTATTTCTCACTTGTGTAAGTGTAATATTAGTCATGAAAATCGTTGAACGTTCGCTAATACCACTAATATCCTATAACCCACGTATATTATTTGCTTGTCCTTGTTACTGTTGTTATGTAGAGATCTAAGAACATCGCTGCACAAATACTTAGAAGTATTTTAGATTTAAACGTTTTACCAACGCTCTATCTCGAAAACCGTAACTCTAAGGAAAAAAAGTTAATCATAAATACTATTTTCTTTCATGTAGTGCCATTTCTCAAGCCTTCTCTTTCACATGAATCAAAAATCATTAAAATCAGAGCACGATTACTATATAAAACTGTCGAACGAACTCAAAAAAAAACAGAGTCGAATTGTATCCTGCTCCGTTCGGGGTCCGTCGGTCAACGAAATTGGCTCATCCTTCTCAGAGCAACGATACCATACATAGATAAACAGATACTCATGGTTAACTTAACTAACTAGAGAGCAGTCTCGACCATTCAAGCTATTCAATATTCAATGCTATAGTTTGTATTTCATAGCGACCAGATTCGTCAAAGAATTTCAAAATTACACCATTCTTCATATTCAGCAAATTAACAATCTCTATTAGTGGGAGAGAGAATGGATGCGATAATTAGTTGAATAATATATAGAGCTATGAAACGTTCCAAGAATATCGAGCAATGAAGTGCGGCCCATTTCTTGTGAGTGAGGTTAATTATCTCACCTTGGTTACATTCTATGGATATCCAAACTGTGTGGACTGCTTTTATTAACTTATAGTATGTAGGTTTTCTCTATGAAACTGTGATCTAAGTGAATGGAAATTCAAACACACCAGTTGATTCATATTAAGCATTAAAAGTAGACTTTCGAAACTCAGGTATTTGTACCAATTAAATTTGCTATTTAAATTACCGGCACCGGAAAAAAATTATTAACTTATGAGAGCACATATTTAGCGTATGATTGCTCCCCAATTTTCTTTTTGAATATCCACTTATTTATTGGCAGGGAAAGGTGACTCATCCCGCTAGCCGCCAGGAAAGAATACGTTTTCCCGCTGTCGGTATTATAAATAATTCATACATGCTTAGATAGAAAACATGAAAATGAAAATATTATTTTTCCTAGGCGATAGAATGTAAATACTGTCATTTACATACTTAGGAAAATAAAAAGAGTAATTTGCCATTTCCATGTTTTTTATCGAAGCACGTATGAATTATTTACATTACCGGCAGTCAGAAAAATATAATAAGTAACACGGAATGTATCGACTGTTAACATCCTCGGCAAGTGACAAGCCTCTGCTTTTCTCCTTGGCTCGTACTCACTTGCATTGAATGTTAACAAGTCTTTACATTACTTGTTTCTTAAATAATTATTTTCTAAGATAAAACAAGCTTAAGTAGAGCTGAAATCAGTTGTCATTCTATTTTTCGTGAATGAAGTGGAGGGCAGTCAGGTATATACATCAGGTACTTGGCAGATTTAAATCAGTGCCTATTAAGCCTCAATTACATTGAGCGAGTTTAAAACCAGGCGATTTGACTTGTGATAATGACACACAAGACTTTCCACACGCTCATTAGCTATCGAGATTAGTGAATTTAGATTAGGTTTAATATTACTTGGTTTGAATGATTTTTTTTGTGTTTGTTTAAGTGGAACGTCAACAATACAGTAAAAGTACATCATTATATACCAGCAGTACCTTGCTTTAGGAAACATAAACTAGCAATTATGATGACATAGGGCAAGTAAATCTCTAAATGATAATGAAAACCACAATGCTCTTTGTAGGGCTTAGAAGATGTTACCGGGGAAACAGAAATTGGTATAGAAGGATACGGGTAGCGACTTTGTTTTATATTAGGCATGTAGAGATTTTCTTGCAATTTCCAAATAAACGAAACGTTTTCCATAAGCTCACACTGTATAGGAGAACTAAGGTCTTGCTACGATTATCAATCTCCCATTCCATTAAACTCCCAAATCTACCACCCTTACATACAGTCGGTTCGCCCAAAATTATATCAGACTTTAGCGTTCGCACACATCCCGAACTTGGAGACCCGAATTAATTCCATTCAATTTGCATGATATATAAATATGGCTCATTTGAGTTCACGAAAAGCCCCTCTAATTTGAATGACGACGACGAGATTCGCTGCATTCGTTCGGATAATTATTATTCTACGACTTCTTTGGAGTTCGCCGTAGGATATATAGGAGGGCTTACAAACTTCCAAATATAAGTTTCATGTATGTCTGGGAAGCGTATGAGTTGCGCAAAGTTTAACGAAGAAATGTTTTCTTTTGGTTCACATCATTAACTTTCAGAGAGTTGCTGCAATTCCTTGACAGATATTGGCTAGAATTTCAGTGACGGACGTATGATTAACACAGAATTGGCTCATAAATTACGACCATTGTCCAGTTCAGTACCAAATCATTTTTCTGTTCTTTTACCTCAAAGTACAATCGTTATATTGCAACCGCTATCCTAAATTATTTGAGACAAAGT
This sequence comes from Crioceris asparagi, assembly GCA_958507055.1. Lineage (NCBI taxonomy): Eukaryota > Metazoa > Arthropoda > Insecta > Coleoptera > Chrysomelidae > Crioceris > Crioceris asparagi. Next base: position 12,582,343 of record OY293828.1, read on the forward strand.
TTCAAGGGTATTTACCTTTTGCAAAACACCCTGCGAGCTTTTATAATCTAGTTGCAATCAATTATATTCAGATAGAAATCTTTCAGCCGCCATGTTTGGCCCATTGGTCACGTTAAGGATTCATTATTTCTTACAATACCTACTTTAGAAAATCAATTTGAAGAGCTATTCATGTTACCTAATCGAAGTCGAAAATATAATTTATATATGACTACATAGTTTGAAAACATAATCTAAGGGAAATCGATTAACGTGAACTGTCTGTACAGGATCTGACTCGGTTTGATTAACGATTAAGAGACGAACATGAAGCTATCACCTTCCGAACTAGTGTGGTAAAGTGAACCAGATTTTGAAATGAACTAATTTCTACGCGCATTAGCCTGATAGAATATCTGATCATCAAGAATATCGGGTTCTCAATAATCGAAATACTTTACTTTTATTTCAGATGTTACAGAAAACTTCATAATAAAATATGTTGAACTACTTAGAAGGGTAAATTATGACTCTAAGCATAGTGTCCGGCAGATCTCAGATATGGTTTTAGCGTCATAATTTTCTAGTTTTTGTTGCCTATAAACATTAACATTTTTTGCAATTGTTCTCAGGATCCGTTAATCGAACGACCATGAGAAAAAATGTTTAGAAGTAAATCCGCCAAGAGAAAAAGTGGAAATTATTTATAAATTGTTAAGTCTACCACAAGGGGACTAACTCACGAATTAGAAAACACTTTTTTAATCAAAATTATCCCAAGTTAACTTATATTAAAAATATTATTTTTGTAACCTTCTGAAAATGATACAACTTTTTTGGGAGGGGGAAATTTTGGTTTGAAAAAAACTAAATAACTTATTTTTGGTATGACCTATTTTGAATAACATGAATTCACTTTAAAGCACTTTTTTTAATGCTTCTACTTCATTAATAACATTTTGAGTTAAGTTACTTTCCGAGTTGATAGATAGCGCTTTATGAAAAGTCGCAAATTTTTGGAAAATTTCAAATGCAATGGTATTTTTAGTTTTCATTAGGAAGAAAAAGCGCCAAAAATTAAAGTTACTGGTGAGAATCACAACTCGATATGACTTTTCCACAGAGACTTATTCAAAAATATCTTTAAACTTTCATTTTTATGTAAGAAAATTAGAGAACACTTTGATTATGAGTAATTTTTATTAAAGTTACTTATATTCTTTATCTTTAACAATAAAAAAAATAAATTACCTATGTCACTCTAGAGGGGGCAATTTAAGTTAAGTTCAATGAAATGAGAATTAAACACAAATAACTATCCACAGCAGGTTACAGCTTTGTATTGCCCAGGACGGACGACACTTTGAGTACTTGAGGCGTCGTTAATATTTTTGACCGACTTCAAAAAAAGGAGAAGTTATACAATTCGGTTATAAGATTGCTTTTTTTATTTTTTTTATGGCTCTTCGCGCGTTTTGCATAGTAAACGTACACCGATTTAGACGATTTTTGTTTCATTTGAAAAAGGATAGTTTAGAAATGGTCCCATATTGGGAAATACAAAATTTCCTTCCCTCCAAAAGGGAGGGGGCAATTTTTCTCGAAAATTGAAAATCTGAGACGACAGAACAAAAATTCCATATCCGGAAATGTTTAAATTGGACATTTTTAAAAATAATCATACGTTTCCGCGCTACAGTCTGAAATATGTGTTTCAGCTATGTGGAAGGGGCAAATTTTTTCAAAAATCGAAAATTCCAGATTTGAAAATTAGAAAGGGGACCATATCCGGAAACATTTAAATTGAACATTTTTTTAAAAGAGTTACGGTTTCCTAGTTTTGCAATGGTAAAGTCTGAAATATGTGATATGCGTATTTCCGCTAGTATAAGCTAAACCTACCTATAACTTTTTCGGTATTAGTGAACGTTCAACAATTTTCATGACTAATGTTACACTCAAAAATGTGAAATAAATATTTTTTACAAAAAATTGGACCGACTTTATCAGTTGTTGCACTGAAAAATACAAAATAATATTAATTCTATTGGTGCTGGTTCTTTTGGAGTTGGTGCCTACAACAACAAACTACTTAGCTCCAGATTTCAAAGTTTTTTCTACATTCGGATCTTAAGGACAACCGACATTGTCGAGAGAAAAATCGTAAGATAACTGACTAAGGAAAATAATATGCCAAGGCTTTTGTTATTTTAAAGAAAGATATATATTATTTTCGTTTCTTTTGTTTTTTTTTCAGCCATGTCAAGGCCTACCAAGAGTCCTACTTATTATAATTTTCTTGCAAAGTTAAAGTTAGGTCGTTGTTATTGTGTTTGTGTTTAATTCACATTTAAGTACACTAAACTTAAAATACCATATTTTGGGCGAAATAGGTGATAGAAAATGTTTGCTTTTGTTAAAGTAGGTTATATAAAATATAGGTAACTTTAATAAAATTACTGATACTCAAAATCTTCTCTAATTTTGTTACGTAAAAATGAAGGTTTGAATATATTTTTAAATAAGTCTATAAATAATAATCATATCATATCATAAAAATAAAAAAACCATTGCGTATGAAATTTTCGAGAAAATCATAAAAATCTGTGACTTTAACATGAAGCGCCATCTACTGACTCAGAAAATAATTGAACTCAACATGTTATTATTCTAGTAGAAGCGACCAAAGAAGCGCTTTAAAATGAAATAAAGTTATTCAAAATAGGTCATACCAAGTAAAAGTTATTCAGCTTTTCTCAAACCAACATTTGCCCCTCCCCCACCCTTTATTTCACAAGATAGAGAAAAAACCTTAAAACAAAAAAGTTGGCTTATTTTCAGTAGGTTACAAAGATAATATTTTCAATACAGGTCAACTCGTGATAATTTTGATTAAATCAGAGTCTTCTACTTCACGGTATGAGTTATGCCTCTAGCGGTAGACTTAGCAACTTATAAATCTTTTCCAGCTTTTTATTTTGGACGATCTACATCTAAACATTTTTTTCTCAGTACAATTTATAAATATTATTGAGTGACATTAACAGAATAATGCAAACCTGCACAATCTCGAGAAAAATCTACATGTCGAACATATTGAATTGTGTATGAGAAAGATGTATTTTCTGGTACGTTCTAGAAATCATGGTTACTCAGAAAAAACCTTTATTCAGGAACTTACTACGAATGCAGTCGAAGGTCCCACAAGTCTCTGGGGACCTCATAATAATTTCAAATCTACATCAATATGGTTCCCATTTCTCTTTGCGTCTCAAGTTTCCTTTCAAATGAAATCTCCTTTAATTTTCCAAATGGGTATTACGCTTACTTTTCTTCGGATATTATGGAATAAGTAATAAGGCACTTTTGCCATATAGAACACCCAAGGGAGACAGACAGGAACAACGTGGGAGCGTTGGGATTCCCCTAAAAACTTTGAGCGAAACCCAAAGAATTTCATTACGTCTTTCTTTTGTAACTGCAGGAAATCCGCACCTCTGAAATTGCGTTTCTATTGGATGTTGTTGAAAAGCAGTTCTTTCAATCTTCTGAATTACTGATGACGGCGAATAATCGATAGTAACTTTGTTTCGTAATTAAGCTCGTTTATTATTATTTGTAATCTCTCGCTACTAAAAGCAAGCAGGACAATACATATTTATTTTAAGGTATTTCACGCTTTCGTATTATGGAGAGCAAATGGAGGAGATATTAAATTCGACGGTGTGGTGCTTTTTCTATGTTTGTTTGCTTCCCCCAAGAATTTACTCTTTGAAAGGTACATGGGGGATTTTGTTAAAAAATCGAATATTTGAGATTGTAAATATAAAGAAGAGACCATATCCGACAACATTTAAATTTGTCATTTTTCCAAAAAAATAATGCTTTCTGAATTACAGCAATTGTAAATCATAAAATGTTTGTTACAGCTATGTTTGCAAATCTCGGAAAAACAGAAATTTCAACGGTTTCGATGAGACTATGAAAATAGTAGAAAATGTTTTACTTATTTCACTTCACTGCTTAAACATTACCAGCATCTGTAAAATTATTATTATTTGTCAACTTATTAAGTCGCATGTGACACAAGAATATCGCCATGCTATCCGTGGATATCCAATAAAGGCGCAGCTTTGAAAAATGCTGGAAAATTGCGGCCAGATGCGAATCGAATTCTTTCACGAAGGGGTGTAAAAGTAAAATTTCAACTATCCATTACGGCTCATAAGATACAGCCCACTGGCAGACGAACGGATAGACGGGCGCATGAACTCCATATTTATTGCTATAACGAAAACAAAAATACACATTCCCTGAAAATTTCAGCTCTCTACTTATTATCGGTCATGAGATACAGCTCGCTAATAGACGGACGAACGGACAGACTGAGGAATCTCTGTAATAGGGTCGCATTCTCACCAATTTGATAAAGAACTACATAAAAGTTATACTCAAATGAAATTACATTGAATAAAACAAAGAGGCATTGTCATCGGTTCTGCGATTCCTATTCCTGAATCTCAGCACAGACTACAGACATACCAGCAGCCGAACATATAATTATTATTTATTTTGGACTCAGCAGTAGGTGAATGAAAATTAGTTACAAACTAGTAACGAAGGCAGTAAGTCTTTATGGGCATATACACACCGATTAGCATACTCCTTGTACCAACAATTTCAGGGGCTGACTGATTATAGTAGTAAAGTAGTCTTATTTTGATATATTAAGCTAAATTATACCATTTTGACATTAGTTTAGCCCGAAAAGATGGTCTAAAAACAGGGTTTTCTCAGCCGTAACTAGACACCAGAGTATCTAAACTTCACCAAAAACAATAGGACTCTTCCTTGGGCCGATACTAACCAACAGAAAAATATCCTTGGTCGAAATTTGGTTCCGTTCTTAATTTATTGTGCGGATTAACTCTCTTGCTTGCTTTCTTGCCTACAGATTCATATTTTTTGCGAATATATCGAAAGGGAATGTTTCTTTTGAGTTTTTATAAACGACAGATAATTTCGGGCACAACATTGGATATATTCAACACTTTTTGATTGGAGTGGTTTTTGTGGGTCAAAATTACAAAAAACTGATCTTTAAAAAAACCAAAAGTAATATATTCACATCGTGAAACTGTGTGAATATGATGAGTTTGGGTTGTGCCAGCAGCTTCACTATAAGCTTGATAAAGAAATTTTCTCTTCAGTTTTTCATTAATTATGTGCATTGTAGCAGAATACTAGAAGGATAAAAACGATAGATAATGAACGTGCTACCATACGTACCCTATATCATGAATAATGCATAAAAAACTGAATGAAATTCAGCGTGTTTCGGGACTTCAAGCCATTCGAATAATTAGTTGCTAATTACTAGGGTACAATGTCAATAATAACCAATGGAGATATATGTAGGTAATTTCACACGTTGACGTGATTTAGCACGGTTAGCTAGATTAATCAGTTGGTGCAGTATCAAAATTGAATTTTAATTTAATATATGCTATGATTGGTTCAAAATAATTACTATGTCATATCCAGGCATATTTAAGCCAATGATAACTTCAAATTCCTAACCAGCTAGCTTGAAGGTTTTGTCTGGAAAAAGGTACATATGAAATTAATACATAAGTATTTTAAAATCTTCTTTGCTGTCTGGAAAGCAACTTTCAATAAAAATACGCTCCAATTATATTTTATTTTATCTTTCGACTAAATTCTAGGCAATATTGCGGCACAATAATTGTTTTTCCTATATGCTTGCCATTTTTATTATTGTTGAAGGAACAGTTGAGTGAGATTTCACTTGCTATTGACTTTTAAAATCGAATATAAAATGGTCCTTGCATTAAAAATTACCTTAATAGGGCGAGGGAAGATTTTCTCAAGAAGATTACTAAAATATATGCCATTATTGGAGAAGATAGAATAGTTTTTGTTCTCATTCTTTTCTTCAAAATGTTTAACTATATCTGAAAATTATTGAATTTGTATAAAATTCAACCAAAAAGGCTCTTCTTTTCTTTTAATACAATCTATTTTCCTTACACTTAAGTCATATAATCAATGTAATAAACAGTACCAATAAAATATAGAATTATCACTTATAATATATTATTATATAATAAGCTTGAATCATTTCCGAAATTATTAAATAGTTTTTATTACTTTCGGTTCTTGTATCAATGGACTCCGCAGCGATTTCTCAGGCCCCATACGGTCTAGAGACTTGAAATTTCGAATTCGAACTTAGATCGCTGTCATCTCGCCGCCTGTTAAGCTCCAAGTGTGACCCAATATGGGCCAATATTTATTAATTATAATTATTTCATTCAAGCAAGATCACTTTATCTTCGACATGGAACAATAATGTCTGACAATGGGATCCATCACTGGAATTACGCACGAGCATGGAGTGTATATATACGTCTCTGTTCTCTGGTATATAGGTCCTCTCTGGCAAATCGTCGTATATATTACATTTTGGTTTTGTGTGTTGTGGTAGACAAACAGTAATTTGTTATGGAATTGCTGTTGCTGGCAAACAGATATACATAAATATAGTTCAAATCGAGAGAAAAAGAAAACATACCTCCAACGAGAGAAGGAGAGCAATAGTAGGTACTAATCGGTACGGTTCAAATCCTAGACGCTTAATAAAAACTACTTTTAATTTTTTTTCAAAAATTTCACTTGTTTTTAAGGTGACTTATTTAAAAATTTCACGAAGCGCCTGTTAAGGAAAATTTTCTTAATCGTAGCTTGAGGGACAAGTAAATACAATTTTTGGTAGTTTATAGGTAAGTATTTGTTAAAAATAATCTATGGTTGTTATTCTGGCATCTCACGTGACAGCTGTCAAGCCAAGGAAACTATCATCTAGTAATTTTGCGACCGATTTTTTTCTAATTCAGGTTCTCGTCATAGCAACATGTCAAAATCAATGCATCTGATTGGCTTAAAAAAACAGGTATAAAATTTTCAATTATAATCTCCATAGAGCTTGCATAATTTCCGAAAAAATTTCGAGGTATATTTTTCATTAAAAATTTCGCAACTAAGAAAAAATTTACGGAAAATAATTCAAGCTCGCGGGAGATTCGCTACGAAAATTTTATACCAAAAAAGTAAATACAACTTTTGACAGTTTGTAAATAAATATTTGCCAAAAATAATATACGCTTGCTATTCTGGGATCTACACGTGAAATTATCACTTATTAATTTTACGAACGATTTTTTTTTGAGAAATTCAGGTTGTCGTCATAGCAACCTTTCAAAATTAAAGCATCTTATTGGCTTAAAACAACAGGTATAAATTTCAGAGTAATTTATCCTAGAAGTTTATTAAGGAGTGAATATCTGATTGTTGAACAATATTGCAACATCCAATATCTACAAATGTCGTACGACGATTGCCTGTTTTTGATCGACGAACCCCGAATGGAGGAGGTATAAAATTCGACTGTTTGCTTTTTTGTTCGCGCGTTGTATATAGTAAACGTTCGATTTTGATGATTTTTGATTCATTTTAAAGAGGAGATTTGAGAAAGCGTCCCATATTCGTAAAAACTCAAATCAGATATCTCCTTCCCTCCGAAATCCGCCCGGGGTGGAGGGGAAAATTTTTCTCGAAAATCGATAATTTGAGATGCCAGATTTAAAAATATGACATCATCCGGAAACGTTTAAATTGAACATTTTTGAAGTTATACTACTTTGGGCTCGTTGGGATGGGGTGTTGGTCGAGAAACCGCGTCACGCTAAAGGTGAGAAATATCGTCGATTATACGTTTTCGTATACTTTTTTGTACGTTCTGGCTTTTAGAGAAATTTTTAATAATTAAATTACATATTAAATTTACTTATTAATTACCGATTTTTTTTTGAGGTAGTTATTGTTTTGATCATTCTGTCTGTCTTTCTGTCAACACTATAACTCGGAAAGGCACCGATTAACACCAAACTTTGTACACAAATACGTAAGTGTAATACCTCCTACTGGATTGATTTTCAGCTCTCTGTCTGTCTTTCTGTGTGTTTGTCAACACGATATCTTGGAAAATACTTAACCGATCGACACCAAACATGGTACACAAATATGTAAGGGTAATACCTCCTATAAGTTTGAAATATATTTGACCGGTCGAGACCAAACTTGATATACAAATACGTACAGGTAATACCTCCTATGGGATTGATTTTCAGCTGCCTGTCTGTCTGTGTGTGATTACAAGATTGTTTTCGGTAGTTTTCCTCTTTATGCTTGCATAGTTAGTTTATCATACCTTAGAACGCGCAATCAAATTTTACTAGAATTGTGTGCGAATAGCCAAAGAAGTACCGTCTGGTCCGACGCAGACCCAGTTTTTTCAAAAGAGTTACGGTTTTCGAGCAACATTCATTCTAAAATCTCACATATGGGTATTCTTGCTATGTGGAAGGGGCCTAAAAATCTCTTGATACCATATGAAAGACAATAATATTTGTAGCAGCATTTATACTGAACATTTTTTCCTTAGAGTTACGGTTTTCGAGTTAAGCTATGGTAAAATGGTTAGATCTAAAATACTTATGCGTATTCCGTAGCAATGTTCTGAGATCGCTACATAATAACAAGTACAAGCAAAGAATATACGTAGGTAATAGGATAAGTATTACCTTCTTTGGTATTAGTGAACGTTCAACAATTTTCGTGAGTAATGTTACACACAGAAGTGGGAAATAAATTTTTAAAAAAATTATTGGACAGACGTTATTAGTTGGTGTACTGAAAAGTACGAAATAATATTAGTTCTAATTGGTGCCAAAAGTTATCAATCTAACTGCAACTGCACAACTTCAAAGGTAACAGCACCAATAGAATCAATATTATTTTGTATTTGTCAGTGCACCAACTATTAGCGTCGGTCCATTTTTTTGTAGGAAATATTTATTAAAATGATTTTATATACACTTTCAAGATCATCTATCTGAAAGGCCAAATAATAGATAACCTGCTTTAACTTAAACTCTTAGAGAAACAATAAATAAGGATTCAAATGCATCAATTAAAATAAAATCCACGTAAGTTGAATCATTATTAATCAATTTTTGCTTGTATCTGCAGCGATTCATCTCTGTTTCAGGGGCTTTCAAAACAAGAGCTACCTATCACTACCCAACCGATCTCAAAATGAGAATTGGTGAGCAGTGCGGAAATTATCAATTCACTCCAGTCATTTCCATATGTTAAGTATAGTTTGTAAAGAGAATTCTAAAAATATTTCTAAGGACATAAGAAGTTTTAAATTTTTATTATGCTCATTACATTAGTTCAGATTTATTTTAATGATGATCAATAGAACCTTTCTGTATTTTGTTAATGTATACCCTGCTAAAGTGTCTCGCTTTCAGGTTTCACAGAGATGGTTCTTATTCAGAAATTCGCCCTGCTGGTCAAATAAAAGATTACCAGCTGTATTCATAAAATAATCTAGTTCGTTACTAATTGAGTCTAATACTAAAACTGTTAACGTATATCTAATATTACCTTAGTAACTTACCAAAAAAACTAAACTAATATCGAGCTAAGATTAGTTTATCAATACGGTTGTAACTGTTTTAATATAAATGATTACCCAATGAACTAAGAGGTTTACTCAAAAACACAAATTAAAATTTACATATGCATCTGCAGGACCTGGATCAATTCATTTGTTTTAAGGAGCTCTATGAACAAGGCTATCCAAATAAACTGAAAATGAGAATTGAAGAACACATGAAATTGGTGCAAGTTTGTGCATTTCTTTTAAAATTGTTCTATAAAATATTTCGAATCTCTAAGGTGACAAGTGACGTTTAAATATGATACAATGTAAGAAGATTCAAATTTTGATTCCATGAAATATTTCGATTGATTTTTTGGTATCATTCGCTAGGAATGTAAGTAGTGTAATGTTGCTTTTAATAAAAATAAATATTCATTTTCTGTGAAATTCATGATATTTTTAATATTCTGGTTTGATAGTATAATATTTCAGCGAATGGTAATGACGTAAACAGTCTGTATTGGTTTGAATACTTTGATATGAAAGCATATTTTGAGAACAAGTAATGACATAAAGAATCTATTTTAGTAGGTCATTTTCTTTTCGCACTAGAGCGTAAAGTAATCCAATATGCCTGAGAATAAATTAATTTGCGCACTACTGTAATAATATTGTAAGTTATCAAAAGGATAAAATATTATATTGTACTTTTCACTGCATCATGTAATGAAAAGGCGAAATCTTTTTTCTAAAAAGCTACTTATTCCAGTTGCTAATACTCTTTAAATAATTAATCACATAAATATATATATATTTTTATGTTTGCATATTATATTGAGTAATCATGAAATCAAAGAAAAAATATTAATTGTATTTTGATTAAGATAAGGTAGATATAAATTTATCACCATAGAACATTGAAGAAATTGAGATTTCTAATTAATAACCCACAAAAAAACAATTTGAAAAAAAAAGTATTTTGCTCGAGATAACATAGCTGGTAGGCATAATTTGAGAAACTAAAGATACAACTCAACCAGCACAAACCCTATAAGGGAGCAATTTCCACTTTTAACACACACACGTGTTCGAACGTATTTTGCGTCCCGGACCAATCCGTGCTGCGGGAAACTCGTCGGAAAACTGATGGAAATCAGCCGGTAGGTACGCTTTGAGGCGGGATACCAGGCGCACGCGTATCAATCGCGAGTGACAATCGTGGGAAAAACATCGAGGGAAATCTTTTGAATAGCCTTGTTCAGAAAGCGGTATACTCCCTGTGATAGGATAATCTTCTTAGTGAGTATAAGAAAATGTTGAAAAAGAGATCAGGGTAACGCGGTAATCGTTTCAGCTAAAAAGAGAATGATTTTCCAATTTCGACGAGATTGCACCGATATGTGTTAGAGAATAGACGAAAATCACCATAGCTACTATAGTTTAAAAAAATTGCAACAAGAGGTTTTATGTCTATTTAATTGTACCTATATAAGAGATATCGAAACCAAGCAAGCAAATAATTATTGTATGACAAATGCTATTATTACTGAACTTTTTGACCTACTTCACAAACGGAGGAAGTGACAATAACATTCGATTGTTTGTCTGATTTTATTTATACCTATGTATCTAGCAGGTTTAGCATAGTAGGTACATGTGCTCCGATTTTGATAATTGAGGACTATTGAGAGAAGATTCCATAAAAATAAAAAAATCCTACATAACTTTGATCCTATAAGAAATGGGGATTATTTTTTACCTGAATAAAAGGAAGTCTTCGGCAACATATAAATTAGACATTTTTCATTTGCAGCATTCTGATTGTGCAAGATTCCGGCCGCTATATATTGAAATCACTGAATATTATTGATTGTTCAACAATATTAAATAGGATCATCTTATTAGTTGGTGCACTGAAAAAATACAAAATAATTGGTGTTGGTGCTTTTGAAGTTAGTACCAAAAGTCTTCAATCTGTCTATACTAAATTATTCAATTGAAAACTACTAATTTCAATAAAATGATCATTATTTTGCATTTTCTTTGCACCATCTAGGTCAGTCTTATTTTTATGTGAAAAATATTTATTAGTCGAATTGGAATTCTACATTTATACCACGATGGTTCCCTATAAAACTTTTACTACGATATTCCAATACAGCAGAACGCTTATTGCGTTGGACATAGATTTGATGGAAAAAATATAAGTGTACCTACATTACAAGCGAAAAAAATTTAATTGGACAAGAAGTACCGACAACGTCAATTCAAAACGAACTTCAATAGTTTGGATGAAGTATAACGTAAAAAATATTCTCTTTGAATCTCAAGAGAATCGAAGAATGGATTTTCTCAAAAGACTGATCCATTGAATTACATACTTTTCATCAGCTGTAGCTGCCTTTAATTGTTCTCCACTGAGCAAGTCGTGGCTGAGTGAGTAGAGTACTGGCCAACCACCCAATAGACCCGGGTTCGATACTCAGACTGCTACGTGCTTCGGAAGGCACGTTAAGCCGTTGGTCCCGGCTACATAACTAGCCGTAAGGTCGCTTCAGAGGCACTTGTGCGACCTGAAATCTCTCACAACAGACCTTGGTCAGAAGGTCATATGAACTTTACTTTTCTCCTAGGGTACCCGTGGCGTCATATAGGGACACAAATTTATCGTTGACGAATATCTCTAGAAAGTTATCTATGAAAACAAGGTGGCACTCTTTGAGTCGAAAGATAGATTGATAACATTCTTAGGTATATTATATATAAGACTGTTTTATTTCGGAATTATTCTTTGAATTTGTTATTTATTGATAACAGCTATCTAAATCGAGACCAGTCCCGAAGACAGAAATAATTATCGGGAAGTAATAAGCGGGTAGGTATATTCTTTTGTTATCATTACTTATTTGTACACCCTACAAAAAAAATATATAACAACAAATATTGATTTTATGAAATTATTGATTAGTTATAAATAAATAAGTAAGGTTATGTAAGCACCAGTTATTGGAAGGGGATGTGATTATGAATTTTTAATCCTCGATCCAAACAAAGGGCTGTTATAAATGTGAGGATGTCTATGGCAAGAGTAGCTACCAAACACCTAAGCCAATTTTGATTTAGATTTTGTTTAATAGGTGACATGACACTGTTCCTAACTTGTTTTTTTTTAAGTAAGTGTTTGTATATGTCTCTCTGCCTGAGGCATAATAGGTCTCCAACGGACAAACCGATTTTCATCAATTTTTTTTAATTGAAAGTTGGTTTGAATGAGAGTGTAGCCAATTTGTTTCTCTCGGGTGTTTTTAATGGGATATATTATATATACGATTACTAAATGGATTAGAGAAAGTGAGTAAATAAATGTTTTCTCAATTCATTTCAAAACAACTGACGTTGCTTACCCGAGTCAAACTTAATATTAAAAATATTTGTATATATAAACGTATTTTAAATAATATATTGCTCAATATTTGTATGCTCTGGGGCTCAATGTTTGTAGAAGATCTATCTAGAATTCACAAAAGAGAGAACCGACTATCAGTGAAAAAAAGTCCCTACATATCTGCTTCAATGAAATTAAAATTATCAGTCCACCAACTAATGATCATAAATCGGTAAAATTTTTTAATAAATATTATTTCTTTTTATTCAATGACTTCAAAATATAGCGGTAACAATCTTGCATATTCCTAGTGCCTTAAGCGGGAAATAAAAGATTTTTTGAAAAATATTTCATTCAAATGAGTTATAAAGGTTTGGGAAGGTATAGTAATGCACCACTTACACTGATCTCACTTGTTACATTATTGTTAAGACTCTCTTAGTTTTACAGAAAATGTGTCGCTTTGTATAATAATAAAATGCTTGCATTTTTAAAGTGCTTTAATATGACTCATTCTGTTAGGACTGCCATAGCCTATAAGTTACAAATAACATAGTATATCGGATGGATAAAAAATAAAGTAACTATCGGGATATTAATATGACTCATGTTGCCAGAAATAATGTTTTGTATTTTGAAAAGTTTAGTATTGGACTATCTCTCAGCACTCCTCATTTCAAACCAAAAAGAATCCTCAAAATCGGTGTTCGTTTACGGTGCAAAAGGCTCAAACAAACATAAAAAATGGCATACCATTGAATTGTACCTATACCTCCTTTTCTTGGGAAGGCGCTCAAAAATATTGTCGCTCTTGTATAAATTTATATTGGAGAAACCTAGAAACTGTCATAGTATCGGTTTATTGTATATCAGATGATCTTCTGTTAGTTCAAAATATTTTATCTTTAGGTGTAAATTTCATCGACATGTGACATATTATCTACTCACTCGTCATCCATACACTTGACCTAAAACTTCCACAATTGTGACACACATATCGTATATCCTGAAAAAGATCCACTACGTTCCTGCATTGTTCTTCGCCTCGTGGAGAATTCAATAAATCCACTGTGACACTTTCCATACAATGGGGAAGATGCCGTGCTCCTACTCCTCCAGGGGGCTTCGATTTTTGGGTCGAACCGCTCGACAGTTTCTCGACCTTCCCGAAGCTCCTGAGAATAGTGTGAACCGTATATCATGGGAACATCCAGGGAACAACAGGCAAGCAATAGAAACTAAACTAAAAAAATAATGATATAGATTTTTTAGCTTTTGATGAAATTCTTAAACTAGAACAGACAACTCTGCCTATAGAAGTAATTAAGTATAATATAATCTTATCCCACCATAAAAAGAGAGTAATTAATTCTTCTATCCAGAGGATAGCTGTACAGATGTTTATACAAATGTGTGCCGGAGGTACCGGAAAATAAGTTTTTTGTAGCTAGTCATTATTTGTTTTATTATTTCGTACTGAATACTTGCTAGCTCGACCATTTCAGACTTCAATGCCGGAAGAATTTGACCTGTTAAACTCACTCATATTTCGAGGATGTATTGATATCATTCATAGACTAATGAAAAGATTCGGTTTTTCGATGCCATACATCCGATGAAAAAACGCAAGCATTCTTATGAATTATGCAAATATTTTTATTACGATAAAATGAAAGTCTTCGAAGTTACCAAGTAAAATATAAGGAAAGTGATCATTCGAAAATTACCGAGTAGAATTTTCAACAAAAATACTGAATGTAGGCTTTGATTAAAAGTTTACAGGAAATTCTACATGAAAGGACGGAACACGACCTCGTGAGCCCGAATCACCTTTGAGCAATTTTTTTTAATTGTCCGAGATTTGCAATCATTTATTTCAATGTAGGGAAATGAGAGATGAAAAGCTTCAGATTAAAAATCATGATCCTTACGATATCCATAAGGAATTATTTAAACTGTTTTATCATATTTAGACCAACTTCTAAGAAGGAGGAGATATACAATTCGATTGTATGTTGCAGAAATCATGTATTTCTTCCCAAAAATAAACAATAAAGGAGCAAGACTGGGATTTTTTTGGAAAAGATAAAATTCTGTATGTCAGAATTAAAGAAGAGACTATTTCTGGAACAGTTTAAGGTGAGCATTTTTAAAAAACTTCAACGGACTACATATTAGCTCTTGAAAGAAGAAGTTTTACAGAAGATTAAACATCATTGAACACATTTACTTAGTTGTTGTAAGAAGTTAATTATTTATCACAAATTTTAAAAATCTACATCGGAAATACCAGCTTTCAAGTTCTATGAAGTCAGCTTTCAAGAAAACATATAATTTAAAATTCTTCTGAAATATTTCTCATAATAAGCATAACGATTTCCATATTTTCACATGAACAGGATTTCACATAGGACAGATTTTCCAAATAGAACCTTGTTAAAATTCGATATCGATAAAGAAACATGAAAATCTTGTTGTAGTATGTACTCAAGCATTCAATTAGAAGAAAGAAAGAAAAGTTTATTGTCGACGGCGCCGGAACTGTTTCCGTTGCGAGAAAACTCTAACGAACGCAGGCCGTTTGTGGTATTGAAGAGAAAAGGAATCTTTTGTAGTGGATAATGATGCGGATTTGAGCAGGGAGATGTTTCGAAATTCTTTTTATTATCTCTCTTTTCCCTCTGTAGATATCTAAAAGTATACCTACTGACAATGAACAAGACAACTATAAAAAGTTCGTCATATTCACTTCGAAACCTATATGACTGACTCTATTATATTGTAAGGTGGCGTCATTATAACCATTAATGATTATGGAAAACATGAAGATCTAGAAGGAATTAATACGGATGAAGTTCCAAAAAATAAATATTATGAACTATTCTTACACTTTTGGTTTAGGTAGGTTTGAATTTTCATATAAATATGATACCTCTTACTTACCTACTGCCTTTCCTCTGAAGTTTCCCCAGAAATTAGGAAAGTCGTAGTAAAGAAGAAGCTTTGATTAAAGTTTAAATATTTCGAGATTCTCTGCAACTTTTGTCTACCTATTCTTTTTTTAGTTTAGTTTAGTGTAGTTGTTTATCTTTATAGAGTTAGAAACCAGTTTAACTATATGTGTTTATTTAAAAAGATAAGGGGTTTTCCGATTGGAGCATATGAGCTTTCAAATTCGAAACTTTGAAAATATATCAGCTAATAATGAACTTAATATATTATGAGAAAAAAAAACTATCAAAATCTATCTAAACTAATCAAAATACACACATCGCATTCTGGGTATCTCTATTCCGTCTTTGTGCGAAATTAAATAGCATAATAAAATATAATAATTTATTGATGTATCTCATCTCTGATTAGATAGACTAATAAACTCTTTATGAACATTACCAGTCCCTACTCTTATCTAAAATATCTTCTGTCTCAGGAAACTAAATTAACTAGACTCGTGACATAACAAGATATATAGTATTTTATTCATTTATTTCATCTCAAATCTAATCAACTCAATCAATTCTCAATAAATTTTCAATCACAACTTTTCTTCAAAACACTTCTTCTTGGCTCCCTCTGGTAACACCAACGCAATATAGAAACAAGACAGCAATCAAATTACGAAACGAATTTCATTGACGTTGAAAATAAAATTTTGACGAAAAATTCAGATTCCATTATGTTTATTATCAAATACGCAATGATTCTTTAAATCGAGCGAACCAAAAAGAGTTAATTCGCAGTAGGCCTTTGAAAATGAGAATATGTCTTTGCTTAACACAAATAGGAAGCTAAAAGTGATAAGTGGTATTTCAATCTATATAAATGCAATTGCAGATTACTCAAGTAATGCCATGTTCTCATTTGCAAAGGCCTACTGAGAGATAGAATAATTCAAAAGAATCTTCACCTCTTCAAGGTAATTTCTCATTGTTCTTTATTTTTCTTTCTATGTTATCTTGTAAGTACCTAAATAATCACCAAATATATACCTCCATTCTTAGAAATTCGTCTCGACTCAATATCACTTGTCTATTCAGATATATTCACTTGACATAATCATCAAACTTCTGCATCTTTACCTCTCGTAGACTTGGATCCAATTAAGCCATTATTGGCCACTATCGATATTCAAAATGTGATTCGACAACGTGACGTACACAGAAATCCCTCTGAGTAGTTCAAGAAGGAACTTCACTATTCCTTTGGGAGGTGTATTATGGTGATATACCAGCTGGAAGCTGTTACAAGAAGTTTTAGTCTGGGAGCTGGAAGCAAAAAGCCACAAGGCGCGCGTGGCTGCGGTTCGACACTGGTCGTCTTCGATCATCAAAGTCAAGCAGCGCAATGCTTAGCGGATGGCTTGGACGAATGATCCGTGATATGGGCGCGTGTTCTAATACCTGGCTGTCGCATTGTATTCTCCTTCTCTCGTATAGCAACGGGAAACCAGCGAGAGTTCGCCAGTACAGCTTCTCTGGATGGGAGTGTCCTGAGATTTATCTTGAGACATATTGGTGATTCACAATGCAAAACTGTAGGTCACCACTTTCAAGATGCCTACGTTCAGAAACAAGTACGGCACTTAAATGAGAAGATTTAACTAGACTTTGAACTATCTCGCTCGGTTATTCTCAAAATAATTGAGTCTTTAACTAGATAACAGTGACCAGCTTACATACTAAATAATTTTAACCCTGTTATGTTTAGGAGGTTAATAGTTTGAGGATTTTGAATGTTAAAGGATGCGGGAGCTACTTGTCTGATAAGCTTGACATCACCAATAATAATAGATCGGTATGGGTGGACAGTCTATTGGTATTCGGATGCCACAACAAATTTGATGGTAATTTGGTAATTTTGTGAAGAATGTGTTGACAGGCTTAATGTAGTCCTTGCTTCATCTAGAGGATTAAGGTGATTCCACAGGGCATAGAAATGACAGTAAAATTACCAAATTCAAAACAAACCTCTGAGTAGAGGAAACAAGTATTCTTGTTATAGAAACATCGAGAAAGAGATAAATTATTGCAATTGTAACCAAACCTGATTTTAAGTATTTTATACTATGTAAGTACTTATAATATTTTAGCTAGATGATACGCGCAAGATTAAAAAAAAAATTAAAATAATTAACTGTCAAAACTATTTACTTTTTCGGACGCAAAAATCTGTGAGATCCCCTAAAAATTTCAAACTTTGTTCATGCTTTTCTATGAATACAAAATCTGAAACCTCGTTTCTATGACATATTAGTTGGTGCACTGAAAAATACAAAATAATATTAATTCTATTGGTGCTGTTACTTTTGAAGTGGTGTAGTTGCAGTTAGATTGATAACTTTTGGCACCAACTTCACAAGTACCAGCACCAATAGAATTAATATTATTTGGTATTCTTCAGTGCACCAACTAATAAAATAAAATATTTATTTCACACTTTTGAGTGTAACATTATTCACGAAAATGTTGAACATTCACTAAAACCAATGAAGATAGTACTTATCCTATTATCCACGTATATTCTTTGCTTGTAGTTGTTATTATAGAGATCTCAAAACATCGCTACGGAAATACGCATATGTATTTTAGATGTTTCCATTTTATCACTGCTGTAACTCGAAAACCGTAACTCTAAGGAAAAAATATTGATTACAAATGTTGCTACAAATAATTAGGCCTATCATGTAGAACCCACAGATTTTCAATTTTTGAAAGAAATCGTCCTCTCCACATAGTAAAAATAGACATATTTGAGAATTTAACATGCATACAGCTCGAAAACACTTTGGAAAAAAAATTCAGCTTAAAAGTTTGCTGATATTTAATTATACCACCTCAAATTTTCGATTATTGAGAAAATTTGCCAGTTTTACCAGGAAAGGAGATTTCGGATTTGTGTTTTTATGAATATGGGACCATTTTTCAAGCTTCCTCTTTCCAATGAATCAAAAGTCATCAAAATCAGAGTACGATTACTATACAAGACGCGCGAACGAACCAAAAAAAGCAGACAGTTAAATTGTATACCTCCTCCGTTCGGAGTTCGTCGGTCAATAAATACAATTTTCGCAATTATTATCCCAAAAAACGTTTATTTCTTTCTAGGAATGTCGAATAATAATATTTGCCCATACAAGTATATTGTAAGTATAGGTAGGTACCAACATCATTTCTTAACAAAAACTGGGCTGACTATAAGGCATTAAAATTCTTAGGAAACAAGGGATCAAGCCGCTGCATTTTCTAAATATTTTTGTATGGTACATTAATGGTCATGAAATAAAATAGCTTATATTTTTGATCTCGTTAACAAATCAATACCGCTGTCACTGAACTGAACTATTTTAATCTACTATGGACTAAATCATCCTCTTTTTATCACAAACAAAGCCACTGAATTTCAAAAGATATTATTTTTTAAAAAACCTTATTTATAAAAAATAACACTCAGTATCTTGGAAACAAGGCCTTTCCGGACATAGATTTATACATTTTTTTTAAAATGACCTCTGGAATCACCCCTTAAATATTTTCACACCCTGTAAATAAAAGAAGATATCACAGTATATGAAGTTTGATGAAGAGTAATAGAGCTACAGATAAATTTACTCTGATAAGATTTCCAAATTTTCATTCCAGTGTTCACGGTTGTGTTGATTGTGTAAGACCAAAAAATATTAAATAGTGACTGGTTATCTAAATATTTGAGCCAACAGGGGAAGAACTTTCTAGATTGCCTGATATTAAAAACTTTGCGTTGAGCTCCTGGATTTTTTCTCCTTAACATCTATTAACAAGGAATACATTGTAATTTAATTCCATTTTACAAACATAAACCTTGAAATGAAATACTTTTTATTGTTATACCCACCACTCTATAATCACCCCAATTTTTTTATTATGTCTCAAGCCGTTTACAAACGCGACTGGTCCTCAATTTCGTAGTCCGGATGTTATTTTCAGCAGGACAGGAAATTCCAGACGAATTTGCCACAGGACGGGTGGGATGTCTGCTGTACGGAAAATAATACCGGTCTGATTGGAGAGCAAAAAGTTTGAAAGATTGCTTTGATAGGTTTATTATATCGCGTTGATTCGGCCTTTGAGGCTGGCACACTTTGATCTAAGCACAGGAAAACGAGATTCCCACACAGACAGACATATAACACACGGTCTCCCTCGGACAAAGCCCGGATTTGTGGCGTCATTAGCAGGGATGGATTTTGTTTCAGTCTATGGATTTTGGGGAAACGTTGTGTGGGAGCACAAGTGAGGTATATAGTCGAAACCGTTCGCTAACTTTCTACGCTTCAAATCTCTTGTAGTTTGTTCATATGTTCATGAGAAGTTAACTCATAAGGTTTTATCTCTGTTTGACACTTAATGTATGTAATAAGATTTTATATATTTTGGTGAAAATGTTTATTTTTAATTAAGGTATATAATACATGACACGGTGGGCCAAATTAAAGTTCGGCAATTTTTAATTAACAATATCTTTTTGATTTTTGATAAGCTTATATAGGTTCACATGCTGTCACTACGATACGTAAGATTGGCCAAAAGCTTTTGGACCGGACTGGATTCATTTTTTTTTTCTGAAAGTGTGCACTTGAGATCATTGCATAATAAATATTTACTATTTAAGACTGAACTATTAGTTTTTCACGATCTATTAATTATTGGAACTACACCTATTAAAGTGAAACCGACAATAAACATAATCCGCTTATTTGAAGAAAGCAATAAAAAAGTATTAAAATTATTTTTTTGCTAAATATAAGGTAAGTGAGAAACTAGCACCAGAAAATAATGGAAATTAGAATGAAAATAAACTGTTACAACGATTATTTATATAACTATGGATAGATATATGGATAGATAGATTAATTTATCCTTTTTTCTACGTTGTGTTGATGGGACAGGTCATATTTACAGATATTGGTCTGTATAGTATGAAATAATTAAATTAAATAACACGAAACACATTTAAATTAGAAGCACAATGAAAAAATATTACATACATTGAGATATGTACTATAAATAAAATAATTGAAATAAAAACATATTAAAATATATTAACCACAAAAATATTTCGGAAAGACTGAAAATAAAAATTCATATACTGTGTTGAAACATTTTTTATTTATATTATAAAAATTCTATATATTTCAGAAGCTATACCCCAAAATATAATCTTATAGTTAATAATGGAATGGAAGTTTGCAAAATATACTGATATTAGTGATTTGGTATCTTATTTATTCCTGAGGGATTTTATAAGGTAATACGATTGATTCAGTTTCCTGGATGGATCTCGCCAAGAGAGATGTGAATCATTGTTCCTAAAAATGAGACAGATCCTCTTTAATCATTCTTACTATATCTAGATAACCTAGTGAGAACGTGACTCGACCATTTTTATGTAAAATGTTTTCCATTTTTCGACACGAGAAATTTTAACCTTTTGTTTCTATCGAGTTCGAAAAATCCGTCATTGGACACTCATGTTTGTTAACCGCGAGGGTAATGTTGTATTCCTAACAACTAAAAAAAACAACTCTTTCCGCAAATCCCCGTGTTCGCTTTTCGCATTACTTCAGGAGCGGCTGAACCCTTTCTTCCCATAAATCATTCAAAATCATCTTCAGCATTGTCGGTATAAAGGCTGTTCGAGCAGTAGTTTGGGACGGTTTGATAACTGTTTAAAATGCGTATGTGCGGTTTGAAACAGTTTCCAAGTGGTTTGGGATTTTGTTGCTCGAACACCAAACTGCAGTTTGCAACAATGAATAAAGAACATCTTATTCATTGGTTTGCAAACTACCCCTTCCACTTTCTTACAGTTTCGTCGTCATAGAACAAATGACTATGCCAATAGATATGTTTTATGACCAAAGATAAGAGAGAACATCAATGAAAGACTGATGGACATAACACAAAACCAGGGTTTAGTTTAGGACTGTGATGGTGTTCTTTGAAAGGGATTACTCTAACAACAGAGAATACTATACTCTAAGAAGACGCTTCAACTGCGCCTGTCTCAAACTGACTTTGGAAATCGTCAAACTACTGCTCGAACATCTTACTAGTAGTTGGGAATAAATTATTTCATCGGAAATTGAAGTGCGCAGGCGTCTGACGGTTTGGAACTGGTTTGAATCGCTGGTCGAACACCCTTCTTATATAATCGGGGGTCAGTGCAGTTTCTGTTTTCGCCGACAGTCGTGCCCTCTCAGCCTACCATCTGAACAGTGGAAAAATAGTAATGGTAATAGTCACAAAACGGCAATAACTCGGGTGTCATCTGCTTATAAAAATTTTTCGAATTTGTGAAATGAGTTGATTAACAAAATGGGTAGAAACCGCCTATAACTGAAATTATTAGTGAAAGTAAGGATCTTTCATTTGTGCCACATTGTATTTGAAATAAGATTTGAAGGACCTGTACCAGAAAATATTATTAATGAATGATAACATCTTTCTGGGTTCATTTCAGGGTAGATTTCGAATGTGTTATAATGTTTTGAATTCTTCAATGCACCAATTAATAAAGTCTGTGCTGTTTTTTTGTAAAAACTGTTTATATAGAAAAGATATGTTTGATGTTATCGACAAGTTTGATTAACTCAATAGGAACATTATCTGGTCCGATCTTTGTTATTTTTTCCTGCTTTAGTGGGCCGATATCTTGTGTTATTGATATTGTAAGTTCATTTAGTCTATCGTCTGCAAACAATTTATTCACTTCCCAGATAGACTGTTTTTGTTCCTCCTCCAATATAGGTTTGATGTTAGTAGGTACCTGTGACTGTAGGTGGTTTCCTTTTGAACAATCCTAAAATTGTGAATGAAGAATCATGATGCATGACTATTTTTTAGCAGTAGACACATAGTTAGGGTGCTTCGCATTAATCATCCGTATATTGAACCAAATAAACGCAGATTTTACATTTCCTGTGAAAATGTATCGAATAAGATTCTTAGCACATCAATAACTATCTGAAAATGTTTCTTTAAACAAGTTTAAACAGAAGTTCTTCTCACCAAAGCTTTGGAATTGTAGGAGTGCTTTACGTGAATTCTAGTGTTCAAGTAATTATAACTACTTGCAATGCTTTTCCAATTTATCGTATTGAACTAAAGTAACATAAAGAACTTACAATGTAATACCTATTAGTTCCTTTAGCAGATAAGACTCAGAGTAGAGTTTCCAATCTCGAAGTTCAAAAGTTATAAGCTACTTAGTTGGAAAAAGTCGGGTAGTTTCCTTAATTCGAATCATCAATATAAGAATAAGAAGTTACATTTCTCTCTAGGTTGCTTAATAGTCTAGAAGTGATTATTAATCATGGCCTCGGTTTATAAGGCATTTACAACCACGCTCTTCAGCGGAAATAATCCACGGTAACAAGATTATGGTACTTAGTTATTTTTAAATTAGATAATGTTCTGTGAATACCTGAATAGTCGCAGAAAGTTTCTGATGCATTTAAATATACTAATATATTTAAGTATATTTGTGGTGATGAAAATGATCTGATTTACACAGATACTTTTGATATGGGTTATTTCTCTCAATTCGCAATTTTGATGTCTTGGGTGACATTAACGTATCAACAAGTATAATTTATTATCAAACTCAATATCAAAATACCGCGAGTTTTCAAACTTAGCTGCGCCATATATTCCCAGAGCTTGTCGATCAACTAATCAGCATTATCACAGAAAATGTTGGAATAGATTGTCTGTGGCATTATATATGGCAACCAGTAGGTACTATTCATAACTATATAATTCGGGCATTTCATTTTGAGTCATCCTGTATAGCTATTATACAGGATAAAACTTATACCAGTTTCAACAAAATATAAGGATAATTTTTCACAAAGTACCCGACCGAAGATTTATTACATGTTGAGATATAGAAAAACTATCAAACAAGACACAATTTCAGCTTGTTACTCTACGACCTCCAGTAAAAGTATATGTTTTATATAAGCTTTTTGTCTTGGAAAGGATGGCCTCCTGCGTCGTGTCTTTTCAAAAAATAAAGTGTCACTTATAGCATTTATATGACAAAAGACAATTTTAGTATGTTTGGCATTCTGTTAATGGGATCATAATTTTAAATATTTTTCGGCGTTCGATAGCAAAATCTTCTCATTATGTAGGTATATGGGACTTTTAAATTTGGTCTTGTATAGCTAATTCTATTCTTCTATCCATTATATCTATATTTATTCACAATTTTATTGTAGATTGCGTTTTTATTTGCTACGTTTGAGTCAGTATCCAGGGAACATGTAACATCTCCTATGATGCATTTCAAAGAGCCCATTGTTTCCAGGGCGTACAAAATACATTGCCTCTACCCGGCCAAACTGCATTCTGAGTATGAGTATATATTATAGTAGAGTATATACTACAATCATTCTACAATAATAGCTTTAATCACTCCCCCGTCCTCGACAGTCAGCGGACTAGTAAATAACAATACAGGGAGATAAAAGTTTTTATACAAATGGCAATTTTTATGTTTCACCCTGATAACTACAATTAGATTTGATAATAGTTCAATGAAATTCTACAATTATTTAAATAAGGACTTTAGTGTCCTTGACTTCCAAGAATGAAATAACATAGAAAAAAACTACGAAAAATTTAGGGCTTGTTTTTTTAAGAAGAAGCTTTTCGTGGAGCGTATTATTTCGAATCTGAGCAATAATTCGTTTGACACAAATAATGTAAAAGAGCTTTTTCTTTGACTCGCCCCGCTTGAGAGATTGATAATGATGAAAATATAATAATAAAGCCATTAGAAATTCCAAGTCAAAACAATCTTCGGAGTTTCCAAAAACATTTTCCTTAGGCTACGCTACTCTGAATATCGAACTGAAAACATCCATTTTCTTTGCAAATTATTCTGGTGCCGTAGTATAAAAGCGAGAAATTGTCGACTAGTGGAGTCATAAACTGAGACCGTTTTAAAAATATTTTATTGGATGTGGGCCGCCGGCAGTGGAGAAACGTGTTCGGGAATTCGACCATAGTGTTTTATGGCTAGAGTTCCTTAGTCTTAAGTTACAACGATACTGCAAGGAACATCTAAAAATGATTTCTATTTTTCTTGAGACTAATGGTAACTTATCGTAGTGAGTGAAGCTTCTGACGTAAATAAACCGCAAAGTGGGTGTAGTTTTATACAAAAGGATCATGGTATAGAGTTGTGAGGGAATCACATGACAATCTTTCTAGCAATCAGGCAGATCTCAATGATTGTAGAGTTTTATAAGTATGTATAGGTACTTTGAGATAATGGACCAATATCATTGGTTGATACAATGAAAAATACAAAATAATATGTATTCTATTGTTAGTGACCACAATTCCGGAAGTGTTTTTAGCATCAACTCACAACACTCGAGTTCATTCCTTGAGCAATAGAGTTATATTTTTACGCATATACATCTGATCTGACTCTTTTGCCATGATATCTTTAGCAAAACACAATTAACCAATTTTGCTAATCCAATACTTCCTTTTCTTTTCTTGTATAACTGGCATCAATTTACAGATAGTTCTAGATAATTTCGTTTTTTCGTTACATAATATATCTGCGAAAGTAATAAAACTTTCGAGAAGGAAATGTACGTGTGTGGGAAAGACTGTTATAACATCAGGATAAACAGATTTATTTGCGATAGTTCACGAAATATTTATGGCTTGAATTCAGACTGATATTTCTTTGTACATTCGCTGTCGAAACGATTGACTTGGATCCTCGATATTACGAAACAAAACAAAGAGTACCTACGTTAGAGCAAAGTCGAGATTCCCATAAAATATGATTGTCTATGATGCTATCATCTTCAATAAATTTGGAGAGGGGAGAAAGAAAATATGTTCTTCTTATATATCAGAAACATAGACATGAACATTATGTAGAATCTACATAAGTATAAGTATATGAAAATTTCCCAAAGACGCTATAGTTTCACCATTTCTTATTCTGTATTATAGCTAACTATATTTCAGAATCTGGGTTCAAACGAACAACAAATCTACCAACTAAACAGTCACAGTCTGTGCTCGACAAATAAAACTTTCGCAGTTAAAGATGTTTACCAGCAGAACCTAAAATTGCCTGCGGGTAGGTATCGATCCTGTCTAATCTCGTTTTCCTAGACGTCCTTTTCTTCTATGCTACAAGAACAGCTTGATGGCTAGAATCTTAATGGGCTAAGAGAGGCTATCTCATGAAAGGTGACGCTCCTATGTCAATTAGGAATAATATTTTCTATTGATTCAATGTGCTAATAAAAACAATAATTATTATTGAGTTAGCAAGAGTTGACAGCGAATATCAGAGAAAACAAATTTCGTAAGTAGATCAATAATTCAGTTAATATTATTTATTTATTTACCTATGAGAGTAGGTATTAGTGTTTCTATAGCTCCCTCCCTCCACTCTGTGTCATTTCTCCTCCCTCCCCAATTTTGCTAGTGTTCGGTTGTTTGTTGTTTCCATATCAAAGTAAATAAAACATTCCCTTTCCCCTCAAAAACCGGTTCTATCTTTCAGAAGTGACCAGTGTTTAAATTGGACATTTTTCAAAAAATTAAGTGTTTCGTAGTTACAGTAATAATTATGTCAGAAATATATTTGTTACTATTATCATTACCTTTTGAGATCTCTGAATTTAAATGACTATTTAATGATTTGATAACTAGATAATATTTTCAAAAATGCGAAATATTTGTTTTTTCACAAAAAACTAGGACTTACTTTATTATTTTTGATTTTGTATTAAAAATATAAATCAATATCAATTCTACTTGTGCTGTGAATTTTTAATTTGATGCGTCATGATATATAATAGGAAACTATATCGCTCCTGAATTCAATGTAGTACACTGACTAGTATGAAGAGACGTCATCAACTGAAGCTATTGGCAATACAAGTAACCCTGTTATTTGATCAAGGAGGCCACGATCTCGTGGGATATTACCATACACGACACAGGAGATTTCAGTGACTCTACTTATTGAAACAGTGTATTTTGTATGTGAATTTTATTCAAGTTATATTTGTATATATGCTCATTTAACGAAAGCAGCGTAGATGATTTAGTAACTTCTTGCTTTTGTAAATTATTGAGTTCTCACTTAGACTTAATGTGGGAATAGGCATTGATGCTGTATGCAGAGCTGCGGGTATTGTGTGTTGGCGACACATTTCTGATTTCTTTTTTTTTTTTGGACTAAACAAACGGTTTTCAAAATGGCTCTCTTTTGGAGCATAAAAACACTATCGATTAAATAGTTCGAGCACATTCCCCAGAGGCAATCAATCCCAAGAAATTATTAAATACATTGTTAATAACACACTTGAAGTTGATTATGCCTATCATGGAGAAAGTTGGCGTCGCACCATTTTTTAACTTTTCGCAGGTCCTCATTGATTATATTTTCTTCTGAGAATACGTTATCAATACCATGCCAAAGGATAGTTGTATCGTCTGAAAATACTGCGCACATGCAAGAGATATTGTACTAACATATTTAATG
Source organism: Crioceris asparagi (assembly GCA_958507055.1). NCBI lineage: Eukaryota > Metazoa > Arthropoda > Insecta > Coleoptera > Chrysomelidae > Crioceris > Crioceris asparagi. Next base: position 12,609,810 of record OY293828.1, read on the forward strand.
TAGAACCACCACAACATATAATTAATATAATGTTTGCAATTGCAAATTAAATTCAAATTCACTAGTCCAACGAATTGTGCCACCTACTGAGTACATTTAGAGGCAAAGCCGGTATTCGTGTTTCTACACGAGAAGTTGGAAAGCTGCCTAAAACTTTGTGTCATTTCTCCTCCCTCCCCAATTTTGCTAGTGTTTGGTGGTCATGGTTTTTTAACAAGATCCTGCGCAGTTATCTGGTTTTACTTGGGTGCATTTTAGTCACTTAATGACGTCTCTCCATACTGACCAGTATAATGGATTGAATTTAGGATTACAGACTATAATGTATTATTATAAACAAAAGACTTTGAAATTTGAAACCTTTAACTGGTAAGATTAATCTAGAAGACATAAAAAATATGACTTTTGACTTTAGCAGGCTTGTTATAAATATGATTATAAATAAATAAGATTCTGGGGTATCTGAAACCACAAAACATATGTGTATTGTTGATAGGGAGCAAAGAAGATTATGTATGAGACGGTCTTAATAATCCAAAAGAGAGCTTCTTCTCATCTCATCGATATTCAATTTTCCTGGTAGCTTCATCGCCAGTTATTAGTGCCAAGATACCAGGGTATATTAATTATCTTCGTGTAATGGAGCGTTAACCGGATAAACTGGCTATAGCCGGCAACAATACCCGTACGGCACGTGCATACTGATAGATTATCGATCACCCCGTAGAATCATGCTTATAGAATAGCTATCGATGATAGTATCGTTGCTCATCTTGTTGATGGAATACTAATAGAATATAATGGATTTGCATTAATCAGCAGTGTTGTCATGTAACGAAATTGAATATTAATCGAGAAAATATCAAATATTCATGTTTTCCAGATCTCGTATCCAAATATTTGAGATTGGTATTATTTTATTTATTTGATCTCTATGTCATTCATCACTATGTCTGTGAGTACCCAGCTACAATTTGAAATATTATCTTGTTAGTTATTTTCTTTCTAGCAAATTATTTTGCTTCGAGAGGCTATCTGATATTTTACATCAGCAATGCAAATGCTACTGAAAGTAGTCCTTGGGCCCAGACCTAGAATTATACTACAAAAACGCTCTTTCGAGACTTCATATATCACTTCATTATGTGGAGTAGGATAACTATTGTTTATTTGCGAAAATTCTGGGAAATAGGGCGTTTTACTTAAAGATTTTCGACTGTACTGTCCGAAAAAAACTTGTCCCAAGCCATAAATCTACGGGGAAGGCCCTGAAGGAAAACACCCGATTTCCCGGTATTTTTACAAATAAAAAGTTGTCCTACTCAATTAAGGTAATGAAGTCTCAAAAGAGCGGTTTAAAAATAACAATTTTAGGTCTGGGCTCATGGAATATTAGAAAACAGCACATCTTCAATAAACTGAAAGCTCACATCAGCTTAGAAAGGAAACCGTTAAAAAACATTTTCAGACGCTTTACCGAAAAGGCACCACATATATAGGCAAACGCTATTCAAAGTTCTATGGATGATGTGGCTGAAGGTAAGGGTGGGAATGGCAACAGACTTATAAAACCTACATCAGTTTGGTTCCTCCGCAATATTAGATTTAGAATTAGCCTTAAAAGATTTCTGATAATTTTCAGATTTCTCAAATGAATCTATATTAAGTTTCCAAATTGATATCTTGTATAAAGTTCATTGAGGTAGAGAAACTCAATTATTTATTCAAAATGATACTCAAATATCTGGTTACTGTTATTAGGAATAGGATTTTTGGTTATATCTAAAGACATATTCAAATCTTTGAACACATTGTAATTTAATTATAACTACTTCATAAAAATACTAACTTTATCAGTGATTTCTACATTAGTAGCATCTATATAGGTACACTATGAATAAGAGTGGGTCAATAACTCTATCCTGTCGAACACCACACAGGCTACTATATTTTCTCAGATAATTCGCTTCCTGTTTTCGTGGTATTATACCCATAATTTAGGCAATCAATAATCCAATCTATTATTTCAAAGAACCGCGTTAACTCCACTGAAAACGCAAGAGCTACTGCTCCTTCACCAGTTTTCTCTTTCTACTTAGTACATATATATGTTACACAGCCGTTACAAATGAATGATGACTTTTCAAAGCAGGTAGTATCTGATTTTGATGATTTTATGTTAAGACAAGAATTTTAATAATTTTTTGAATAATATATTAGATCATAAAAAAAAACAAAAAAAAACTAGCTAAGAGCACTCTTGAACAAGCCACGTTTCGAGCGAAAATCCAAACAAGCTCATCCATTTGACAGTTGCAATTCCTCAAACAGACAAACAATTTAATCTTAAGACAATAAGTATATTCTGAATACTTTTTGATAGACTTCGAAAAATGAAGAAACAATTCATCAGTATATTTGCTTTTTTATATAAGTATGATAGTTTGTTTCACGAATGATGGCGTTCTCATCGTATCTCATTATCATAAAATTATCTACTATGTTTATCGATCTAAGCTATAACATCAGTATTTCAGGCTTATCTCCTTCATTACCATGATAGGGCGCTGCTCGTATGTCCGAAGGCACCGCAGTTTTTATTTCATAGGCGTCAGATTAACATTTCAGGTTAATCAGATGAATAAATTAATCTTTTATTACTCGAGCAATAAATTAGTATTTTGTGTTTCAGCATTATTGTTAATAATAAATCTTTCATATTATTGCTTATTTAATCTTAATCTTTATTTTTGTCTCATTAATTAAATGAATTTCCTTGAAGCATTTTCTCGTGTTTTCAAGTCGGAATCCATCATCCGGGAAACAAACTATACGTAACTTTTGCATAATAAACTTGCACCGATTTTGATAATCTTTTTCATTGGAAAGAAGAGAGTTGCGTAATGGTTCCATATTAAAAACAATCAACAACCCCATCCCCTAAAAACCTTCCCCAATGGGGATGGAAGGATAATGAAATTTTTATCTGACGGCATAAAAGAAAAGATCATTTTCAGCAATATTTGTCAAAAAATCAAGGGTTTCCGAGTTACAGTACTAGGAAAGTATAATACAAGACTGATACCGCCATATTTTGAAATCTCTGAATATAAGTTCAACTCAAAATAATTTTTTTTGGTACTTTTGAAGTTGGTGATAAAATTCTCCATTTCACTCACTTCTTCAAATTTACCAGCACCAATAGAATTAACCTTATTTTGAATTTATACGTGCACCAATAAATCGAGTCTGTAAAATATGTAGATGGTCGCCATTTGAAATCAACTTTGTAATAATAAATTTGATTTAGATCCCTGAAATGGGTCATAATAGTACAGATTATTATAGTGCAGTTGCAGTTAGATTGAAAACTTCTGTCACCAAATTCACAAATATCAGCACCAATAGAATTAATATTATTTTGTATTTTTTAGTGCACCAACTAATAAGGTTGGTCCAATTTTTTGTAAAAAATATTTATTTCACACACTCGAGTGTAACATTAGTCACGAAAATCGTTGAACCTTCACTTATACCCATTACCCATTATTTGCATAAAACCGTAACTCTATGGAGAAAAAATGTTTAATATAAATATTGCTACAAGCAATCTGGTCTTTGATTTGGCATTCTCAGATTCTCAATTTCGAATTAAATTGCCCCTGCCACATAGCGAAAATACATTGTTCAAATTTTAACATCGATGAAACTCGGAAGCCCTAGCTCTTTTAAAAAAGTGTTAGTTTCCGGATATTTTCTTATCTTTAATTCTAACATTTCGGATTTTCTATTTTCGAGAAAAATTGACCCCACCACACTACTTACTTATTGATTTAATAATATTAAACAAACATTAAAAGAATCTATTTTTATTATACAAAATAATTTCAAAAAAACGGCAAACTAGAGATTGATCTACTAATTGAAAAGGAACGTAGAGACGCATAATATTCCTGTTCGATTATACCAGAGGCACATTCTTTTTTTTTTCGGGGGTGGTATTTCATAAAAATGTATGAACACCTTAACAGGTTTTTCCTTCAAGGCAATACGTATTCGACTCGAGCACTCTCTCAGATGCCCATGAATATGTATGAATTGGCTGACTTTGTGTCATTTCGGAACCTTCCACCAGGGAAGCTTTCTCCTCGAATCTCAAAGTAAAATTACTTTAATATTTACTTCATTAGGCTGGGCCGAAATGAAGTCTTCGAAAGGAGATTTTGCAATTTTGCGGTTTACCTAAGGTGTTATATATTCATGAATGCCGTCTTCTCTTCAAGGGCGCCGCAGTTACGTCGTCGAATGCTCGGTGAAGTATGAATCAGGATCGTTGAATGGATTATTTGGCTAGAAGTTGAAAAATCATCTACTTTTATAGGCAAATAAATATCAGTATGCAATTGTCAGATATAATCTATTTCGATTTCAAACTTTAAATTGTGTTTTCTATTTCATAACATTAGTGCTCAACACTGCTACAATTCATCTTACCTATTTACGTCGAGACAAGAGCGAACAGGGTAGTAAACTATGGTTTCTTTGACTACTGTTTGCCAGGTACAAGTACTTTGACAACATCAGGTGTGCAGGCTTTTAATTTTTAATGGAATTCAGCTCCATATACTGGCGAATTATTTCTAGAACATTCAAAATCAAATATGAACCAATCTTCCAATATTTTATTGTGAAGGCTACCACTTCTAACTTTACACTTTTCGAAGTATCAATACTATTCACAGTTTGTTGTAAGTACAAAATTAAGAAAGTTATTGATTTTGCCTGCTTCATTATTAGTAACAAATACTAATACTGAATGCGGAATTTAGATTCGTAATTGCGATAATTCAGGTTACCAATATTTTTTACAAAAAATTGTACCGAAGTTATTAGTTGAAGAATATAAAATAATATTATTTCTATTGGTGCTGTTACTTTCAAAGTTGTGCAGTTAGATTAATAACTTTTGGTACCAACTTCACAAGTACCAGCACCAATACCAAGAATTAATATTATTTTGCATTTTTCAGTGCACCAACTAATAACGTCGGCTCAATTTTTTTCTAAAAATATTTATTTCACACTTTTGAGTGTAACATTAGTCACGAAAATCGTTCACTAATACCAGTGAAGATAGTAAATACTTATCCTATTTTCCACGCATGTTTCTTGCTTGTAGTTGTTATTACTGATATCTCAAAACATCGCTGCGGAAATACGCATAAGTATTTTAGATGTTACCATTTTACTACCGCTGTAACTCGAAAACCGTAACTCTAAGGAAAAAATGTTAAGCATATATGTTGGTACAAATAATTAGGTCTTTCATGTAGTACCCACAGATTTTCAATTTTCCAAAGAAATCGCCCTCTCCACATAGCAAAAATATGCGTATTTGAGAATTTAACATACCTCTAACTTGAAAACCGTAACTCTTTTGCAAAAATGTTCTGCTTAAACGTTCCCGGATATTGTCCTATCTTTAATTATACCGCCACAGATTTTCGATTTTCCAGAAAATTTGCCCCCTTCACTCCCTTCGGGAGCGGTTTTTGAAGGGAAGGAGATTTCAGATTGTCTTTTTATGAATATGGAACCATTTCTCAAGCCTCCTCTTTCAAGTGAATTAAGAATCATTAAAATCAGATTACGATTACTATATATAACAGGCGCAAGAACCAAGAAAAAATAAAAAATAAAGAAAAACTTAAAAAAGCAGTCGAACCTCCTCCGTTCGGGGTTCGTCTGTCAAATAGTAGGCAGTTGTTCGGTTAAGCAGATTTAAGACAATAACATTCCAATTTAGGCATCACAAAGCTAGCCAAACTTCTACTTATTTGCAATTTGGTAAATATTAGTCGATGGCAAAACCTTAATTATTACAAAATTGCTAAATGTTTGCCTATACATTTTTGATGTTGCAATTCCCAATTTATTTATCGCTTCTCTCTTCTTCCTCCATCAATTATTTAGGACTATTTATGTGATTTCACAAGCTGTGTGCAATTCCAACAATTCGTGTGTCGTCCATTGGGCTAATTGTATTCAATCCAATCAGCCTTTTTGTTTAGTTTTCAATTGCTTATGTTTTTCTTTTAACTTGCACGTTCTTCTTTATTATTATCCCCGAGTATCCCGACAACCTGGTCCAGATATCTCAGAATTGCCGCAGGCGAGGTGCGTCTGATACGATGGCCTTACGAACTTCGGACAGAGCGGGGCATTCTGTGAAGAGATGCTCCACTGTCTATTTGTCCTCCATGCATGCCCGACATGTCGGGTCATCGATGACACCCATTGTATGTAGGTGTTTTCTGAGCGCAGCATGCCCGGTCCAGATGCTTACAAGTGAGCGTAGTTTGGCCCGGGGCAGAGCTAGGCAGTCTTCGGCATGGCTCCGCGATAAAGTTCTTGCTCTGTCGACAGCCCAAAATTGAGTTCCACCTCTGACTGTGTCTGGGGTGTGTATCCTCTTTAATGAGGTTGGCCATGATGTGTGGTGTGATGGGTAGGTACCGCTGGTTGGGGCCCACACATTGTTCCCGACGAAGCAGCATCCGCCAGCTTATCTGCCTTGTCATTGCCCTCATTCCCATCGTGTGCTGGCACCCAAGCTATTTCCACCACATTTTCGTTCGCTAGTTCCGATAGTTTGCGGTGGCAGTTCAACGTGGTTCTCGCGTCGTACCTGCCCCTTTCTGTGAAGAGGCGTATTATTCGTCCACGCACCTTGTTCATGCGGACCTCATTAGCCCCTCGAGCTAGTGCCATTAATTCCGTTCGTCTTATATTCTAGCTTCTTTCTCTGACTAATAATGTTCTTCCTAAGTACATGGATTTCTGTTGTTACCAATATCTGTTTAGTCTTTGAATGTCGGGGCGTGCTTCGGCGGTGTATGGCATTATTGGACTAATTGTTGCTTTATAGCTACTAGACTGTTTCTGTTCGCATGATTTGTTGCGCCATACCGAACGATTTAAATTTCATTTATTGTTAAATGATAGGTATTTCCTTCAAAAATAAGCTTGCAACTTATTTACTCGACATAAAGTATCTACACCTGGTAAGACTTGAAAGCAGTTGCCTTCAAATGATTCGCTTTTAGAAAGCAAACTTAATAAAATTAATTTTGAATCTCATTTACATGCTTTGTTATTATAATAAAAGGTTCAACCAATTGCCTTGAAGGAGAAAGAAGTATTATTTTGTTCCATGCAAAATAGAATAACTACGCTGCTTTAAATGTATGAAGAAATTAAGAAAATGATTATTTCAGGACTATAATGCACCTAGACTGATCACCTTTTGCCTTTTTTTTTCTTATAAACTAATTCTGATCTTGAATATAAATAAGATTAGCCATTTAGACCAGAACTTTGCTACTTTGGAATGAGGAATATCAGCTGTTGTAAAATGACGGTTAGGAACCCCAATTAAAGAATCACCTCGCTCAACATAGGTGTTTAAATCATGAAATAAAAGTAAATTATATTGTGTGATTATATTTGTATATTTTATTCTTTTTCAGTTATTTATATTATTAGCCAAAATTTTCATTGGCAACATTTTTTTATTATTATTACAATCAGATCGATATATGTTTAAGTTAAGGAACATGTTATATCGTGGATGGGACTCGTTATTTCTGAAAACAAACTCAAATAATGTAGATACTTTCAAAACTGCAGAAAGATAATGCTTGTCTTATAAAGTTCTATCTAGCTCACTCGCCAATCTTCTGCACTCTACTTCATGATCAATCATAAATCAAGAACTTTTTATTATTCGTGTTAAACATCTCACTAATAATCTAAAGTTGAATATTACCTGCCTAATTAATCACATTATAGAATACTTTGCACCTGAAGAAGGTGAACACGTCTTGTCTTCGATGATGAGAGAAATAGGGCAAATAATTCGCCCGGCGTTAATCAATTTAAAGCTTACTTTGTAAAGTCCATTAACATCTTGCCAAAGATTCGATAAATCTTTCGGTCCCAATTTCCGCGTCTAATTTAACTTGAAAGAAGCTGGGCGACGTTGCCAAATGAATCGTGAAACATCCTCGAGTTTTGTGTGACGAAGAGTGTTTAATAACATTTCAAATATATGTAGCAATTCATTTTAACGCAGTTAAGTGCAAGATTCAAAACCACTTGATGATATAAGGTATATACAACATAATGTAATTGAAGAGTTAGAAAAAATCTAGTTTGCTATACAAAATTAACTGTAAATAAAAATTAGATTAATAACGATCTTCTTCCACAATTGGACCACTAAATTTGCGTTCTCTCTATCTGATGTACGGAGTTCTAAGATTAAAACAAAACCGTACTCAGTCAGTTAACCTACTTTTTCATTAAATGTGTAATTCCTCTTTCATAAAAATGTGAAGATTTCTACTGTGAAATTTGTTCAAATAAATGCCTTTAATAGCAGATAAATTACCGTGCCTACCAACAATTAAAACAGCTACTTGTTGAGCAAATAGGAAATACTCCAACCAGCATTGAATAACATAGTCGTTGGTAGGTGCAATATAATTGAAATTTTATTTAAAACAAATATTGTACCCAATACCAAATTTTTAACCCTTATACCTTTATTTCATTCAGAACACATCACAGTTGAATCAAGTATAGGATAACTGCAAATTCATTCTTATTAAAACTCATCAGCTATGACTCGGGATGTGTCCAAAGTTAAAGCACCGCTGAAACGTTAATACTAGAAAGATTGGGCCCTACGAGATCCTGATTTTAGCGCCACCTATGAGTTAGAAGTTGAACGGGATGTAATTCAAAGCTGGTTGGAGTATTTGCTCACCGAGATCTTATTTCTATCGTTGGTAGGCACACTAATAATATTACCTATTTATTTAGCTAGAAGTCAGAAGCTATGAGCCATGAGTGGCATATTTTGTTGAATCAGCCTCTTAAGCAGTCAGCAGTCCCAAACTTTTAAGGTAACATTTTCATAAATATTTATTATATTATTTTCTGGGTCACGTACCTATAAGCCAAAATCTTTATTCTCGGGAACACTTACCAAAGTCATTCCTTTAATATATTTCTCGGCATTTCGGACTATCTACAAGCAGATAACTCTAAATAAATGATAAATGGAATAGGCACTGAGCGATTAATACCGAGACAAGAGACATGAAATTATTGCGGAACTTAATAAGTAACCATGGAATTGATTTCAGCGAACGTGGCTTTCTGCAAGGAAAAGAAAACTTCTCTCCACAAGTTACTCTCTTTCTCTGGCGCCTAGGCAAGGGCTTGGCATGCATGATCCATATAGTTCAGTGTTCATTACCAAACCACAGGACAACAAATATAGCATACGACAAGTACAAACATCAATAAACGAAAGAACATTCCAAAGTTCAACATGGTTGCGTTCTTGATTCCCCAAAAAGAGCTTGAAATGTCTGACGTAGCCCCAGTAAGGTTTCATGGCTTCTGAAACCGGTTATTCGTCATCTAGTTATCGCTAGAGCCAGTTTGGGCCTATAAGGTTGTATTAGCACTCAGTACGTCTGAAATGTAGTGGAGTGCGAGCCTTGGCGAGTCATGTTGAAAATGAAAGAAAGGAGCAAATAGACTCACATGAGCTATGATACGAGTTTCTGGATGTATTAAATTTTAGAAAATCTCTTAAAATGTTCACGTTGCTTTTTGAACAGGTCAAACAATATTATAGCACACGCTAGCGACTGAGACATCCTATTTTATGAAATATTTCAAATGCTGTTGACTTGAGCCTCAAATTGGACAAACTCTGATGTGAAGAAAGCGTATTATCAGTCATTGCTTATCGTCAATTATACTGAGTGACCTCTTGTTCCTAACCAATACAATGAAACCTTATATATTTTGATAATTCTCTGTATAAAGCATTCTCTCAGTCGCTAAGCCCACTTTATTGAATTTCCCTTCCAAGATCTACCAAAATATACTGTAATAAAAATCATTTTGAGGATGGTGCAAAGAGTTTCCTTTCTTCTTTTAATTAAAAAAATAATAATAATGATCCTCGAAATTTTACCAAAAATACGTTTTGTATTTTGCAAAATGAAGTTTGCCAAAAATTTTTGAAATGCGAATATCCCGCAAAATCGTAATATCTTTACATTTAATTTGATCTCAAATTATATTAACTCTGGAAAATTATTTTATAGCATTCCATACAAATGAACACCTTTCTATATTTCTATCAACATTCTACCTGTATCTGGAGTATCATGTAATCGACAACCAGCAAATTCAGCCAGTATCATAACTAATCCATCACAGACAAACGGACGCGAACAAAAGCAATGATCGTCACGTATATGCTTTATACACAGGCTGACAAATAGCTTCGACAATCATATATCCATTTGGACACAATGGAAGAGCATGTCATCTGTCCATGCGCTTAGATGAAAAATGGAAAAAATATTTCAGCGGCATCCAGAACGACGTGCAGCAGCAGCTGTCGTCGCAATGGATGATGAAATGATAAATAGTGTAAAAAGTATGACAAAACAGAAAGCTTGAAACAATACCATACATAGTTATCTTCTAAATATGTTCATCTATATTCATTTGATAAGTATTTTTTTATGTTTATTTATAAGTAAGAAGGATAACTATTTTTTTCTCTTTGATGTTCCGCTCCGCAGCATTTGATTTTATAAAGTTTTATGTCTAGGTTGCGGGATAAATACAATAATCACGTCTAGTTGATTTAGTTCCATCAAAGTTTATTACAAATACTGATCGAGTGTTTTGGTGGATGAAGTATCTGATCCATTATACGAATAGTCCGGGAGACGGAGGCTTTTAGTACTCGTATCGAGTTATTTGTAGAGACTTTTCCTAATTTATATCATCAATATGTCCAACCATCAAACGACAATCCTGCCTGAGCAAATACTGCTTCAAGTGTACAATTTTGTTTGGATGGACACTGGTAGAAGACTTGCTACGATATCTAAAGTTTATGATTTTGGGGGAGTTCATGTATGAGGTGGTATACAATTCGATTGTCTACTTTTCAAAGTCAGTCTGCTCGTTTTACATACTAAAATAGGGCATCAGTTCCAGGATCCCGAGACCGGGAATTCACGGGACTACGTGTGATTTGAGAAGTCCCGCGATATTAGTTTGAGTCCCGGGACCTACAGCAGTCCCGAAAAATAATGGGAGTGGCAGGTTGTTCTTGCGTTACATAATACATAGCAGAGTGCACGCGTTATGTTTGGGGTACTAAAATAAATTAATAGCCCCTTAAGTATTCGTCTGTTTGATTCACCGTGTAAATCAAAGAAGAACTACAGCTTCCCAAGTAATGAGTTACCTCACCAACGCCAAAGATTGTTCGGCTATTTCGAGTGAATTGTTCTCTCCAGCAGAAGCAGCTCCCAAAACGACTTCTATCTTTATCAGAAAATCGGTGAAAAGGTTATCTTTTGCAACAGAAGAGGAAGAGTTAGATGAAGATGATCCTCTTGCTCAACTTCGCCACGATGAAGTTCACTTCACATCATTATAAGAAAAATTAGGTATGGCACTGAACAATGCAAAAATGGTGTTAGTTTCACCAACTTCATCAGGCAACTTCAAAACAGTTATAGAAAACGAAATGGCCCTCTCTTAAAACGGGGGTAATCGTGGCCAGTTTTTACAAATGGCTCACGAGTATTCGTCAAACATTCCCCCTACGTTGAGTCAGATCGGGCATTTTCAGTTGCCGGATATTTTGCTACCGAAATAAAATCTTCTTTGGGGAATGAATCTGTAAATGTGTTAGTGGCATTAAAATTTTATTTCAATGAAACTAAGTCAGCGCATTTCATGTTCCATTCTGTTATGTAAGACTCTTGGTTACGTTATATATTTATATCTATTTAGGAAAATTTCATTTTATTTACTTGTTTAGTGTATACCCTATGTGAATTTTCGTTAGACAATTGTTTTATTTAAAATCTGTGCTAGTTACGTGGTAAATAAAATAAAAATCTGCGCATATATATCATATATTCAGAACTGCGGTACTAGACTCGGGATTATTTGGTTAAGTCCCGATTTGCCCCTTGGTCCTGGGACTTGGGTGAATTGATTGAGAATAAACGGTTATGAAATGAAAAAGGTAAAGAATTCTCGGTCCCTCCAATTACATTTGAAACGATTAGATTAGTAGATTAGTAGATTAGAGGTTGGAAAAAATGTATGGCTTTACTCAAAGTTTACAGTAAAACCTAAACGAAAATTCAGATCCTCTCCACGGAAGTTCGATCCGGGCTTGGCGTTTATTTTATCGTCTGAGATCTGAAGCCTTTGTGTTGCATATTTTCTCAGCTTCGACCATTACAGTGTCTATAATTGATAGATGCAGATTACATGATTTAAATTTTGAAATAAGCAGGCAATAGAATTCAAAATAGAAACAAAAAAGGTCGTACTAGCATTAGAAAGAACAAATATTAATTTACCCTCCAAGCAGGTTATTTTATTTCGGGCTGGAATGAGCTTGTTCTAAGGATTGATATAATTAGCATTAAACTGTAATTTCTACGTATCTGTATAGTATTTTTGCCTCAGGTAACTCAATCCATTTCACAAAAATACTATCTTCATTTTTTTCAGACCTAAGCTTAAGAATAGTTTGTTTATTGTTATTCTATGGTGAAGTTACTTGATACTAATCATTTGAAGACGAATGTTGCTCAATGCTCAATAAAATGTAAGCTGTATATCAATCAATCAATTTATTACCATATACTATATAAAATTACAATTTCTTTTTCTAGTATTAAAAAGGTTAATAAATACAAGCTCCCCAAAAAAAGGTTTCTCTTGAGCTCGGCTATTTTTATTCGTATTCATTTACAAAGAAGAAGAAACTTTTCTGCCAGACTGTCAGATAAGGTAAATAAGTTGAAATAAATACTTTGATTTTGGTAGAAATTTGCAAGTATCATACTTAATCGAAAGTTAAACATATTCGAGCCAGTTAAATAGTATTTCTTACAACTAGTCATGACAATATGATCAATAGCCCTCTCGCTGTTCTTTTCTGGCACATCTATGGAAAAAGTTTCGAGAAAAGGCATAACATTTTCATAACACAAAATGTCGGCCATCATTGGTTGGCATTTCAATGTTTGACTATCACCGCCAATGTTTTTGCAGGCAGCAGAAAACGTTGTGAAATGCTTTTTACTTGTTCACTGCGAAATATATTCGTCTCGCTCGTTTATCATATCTGTTCTCGGGATGGCGTTTCGACTTTTTTGTGTTTTCGGTTTTATTCACGCGTTGTCTCTGTCTCTTCTGTGTGTCTATGCGCTCTTTTCGCGGATATGTTCAGGCTATGTAAAATATTGCTTTTGCAGTCGAGGACTGCCAATAATGCTTTATATGTTTGTTTGGGAGCTTTTTGGTTACCACTCAATAGAGTTTCGTTGGCAAACGTTTTTGATACCTCTATCACTATTCCAATTTGCAGTTCTTTCGTTCACATCAAAAGAAAAACATTTCCATTTGACGCAGTCTCTTTGATGTTAAAGTATGCTGTTTTGAAAACGACCGCATTATATCTTAGCATCTATATTTCTTCTATAACAATCTCACGCTCAAGTTGATCGAAGACGGCAGTTGAATAGTTTTCTTATCATAAAATTATTTATACTCCAGAAATTAAATTTTTATTCCTATTTATGCAATCACTGTCTTAGACCTCTTACCATAAAAAAACTGACACATATAATGATAATACAATATGAAGGACATATTTGTGAATTGCAGAATTGACTAATTCATTGTATTGAACAGATTCAAGCAACGGACAAACTTCTACCTAATAATTCTAATGATGAAGAGGAACCTGAAATTTAAGAATCTTCTCTTTGGAAATGCTAATAACTCTGCAACAGTTTTGATATCCTTCAGGTACTAAAATGAAATCCAGTTTTATAGAAATAAGTTAGATACCATTTTATTCTGTCAATTTTATCACATCAATTATGCAAGTGAAGTGCTACTTTAATAATTCTTGTTGTAAACCCAAACTTAACTGCGCCATAAAGTTTTGGGAGCTTGTGAATTATCTATTGAGTAAAAGATGTCGCAACAGGTATAGTGATGCTGCGAGACTGGTCTTGGTCTTGCAGTCTTGGTCTTGCAAAATTGCAAGACCAAGACCGAAACCAAGACCGTCTATGCAAGACCAAGACCCAAGACCAAGACCAATACTGGGATGCAAGACCAATACCAAGACTAACCTGGTCTTGGTCTTGGTCTTGCTGCAAGACTTGCGAGACTTGCAAGACTCTTGCAGTTCCGTAACCAAACACCAAATTGGTAGGAAACATATTATTTTGCTCAATGATAAGTTAAGAAATGCTAATAAATAACCTAATCGATTTAATCTTTGAACTCCCTTATTATCGATCTTTATTTTAGAAAATTAGAAAAAATTTAATTAAAAGTTGTTGGGTGAAAAGCGAGTTCATTTTACGCTTCTAGGATTTCCAGATTTCAAAAAATTCTGAAACACCCTATACCTATACCGTACTTTCAATCCTTCTAGGATTTCCCTTACCGAGCTGTTTTCAAAGAATCCCGATAGTTCGTACCCAGGGGAAGGTAAACTACACGGTTTTTTATTTTTATTATTTTTTCTATCGCGCAGAATGTTTTAAGCAAACGTTAAAAATCATCTATAAATCTGATATCTTTTTGATGACATTTATCCAGTGGCCACTTTTGGAGATATTTGAAATTTTAGATTGCCCTTATTTTGAAACTATTTTTTCGATCATGCTCATTAACTAACTCAACTAAGATATTCACACTACTGACTTTTTAAATAGATACCTAGTTTTATAAATGCGCGTATTAACAAATCTCTACCTGTTTTTAATTTTCATTTTTTGGAAAAAGCTTTCTAAAAAAAAGTTAGTTTTATAAACCAGAAATACTTTTGATCGCTTTCAGAGATTCTTTCTATTTTATTAAAGAAAATGGTACAAAACCATTGCAGAATGAGCAAGACAATGAGTTTATGAAATAGAAGTATAAAGTAGAAGTATGTAGTAAAATGAGTGCTCAGTTGGGACGGATGATACCAAGAAAACACAAGCAGACTAAGTCGCGCAAGTAAGATACGATTCTCATATGTGAATGGTGATTATTAATTTATAAACTTTATTAATTAATTACGCATCTCACTTGCTCTAATTTAATTCTACAAGCCTAGTTTTATTCTCATTACTTATTCTACAATGGTTTGGTACCATTACAATACCAGGCGTGTTTGTTCTGGACAATGACAATTTTTTATACGGTCGATATTTATCCATTTCGAATGATAATATAATTACAGGCAATCTTATAAGATTATGAATTACATACTTCCCATACATATGCAGGGTTCTTCTTCATTTAAATTAAGCAATTACGGTTTAGAATCGCAACAACTTTTCACACTTATAAAAAGATCAAAATTTTTGCAAGAGTATTGCGAAGTCTTGCAAGTCTTGCAGCAAGACCAGGACCGTATATGCAAGACCAAGACCCAAGACCAAGACTAAGGATTTGATGCAATACCAAGACGAATACCAAGGGTGCAAGACCAAGACCAATACCAAGACCATATCGGTCTTGGTCTTGGTCTTGCTTTGCGCATCACTAAACAGGTAGGTCCTATTCTTTCAATTTAAATCAGGCAGTCCTTTTATCGAAACGATGCTGCTCTCAACGATAAAGCTTATTTCTAAAGCAAATTTAAAGGGTTAAGAAGCCTCTTTTTGAATATACTAACAACTCTGCGACAGCTTTGATATACCACAGGTACTAAATTTTAACCCAGATGTATAAAAAAACTACCATTTTATTTTGTCAATTTTGTCGCATCAATTATGCAAGTAAAGTGTTAATTGGTGTTAACCCAAACTTGTCCGAGTCATAATGTTTTGGGAGCCTGGAAATGAACTCTTCAGTAATAGATGTCGAAGCAGGTACTATTTTCAAGTTTTAAGCAAGCATATTCCTAATCTTTAACTTATGATATAAACTATAGATATGGCCAGTTTCAACAAAATAATATTATTTTTCTCGTAGTAAGTACCCGAACATCGAAAACACCCACAACAAATTTATTGTTTGTTTCTATAAATAAATGTATTACGGAAGTATTCAAAACTATATGCATACCCATAAGTAACTATATCAGCAAACCAATAAATGAACCTTCTAACATATCAGCCAATTTGTTTTTCTCCTAAAGCGACCATCCCGCTCTAGGGACCAGCATTTGATTTTTCGTTGGTGGTCGCAATTGAGAGGTTTTACTATATTACTAGATACTAGAGCTATTTTAGCTAAGAATCACTAAAATTAGAGCTGAAAATTAAAAAAACAAAGTTTATAATTTTCAGTTCCCATTTGAAAGATAAAACAGAGTATTACAGCATAAAACAAGAGACCGGTGAACCGGCTAATTCTTTGAAGTTCACCAGAAACATAGATACCTACCAAACTCAATACTTAGGAAACATGGCTTACACTTACGTAAGAAAATATTAATTGATTAATTAATTTATTGTAGTGTAGGTACCCGTTGATTAATAAGAAACCGTAATAGTTCATCTCTTGCGCCAATTTCAATCTGTTAACATCTTCTCCCTATATTTATTTACTTCTCCTATCTCCAATGGCAGCTCGTAGCTCACTCATCGGCCTGGTTGCACGTGGATCTCGACACCACATTAATATTTCAAGGCCTACTTAAAAATGCTCTTATCATACCTTCCCCCCAACGACTGCTTCGGCACATATATCATCTCGAGATGTAGGGAGTTCGCGGTTGGAAGTCTTCATTCGCCCTTCGCCCCCTCCTTGTTCTACGTTCGCTCTGTGAAACAGTGAATGTATTCAAGGGCATATATGTAGGTATACTTATTTGAATAGATTAATAAGTATGGATATCATATGGATAAAATAAAACAGTGACGACTTAATTAGATTTTGACTAAGGAGCCAAGGGGCTATTTAAATAAAACAGGATCAGCCATATCCATAATATCAATCATGGTTCGGTACTAGTTTAATCTGATACTAAAGCTTTCACTTTTAATAAATAATATAATCTAGCACCGAACTAAGGGCGAGGGACGATAATTCAATATGGCCGCCTTAGCGACTGCGGCTTGAAATTCAAAATACCTACACGTGCTTGGTTCTGTAAATTTTGCGTCTTTTTGAGATAACCTTTAACATTTTCGATTTATTTTTGGATTACCGAAAAAATATGGCGTCTGACATATATATTTTCCAGAGACCAAATTTCTAGTACTAAAATAAACTATTGTCAGAAAAAGCTGTTTATTAAGGATCTTAAAACAGTATGTTGCGGTGATCAAATTAAACACGTCATAAACGTAACGTAATTAAATTGATACAGACATTTGATTCGGAAATATGTAAATTGGCTTCCAAGTGTATCTTTTATTATAAGTTATCTTTCATTTTACCACGGGATGAGTACCCTTGTCCCTTCTGAATTACCAGATATCAGGCGGATTTGGGAAGACAGTTTACTTTTTCTGTTTAATTATCCCCAAGTCCGTACTTACGGTTCTATGAAAAAAAATATACTTCATTAAATATTGGAAAATGTAGAGCTCAATCGAAAGGTCACCCGGACAAATATCAAGAAAACATTGCATAAAGACAAACCGAATTTCACTGGTGCATTGCATTTCCTTCTCGTCTCCTTTACATTTCTGGACTCTTGGAGCGGAGTGAACGAACTCGCTGTGGTGTGAGAGGGTGAGCGCGTGGTGGTATTTTTAACGACGTAAATCTCCAAAGGCAATAAATATATCTACTAGGGGCAGGTATCATGGAAATTGAGAGGTGTCAGATTTAGAGAGGGAGAGAAAGAGACACGATCGGAGAAATTGTAATGAGTTCGACTCGGAAAAATAAATCTATTTCTGAATACTTCATGAATGCAATACTTCAGAAATTAATGAATTTTATCACTTTCAACCGACTTGCCAAAGGTGTATACAATTCAACTGTTTGCTTTTTTATGGCTGTTTGTGCCTTTCACATAGTAAATATGCTCCGATTTTCAAGATTCTTTTTTCATTTGAAAGACGACTATTGCGAGTTGGTCCCATTAAAAAATGATATTCAACATGTCCTACTACCCAAAAGCCAAAAACTTCTTCCAAATGGGGTGTGGGTGGGACTCTTTCTCGAAAATCAAAAATTTGAGACGATAAAATTGAAGAAGAGACCATATCCAACATTGTTACAATTTGAGATTTTTCAAAAAATTCTCCGAGTTAGAGTGGTAAATTCTGTAATATGTGTGTTTTTGCTATGCAATGGGGGCAACGAAGGGATTAGATGTAACAATATTTAAATTGGTTTATTTTTCAGAAAAATCTATGGTTTCCGAGTTACAGCAGTGATAATATCTGAAATGTTTTAAAATATTAAAATGAGAAATAATACAACTAGTACACTCAGCAAATATTGCAAGAAATTAACTTCCTACTTTTAAGCAAAGAAGAAACTGAACATCGTGGTAAAGTATTGTCTTTTTGCTAAATTTCAATTTGCTCTCAAAATCGTGCTGTTGTTATAAGGTAATCGCCTTACTCTTCCTTTATTGAATTTGATATAATGATAAGGAAGATAAGCTTTTTGGAGACGGGGTTCTTCATTATGCTAGCTGGACATATACTCAGGCAACTCAGAAGAAAATAAAACAGGGGAAGATATTATAATCAATAATTACATAGACAAATGCAGAATTCACCTAGCTTTTTCCTCTTCCGCCTGTTGTGCTCAGAATAATCTAGCAATCCCTTAATTTATTATCGCAATTATAATTCAAAATTGCGAAGGTATATCTATAAAAAAGTTGAAAAAAGAAATCACTATTAAGTTCTAAAATGTTACACTAAGGTAGAAATCATAAAAATTTGGTATTTTGAAGGTCACTAGAAACCGAAAATAAGGTTGCATTAAAAAAAAGGCCAAGTTAATTTTGAGAGATGTAAGGCTAGTTAATGAAGAGCGTCCACATAGAGAAATCAGTGTCTATGCTGTTGTTTAAGCATGTGAACCAGTCGAACGGAAAAATGGATCACGCAATTAATATGAACTTTGATAACAAAAGTCAAGAATTTTCACATGGAATTAAGTTCGCTGCTCAAGTTATTTTCTTTTAAACATACAATCCTCACTCAAATGTTTTACTTTCCTACGCTACTATAGTAGCTGCATAAGGAAAGTATTGTAATCGTGTGAAATTTTCGTTATCGAGATTTGTACAAATGTTCAGAGTTTCGTTCTGTCTGTCCGTCTGTCCGTCTGTCTTTCTGTGACAGCATTATCTCGGGAACGCATCGTGTATTTTGTTGCTTTATTTTTTATTTTGTTTGGTACCAATATCACTCGCCGGTGGCACTGAATGAGAATCCTGTATACACTGGGTGTTGAGCTATAGCCAAAAAACGTGATTTGCTCAAGACTGTAGCGCGTAAAAGGCTCTAAGGATTTTGATTAAACTTGCCTAAAGTATTTTTCTGAGATCCCTCTATCAACCACACAAAGCGCCATCCATCTCTGAGAAACAGCACAAAAAAGTTATGCTTGAATAAAATTCCATATTTTCCACATGATTCTTCTGATTCTGGCTAAACGTTTCATCTTGCGAAAAAATGTTACATAACCATTGTTGTTTGTCTTGACATGCTGAAAAAAATGTGGGATAGCGCGATTTGACCAGAGGATTTTTACTTTCCTACCGCTATTATCGTCGCTATGTAAGGAAAGTATTGTAATAGAGTAAATTTTTTCATTCACTAGAATTTGCCTGCGAGCGGTAGGAAAGTCGTGTGAGCGGACACAACAGATTTTTTTTTCTACGTTTTATTTTAGAACACAATAGATAAACGCTAAAAAAAGACAGGTAGTCGCCCACTATCAGCAATAACAACAAATTAGTATGCACATTTGGCGAGAGTACGCGGTCAACAAAAGTTATTCGCTGTCCCCGGTAGAAATAATAAACGCGACACATAAAGAGACACGTTCTAATGTGAAAAAAAAGAAAAAGAATACCGCCACTTCCCATGTTACTAAAAATATCCCAAATGAACGAAACGTTAAATATATATACAGTCGGGAACAGAATTGGTAATGTTACCAGCAGTAGCAGAGTAGTACGTAGTAGTAGTGTCTGTGCCCTCATTCGTTTCGGGGTTGTTCCGGATTCGAGGGGGTAACATCACCCGTTAACAGCGCAATAATTCGCGATAAAGCGTCTAAATGTAGATAAACACGTTCGCTATTTATTTATTTATTTATTCTTTTTATTAACGTATTTATTTTATATTTATTGATGATAATTGTGCGTGAAACGAAAGACTAGTCAAACGAATATATTATAACATATTTATTTATTAAAATAGTTTATTTATTCTATTCTGGTCTATATATCAGTCATTCATTAATTCTATATAAAAATAAATATGAATATTGCTGTTGCTTGCTAGTTGTGAACATATTTTTTTAATTCGTACTTGTGAAGTGTTTTGTAAGAAATCCAATATACATTATTCTACTGTATCGCTGAATTCTTGGCAACGGCAGCTTTAAAAGGTGAGTGATCTTCCAAACCTAATAGCTTTCATCCTTGACACATAAATTACTTTTGTTCTAGTGTATATTAAAAATACATTGCCTATATTTGGCTTAAAATATTTCATGAAGGTGTCAGATTATCATTTTTTTTAAATAAATTTTGGGAAAAATTCTAATGCTTGAATCTTGCAAATTATGACCTAATCGTTTTGTATTGTTAATACGAGTAGACTTGATTTTGTAAAGTTTAATGCCTAAATTATATAATATAAAATGTCTTCCTTGTTATATTTGGTAATATCCAAGTCTAGTATAGAAAGTTAAAATGGCATCAAGCAGGTAATTGCTCATGTGTTATTTGCTTAGTTATTATCAGATTACTGTTTCTAAGTTCATCCCGCTTATAAACTTTGTTTTGTAAATGATGTTTTTAAAATAACCCCTTAAAAAATAATTCCATGATGATAGATCAGGAGATCTTGCTGGCTACTTCATGTCAATAATCTCTTCTCAATTTTACTCATGCCATTATGATTTCAATAAACTTTTAAAATTAAACTGTTTGTTTTAAACGTACCCGAAATTGAAATATAAGCAACTTTTTGTACGCTCTGAAGGTGAATTGACTTAATCTATATTGCGGGTGAGATCAACTACATGAGGAATCGACATATTTTTGTCTCGGCATGAAAATCTACCAAGACACACTCGTAGTAAGGTGCCGATAGAACTCTCTGGGTACGCAAGTATACATACTTCAGATAAAATCGAGAAACCTCAAATTTACACATAAATTCGGAAACGCCGAATACATCTGATAATTTTTCTCAAAGATTGACAAAGTTTCGCAGTCATAAATTAATCATGTTACATAAACGGAAGCCAAGTGTTTCCGTACAATCTTCTCAAGTTGTATATATCCAAACCGCTCGGCGTTTGTCAGGGAAACTTAGCTACTTGCTGTACAAAGTACAAAGAGAAGACGGAGATTCCTGCAGGAAGTTCAGAGACCACCAAACTGGAGTGGTGTATGTACTTTTTGTAGACCTGTTGGATGGTGAAATTTGCCAGTTGAACTTTGTTTTATCTTTCGAAAAGCCCCAAGGCAATCCAGTCAGGCTGTATAAATCTGATGTCAGTTAAATATGACTCTATTGATGCTCAATGTACTCCAAGCTACGAATCATAATATGTACTAGTGTTTTTCAGACAACAACATAAATTTCGTACATCCTTAAATTAAAATTTCCTCAAAATCACTCTGCAAACTACAAAACTTCTTAGTGAGTGGATTTCGTACTTATTGTAGAAGCATTTCCTTGCTTTTATTTTCTTCATCCATCAACTCATAAGAAATATATTGAACAAATTTTAATAATTCCTTTTGAACTGGAACATAACAATAAATTGGTCATGTCATAAACTTAGGAATAAGACCTATCATATTTCAGAATTCTATACGCAATAGTTAGTCAAGATATGGAGGTGTGATAGATTTTCGTGTATTTACCTCAATATCTTGGAAAAATAATTGCCTTCAACGAGCTCTTTCATTTGATATGCATGATTGTCACGGATGTACGGAGATTTTCGGATTTCAGAAGTATCATTTCAAGGTCTCACCATGACTTTCTTCAATCAAAATTAACTAACCATGTGTTAGATAGCGATTACATAGCTGAGACCTTGGCACGATTGGAACAAGTATAGTCTACTTATCTGGATTTTGCCAACGCTTTCCATTCTGTTCATCACTTTCACATAAACATTCAAAATTTGTTAGTTATCTTTTAAAATGGCATATATCTTATGTAAATAGAACAAAAAATTAAGAATAAGAAGCAAAGAGTCTGATCCTCTTGTGGTACCTTCTGGTATACCACAAAGATCATATTTGGAACCTTTACTGTTTATTCTTTGCGTTAATGATATTTTCGGTAAATTGCGATTTGTCAATTTATTTTGCATGAGGATGACATAAAACTTTTTTAATAAAATTACCATTAAATGCCTTAAAGTTGCAAGGAAATTTGGCCAAGGTCGTCTCTTGGTCTAGATGGAGTTAAAAACTTGATGTTAAATTTTTCTTTTCTTTTCTTCTGGTAAAGCTAGCAAGATTTTTTTTTAAATTTTATTTTGGATGGTAATATCCCAGAAAATTTTCACTATATAAATGGTTAATTTTGAGAAAAGATCATTGAAAATAGGATAGTCTGAACTGCCAGGAATTCTCTGTTTTTGATTCGATTTACTAGTGAATTTTCCAAAACTGACAGTGTTATATATTTGTATAAAATACTTGTCTTACGAAAGCCGATATTTCTTACACCAAAATTTTCCATGATACACAAATGCATCTGTCGGTTTTCAGCTGTAGGTCTGTCCATCTGACTGTCTGTCCAAAAACTACCTACTTTGCTTTGGCGCAAGACTTGAGGATGTGATAGCTTGTCCAAAAATATGACAAAAGTTTATATTAACACGGTAAATTTTCTGAAATACATTTTTTTATTTACTAATTAAACAAAATTTATGTAAACGTTAGAACAAGTAACAAAAGCTAAAATTGACCGTGTTTTTTTCAACATAAATGTTGATTTTCCTCGAAAACGGTCGATTTTACAACACTCGACCAACACTACCTTTTCTGAGTAGAGAACATTGGCGGTTCTAATGGGCGCCTGAAAACCGTACTTTTTCCATTGGCGTAGAAATTGAGGACAAAAACAACTACTACTCTTTCAAAATCTTCACCAATTATGATTTAGCAAAACTTTTTTTCTAACTCAAAACTTAGCTTATTATGAGTTCAAAATGCTTACAAAAGCCGTCTTCTGTAACGGTTCCGGACATATTCACAAAAAAAATATTTTTGTTCAATTTCGACACCCCGTATCTCGAAAATGGTGCATATTAGAGGTTAAGTTAACATAAAATTTTTTTCATATTTTTGGACGATCTATCACATCCTCAAGTCCAGCGCGTATATTATGAAACACCCTGTATAGCACCAAACGGCTTTAGAGATTTGAGATAATCTTTCCTAAAGTAATTTTCTAGAAACTTCTATCTCTTCAATAAGAATCTTTGGTTAAAGGCAAAAAAAGTCTTACGCAAATAAATCTCTGGTTAAAGCTAAATTAAAATAAATAAGACCCAATAAAATGTACAAGTCTTGTGAAATTTGCGTGATCGTTGTTGGCGAGTTGTGTAACAGACAAAAAAAATACAAATAAATAGCTACTTTGTGCCTAGATTTCAATATCCTCTACATAACCAGATATTCTAATACTCTACTTCCATTTGATTGACGTTCCCGCCTGATAATATCCATACCATCTTACACAGTAAGTTACTTTAGTTAAAAATGTACCCTTTCAGTGGAACACGTCCTGCCTAAAATCCCATTTTATCTAGCGTGACTTTCCCAATCGATCGCCGCCCAGAAATAGAGAAAATTACGGAAATTTGTCAGCGAAGAAAACTTACGCAGCAACTGTTTCCGAGGCATTAGTTCCGCCCAGGAATAAATCTCGTAACAGATTTACTTAACTGACGGCTAGTTTTCTTTTGAACGCCCAAACGGTACGTATGGAGCCTTTACGCAACATGACGATTAAGCACGTCCTCCTGCGAAGAAGGGAGAAAGAGAATTAGAGTTGATATAGACCAAAGAGGGTGTGATAAAGGACATGATTACATTTGTGGGAAAAAGAAGGAGAAAAATCCAAATTGTATATAAACTATAAATATTATAGTCTTTGAAATGGAACGCCCTGTACATTCAACAAAAAAAACGCTAGATACATCAATCTTTAGATTTGATTGTGTGATTATTTTGAAATAATTGTTTAGATTTTGACGTCAATAGGAATCTCAGTGACGTCATCATAACATTTTCTCAAATGGAAATTTCCATTGTTCTCACAAAATCAGAGAAGAAATAACTTTCCTCAAAATAGCAATATGGTATGAGCGTTAAACTGACAGTTTTCAAGATAAAAGGATTTAAAGTTTGGCAAGATATCTACCACAGAAAAACCTATTCTTCAGTCATTCGATTAGTATTGAGAATACTTCAAAATTTAACAGAAAATACAGAATTGCGATCTTCATACTCTGAGGTTGAAACTAAATAAAAAGATCACTTGATGTCATATGCAACATTTCCAGTCCCTTATTTCATACCAAATTTGCCAGAACGAAAAAGGTATACAATTAACTTTTTCTTATGAATGTACAAATGAACAGTGTACAGTGCATCCCATTTTGATTAAGACAGCTAGATATCTCGGTTGTTGTTGAAGATAGAATCTTGCAGTTTTCTTGATCCTTTTTTGTGAAACTCAAGATGGCCTCAACAGATTTTGCCTAACTGCTTTTATTCATAAGTTACAGGGCGTTTTTGGAAATTCAATCTTTTTGGACTCCCCACAGATCTGCAAATTTTCTCTGCGATAATGTCAAATTGAAAACTTATCCTATAGAGAATTTTATGCAGAATCCAGTGGCACACGCAATTTTTTTTTCGGTGTATTGTAATGAATCTACTATTCAAACTTATGATTTTTTCAATGGAACACTCTGTATTTTATTATCTCATTAAATTCCTTATTTTTCCTTCAAACTGATATATAATAAATGAACATAAAGTTTTCTCGAAAATCTAAAATTAAAGATAGGACAATATTAAGGTTAAGGTAAAGGTTTTCGAGTTAGAGGCATGTTAAATTCAAAATTATGTGTATTTTTGTTATGTGGAGAGGGCGATTTCTTTCGAAAATGGAAAATCTGTGGGTAGGTACTACATGAAAGACCTAATTATTTGTAGCAATATATATAATGAACATTTTTTCGTTATTGTTTCGAGTTACATCGGTGGTAAAATGGTAATATATAAAATACTTATGCGTATTTCCGCAGCGATGTTTTCATATCTCAGTAATAACAACTACAAGCAAACAATATACTTAGATAATAGGATAAGTACCTACTATCTTCATTGGTATTGGCAGTGAACGTTCAACGATATCCGTGAATAATGTTGCACTTAAAAGTGTGAAATAAATATTTTTTACAAAAAATCGACCGACGTTAGTAGTTGGTGCACTGAAAAATACAAAATAATATTAATTCTATTGGTGCTTGTACTTGTAAAGTTGGTGGAAAAAGTTCTCAATCTAACAGCAACTGCACAAATTCAAAAGTAACAACACCAATAGAATTAATATTATTTTGTATTTTTCAGTGCACCAACTAATAACGTCGGTCCAATTTTTTCAAAGAAATATTTATATCCTCGCTTTTTTTTCTTGTCATCTCAATGGTTTCAATAACAACAAAATCATCAGGCTTTATAAAATGTAACCACTGTCGATTATTTAATTTGTTGAACCTTGGCATTTTCACAGACCCTTCAATCTCACTCAGCACTACTCCATTTTACGATAATTAAGTTCTGACTTCATAATAATAATAATATAGGAAACCTTTATCTAACATCCACGTCACTGACGTGACTTCATCCACAGATGTGGACCAGAGACACGTGCGCTCCAGCTCACGTGGATGAGGAGTGATAATAAAAAAAATGGTGACGGGTGCCCCGAGTGTTTCCGATGGCCTCCTTTTTTCATCTTCTGCCTGATATCCAGTTCCGATTCTCATTACACCGAGGTGGCTGGGGTATATGTCGTATCTTTTTGAAGTAACGCACTGCTGTTTTACTGATGATCCCGAATGACAGCACGTTGATAGATATGCCAGACCAAGGTTCTTTTTACAAGACTTGAGATGCTGACGTGGCTTTATTGAATCGTTTGAACAACGTAAATTTTGTACATACTTTCAGAAATTACATACAACGAAGTTAACAACTGTAAATATTTTATTTACTTGACGGCGATCCGAATGAACTGAGCTCTAATAAAATAACATTTTATTATCTCAAACTAGTTCAATGAATTCAACATTTGAATAAGATTGACGGATTCCATATGTGCTACTATATTTGGTC
This sequence comes from Crioceris asparagi, assembly GCA_958507055.1. NCBI lineage: Eukaryota > Metazoa > Arthropoda > Insecta > Coleoptera > Chrysomelidae > Crioceris > Crioceris asparagi. The sequence continues at coordinate 12,636,490 of OY293828.1, forward strand.
ACATATGAGTCTATGGATCTGAGTCATTTACATTTAAATAATTAATTTAAACTTTTTTCCTTTCTAACCCTTACCTGCGTTAGCTATGGACTGTATGTTATACTATCAAGAGATCCAAATAAATATTTAACCAATAGAATTAATAATATTTTGTATTTTCCAGTGCACCAACTACTAGAGTCGGTCCATTTTTTTGTAAAAAGTATTTAGATATTTCACACTTTTGAGTGTAATATTATTTACGAAAATCGTTCAACGTTCACTTATACCAAAGAAGAACCTATGTATATTCTTTGCTTGTACTTGTTACGAGTTTTATTTGGTGATCTTGAAACATCGCGGCAGAAATACTTATCTATATTAATAATTCCTTCAAGGGGTACGGTAGACTCGATTGAAACCTCGATGATAAAACATAAAAAAATAATGATTTCGATATATGTAACATATATCCGTAAAATTCGGATTGTCGAGTATTTTGTTAAATTCTAATAGTTTTAACAGCTCAATCAATTTCAATAGACTTTGACGTAAATCGCACATGTACTGTCAATCCTCCAATGGTTGGCGATAATTGTTGTATGTAGAGACCTAGATTCTACAATAAAAAACCATAGATCATAGAAACTCAGGTAGGTACCACAGAAAACGCCGGTAAACAATTCACTACATACGCATGGACACATGCAGATACCATTAACCACATACATACCATAGGCACGCTAAAGTAAGTAGGTACTCACTATATGACATATGGTATTTATTCTATGCGTATGACATATAACTACAAAAATATCTACCTACATTTTATAAAAGATAGTGTATTATGAGTCACATTTCACTCGAGCGAAGCCGGATTTGCATCTAGTGTACCCACACATTTTCAGACTTGACGACTGCTGTAACTCGATAACCGTAAGTCTATAGAAAAAACATTGTTGTTACAAATAATCTGGTCTTTGATTTGGCATTTTCAGATTTTTAATTTTCTAAAGAAATTGCCTCTTCCACATAGGGAAAATACAAATATTTTAGTCTTTAACATCGCTGAAACTAGAAAACTTTTGAAAATATGTTCAACTTAAATGTTTCCGAATATTTCTTATCTTTAATTTTATCGTCTCGGATTTTCGATTTTTGATAAAATTTGCCCCATCCACTCCCTTCGGAGTTCTTATAACGTCTCTTCTTTCAAATAATTAAAAAATCATGAAAATCAATATCAATATTCCAACTAGTTAATCCCATGATAAAAGAGAATATAAACAAGAATCCACTGGATAATTCCAATATTTGGTTTTCGAAATAGCCAAAATATTTTTATTTGTTTCGATCAGTTTCTCAAATATAATTCGATTGATTCAGAACTTGATGTTGATGAAAAATACTGATTCATTGAAACTTACTATCCGGCTTCTCGATTCAAAATTATAGAAATACAAATAGGGTTATTCACAATAACAGATTTATGCGGTTATCTTTGATGCTACAGAATCCTTGAGGGAGTAATATTTTTCACACCATGAAATAATTTTCCCATAACATAACTCATCCAAAAATATTTTTTCTCACACGTATTCCAAATATTATCTTTCTGACGTTCTCTGTTAATATAATAATTGGATTTTAGCTGATGGTGATAATCTTCCATAATCCGGTATAGCCATTTTATAAAGGTTACTTTTGTAGAAATCTTTTGACCAGCACGTTGGAAAACTGCATTTTTCTGGCGATGAATCGACGTCAAATTAACGCCTTCCGCGTGACGGCTATGGAGTGGCCGCGTGCCCGCCCCCAAACGTGGTCTAGAGTTCAGAGGAGCCCATCGGAATTCAACCGGAAGTGACGTGGTGGTCGAGAACCGGCGCTCGGCGCTATTAGCTTCCGCCCGACCAGGGAAAATGCGATGCGCTTTTGTTTGACGCTATTACGTGCACCTACTATCTACTATGTACTTGATGTTGATGAGGATCATGGGCGATCAGCTTTTCAATTTTCACGCGATTGCCGCTTTAATCTTACAAGCTAAATGTTTGATAAATGAGGTATCAAAATGCCACTGATCAATAATGCTTCAATAAATAATCTATTAATCCACACCTAAACTGCTTTACGAAATGTGAACTCAAAAATGATGTACTCATGTTTGTTAACACATGTAGACAAAAGTTTTTTGATATAAAGCGTGTTTATTTGAAAACTTCTTACCTCGGATCATAATATGAACATTAATAAGAAAATCCAGGAGGACAACTTTAACCAAAATGTGGTTTGGCTCTTCAAAATCTTCAAAAGCTTATTTGGAAGATCCATTTAATTATTTTCTTTTGGTGTTTGATTCATTAAGAACGGGCTATTTGTGTTTGAAAACAATAACAAAATATATTTTTTTAAGATCACTGAAACTCCAAATTTATAACCGGTGCGTATATACTAGAAAAAAACTATTGTCGGCGCGATCTAGCTGTTTTCGACGCTTAGAAATATCTTTAAAATTCATTTCTATCGTCGACGATAGCGAGTTTAGATTTGGGAATTCTGTCAAAAATATTTAAACTATCATTCTTATGTTCCTCTCATTAGAGACAAAATGTCGTCTGGGTCACAAGTTTCTGATCCTCGTTTTGATCACCATAACCTTTTTTTTGGAATCACATTACGTATGGTTTAAGCCAACTATTTTCACTGAGGGAACGCCAAGTGGAGATCTAAGCTCAATTTAGCGTATTAAACGCGTTCAAATTGAATTGATGTCAAGTTTAATTTGGTAAAATCGGATCTTAGCATTCTGTTACATCAATCTCGAACGCTACTTGTTGTCCCATTATGGAAAACGGAAGCAGTTAGAATTCGTTTTTTGTGGTATGGGTCAGCTAACTTTGTAGGTATATAGAACTTATACAAACATAGCTGACCCATACCACAAAAAACGAATTTTGATTGAAGGGAAAATGTATGGAGTCGTTATGAATAATTCAAATATATTTTCTTTTTTCATTATTTTAAATGAAGGGCCTAGAGGATATTAAAAAAATATACGAAAGCTGACCGCTCCCCCATTGTCACCGAAACTATTGAATTTTTTTAAAAATACAGAATAATGGCATTCTCTCATATTTAACATGAAATCTTATGCGCAAATTTCAAGTACAGAGCTCTTTTCACACGATCTCGACTCGCTCTTGGCCATTTTTTAAATGTTTGTTTGCGTTTTTCTTTGTGAATGCTCACCGATTTTGAAAAATTATTTCCATTGGAAAAGTAATTGCTGAACTTCAAATTATCCTGAATTTATTTGCCAGTATTGTGAAAATTACAATATAATATTAATTCTATTGGTGCTGACACTTTTTAAATTGCTGTGCCTACTTATAACTTTTTGTCTGATGAATCAGTTTACTTTAGATCATGTTTCATGTTATTACTAAACAATTTTATTTATTATTTTTACTTTTTGAGTTCATGATGTCATCAAGGTTTATTGTCAATATTTTGAATTGAAATAATTGAAGCCAAGCTTATGATATTCTTCTATATCAATATTCTGTAATGCTTTTCAAAATGGTGCTAACGCTGGCAAAAAGTTAACCTTAATATTTACATACTAAGAAAAACCCAAAAATAGAAGATGGATAGAAAAGAACGACATTTTAAATGTTATATATGTACATCTGAAATAATTTGTATTTCACAATAAAAATATTTTTACCAAAAATTGGACAGACTTTATCAGCTAGTGCTGAAAAATACAAAATAATGTTAATTTTATTGGTGCTCGTACATTTGAAGTTGTGCAGTGGCAGTTAGATTGAAAACTTTTGGCACCAACTTCACAAGTACTAGCACCAATAGAATCAATATTATTATGTATTTTTCAGTGTATTTGCTGATATTTTTATAAAAAATATTTTTTTCACAATTTTGAGTGTTACATTAGTTAGAAAAATCGTTGAACGTTCACGTATACCATTATTATCCTATTACCCATGCATATTTTGCCAGTATTTGTTCAGAAACCTACCAACATCGTCGCAGAAATACGCATATTTTAGACTTTAACTCTACTGTATAAATCGAAAACTCTATGGAAAAAATTTTCAACATGCTACAAATAGTCTGGTCTTTAAGTAGCCATTCTCAGATTTTCAGTTTTCGATGGAAATTGCCTCTTCCAAATATCGAAAATACGCATATTTCAAATTCTAACATCGCTGAAACTCGAAAACCGTAGTTCTTTAAAAAAAATGCTGAATTTAAATTTTCCGGATATTTTCTTGTCTTTAATTTTGTCATCTCAGATTTTCGATTTTCGAGAAAATTTGCACCTCTACCCCCTTTGGGTCGGTTTTCGGAGGGAAGAAGATTTCGGATTTGAGTTTTCATGAATATTGGACCATTTCTCAAATCTCCCCTTTCAAAAAATCAAGAATGATCAATATCGGATCACGTTAACTATATACAGAGCGCCCACAAACCAAAAAAGCAGACAGTCGAATTGTATACTTCCTCCGTTTGGATTCGCCGGTCTATAAATAGTAGGTAGGTGTTTTATTCTCACCTTAGGCGCCAACTCCTCATTATCCATATTGTCGTTATAAGACTCCATATATAATTTACCATAATTTTAACTTTTCTCGCCAATGCTACAGTAGTACCGAAACAATATGGCAATATATTACAAAAAAAAATAACGCTCAAAATGATGAATATTGTCAATATTTGCATGACTAGAGTGGATTATTATATCTTTTTAGAAATAGACCCTGGCAACGTCCAACATAATATTTCCTCTATCGGAAAGGCACAATACCAGCGTGACGAGCTTTCATATTCTTCAATATTCTCGAAAGTCGAATATAAGAGCCATAATATCTGGCATACAGGATGTTTTCCATAGCCTTCTCCAATTTGCATCGTATAGATCCCCTTAAGTATTTGCATGTTGTCATTGGATGTCTGAACACCGATGCTTTTATGAAACTGGTAGCTTTTCGGGTCGAGGATAGAAGGCTAATTCAATATATTATGGTCTACTCAACACTTCTGAGACAGTCTTAATTCGATGACAGCGTGAATGAGCTGATGAGGTGCCATTTATATATCGTCGACACAGCCTTACATCCCTTTTGCATAGTCTTTTGTCGACAGGATATAGTCCTGATGGTGTCCTGATGAGATGCAATCAAAGAAAAGCGGGAGCAGTCTATCGAACAAAGATGCAAATAGATCGAAATTGAATTGTCTGTATAATCTATTAGTGATTATTTTTATCAAGACATAGATAAAGTAATGAACCATTTCAAAAGTTCTAAGCCAAACATCACGGAATTGGAGAAAGTTTATATTTACTGATAAATATATTTTTAATTTGGTAACTTCTATGTGATCGTCTCACGCTTAAAGATCTTTATTTTTTCAAATAAATTTTTAATTGGTTTACGAGAAGCATAAATATTTTTGTTGATCTTTCAAGAAAATAATCCTAATTGCACAAAATCGTTGAAGTCGACTAATTAGCAAAATTCTCGTTAATCAGTACCTACTAAATAAATGCGCTTTTTGGAGAGTGGTTGAATAATAATGTATCGGGGAAAGATGCCTAAGACTGCGCTCTTAACTTATATAATCTGCTGTAAAAAAACGGGACATCATAGAAAAGGGAAACAAAATGTATCATGTAAATAGATTTTTAATCTTGCAAAAAATATTTAAAACATAATCATTTATTTCAAGTTGAAGTAACGAAAAAATAAATTCTAACTAAACTGAAATGCGCACTCTTAGCACAAGAGTGCTTAGAAAGAGTGCGCATGGCCGTAACATAAAAGTGCGCAGGTTATCTAAGAATTCGCACGCTCTACACTTTGAGAACGACTAGTATTTTTTGCATTTATCACAATAAAAAAGGCCAAGTCCTTCATAGTCGGTAGGAACCTCATGGTACATTTTACACGTCGACCATTCAATGAGGTCTAACTCCGGAGGATCTGTATATGGTTCATCGCAGACTGGACAAATCCCATAGTGTTTTTTGAAGGCCGTTTCTTTTTGAGTAGTTTTAGTTTTTTGCCTTTGGCATCAATCTGCCCGTTGCAGCTCTCGCAGATTTTTGCTGTTCTAGGCATTGTTCAGTTGTTTCTTGTTCAACCAAGGAATTCTTGAAAGGCATTCCTGTTGTAATCTCAGACTTTTTGCCTACGCTCTTCCGGTTTGTATCGGTGCCTGCTGATTTAGGAAAGAGACACATTTCGTCCAAAATCTTTGAAGTATCATATCTGCTGCAGTAGAAGTTTTTGTTGAGGAGGTACCTGGAATGGTAACAGAAGTACCGGAAACTTGTGTTAATGTAAGGAGTGCGCCCACTTAGAACACTTCAAAATGCGCACTCTTAGGAGACGGTCAATTTTCACTTCAAACACAAAAAGGTCTTATTCATAATGGCAATAAAGACCATATTGGCTTCTTTACAGTATCCAAACCAAGTCTAAATGAGCTGTTTTGAGAATCTGCGATATAACCTCAAAAACATGCACATTCGTTCAAGTAAAAATGTAGAAATGTAACGTCCGAAATTTTTGAACTTTTGATAATTCAGTTTTTGCAGGCCGATTTATCTAAAATTTTCACAGGTTTGTTAGGTTTCTTGCAGCTATCGACACAACACTAAACCGAGCACATCACTAACCTCTTTCTACTCTAAACAAGGAATGCGCATTCTTAGATTGTGGACTATCTTAGGCGCCCTCACCCTACAGTGATGGCGATCCAAAAAACTTATCCGAAGTGTGCCTTGAAATATGGGAACATGTCTTTGTTTGCATGATCTGAAACTGCATATTACTAAAACATCACTTGTCACTTTTTGGAGCAATTTTTATTTATTGAGCCACACTGGAAGAAGTCCACAAACACAAGCTCATTAAATTTCTTTTAATGCCCATATATCCATCCAGACATTTTTTAACTTCACTTATTCAACCTTAATAACAATTAGAAATGATTATTTATTTCTTGGCTGTTCATCAATTCTCAATGTAAGTTCGTTAGATAAATAAGAGATAAAAATTGCTGCAGATATAAGCTTCTCTAAATATTTTGTAACTTTGAATTTTAATTGAATTGTGGTATTTATATCATTTGCCTTTTAATATTTAACAAATTCATTTATAGCAGGTAATCTATTATCTAGCCTTTTAGATGAATGTTCTTTGGAATATTCACACACACACACAAATTACTCTAAAATTAATAGATTCAGCTTTGAACTTTAAATCTAAATAGCTGTTTTGTAACATGCATAATGTTAAGGACTGATTAAAATCCATAACCTTGATAGTATTCTGTAAGCCAAAATCAGACGTTAAATTTACAAGTCATTTGCTGAATATACCTAACATTTTCAGACATATTTTTAAAGCTTATTTGTTGGTTCTGAAATTTTCTAGGGGTATTTAGAAATAGTTTTCGACGCATTAGAATACAAATTATGATGTTAGAGGAATATAATTGATATTTACATATGAAGCTTTCGTTATGAACTTAACAAATGGTTGAAAAATTATCTAAATTACTCATTTATCTAAAAGTTTTAACAGCTATTTATTAAAAATTAAAAATATAAAAAATAAAATAAATAGGCAAGTAAATAGAATGTTCATATTTTCTCTATGCTCAAGTCAATTATAACATTAAGACACTAACAAATACACCTACTTATCGTTTCCATAACCGCTGCTGATTATTCATTTCATTTAACAAGCAAAAACCAAATCTTGGAAAAAACTAATTCAGACTTCTGATATTATATATTCAAGTCCTATTATAATAGCAGTCTCTAAAACATCGCAAATACATTGTTTCTGTTTATTATTCAGTGAATTAGTGTTATAGCGGTAACATTGAAAATTTCAAGTGCTAGAACTTGAGTGCCCTTGAAGTTTTGTATAAATGCTCTTTACGAATGTAGAAAATGATCTTTTTTGAATGAAATTTGAATTATCAATATTTTTCCCTATCACACATTTTCCGGTGAGTTTTTGGGAGATATTACATGTTGAATTGTGAAAGAATCAATATAAAGCTGTTAACAACTTCTTATTCCAAGTATTCCTTGTATTGTATTACTTCGTCGTTTTGAAGTCGGTCAGAGATTAATAGAACAACGAATTTATTAGCTACTTATATAAATAACTGCGCCATTACATATTACATATCATTATTACTGTCATCGTTTGTGTAGTTGCATCTAATATGCGTTATCATGTATATAACTAACATGTCATCCCCCATTCTACAGTACCCCAAATTTATTATTTATATCCAACATTCTGTACATCTGGTACCTAGTTCATCATCATCCTATACCGGATAAGAAAAAGATACAAAACATCTGCGTGGGGATTTTCACAAGTCAACGAACTTCGAGATTCTAGGGGGAAGGTAAGATTGAAAAAGAAGAACCATCATGACTACTAGGGCATCCAATTACTTTGGAAATCTTTGAGCGACTCAATGGTTCGGAAGTAGGTAGGTATGCTTACAAAAGCTAAAAGAATCGATTTTACTTTGTTTTTGCGGGCATTGATGCGGACCGCAACTTTACAGAGGAAATATGTGCACACGTAAGCATTTGATAGAGGCAGCCTCAGCACTACGGAATACCAACAAATAGTATAAGACTGAAATAAATAGGTATTAAAGGATTTATTAATTGAAAAAAAAATCCTCTGCTTACTTTACTTTTTTTAACATTCAAGACTTTAACCCGTGACTTTAACTTTATGTTAACTGATGTTAAATAAAAATGTACGACGTTTTCCGATTTCAATACTACAGCTTCTGTTTATATCAAAAATAGATTGCTCTTTTGTGCTAAAGCTTGAAACAAAACAAAATTTGAAAAATGAAAAGTAAAGAACTGACAACATTTTCAACAAAAAATATCTATTTTATGACCACGTTGGACATTTTGACATTAAACTTTTCCTTGGCATTTTCCGTAAGGTAAGATTTACGAAAACAACCGTCATAACAAGAATGAAATCTTCACCAAACAAATAACCGGTACACCTTCTGAATACCTACTATAAAATCTGCCCTAAGAAAATAATAATAATAACAACGGAAGGCTTTTCTAATATTAGCTTTAAATTTGATGTTATTTTTTCTTTGGTAGTGTAAAACTCCACATTCTAAATATATTTTATTTCATTATCATTTTGAAGAAGTTCAATTTCTCCCACAAACTGATGAATAAAGAATACCTACCTACCTGTTTTACCATTAAAAATAGAATTTCACAATTTTTGCAATGAAAAATTTCTACACATTATTTACAATATTGCTTTTTGTAGACCAACCATCACATAAAGTCATAGAAAGATTGTAACTCAATAACTTTTTATTAGCCAGCAGTAACAAGTTAGCAGAAACAATCGAAACCAGCATGAGAATTTGTTGCTAATTAGTTGCTAAAATTCGTTTTGAAAAATCGAGTTTCTGCTATCTTAACGTGTAAGATAACAGTGAAAACACTGAATTTTTTTAATATCAACACTACCTGAAAATAGCATAAAGAAAATTTAAAATATTTGAAAATAAAAGAAAATTAATTCAAAAATATAAAATAATAAAAATGAGTATTTTAAATCGCACTTAAGAGTATTTCATCCTTATACTACTAATCCAAAACTCGAAAAAAAAAACATTCATAGTTAGGATATCCACTAATTAACCTGAAATAAAATTTTGTTGTTGACGCTTTTAGAATACCTCCATTTTCTCTCTTAATTTCTAGCAGAAATTGTGTTGCTCATTAGATACGTCTTTATTAGTGCTTAAATAACCAGCAACAAAATACAAACAAGGGATATTACCAATAATAAACTTGTGACTGAATTTTTTCGGTGTTGCTATCAGAATACCTCCATATTTTCTCTCTTATTTTCTAACGGAAATTTTGTTGCTCATTAGATAAGTCTTTATTAGTGCTTGAATAACCAGCAACAAAATACAAACAAGGGATATTACCAATAATAAACCTGTGACTGAATTTTTTTGGTGTTGCTATCAGAATACCTCCATATTTTCTCTCTTATTTTCTAGCAGAAATTGTGTTAGTCATTAGATAAGTCTTTGTTAGTGCTTTAATAACTAGCAACAGAATACAAACATGGGATATTACCAATAATAAACTTGTGACTGATTTTTTTTGGTGTCGCTTTTAGAATAATTCAATTTTATCACTTAATTTCTAGCAGAAATTGTGTTGCAAACTAATTAGCAACAAATTTGCATGCCGGTTTCGATTGTTTCTGCTAACTTGTCACTGCTAGCTTAAAACAGCCAAATTTTATAGTAGTACAAAGTGTAAGGAAATTTTGAAATTATAACAGGTTAGGTATAAAAAATAATGTTGTGTCTGATAACCTTTAGACCTGACCCTGTATAGAACATACCTAATACTTATATATCGAAATTGTCATACATAAACTTCTATATAAAACATGTTCTGTATCATTCCCATTTAAGAACTTAAAGAAGTTAAATATCCTTTTTTTGGTATATCTCTTAAACGAGAGATGTTAAAAAAATCTTGTTTTACCATTTAAAATCTAGTTTCGAAAGACGTGTCAAAGATATTACGTGTTTGATGATATTGCCAAGATATCCTATAAAAGCTTCGACCATGGGAAACAATTTAAAGAAAATTTCTTGTTATATTCTTGATCTGAATCAAAATAAAATACTAATGACAACGAAGTAAACCCTTTACTCTGCTTTTTGTTTATTTTTAATAATCTTGATAAGAAACTTTAGTTATTATTTTTATTTTCTTAGTTCATACAGTGAAACGTCAAGAAAAAAGGTTGAAAACAAACTTCGCATTTACACTTCTTGTTCTACACAAACATGCAAAATTTAGATGGTCGTGCTGAATCAGAACCTATCAACTTTGGATTCACATGATTTACGGTAGTTGAATGAAGTCACCTAAAAATAAGGGATATAAAATGATACTCCTGCGTTAAAATAACTTCCACTATCAAAATAGAATAAATATAGGTGTTTTAAGCCCCTAGCCTGCGCTCTGGAGAAAATAGTATTAGAAAATTCGCTTCATGTTATAATCTAATTTTTGAGAAATACTCTGCCGAAGCTGAACTGTTTTAAATATGAAATAAATCCTGAGTTTGTATCTATGTATATACCTAAGCTTAGACCTGATTTGCTAGACTTATTTCTCTTGGAGAGAAACCTTCCAAATTTTGATAAAATATAATTTATCTGCTGATAATCTGATTGAATTGATCTTTTTTTATGAATCCTTAAATCAACAGGCAGCTATGAGCTAACCAAATTTCGACTAGGTATGTATGTACCTATGGGAAATCTGACGAAACTAACACACTTTATTCCCTGATCTTATATTCCAATATTCATTTCTGCAGAGCTCTTCGAAGTCAAATAAATCTCATAATGTATTCATTTAATATCATGTTTATGAGCGAATCAAAAAGACTCAAGACTTTCAGGACACCGATATGAATATAAAAATGTTATTATATATACATGTCAAACAGAATCGGTAAACAGCATCGCAAGATGGCGCTAACGGCATTAGCATATATATTGAAGGTATTCACTGTGCTCTGATATAGCTATAACTGCTGCAAGATGAACTGGAGGAGTGTGGCCCTGTGTTTTCTCTAGACAGCTCGAATTTCCACTGTGACAAACAAATAGCAAATAGGATTATTTATTCTCTCATAGTTTTCCTACAACGAAGGTACATTACTTTTCCATTTGGAAACTTCTAGAATAACATAGTTACGAACAAATAAACAGAATGATCGCCTTTTACACAGCTCGATAAAACGAACTTTGTTACAAATAAACATAAACCTAAGAATAAATCATTTAATATGAAAAGAGATTGTACAGGGTGACTTATGCAGGCCGTTCTTTAGGAGTTGCAGATGTATTAAAATTTGGTGTTCTATCATATTCGATCATTTCAGTTCTACTTCTTCTTAGGGCTTAGGGTACAAAATGGGACCATCCAAAATTTAGCTTGGACTTTTACCTAACAGCTGACCGGACTTGGGTTTCCAATTGTGAATTGTTTGCGAGACTCAAATTTCACATATTCTAGTACAACGGTAGTTTTTTGCAGAAAAATTGGAGCGATCCAATAAAAATAATTATTTAAAAAAAGTACTAGATTTTAGCTCGAGGTTGAGTTTTCGACCGACGCGAAACGTGTATAATACACTATTTTTTCCTGTGAGGGGAAAAATGATGCTTTAATATTGAAAAAATATTGCAATGTATTAAAGTCAGAACATTATTGAAGTAAAATTTCAAGTTTTAAAGTGGTAAGCGACAATTAGACTTGCGTTGCTAAGGAAACCTTTAAAGTAATCAAATATCTGTCAGTTTAATTCGGTGTTTTGATTGATATTTATGTGTATATATATCTACCCGGGAAAAAAGTACTCACTTTTTTCCCGTGGGGAAGAAAGTTATACTTTGGCACCTGTTTAAAAGAGATAAAAAATCAAACTTTTTGCCGTCACGGAAAAAAGGTTTGTTCGATCAAGTGAATGGTCGACGGCTCACAAAGAAGATGTTTGTTTTTAAGTAGGGCTCAAAAATCAACTGCCCGAATGAAGTGAACAGAATATACCGGTTGCTACATCTGTTGCTGAATAGTTAATACCCAAATTGCAAAACAATACGCAGCTAAGTTTGGGCTCACACCATAAATTATTAACTAAGTTCACATTTCACATGTATAATTCAGGCAATTAAATTGAAGAATAAATTTGTGCACTTGCGACAAGTGCTGCAAGCAGTAAGCGTTAAAATTGTTCTCCTCTGATGTTCGATAATTTCATAGAAACTCTTCGTAAAATAGATAACTTCACTACATAAGCGTGTATATTGATTATACGTTATTGTAAATTTTTACTTTGACGAGAAAAAAGTTTGACATTTATTTCTTTTGACAATTGACAGAATATCACTTTTAATAAAATTATTTTTTCCCAAGGGAAAATAGCGAGTGAATACTTTTTTCCGGGATAACCTATCCCATTTTGTTTCAGAAATATAATTAGATTGCATTTGTTGTTGTGCCAGCTCCGAAAAATAAGCCAATAACACCGTCTCCGAGAAAGAACTGCATTTCTTTATGACCGACTTCAAAAAAAGGAGAAGGTATACAATTCGGTTGTACGTTTGCTTTTTTGATTTTTTTATGGCTGTTCGCGCGTTTCGCATAGTAAAGAGGAGAGTTGGGAAATGGTCCCATATCAAATCCAAAATCTCCTTCCCTCGAAAAACCGCCCCCAAATGGGGTGTAGGGGACAGTTTTTCTCGGAAATTGAAAATCCGAGAAGACAGAATTAATGAAAATTCCATATCCAGAAATGTTTAAATAGAACATTTTTAAAAATAATCATATGTTTCCGCGCTACAGTTGTTTCAGCTATGTGGAAGCGGCAAATTTTTCCGAAAATCGAAAATTCGAGATTTGAAAATTAGAAAGCGAACCATATCCGAAAACGATAAAATTGAACATTTTTTAAAAAGAGTTAAGGTTTACGAGTTTCGCAATGGTAAAGTCTGAAATATGTGATATGCGTACTTCCGCTATGTCGAGGAGCAATTTTTTTCGAAAATTGAAAATATGACACGGCCAAATTAAAGAAAAAATTATATGTAGCAAAATTTAAATTGAGTTACATCAGTAAAGTCTGAAATATGCATATTTGCGCCGCGATGTTTTGAGATCTCTGAATAATAAATAACAAGTACAAGCTAAGCCTATAACATTTTTCAGTTGTTGCACTGAAAAATACAAAATAATATTAATTCTATTGGTGCCGATAACTTTGAAGTTGTGACGTGGTAGTTTGTTGTTGTAGGCACCGACTCCAATGGCAAATAAAGGCAAAGACAAAACCAAAAAATCTTTTCACTGCAAAATTCTAGTTCAAATGAAGCATGCTTGAAAGTGGACTCTAGAAATCACTTTCGAATATTAGTTTGTAAAAATGTTGCATAGGTAAAAATAGTAAAGTGCCTGTACTGAAAAGTTTTAAAAGTGGGTCAGTCAACTTTTAATGGCCATATCTCAGACAGATTTGATCCAAAATATTATTAAGAAAATCATGTAGTCTGGAAATCTGTCAGTTTTACTATTATAAAGACATTATTATACATACAAGATAAGTATTCGATTAAAATTCAAAAAGGAACTGTGAAATATGAATGATCGTATATCTTACGTGATATTTTCATATAATCAATAGGATTTAAACAAAAAGGAAAAATATTATGTCACAAGAAGTATCAAAACTAAGTTGCATATCAATGAACACTAGTTTTCTATGATTATCCCTTTCTGTAACTAAAGTAACGATTTGATGATTCACTACAGAGATCTGTTGTACCTACTGCTTGTAGGAACATTCAATACTCAATAATGGATAAAATAGCTTCGATCAACCATTTCAACCTTAATAGCAGCTGACATCTTGTTAGCCACTAATTTCTCTCGAAAACAATTTGTCATCATCCTGGTGTAAGAGAACTATTACGCTCTATATATATATTAGAGCTGAAACACATGGTAACTTAAAATCAATGAGCTTGTTCCTATTTACATTGCAACTCAACATTTGCCGCAGGAATCGTTAAGCGGAAAACAACCTCTGCCAGTGATTTAGGGCGTTTGTTAAGTTTTCGGACTAGCTCTTATGCACACACCGACCCAACCACACACTCTCTTACGCCATCAGAATGATGCCGTGTTACATGTTTCTGTGGTGGTAACCATGTAATTTGAACAATGAGGCAAGTTACCGAAGTTGAGCTTGTTGCGAAGAGGTAACTAACTCCTAGCAAACTATTTTCTTTAGAATGGAGGACGAAGTAATTCTCTGATACATCACCCTCATTGAATTCTATTGTAGGTTTAAGGATGATGCAGTTTCACACAGTCTGGAAAAACTCAAATTCAAATGTTCTTCTGGATCTTAATATTAATATTTTTGAACTTAACACGGCTATTGCGAGCTGTTCAGATTCAACTTAACAGAGTAATTTATTCGACTGCGTAGGCAACACACCAAACACGTTGGTACATGCATTTATCTATAGGTATATTGCTTGGATATAGATATAGGAACAGTAGAGCCTGTACTCACCGGAACTTGATCTGTTTGTAAGTGGTATACTGGGTCTCGACGATAATATGTATAGCTATTTCCTAAACAGTAAGAAATAAAGAGATGATCAATTCTATGAAATTGTCTAAAATAAGACCATTTAAATAATTCGATTTGTGGAATGAGAAAATTTCAACCGTTTCTGAAATATGTTTTCCTTCTCATTTAATACTTGGACAGGAAAGTACGCCTACGCAAGTAATGCACTAAGACGATGATGATGAGATTGCTCATAATATTTTATCTATTTTACTTTTCAAAGATATTCCAGACAACCTTTTTTTGGTTATGGGCGCTATATTTGTATTTTATATCAATAAATGAAGCTAAGAAATACTTTTACTACTATGTATAATAAATCAACATTTTTTTAATCAGAAAGACATAGAAAAACGGTAAAAGTATTTTCGTATGTGGTAGGTCATGATGATAAGAAAACCACATATTTTATTCACCATGACTACCTACAGTATCAATATTTCATGATTATTATTACATGATCAGAAAAAAAATCTTGCAAAAAATTTTATTTTTGACCGACGAACCCCGAACAGAGGAGGTATACAATTCGACAGTCTATTTTTTAATGGTTCATGCACGTTTTGTATAACAATTCTGGTAATTTTTGATTCATTAGAAAGAGGAGGCCTGAGAAATGGTGTCATATTCATAAAAACGCAAATACGAAATCTTTTTCTCTCCGAAAACCGCCTCCGAAGGGGGTGGAGTGGGCAAATTTTCTCGAAAATCGAAGATTTAAGGTGGTATAATTAAAGATAGGAGAATATCCGGAAAGTTTAAATTTAGCAAATGTTCCAAAAGAGTTACGGTTTTCGAGCTAGAGGCATTTTAAATTCTCAAATATGTGTATTTTTGCTATGTGGAGAGGGCGATTTCTTTCGAAAATTGAAAATCTGTGGGTGCTACATGAAATACCTAATTATTTGTAGCAACATTTTTCGTGTTACAGCGGTGGTAAAATGGTAACATTTAAAATAATTATGCGTATTTCCGCAGCGATGTTTTGAGATCTCAATAATAACAACTGCAAGCAAAGAATATACGCGGATAATTGGATAAATATTTACTATCTTAATTGGTATTAGTGAACGTTCAACGCTTTTCTTGACTAATGTTACACTCAAAAGTGTGAAATAAATATTTTCTTCTAAAAAATTGGACCGACGTTATTAGTTGGTGCACTGAAAAATACAAAAAAAATATTAATTCTATTAGTGTTGGTACTTGTGAAGTTGGTGCCAAAAGTTATCAATCTAACTGCAACTGCGAAACTTCAAAGGTAACAGCACCAATAGAATTAATATTATTTTGTATTTTTCAGTGCACCAACTAATAACGTCGGTCCAATTTTTTGTAAAAATTATTTATTGAATTAAAAATCCTTATATTTATAAATCATATATATTAGCAAGGTTTGGATCTTTAATGTTTATGAACACTTCTAAATTTGTAATCCTTGAATGACAAATTATATTTTCTATGAATTTTCTAAATCAAGATTTCTAATCCCTCATAATCCATTCCAATATACTGTGAACTTAGTTCAGAACCTATAATCATTTGAACCAATACTTTGATTCCATAGTGTGTATTTATCACATGTTATTTTCCTCACTTTATTGATTTAAAAGATTTCCTTGATAATGTGAGTCTATGGTAAACTTTAGTGGCAATTTCCCAGGAAATGGCCTTCAAGGAAAAACTGCTCCGAGACTCGAACTATTACAGAATACTATAAGTTGGGTCACTCTTGAAATTTCCTTTGTCAGTAGCTCGAAATTATGATATTTTTGGCTTCCCGCATAAATTATGCTCGCAGTGAGAGATATATTGCCGGAAGTAATAACAGCAGCGTCAAACCAAAGCAATGGAACCTACATATTTATGCAAGAGAAATATTAACACATTTTCTGATAATATCTACTTAGTTTATATCTATTAACAGTTTCAGAGTATTCTTCTTTGAAATACTGTCCTTATCCTTTCTGTTTATGTATACTATAAAGGAGAAATTTTCTATGAAAATTTCTATGAAAATATCACATGGTCAACACTATCCTTTGATGGTTCACTTAAACCATAAAATTGTTTCGTCGTCTTGTAAGCTTTATGTTTACAAAAAAATTAATCGTCGTTCACTAAATTTTCCGCGGAATTGCTATATTCTACACAAACGTTACATGAATGACGATTCAAACATTTCTTTATGACCTGTGATATAAACGAGCGCGTTCCTTAGTGACATTTTATACTTCTATAGTCGCTTGTGAAAACTTTAATAGAAATAAATTTTGGAGAAGCTGACGGAGCAAAGACTTGATTCCGTCGTTCCTGTCTTACTAGAACAACCAACCTGTGAACAATTCGCAGCCATTTCACAATAGTTACCGAATGTTATTGAAACGGATAACGCATGAGGACACACTATATGTTCTGAACTCTACCACATTTCACAGCGAAATGAGACAGACTGTATATACACAAGCCCTCAGATACTCGCTGAACTCGGCGAGTCGGCGTATTTCTCACATGTCCGTTTTAGTGAGAGTGATCCAACTTATAGTATTATGTAAACTTTGCTCGAACTTGCGATCTCGAGATTCAAATTTAATTGCTTATCAATTATGATACAAATTTCAGACATCTTGCATGCAGTATTTTGATAACACCCTATATTTTTGACAGAAGTTTGTGTCTAAGCAATGCATTTTGGAACGGTTTATATACATTGTTAATACATACCTAGCGTTCAATGTTTCCAGAAAATTATCTATCTTTGTTCCAACACTGCAGAATCTAAAACTTACTCTAGTAAACACATAACTTTCAATTAGACCGTAAAAGCGTCTCTTAAAACCCCAGTAAGACAACACAGTAGAAGCAATAAATTCATGGATTATATAATGCCGTAGCAGGTACCAGATCTGTTAATTTATACAGTGCTTCAGGGGGCAGGCTCCGTGCAAGCCCAGCAGCTACTTTTTTTTGGAGAAAGATGATTTTTCATTACAGAAAGAAGCAGAAGAACATTGCTTCAGAGACTGCGTGCAGCTTGTTTCCATTCGAATAAATTCTGTTTGTGTTCGAGGAGCCGGGTGGCAATGATGAAAGGTCGCTCTTTTTGATTCGAAATTGAATTTCTTTTTATGAGCTCCAACAAAAAAAAAGAACGGAAATATCAACAAGCTGATATCTATAATGAGATTGAATAACCCTGAGGAGTGCTTTGGAGAGAATCTTATTGAAGTTGGATTCATAAATACAAATCATATATAGAAATAAAAATCCCTTTAAATAGGTTTTGATAACGCATTACTTAAAACACTCGTCATAAAATTATAGCAATGACGCAATGATGTGCTGGTGTCACAATAGTTTATCGGGGCTATTTATAATTATTAATTATTATAGATGCCACAGCTGACAGTCTTTTAAGGTTTATATCACAGAATGAGGCTATATACATTAAACTATTTTGTGAAACTAATATATCTAAAAAGAATTCATATGAACCAATATATTATTTGTGAAAATAACTTTGAATGAATACCTTAATTGTATCCGACAACTGTATGACAGATTGAAAATAATATGCTATTAATTATATCCTTCAAAATCCACTAATCGTTCTCTCAACAGTAGTTAAGTAGAATATCTAACGACGTGACTGGTTAGCAATCAAGTAGTAGCCGGTAACCTAACTTACTGTCGTAAAAAACAGATGTGATCAGCAATCGAAAATGTCCGGTGGTACAAACGTATTCTTATCACCTTTCAGATTATGTCTGTACCTTATGATCTTTTTCAGTCAAAAAGATAAAAACAAAATCTAATTCCAAGGTAATCTCAACACCCACTCCCGGATAAACAGACACAAAGGCTTAAAAACTTTTTTCTGAAATGGATGGATCGGTTGAAAACCGGATACCAAAAAAAAGTGTTTAATTTTTGCTACGATGTCCGCAAAATACATTTAATTCTACAAAGTAAAATATAACGTTAACTTGTAACAGAAGAATAATAAGAAAATTTCAATCCAGAAAACAATAAACATTTCAAATCTAATGGAATAAAGGTATGTGTAAATGATCTTGTGCGAAATAGTAGCTAAATCAATGATTTAGAGGTATTCTAATATATCTTGAGTAGGTAGATTCGGAGGAATTTTGGCAAACAATTGGATTATTTTTACCCTTAATTCATCAAGATATTTGTAGCGCTCACAAGTTATTGCTGACAAGTGGTCTCTCCCATCAAAAATATCATTGGGTCTGATCTGATGATCGGTGAAAAAGTAAAACGTAGTTTCAATTTGGAAAAATTGCGGCATGTACTGACGGTTTTTATTCGTTTATTAGTTATTTATTTCTACTACCTTGTTTGCTATAGTTGTTTCATGTTCAGTTCATTATTTACATCTAGAGTTGCTAGAGTTATTCTCGATCCTTCCAGAAACTATATGTGAGGTAAAATTTGTCATACTATTGTCAGATTGACAACATAATAATGTTCTATGTGCATCTAGATAGTCATAGAACATTCTCGATGAATGTCATGTCATGATTCAGGTATATAAAGCCGTGTCGATCATGGGACAGAGTCAGTTAGTCTTATAAAGTCACATAATTCTATATACCTATAATTTGATCCTTGAATTTTTCTGTGAAGCTCACTATGGGGTTGCGAGTTTAGTACGCATGCGCGAAAGGGGAAGTTGGGGGAGGTGGCTTGGAGTTACATATGTATGCCAGATATGGTATCCATGGTTACAAAATAGGGACATGTCCCGTCTCTTATCAAAAAAGTTCATGACGCATGCGCATATCGCCAGCTATCCCCAGGTCTTTAGCTTAATTTTTGCGAATTTTTTTCCACAATGCTAGTGGTATAGAAGTTTAAGTAAGTCAGTTGATAACAGTCAGTCTGTGGAATCAGATGTTAATAGTAGTTCTGTCATCTGTCATCTGCGAACTTTGAGTCTTACGCAAGTGAACTCACGCCTCAACGTTCAGCACGTCACAATACACTGCACTAGTTTGTTCATCAAAATTCACACTTACAGTTTATATGACGCCTATTTAATCCGCAATCATTATGATTGTAATAATAACTCACTTTAGGAAGTTATTATATGCACGAAAAATCTCATCAGCCATCGTGTCTCATAAAATTTCAAAAGTCCATTTTCAAAACAATATGACGTATTTTATTTCTTTTCCTACTCCAATGAAATCTCATGTTGCCGCTTCTGCTTATTGCCTTCATAATAAGTTATAACGAGCCTCGAGAGCACTTCACTTTTATATCTTTAGCTGGATGCCTTACGCTATCTGCGAATTTTTGCAGCAATTGTATTTTTGACGATATACGCGCGTAATATTCCATCTAGTAGTTGTCTGGAACTTTTCAAATAGCTTCTATTAAGAATAAAAGTCTAATTTGTTGGAGGAATGATTCGGCGAAAATTTTAATTCAAGTTGTGAAATTAGAAATGCAAGTTTTTATACGTGGTAATTAGATGAATTTAAGAAACTTTGATTACTTTTATTATTACAATCTTCTCGAGGAAGTATAGACTAGCTACAGTAGATCTTATATTATATTTGTAGGTAAATTCAAAACTTCCTATTTGAATAAAATTATAAACTTCCATTACGTTTTATGCTACCACCACATGACTTATCCTGGAAAAGTAAATTGTTATCATGTATGCCTCATTGAAATTGAGAAAAATCCGATTTGAGACTATTGCGTACGGTTTGCGCAGACCGAGTATGCAAGTTCTTGCTTCGAGTGGTGGTAGAAAATTGTCAATAAACGTCTCATCTGGAGTTTGAAAACAAACAACCAATCATGGAACAAGCTAGATTTCGACCTTTAGGATCCACTACTGACAATCTTGTAGACCTCGAAACTTATGCTAACTCTTTCAAACAGTGAAGGTTACACTTCATCTCATCGACTCTGTGTTACTGGCCTAAGGTGCCAAGTACAAAAAAGTAAATGGAATGGATTGAACCGAATACATCTCTTTCTACCTCAATTATGAACCCATTTTGTGATCATTTTATTCCGTATCTGTACACCGTTATATAAAATGTCCACGATATATATATATATATATATATATATATATATATATATATATATGTATCTGGTAAACATAATTAAATATACTGTTGTATAAAATTTGGTGTAGACACTTTCTTTCCCAGTCTTTCACGTTTACTTGATTGTTTTAAAATGTTGTCTTGCCGCCAAATCCCATTGTTACCTAAAGCTGTATCTACCTATCTAAATCCACTCGATTTCCCCAAAACCTTTCAATCAATCCGAAAATCCAACTAATTGTGTTTGGGCCAGAGCACTTAAATAGGAATTCATTCGGATATATCGCTTACAAATCTCTCTAGGAAAACTTCTTTCTTCTCGTAGTAAATATATAGGGTGAGCGAAAGTCCTATTCACTCCACGATAGTATTTATTGTCTTTCTAAATTGTCGCTGTTGAAAGAAACATGGAGCCAAACATTTGGAATCGATAAATCAACGCAGCCCCTCCAATATAGATGCGTGTTTTGAAATGCTTCCGATCGCAGAAGTTAATACCCCTCTATGTCTTCTACAATAGTTATTTGAAACAGAGGCGCACGGTAAAATTACAATTGAAAGGCCTATTTAATTCTACTTTATCAGCTAGTGACTCTTTGTTAATTTTTTTACCGACCTTTCAGCAATTTCAAATTGACAATGAATAATATAGTCAAAATTTATTTTGAAATCCAATTAGGTTTAATAATACAATTTTACAGAGTTGTCAAAATCCAAAAAGACAAGATGTAATCACTGTGTACAGTGTCTATGCTTTTTCATGTAGTCAAATGAGATCACAGGAAATGGAGACAAGAATCTGCTGCCAATGTTAAGCGCGTATTGCTTGTTGCACAAGTCTATTTACGCAAGGACGCATTTATTGAAAAATTTATAAGAAACTTCACATGATTCTTATCATAGAGTAATAAATATGTTCTTATTTTCTTACTTCACGGAAATCTATAACCTCTTATGTCAACTATTTTGAAGGTTGTGACAAGGTATTATAGACAAATTTGGCAAGTAATCAGCTGATTCACAGCAATTCGGAATACAACTTTTGAAATATCCGGTATGTCAATAAGGACCTAATGCCAGTGGGTATTTTCATAGATTTTATATGGGTATATCTTATGTCGAATAATCAGGTTTTCAAAATTTTTAATTCTAATTAATGTAATCATCATTCGAAATCCAACTTCTTTCAAAATACGTATAAACATAATAGGAAAGCTTCTGATGTATTTGGAAAGAATGCATTTTTCGGAAAAGATAATGCTATAACGTGGATAATTTATCATGTAGGTACTTACAGTTCCAAAAACTATAAGTGAGGTGAACTTTGTCACAGTATTGTTATTTGACAAGCGTCTAGAATAATCATAGAACATTCTGTAATTCAGATATATAAAGCCGTGTCGACCACAGGTCACAGTCGGTTTACTGAATTAGTCATTTGGAGTCATAAGTCTATAGTATTTGTGAAACGCGATAGTCAAAGTGATAAGTTGTGACAGTTATACTACTACAGAAGGTCATGTACAAGGTGTTGAAAATAAACGTTTTGGAAGCAATCCGAGAATTTTGGAGTATTACGCAAGTAAACTCACCCTACAACGTTTAGCACAGGTTTAAACGTTACAATACCTAAGAGCACTGAAATTGTTTTTCGTAGGTGTCTACTATTATACTGGGTGAATCAAAAAAAATCTATATTCCTGAGATCATTATAAAAAAGTTGCTTTATACTATCTTGAATTCACAATTTTAAAGTTCTAAACATGATACGGTTCGGGATTCTGTTGGAATTTGCTACGTTGACATAATTCAATAGAAGAAAGATGTGTATAGCAAATCATAAGAAATATTTATCCATAGAAGTATTTTTTTAATTCTTCACTATATATTTACTACTACTACACTTTACAATTGATAGGGAGGCGCTGGATTATAAAAATAGATCTATTCTGGATTTTTGTTAAACTTATATTTCAATAATTCCCATTAAGTTGATCACAAAATTAATTAACTTAATATAAGTAAAAATATACGCAACATAAAAATATACCACATATTCACATACATACAAAGTTTTATATGAAGAAAATTAAATAGTAGGTACTTTTCGCATATTTTTTCATCAACCCTAAGTAAAATCAAAGCATAAGAACAAATTTAGTAATAACAATATAATATTTTGAAATGGCTAATTTTGATGCTGAGAATATTTGATCAAATTAAGATTATTGTTTTATAACAATTGTTTTCTTTTAAATATAGAATCTTACCAAAGATATTTTTTCACGGAATTCCACTTTGAGCTGTTTATTATTTTTTATGTTCGTTTGCGCAGTCTCTCTCCATAGTAAACGTGCTCGGATTTTGATTTTTTTTTCTTTTAAAATAGTGCTTGGAAATAGAAAATAAACTATTGTTGATAAATGTTATAAATACTTAAAGTTATACGTTTTGAAAACATATTTCTTATTATTCTGGGATTATCTTGACCCATTAAGCATTAAAAGGAAGAAGACCACCATAAGCCATTTGAAATCTTTCAGGATCGTATTGCGTACAAAAGTACGCAACTTGGTAATGAGGTAGATGTTTCTAAATCGGATTATTTCGATCCCAGAAATATGAGGTAGCATTTTGTAAGGAGACATCCAGTATCTACAAGCTATACATCGATGTATTGGGATTATATTCCATCACTGATATAAAATAAATTCGTAGTGGTTCCAACAGTTTGTGTGGTGCGGGATTTCAAAAGAATCGCATATATCCGTCCCAATAGGGATGGGAAGTTTCCGCTTATGTTGAAGGTAAAAATGACTGGGGAAGTGGAATGCCACTATCAAAACTTGTCCTCGATAAGGCATGTCATGCAAAAGTAATCTTCCAAAGTGGCGTTATGAAAAAACATGTCATATGTGAGCACATTGTGTAGCAGGTATTATAGAAGGATCTTCTACAGCCTGGTCAAAGGAGGACAAAATTGAACAGCTCTTAAATTGAATAATTGAAGTTGAAAAACGACTGGAATAAAATATAACGGTTGTAATTGTAATTATTCACGTTAAAAACTATTTTAATATTTACTTTGTTAAAAAAAGTTCACAAACAGTAAGTAGAGAAGATTCTGGGCATCACCTCCAGGTGATAATTTCCTCAGTATATCCTTACATCCATTATTATGTTTGTAATCTACGAACTTACCTGTCATGTATGTTGCAAATAATTACAAACAACAACAAAAAACAAATGATAACAAAATAATGGTCAACGGGTCACCGCAACAAGTCATCTTGCCATGGCTAAGTTCCGCAATATCACAACTTCTATTTATTTATATCTTGTCAGTCATGAATGCCCAACAGCTTTTTTCTCTGCCTTCATGACTCTTTATAACTTTCTAATATCGTCGGGTAGCATTAGCTGCATTTCTACTTTAGCCGATTATCTGGTTCTCTTGAGAAAAGCTAATGGAATACATGTTAATTTTTGTTTTAATCCATCCTTCTTTCCCCTTCTCAATCGTTCCCAAAATATGATTTTGAATTTTCCACTCTTCTTCTTCAATGTATGCATGTCTCCAACAGTTAGTAGTACAAAGGTACTAACCTAAACATACCTACATTTATTTGTTCCGTCTAGTCCGATTTTGATTATTCAATAACCAATGTTTAACAAAATTTGATGACTTCTAGATCCATAGATCATGTCACCTTTACAACTTAAAATAAATTCTAAATCAAAATCGGTTCAACGGTTTGAGAGCTACGTTCCCTTAACTAGACATACTGATATACGTCTTCAACGTAACGAAAAAAAAAAAAACAAAACACCACACTTTAGATTCTCCAGACAACTCACCTTTTCGCAGACTTAATCAAAATCTGTTCATTACTTTGGTAGATGAGAAAATAAAAAAGTTAATCAAAATCGGTTTATCCGTTTGGGAGATACAATACCATAGGCAACCGCACATGTACACAAGTCATACTCACAATACCCTGCTTCGGGGGTTAACGAAAACTCTCTATATATTCTGATGAAATATTATATATCAGATAAGTATGACTATCAAATTTGAAATATTTTGAAAAGAATTTTCCTTGTTTTATTTGAATTTAAGAATGGCGATCTGCGGTAACTCTTAGTGAAAGAGCATGAGGTATTTCTCACAAAATTGAACTTAAATTAACAAATTTAGCATCTAATTAGCACCTTAATAGCCCCTAATTCTGGTATACAGGAAATTCAAATTCTCCACTTGACTGACCTAACTCCACTGAGTTCTGATCTACCTCTTTCAGCCAGTCTATCGATGCGATAAATGCCGTCATCGTCATCATACCTTCATCTTATTTATCAGCTTTCTCTATTTCGCGCCTATTCGCACTCTCACAGTATACGGGCAAAGCAACAGCCAAAGCAGCGTTACTTTCAAGATCAATAAGTTATTCCATTCTCTGATACCACGCAATTTTGTATGTATGTATAAGGACGTCGTGTCCCGTGAAATGGGAGATTGAAAGGCGCTGATGTGGATGAAATTCGATTGGCTTTTGGATGAGTACCTGTTTAGGAGTTTCGGCATCCACGCACGTATAGGAGAAATATGGTTATCGGAGATCAGTGATATGAGGATATGTGAGGTGATGATTCACTCTTCAATGTTTACCTTGCAGAATGAGTATGGCCCTCGCGGGAGACACTACAAACAGTACATCGATAATTCATAATATCATTTAAGACTCGGACAATTTTCTGAAAGTTTATCATACTGATTAACCAAATTCTTCATAGTCAGTCCACAAATGATTTTTGTACCAAGTTTGGTTACGATATTAACAAGAAACTGTCCTAGAGATTTTGCTCAAAAACAAGTTAGTTTATCGCTATCTGAGTATATGTCGATTCAATATATTACTATTTCGTATAAAAATCATTACATACACTCTACATTATGTACACACAAAAAAGGTACACAGACATTTTCTTACATCTTAAATCTGATTCGAGTTGCGTTCCGCTTAACGTTTAAATAGAAGTGTTCCGACAACATGCGTTGGGTACCTTCATTAGAAACATGTAAATTATTGTTAAGATATTATCATAATCAATCAATAATTATGGAGTTGATATAATAATGGAATAGGAATATAGAGTGGAAAGAGTAAGTAACAAGAGTTCTAATACATCAACATCTGGAATAATACAAAATACACATTTCTCCGCCTCAGTTATGTGGCTTGACTTAGTGAAGGGTAGAGTAAAAGCGCCGCCTACATGCTCCAACTTAATGGATTTCAGATTTTGTTTCAGCTATTTGTTGTCTGCGTATAACAACTCACCTTCCCTGCAATACAAAAGCTTCTATTCTCATTACGTATTCAGCTTGTATCGAGTTGCCAACCATCTATACTCAGCAGCATCTTGAATTTTAACCAATTAGTGAGCTCACTGCCTGCTGATATGCTTCAAGGGTATTAAATTGCTGTATCAATTAGCTTCAGCTTTAGAGAGGAGTTTGATTAGGTAGATATATCGTTTGTTGCATTCAAATATAATTAAAAGGAAAAAAAAATGATAGGTATTCCTACCTACCTCAATTAATACGAAAAAACTCAAACAGCCGTATTCATAATCGAATCTTAGTTCGATACCAGCTAGCACCGTATTAAAATAAGAAACAAAACACTACCCTACCATAACACTGACATAAGAGTCATAAACCTAATTTAAAGTTAGGTTAGTTAGATTGCAGCACAGTCATTTACGACGATGATGGTTCTGTAAGTTGTGTGTTATGATAGCCATAAACCTCCGCACTTAATTTAGTAGCAGACTAAGTTTCGATTATGAATACGGATAGAAATCTTCATTTTAGTCTAAATCATTCACTTAAAACTAACATGACTATATGTATATTAAGTAGTTAAAATATTTTTTTCTTTAAGATGAAATAACCCTGTGAATGGGCCTCATCTCATAAATTATCATCTCAACTGTTTGGGGGGGATTCGACCGTTGCGGCTTTACTATTCAGCCTGAAAAAAGCTATAAAGTAATAAGGTTCATGTTTGGCAAAACAACTACCTACATCAACATGTAGAAAAGATATATTAGTGCTCTAGGTAGTTGAACCAAAAAGGGCTATAATTACTCGTAAGTATGTGAATACACACACTCAGACATATTTGAAAAAAAAAATGTATCTATCTCAAGGGCCCAATACAACTTTTTTCAAGAAACTTAAAACTGGGTTATGTGCCTCTGATCTATTTCTATAGTTTACATGCCTTTAACTCAAAAACCGTAACTATTTTGAATAAAATTTCAATTTAAACTATTCCGGATATTGCCATATCTTTAACTATACCATCTCAGATTTTCGATTTTCGACGATAATGAATTTTGAGAAATTTACCTTTCCGCTGGCTACAGGCCGTCGGGATTTATTATTTAGATTTTAGAGTCTAACTTTGTTATGAGATTACTTACGCTACCTTTTACCATTGTCATCGTTGTTGGCGTTTCATTTCAATCCCACCATCAATGTTCGATGGTTTGTGGCTAAATTTGTCAAATTAATATTATCTGCTTAACAGTTCGCCGCCAAAATGGCCCTGGCAACCGCCTGCCATCCACGCCATATTAATTACAGCCAAGATATGATAGAGGCAGCTCTCATGATGGATGGTGGTCAGCTGGTATTGAATCGCTTTGCATGTATACAGAGTGGAACAGACTGAACAGATATCATGCAAGGGACAGAATCGCTTTAACCCCTTTTTGGGTGTCTAAAACGAAGGGTTCAATGTCAGTGGCATACATTGCTGCTGAAACCTTTCTCAAGCAGACAATTTAATTCTACTAAATTATCCATTATGGAGTGGCTGGGCCTATTTAATTAAAGGAGTAACTGTATTTCGCCATTCAACGGAAATATTCAAGGACAGATAAAAATGAATTTCACCGATGAAAATGTAATATGGCGACTATAAGAAATAACCGCCACAAGGTGTAAGTCAAGTAACTTAAAATTTTAATAATAGAAGTAGCCTATAAATATAAGAACCTACAGATTTTATTGTTTTTTTTAAATTCCTATTTCCTATTCTCGTCCATAATTTATTCTGATATAAACAATTACGCTTAAATATGAATAAAATAATTCATTTCAAAGAACTAATTGACATTCTTGTAAGCAGTAGCAGTGTCGGAATATAGTATAGTCCAAAAATAGAATCCTGAAGCTCACAAGTACGATTCCTACTCGACGTCCTTGGAAGATACAGGCGGCAAAGATGATTTAGGCTTCCCTCAGACGAGCAGAAATAGAAATGGGAATTCCTTTGAAATCCGCTAGACGAGATATTTAAATATAGACCGCCCCCTGCGAACTTTTCGTAATATGCGTTTTCCGATGCTCTGCAAGGCCCGTATTAAATGTATTTTCTCCAGTCATAATGCAACTGAATTATTAGTAGGTACTTAATTTAAGAATTGAATCTGAATACAATTAATTCATTGACAAACATTCTAAAGGTATTGAACTTTTCCATGTTGTCTGTTAGTAAGATAATTTTCTATTAATTTACAGGCTACCCCTCTGATGCCGTAGCAATGCAACTTACATTACAATTCTAAGCCCTTTAATTAATTCTTACCCCTAAACGAAATTCATTAAATACAACATAATGAATAAGTCAGATATTATATAACCAAGTACGAAAGTTGCTTTTAAGAGCAAATAGGTAGGTACCTACTTTAGATAATTTCTGATTTTTTAAGTAACTAATTTGGATTAGTACAAAGGTAAACTATGTTCCCTTAAACCGATTATAAAATTTATGAGGCCATTAAAACGGTACAAAAACATTGGGCAGTGTAAGAGATTTTCCATTACTCAACGAGAAAGTTTTCCTCAACATGAACTTTTCTCATATAACTGATAAATGAAATAAACTTCCAGTATAAACTTCGTACATATAAGTAAGACTTATATTAGTTATTTTGTGAAGATATATTTTTAATGTAAATCCAACAAACTAAATTATGTTAGTGTATAAACAT
This sequence comes from Crioceris asparagi, assembly GCA_958507055.1. Classification (NCBI taxonomy): domain Eukaryota; kingdom Metazoa; phylum Arthropoda; class Insecta; order Coleoptera; family Chrysomelidae; genus Crioceris; species Crioceris asparagi. Next base: position 12,665,924 of record OY293828.1, read on the forward strand.
TCTGCTTACGTTCCTATTCAATACATTTTAACACAAATGTTAAGAAGACCGTAATACTTGAACTGGTATATAAAATTCACTATGATGAAGTTATGCTTGAATAAAATTTCATATTTTCCACATGTTTCTTCAGATTCTGGCTAAACGTTTCATCTTGCGAGAAAATGTTACTTGACCATTGTTGTTGGTCTTGACACGCTGAAAAAAATGAGTGGTAGCACGATTTGACCAGAGGATTTTTACTTTACTACTGCTATTATTGTCGCTATGTAAGGAAAATATTGTAATAGTGTAAAAAAAATCATTGGAATTTGCCTGTGAACGGTAGGAAAGTCGTGTGAGTGGACATACCTTCTGTACGAAAACGTAGCTATAACAAAATGAAAATTCACTACATTTTCATTAAAGTCTCTCATAAGTTTTTATCAGAAGCACGTGTCAATCAATCGACTCAATATTCTTATCCAATAATTGACCCCCAGCTAAGGTTTCAACGGGATGCTGAAAAATACCACTCAAAATACCTACTACACTACAATGAATTTACTAAAGCAAACATTCGATAAGCAACATAATTTCAAGTAATAAAGCCTGCAAATGACCTCCAAAACTTTGTGATTTATCATGTTCAGATTGTTTTCCATAGGGATAGACCAGTCTACGTCAATAAACCCGGGCGATAGACTTGGAAGTCTTTTTTTTGCCGCGGTATTATCAATATGCAGCTTTATCTTGCTTGAAATCAGATTCTCGGTACCTACTCATCCTCCCAGATGCGGCATCCGTGTGACCAAAATAATATTCAGACATAAATGACATAGAATGATCTCCACAATGAATCCAACATCATAGCCATCAAAAAAATTTTTGTATGCTTACCTATGTTTAATTAAAGAAATCTGCAGAAAATTGACTTTCTGTACTAATAATAGTATTTGTTGACCGACTTCAAAAAATGGAGAAGGTATACAAATCGGTTGTTAAATTGCTTTTTTTATGGCTACTGCATAGTACACGTACTCCGATTTAGACGATTCTTGTTTCATTAAAAAAAACCGCCCCCAAAGGGGGTGGAGGGGGCAATTTTTTGAGAATTGAAAATCTGAGACGACAGAATTAATGAAAATTCCATATCCGGAAATGTTTAAATTGGACATTTTAAAAAATAATCATACGTTACAGTCTGAAATATGTGTTTCAGCTCTGTGGAAGGCGCAAATTTTTCCGAAAATCGAAAATTCGAGATTTGAAAATTAGAAAGGGGACCATATCCGGAAACGTTTAAATTGAATATTATTTCAGAAGAGTTACGGTTTCCGAGTTCGCAATGGTAAAGTCTGAAATATGTGATATGCGTAATTCCGCTATGTGAAAGAGCATTTTTTTCGAAAATTGAAAATATGACACGGCCAAATTAAAGAAAAGATTTTATGTAGCAACATTTAAATTGAGTTACGGTTTTCGAGTTATAACAGTAAAGTCTGAAATATGTATATTTGCGCCGCGATGTTTTGAGATCTCTGAATAATAAATAACAGGTACCTATAACTTTTTGGGTATTAGTGAACGTTCAATAATTTTCATGACTAATGTTACACTCAAAAATGTGAAGTAACTATTTATTACAAAAAATTAGACCGACCTTATCACTTGTTGCACTGAAAAATACAAAATAATATTAATTCCATTGGTGCTGGTAATTTTGAAGTTGTGCCGTTGTAGTTAGTTGTAGGCACCAACTCCAAAAGAACCAGCACCAATAGAATTAGTATTATTTTGTATTTTTCAGTGCAACAACTGATAAAGTCGGTCCAATTTTTTGTAAGAAATATTTATTTGTTGATATGGTGTGATTCCCTGCGAAGCGGGTAATATTTTGATAAAACATACGGGTACAAATCTTGATCTTTGTAATCAAACCAAAACAATAATGCCCCATAGAACCTCTAAAATGAGTAAACATAAAACAGAGAAGCTGCAACCAACATCCAATCAGGACAGTTATTTCTTGTAGAAAAACATTTTGCCATCGAAATAACGACTATTGCCGTTTTTCGTCAGAGTGCGGCCCCATTAAATCCGTCCCTGGGGATTCTTCTTGAGAGTAAACGACCTTTGAAAATGTACATGTGTGTGTTTATATATATGTATGTATAGATATATATTTTCGAGGCGCTTACTTGTGCCGTGAGGAAGGCCCCCTAGCTCTATTTTCTCAGCCGTTCCAGAATAATATCCCGAGTCATTTCCAGCGTCAGTCTGTCCCATTGTCTAAAATACGCTTCGGTGAGCTCTGTCTTTGTCTTGCCTGCCTTGCATTGCCATATTATATCTACGAAAGAGATTCTGGATGTACACAAATATGAGAGGAGTAGGTGGGTAGTATTAGAGTATAAGCTCATAATGTCGTGGAGATGCATAGATATCAGCGTTAATGCTACTTTTCCAAAGACATACTTATTTTTCTGACAGCCATTTCGATATAATAAGGTATTCTATTTCAAGCAATGAAAATATTATACAAAATTGAACTTCTTAGTTTATGATTTCTACGTAATGTATGAGTTTTATGTAAATACATTTTGTTCATTTCATCCTTTTGGTACAACTGTTTTGGTATTCCTAGTAACATTTTAAAAATGTATTATTTTATCTTTATTTGTTTATCACCTAATAATCTATTGTATTCAGTCCTATTTTCAAATAGCTTTTATTACTTTCGGTTCTTTTATAGATGGACTCCGCAGCGATTTCTCAGGCCCCATACGGCTTAGAGACTTGAAATTTCGTATTCGTACTTAAACATCTCGCCGCCTGTAAGGTGCAAGTGTTATCCAATATTGATTAATTATATTATCTCATTCAATCAAGATCAAACTATTTCTTCAACATGGAACGACAATGTCGGACAATGGGATCCGTCACTGAAATTACGCACGAGTATGGAGCATTTAACCTTTTTCTACACTACATTATCAAGATGCAGAGAGAAAATACCAGAGAACAAAGACGTATAATACGTATAAGTATAGTTCAATTCTTAAATGCCTAGTAAAAAACTATTTGTATTTTTTTTATTTCACTTTATATATATATATATATATATATATATATATATATATATATATATATATATATATATATATATATTTATTTATTTATATATTTCAATTCTAATACTATTTATTTTATTCAATTATTGACAGACTTTGCAGAACAAATTAAATGGTTTAAGTACACTAACGCGAAAGCCATTCGATTCGATTCGATTTGTTACTGGAAATGATCTCTACTTTAAGCTCAAATTTGAAACCTTTTTCAAGAAGATCCCCATCCACCACTTTTGGCTGAAGTTTTTAGCGGGAACGACAAATTGGAGTTTTAATATTTGAAGAAGATTTAGTGAAATACGTGCACGTTTACTATGCAATTTCTTCTTTTTGGAAACTGGCTAAAAAGTAATCTCATTATACTGACCACTAGATATTAACGGTTCCATAGTTGAGGGATACGTTTCCAAAAAAAATGTAAATCGTTGTACGCATTTTTAGGAAGTCTATTATTTGATTTATTATCTGTTGACAATTCAAGATTTGTAATAAATAACTTTTGACAAAAATCTGGACCAACTGTTTTAGTTGGAGCACTAAAAATACATAATATTATTAATTCTACTGTGCCAGTACCCACTTTTGAACTTGGAGTCAAAAGTATTCTTACTGCACCAATCCAAAATTATCATACAGAACCAATATTTCGTATTTTTCAGTGCACCAACTTGTAAGTCGATCCTAGTTTTTGTAAAAAAGTTATTTTCGTGCATTTATAAGTACAGTTTTAAGAAATAAGGATAAAAATAAAATTTCTAGCTTATGAAATGGTCATTGAAAAAGATCGATTCTCTTGAATCTAGAAAAACTAAAATCATTAAATTTGTATGAAACCTTTCTAAAATCTCATACGTTTATCTCGCGCCCTCTATACTAGAAGGGTTCAACCAAGCAGAGACAATAAGAGTGCGATAGAGATTCCCTTACTTGGCATGTTCGTCGTTTTTCAAGTAGATAAAAAGATTTACAGATGACAGTAGTGGCATATGCATAAGGATAAACAATTAAATAAATAGCAGAAACAATAAATAAATGTGGAAATTTGCATTTTGGAGATTGCCTTTCTTAGAATGTTAAATTATTTTAATTGTTGAATTGAACTCTACAGTTTTCTAGATATTTAGGTGCCTTTCTCAATTATTTACGTCTGACATATACTTCTTATTGTGAGAAATAAAACAGATTTTACAATACCATTCGAAAACTATATGAAAAAATAATTCCCGTGCAACCAAGAATAAAAGTTAACACGCTAAAAGCGAGACCAAACAGCTAGTTTCGCAAATTTAGAGGAAAACTATTGTTGGGGAACGTATTGGGCACTAACATAAGCATTCTTGGTCTATTGATGACTAATGAATTCTTCGGCAATTAGGATGTTATATTTGGTAGTTCTTCGGCAATAAAGTCGCTTTAACTAATAAATTTCAGCAATCATCAAAAGGCTATTTGGAACCTAGAATTATGTCATTAATTGAGCCGCTTAGGAATTAGTTGTCAGTTTATAGATAAATCTGGGGTATATTCAGATGAACGGTAAAGGGGGAGCTTTCGAATAACGACAACAATGCATTCACAGAAACTGAATACTTTCATGTTTTTAATTTGATATAAGTAACACATTAAGAGATAGTGACGCTATATTAAGATAAAATACAAGTACAATACTTATAATTATGTTCTTTAAAATTTAAAAATAATTTTTACTAACAATTTTTTTTCTGGACATTCTAGTAAAAATATTTATGTACTCGCGTCTGGAAATATCACTCAAGGGAATTTACTAGTAATTTTGTACCTTCGTGTATCACTGATTTTAATCTAACTCAAGATTCTTTTCTTTAATAGTAAACCGCATCAACCTATTGGTCATTAGCGGTGTCAATATTCAATACAATATTTATAAATAATTACAATGCTTCAGGTGTTTCACAAGGTTATCAATGTTGTTATATGGATTCTATGACTCAAAAGTCTTCATTGAGAGAAAATGGCCCCTACTCATCAAAAATTGTGTACTGTGCAGTATTAACAAGAAATAAAAAAATTACAGGCTCAAGTAAATTTGAGTACATATCATTGGGGATGATATAAACATTTTTTTGTTTGTGAATCTTTAAAACACATTCGATTCTAACGGACAAAATTAATTCCCGTTTCACTAACCCAATAATTCAGAGAAACGGAACCAAAGACATTTAAATTATTGAGATGGTTAATTGTCCATTCACACAACGCAAATATCCAGATACAAATCGGAACAACAGCTACAAGCTAATTAAATCTGAAAGATTTTATTTGTATCTATCTACACATATACGATACCTACATCTACATAAAAGATTGTACACGCATGTTCTCTTTACAATTGGAAAGTGCATTGAATAATCACGTTCTATGTTAAGTCGTCTTTAACATCGGTTTGAAGTAGAACAATGAAAGGTGATAATTCATTCTCCAAGAATCCATAACATGGAAATATATGTGGAATCTGTGACTGTATTCGACTCATTTATTCAGCTCAAACATCTAATTACAGGGTGGACATTTTAAAAGGAAAGCAGCTTATAGCGGCCCTGGGAATAAGATTTTTAAAAAATACAAAAATACGTCCTCAAAGATTTTTTAGAGAGCTCGCTTTCAATATACAAAACTGGGGCCCCAAAGTGATTATTAACTATTTAATGAATGAATACATAAATACTGATATTTTTTACCGTGACAGTTTTTGAAAGTGTGCCCCATTAACCTGTTGGCACAGACCCAACCGATAGTAGAGCTCTTCCGTTACTCATCTCAAAACTTCTGGCATGATCAAACGTATCTCTGCCCGAATTTTTGTTTCTAAATCGCCCCATAAATAAAAATCTAATGGTGTAATATCCGGGGATCCGGGAGGCCACTCTATAAATCCTCACCGTCCTATCCACCGAATTCCTTACATTTCTTGCAGAATGGGGAGGAACTCCATCCATAGATTTCCATCATTACGGAATATTCCTTGGAGTTCTGGGATTAAGAATGTTACAGGTCTCCATTTAAATTCTCTAGAAATCTGGAAGACTTAAATGCAAAGATTCGGTCAGAGATACGTTCAATCATACCAGAAGTTTTGAAAAGAATAAGGGAAGAGTTCCACTATCGGTTGGGTCTTTTTCCACAGGTGAATGAGGCACATCTTCAACAACTGTTACGCTAGAAAGGTGACATTCCAGTATTGTTTATATTGTTATTGTTATATTGTTTATTGTTAATGTAATTGTTCATTAAATAGTTAAAAATCGGTTTTTAGAAAAGTTCTGACACCTGGTTTAAGAGATATCAAAAAAATGTTATCAAAAAAATCCTTTTTCAATAAGCTTTCTAAAGAGGTGCCACAAGTGGTGTCTTCTAATTTGAAAAAACAAAATTGTTTAAGGCTGCGCCCCTCACTTAGGGACCCCATTTTTTACAGGATGAAAGCGAACTCTATAAAAAATCTTTGAGGGCTGCTATAAGCAGCGTTCCATTTAAAATCCCCACACTGTATATCAATTTTCATGGCGATCGGTTGAACAATGTAAAAGATGAAGTAATCTAGTGACTAGCGTCATCTAGCTAGCGGATTACAAGTTGATAGTCTTCAGAAATGCCCAATGCTCAAACACCTATGTCTATGCTCGATAATGTACGTAAGTTAAACTGTTAGAAAGTTTCAAACCCGTATTAATGAACACAAAGGCCCATTGATATACCATAAAGATAAGTCAAACTATGCGCTACATCTCAATGATAACAATCACAAATTTAATGATTATTTCATAATCTTACATATCTACTGAAACTAAAGGATTGAGAATGAATTTACTTCAGTCATTAGTCATTAAGATTTATGTTAAACATTCTTATTATTTAAGCAGGCACGTATCCTCTTAGAACTCAGATAATACTCACATTTTGGAAAAAAAATCATGTTTGGAAGACATATTAGTGAAAATTTATTAGGGTGTTTTAATTTTAATTCAGAGATTTAGTATAAAGGTAATACAACCCATACAATCGTATATAATAAAGAGAGAGAGAGAGAAAGAAAGAAGGCAGGTGCGAGAAATTCTTATGAAAGGAGTGTAACGCTTTTCCCTTACGTGACAATTTCTGCTTATTAAGGAACTTCGTTCAAAAACTGAAATGGAGTGCAGGTACTCCAATAATAAAATGGAAAAACCCGTGATATATTGTTTAGATACCTTTATTGGTACACTATAGTTTATTCTTTGATTAGTTAAAAAAGTAGCATAAATAAATAATAATTACTATAAAGACTGGTGGATCTTGGATCCCAGTATCTAACAACTTATATCCTTTAAGATTATACCTGATATGAATGCAAAGTATTTTAGTGTGAGTATTATGGTTAAATGACTTGAGAAATGGAGTGGAATGTCTTTGAAAACCTTTTCTACACCACAATAACTTTAATTGGCGAACATTATCATCAAGTGTGGTTGATCAATTATATTTTTTTCTGTTCCAGAAGATGGATTTCCGTCGCAGTCTTGACTTTGACTCCTTCATGGAGTGCAAGAGCATAGCAGCTTCAACAGAGGAGATTTTATGGTCCGACGACGACACCATCATCGCGGAACAAGAGCTCGTTTGGAATCAAGGTAAGGTAATTATTACCTTTCTTAGGAAGTGGACGATTTTATGTAATTAGTCGTTCCATCGGATATGACAACAGGTTAAATGTGAGAGATTATAAAAATTCTCAATACCAAAAAAATATGAGCTTTTTATTTTCCGAAAAGAATAATATAGAATAAATTATGACTTTTAGTGTTTACTTTATATATCAACGCCTGCTGAAAATAAATTAACATCTTATTAAAAAAATAGCACCGAATTTAATAGTTGGTGCAATGAAAAATTCTAAATAATTTTTATTCTATTGGAGCTGTTAATTTTATAAATATTTTTACAAAAAACTGTACCGACGTTATCAGTTGGGGCACTGAAAAGTAGAAAATAATATTAATTCTATTGGTGCTAGTACTTTTGAAGTTGTGCAGTTGTCACGAAAATTGTTGAACGTTCACCATTATCCATGTATGCTTTGCTTGTATTTGCTCTTATTCAGAAATCTAAGAACATTGTCGCGGAAATACGCATATTATAAACTTCACCAATTTTGTAACTCGAAAACAGTAACTCTATGGAAAAAAAATCAATATAAATGTTGCTACAAATAATCTGGTCATTAATTTTCCAATGTCAGATTTTCAATTTTCGAAAGAAATTGCCTTTTCCACATAGGGAAAGTACACATATTTCCAATTTTAACATAGCAGAAACTCGAGAATCGTAGCTCTTTTGAAAAAAGATATTTTGGTATCTTTAAATCTGCCTTCTCGGATTTTTGATTTTTGAGTAAATTTGCACCGACCACCCATTCGGGGGCGGTTTTCGGAAGGAAGGAGATTTCGGATCTGCATTTTTATGAATATGGGACAATTTCTCAAGTCCCCTCTTCCAAATGAATCAAAAATCATCAAAATCTGAGTACGTTTACTATATAAAACCAAAAACCAAACAAAAAAAACGTAGACAGTTGAATTGTATACCTCCTCCATTCGTCGGTCAAAAAGTATTTCAGTTGTGAGTAAACAGAATAACTAGTTTCCGAAATGCAACTTGTTACGTCTCCTAAGGAGACACCCGGTACACATATTCATTAAAAGTCATATATTTAATTTATTTTCTGAGGACACTCACAAAAACTAGCAATGACTTTATTAATGCACTGAAAAATATAAAATAATATAAATTCTTTTCGTGGCACTTCAAAGATGGTTCCAAAAGACTCCTATCGAGCTATAACTGACCAACAGAATTATCCTCATATATCTCATATATCTGAATTCTACCGATTTAATGATAGGTAGGTATTAGGATATTCCAGCAAAGTTATTGTCATTGCTGTAAAATGATTTAGCCTAAAAAGTAGCTTGTTCCATTTGATATAATCGAGCTAATGTCGACTTCTGGTGGAGCCGGAAATGACGTAAACAAGTCGTTCTTTTTGATCAACTGATAGGTAAATGGTAGAAACTCCCGTAAGAATATTTTTGAAAATACTAAATTGAGTTGTATTCGAGAAACAACTGAATCAAACTCTTCTTGATAATCTCTGTATATAGTTCTTCTCTTTACATGTGCTCCTTAATGATTATTTCATAATCTTACATATCTACTGAAACTAAAGGATTGAGAATGAATTTACTTGACTCATTAGTCATTAAGATTTATGTTAAACATTCTTATTATTTAAGCAGGCACGTATCCTCTTAGAACTCAGATAATACTCACATTTTAGAAAACAATCATGTTTGGACGACATATTAGTGAAAATTTATTAGGTAGGTATTTGGATATTCCAGTAAAGTTATTGTCATTGCTGTAAAATGATTTAGCCTAAAAAGTAGCTTGTTCCATTTGATATAATCGACTTAATGTCGACTTCTGGTGGAGCCGGAAGTAACGTAAACAAGTCGTTCTTTTTGATCAACTGATAGGTAAATGGTAGAAACTCCCGTAAGAATATTTTTGAAAATACTAAATTGAGTAGTATTCGAGAAACAACTGAATCAAACTCTTCTTGGTAATCTCTGTATATAGTTCTTCTCTTTACATGTGCTCCTTATATCATCGATTTCCTACAAGCATATTTCTTTTTATGTACATGCTACAACAACATTATACAGATCATTTTGTGATGAAACACTGCTTGCTTCATCAGGAACATCCCATAATATAAAACCTATTTGACAACTTATATACCCCATAAATATACTGAAGCTTGTACAATCTTACACGTATAAAGTCACCGCCATTCAATGATTGGTGTTTCTAAAGCGTTTAGTTATCCTTTTGCCTCGATATAATTACTATAATAACATCAATAATTATTTTGATGGAATGTAATTTGTACGGCAATGATTTATTACAATCCTGCCCTTCGTCGGAATGAGATTTTAATTACTTTTTAGATACGCGATACGCCCTGGAAATAATGTCTAACATTTATTAAGTAACCCTTTTTTGTATTCGTTTTGTTGTTCCATAACTGCCCTGTATGTAGATGTAGATAGAGTTTTTAGTCATAGCAGCTTATTAATCTATTTGAAGCGCAAATTATTCGTGTTGTTCTTCAAATGGCAGAGTATCATTATCTTCTTTGCCAGCTATCAGCGCGTCAAACGTCTGTTGGCAGTTGGACAGATGATTTAGATGACTGGTTGTGTTCAGTGGCTTCCGTTCAGAAGAACACAGTACCCTCAGGCATCCAGTCGACAACAACTAACAACTCTTCTTGTTGCTTGGATCGTCTTATCTATGGGTCTTTTGCTGCTACCATTAGCGCGTCCATAGAGAAAATGTAATACTGAAAGATCGATCATTGGCTGCAGGCCATAGTTTCGATTTCAGCATCTGACACTATGGATCCTCGAGATTAACATAGAAATGAAAATTAAAATACATTATCGAGAGACAGTAGCATTTTATGTATTTCGACATATTATATTCAAACTGGCGAAAATTTAGTTTACATACAAAACATTAAAATTCTGCTAAATATTAGAAGATGATTATGAACGTCGTCTCAGATTGGGTTATAGGTGTCTGAAATCACAAAGAAGGTGAAAAGCCTCTATTCTTAATGTTGTCAAAGCAATCTAAAAATTTACACAAAAAAATCCACCATTCAATGGGTGTTATAATTGTAGTTAGATAAAAGACTTTCTGCACCAACATCAAAATTTCGAAGTAATTCATTTGAAGTAAGTTATGGTAGGCACCAACTCCAAAAGTACCAGAACCTATAGAATAAATATTAGGTACTTTGTATTTTTCAGTGCATCAACTTATAAAGTTGGTTCAATATTCTTTGTACCTGTATATTCTGCTTAAAAATGTGATTGCAGGCAATTAGACTAATTAGTAAGTAATTTTTTTCTAGAATAGAAGATCTTAGTTATACAGGGTGACAATTTTAAAATTTACAATAGCTATATTTGCTACAATACGTAAAATTCTAAAAAAATAAGAAAATTATTTCTGAAATATCAAGGAGAAATACTTTTTATAGATTTTTCAGACCCTCCACTTGACAGCTCTCAGCACTAGTCCCACTCACTTTAGAATTTTAAATGGCACCATCCTACTTGTGTTGCGTCTTTCAAAAGCATATGATAAATGCTTTGCATTGATATAGATGACAGTTGTATTTTTTCAGAATTTAACCTCAAATTTTCGAAATTTATATTTTACAATCCTAGCTATTTCAATTTCTAAAAAAAAACTTTACCTCAAAACTCTCAAGTCACTTATAGTTGACACCCCCTCTATCACCGACTAAAAGTGTCACGTATTGCCCCCCCATCACTGAAGAATATTAAAGCTTTCTATTAATTTATCGAAGAGCTATTACAAAAAACTTATTTAATAGTAACAAACTAAGTTTATTTGTTTATTTATTTAAGAAATTGTTCAAAATGACATCCAAAATACAGTCTTCTTTCTTTTCTTAATTTTCTAAGATTTTCACGGGAAATATTACGGGATTCTTAGATTATTCTTTGTGCCAAAGAAGCTGGTTTTATTTTATAAACAATAGATTTTATGTAACTCCACAAAAAGAAGTCCAGAGGAGTTACATCTGGTGATCTTGGGGACCATTCAATTGAACCTCTTCTTCCGCTCCAATGATTTTCATAAATCAGTTCAACCATATCCTTACATTAGCACCATAATGGAATGGCGCGCCATCTTGCTGAAAATAAACAAGATTCCATAGTCAGTAAAGATGGCTGAGAAGCAAGGCAAGGTTATTTTTACCGGACTGAATAAACTGACAAAAAGTGAAATATTAAACTTATTTGTGTATAAAGTAGTGCCAACTGGTAATATAAATAATGTTTTTGTTAAAAACTATATAAAGGATTATTTTGAATCAAAACAAACCGAAGATTCAGAGATTTTCCATGACACAAGTAACCTAACTTCGAAGGATGAGTGCAGTAATCTCCGATGTGTTGCTGCGAATCTAGGACTGAAAGCAGTAAGTAGTGAAAATGATATATTACGCAACCTAGTCGAACATCTAGAAAAAAGAATATGTGACCACGAATTAATTATTAAATTAACATGCTCTAAGAATAATGTCTCGTCTCAGAAGATATCTATTTACAAAACTTATAATTCCACATTGAACACAAAAATACAGGAACCATTAGTTCAACATCAGGAAAGGAATGACCCGCCATCTAGTAGCAGTAGCAGGTCTTTTTCCGAAGAAGTAAAGATAAATGGAAACAAACAGAACGCAAACAAAAATGAGGATCCACAAAAAAGCCATGCTGAGTTATCTGTGGACAAATCAACACCACTTAACCAAATGAATAGGAACAAAAACAGACGTAAAAATAATATTATTATCGGTAGAAATAAAACAGATGATATCAAGACCATTCCAAAACTGGGATATCTTCACGTTTTTAGACTTTCGCCAAATGAAACGGAATGTTCCCTGAAAAATTTCCTAAAAAAATCAGCACCACGCATTACATTCACCTGTGAAAAACTGAAACGGAAAGACAACCTGTCAGCGTCTTTTAAAGTAACATTCCCATTATCGAATGTGAATGAGGTATATAATCCAGACATTTGGCCCGAGGAATGCGCTGTTCAACGTTTTACATTCCTGAAAAATTTTCCGAAACCTGCCTCATCGGACCAGGACATCTGAATGGCAACGGGGGAGGTGAGTGTGAAGTGCACAGTGCATTGAATATCAACATTCAATGTTTATTCAATAAAATAAACACAATTGAATACTTTATAAAGAACTATAATTTCTCATTTCTTATGATTTGCGAACATTGGTACAATAACAGTGACCTGGAGGACATATTCATAGCAGATTTCAGACCAAAAACCTATTATTCTCGACTTAAATACAATCATGGTGGTGTTTCTATTTTTGTGAAAAATTCATTATTACCTCAATGTAACTCTATAGAATCCATCAAATCCTTGAGTATCGAAATGATAATAGAATGTTGTGCAATATCATATAAAAAAGATTATTGTATTGTAAGTATATATAGGGCTCCCTCCGATAAGTTGGATGACATCGAACTATTCTTTGCACAGTTTTCTAAACTATTAACTATAGCATCAAAAAAATTTAAATATGTTATTATTGGGGGCGACCTCAATATTGACCAGTTTAGTAACAAACTTTCTGCAAAAATTTTGTTTGATGTACTCAACTCGTTTGGAATGACATCGTTAATTACAGAATATACTAGAGTTTTTACTAACGTGGCAAATACCAGCTATACCTCCATTGATTACATAATAAGCAACTCACCACATAATCTCCAAACATCAAATTTTGACCCAGGACTCTCTGATCAGTATTGTCAAACAATAGATATTAATGTACCCCAAAAACCTGACCATCCCATTGATAACAATAACAGCTTTCATTCTTTCAGAAACTTCAATGAGAACTCTATAAATGAATTCAAATTCCACCTTTCTAAAATAAATTTTCATATGGACAGTAATGAAGACGTCAATGATGTTTTCGAAACTTTTCTTAACGAAATTCTCTGGTGCTTCAATATAGCGTACGAGAAGAAAATCAAAAAAAATAAAACTAAAGTGAATAGTAAACAAAAAATAAATTTCTCAGATGAACTGAATGCAAAAAGAAAACAGTTATGTAACTTAGATTGGTTTCGAAAAAGAGTATCAGATGATATCTTGAATAAAAACTACGTACTTTTGAGAAAAGAAGTGAATAAACAGATCGAATATCTGATATCTTCGGCGAAAATTTGAGTACTGAATGCACTAAAAATGAACCTTTTATACAAACCATGTTTTTCATAACGGTAACTGAAAAAGATGTTATTAAAGCTATCGATTCATTACCGAACAAAAAATCTACTGGTTTAGATGAAATTCCGGCGTCACTTATAAAATATTGTAAGCATATTTTTTCTTCAGTTCTTGCATTTATTATAAATCAGTCAATTATATAGGGTAAATTCCCTTCAAATCTAAAAATTGCTTCTGTCATTCTACTCCATAAAAAAATAACCCAAGTAATGACGAAAACTACCGACCAATTTCCCTGTTGACTGTTTTCTTTAAAATAATAGAAAAAGTGGTTGCTCTAAGGATTGAAGCATATTTGAATTCATTTAATATAACCACGAACAAACAACACGGCTTCAGAAGTGGCTTCTCGACCGAAACTAGTGTGGCGGAATACATTCAACACGTCTATGACAGAATGGATCGTGGGGAATATGTGGTGTCAGTATTATTTGATTTAACGAAAGCGTTCGACACAGTCTTTTGTTTCTGAAAAGTTAGATAGGCTGGGCATTCGTGGATGCATCAATGAATGGTTCCTCTCTTTTCTAGAATACCGTAAAATAAAAATTGATGATGTATTTTCAAACGAAATTGACATTGATCTAGGAACTCCTCAAGGCAGTGTCCTTGGACCGTTCATTTTCCTGTTATTCATCAACGATCTACCGGCCCATTTAACCGATGCGAAAGTTCTTATGTATGCCGACGATACATGTACAATAATATCGGACAATTCAGAAACTGCACTTTCTGTAAAGGTTGCTAAAACACTGGATCAATTTGAGGAGTGGTGTTATCGAAATAGATTAATAATGAACACTCAAAAAACTGTTTACATTGAATATCACACTTGTCAAAAAGCACCATCGACATTTTCAATATCATTGAACAATACTATAATTGAAAAAACTAAATCTGTGAAATTTCTTGAAACTCTGTTTGACTTGGGATACACAAATCAACAGTGTCTGTAAAAAAATCAGTCAGTGTTTTTATTTATCAACGGTTTCGAAATCTATGTTAGATAAGGATACTCTACTAAATATTTATTATTCATATGCCTACTCTGTTAATTACCTCGATCTGCATGTCATCGTTCAAAATTCTGAGATTTGCTCTTTTCTTATTCGTGGCAGATCCGGTTTCTTGAAACTTTTGTACAAGATTGGCTTATGTTCTTATTAGGATGCCTTTCTTTAAGAGCAGTGGCAGTTCGTAAATACTCATACCGAGCGCCCCATACAGAAATATGATTTCTACTCTTTCCTCAGTGGAATAAAGCATTTTGTAAACAGACAAAATCAAATCAAACAGAGCAACAAGATTACTGTCAAAATGTAACAATGAAAAATACTGCTTATCTTCCTAGTGACATGGCATTCGCAGCACTCTTCGTAGAACAGCGTAGACCTGGTGCATAATCGTTTCACTAAGATACCAATTCAAAAATTAAAATAAATGTCAGTGATGACGGGGAACATTAGGGGGAGGGGCAATTATAGGTATCTTGAGATATTTCCTGTAAAAATGAAATTGCTAGACCGTAAAAAAAAAAGTGTTTTTCGAAAATTTGCGGTTAGGTTCTGAAAAAATCCAACTCTCATTTATATCACTAGAAAGCATTTGTCATAAGCTTTTGAAAGATGTATCACTATCAAAAGTAGGGTGGTGCCTTTTAAATTTCTAAAGTAAATTGGTCTAGCGCTGACAGCTGTCAAGTGAGGCGGTCTAAGAAATCTATCAGACCTATTCCCCGTCGATATCATAGAAATATGAACATTTATTTTTTTAGATTTTGAGTATTTTGGCAAATATAGCCATGTAAGTTTTAAAATTGCCACCCTGTATTTTCAAAGTTCACATATAATAAGTGGATATTATCGAATCTTATCGAAATAACTGTAAATGTGGATTATTTTTGATAAAGAACACACAAACAAACACGACTCAAAACAAACATTATTATTGCTTTGTATGCATATATATATATATATATATATATATATATATATATATATATATATATATATATGTGCAGAACATGCTGAAAGAACCACCGCAAAAACGAGCAATAAATATAATAACACAGCTGATAGCGGCCTCATTTTCAGGCGTGCGACAGTGTGTACCTGCTAAAAAACTTGCATAAAGCCACATTAATTTTATTGGAGATTTTTTTAAACGACACGTTTTATTATATAAAAAGCAATTAATTTAATGCCACTGGTAAGCCTGTGAGAAAGAGTTAGGGAACGTTTATAGTTGTAGCTATCAGTCTCTTTAAGGATGAGAAAAAATTCTTCAAATTCTCTTTCACATTTTTAATTAATTGTTTTATTTCATTACACACATTTTCTTACTTGTTCCTTGGGAAAGAATATATACATAAGAGACGATTTGTTATCTTCTTCTTAAAGTGCCCTACTCTCTAAAGGGAAAAGTGAAACGCGCCATTTTACAAATATACTTAAGGGAACTAGTCTATTGTCGGAACCGAACGGCACTATTTAAGAGGCTTTACTAGGTATGCGTTATTACTCGTGGTAGGTTGCCAGGTCTTTCCACGAGATGGCTACCACATAGATTAGTGAACTCAATCTTCACGCCTGAGCCGGACTAATATTATAGTTTTCAGGCTTCCCTACCGTAAAAGTCAAGTGAATCCTATTATTAAGTGGTTCAATTCTATTATTGTCATGCCCAAAGTAATATGCAACAGTTCTCATAAAATTAAGTCATAAAAATTTCAAAAAATAAAAAACTGGGAGATTCAAAATTATGATGAAGCAGTTTGGATTGGCCCAGTAAAAATGCTCCGAAATTTTGAAAGTGGAGGAAGTTATAATAATAAGATAATCTATATGTTTTTCTGTAACAAACACAATGATTTCTGAGTTAAAGCCTTTGAAGGGGAATTTTCGAGAAATTCGAATTTCAAAGTTTTATGTTCTAGCCTAACTTTCTAGCCTGATGTTTCCCTTAGTGTTATCAGTCGGTACACTTAAAAAAATGTTATAGTTATAGATAATGGTAATTAATAAATTAAAAAAATATATTTATGCTATGGATACTAGAACTACAAAGTTCGAAATATCGTTTGAATTGAACAAACTTTTATTCAACATGTTCGAGAACCAGGTTCCTCAACTTGAAGTTGATCAACAAGACATCAACAAACGTAGTTAAACGGTCAATATGGTTGATGTACATGTTTTTTCGAATCTCAGTTCTGAAAAACTCGAATGTCAAGTTGAGGGCTTTATTACACGACTTCAAAATTTTTGTGATTCTTAAAACATATGTTGTCTATATTGTACTAGTGCTAATGAAATAAATATTATTTGGTATTTTTCAATGCAACATATAATGGAATCTCATCCAGTTTTTGTAAAAAATTACTAAAGTTGGCTGGGCAAGAAGAAAGTCTACACAGTTTGTTTTAAACCAGTCTCGATACTCTAGCTGATATAGTGAGGGGTGTCTACGGCTATGCAACTTTAATGACTATAGCATCGCTCACACTTTTAGATATCTACAGACTAAAGACCTAATCTAGACTCCAAAAGTATAGTGTTAAGGTTTATTGCGCACAACCATCGTAAACTATAGGTGCGGGATGCATCGACTGTCTTAATTCTTATTTAATGCATTGCAGCCTGAAGCAATTTGGTTTGGCGCAATTTTGCAACGCCATGCACTTCAAGAAATCCGTTAGAAATATCAAATGAATATGGAAGTGTAAAATTAATGTAATTTCGTAATCGTGTTATGGGGTAATAAAAAGTTATAAAATTTATTCAAAATGGACAGAAGGTAACTATATTTTCCATGTAACTGCTCTATATAAAGAATATAATATAACATTTTTGACCGACTTCCAAAACGGAGGAGGTACACTGTGCCTGCTTATTTTTATGTATCTATGCTCGCGCAATTTGCCTAATAAAAGTTAACCGATTTGGATGATTCTTTTTTGTTGGAAAGAGTAGTGATGCGGAATAGTCCCATATTCGAAAAAACTCAAATCCAAAATCTCCTTCCTTCCAAAATTCGCCCCCAAAAATTGTAAATCTGAGACGGCAGAATTAAAAATAGGACAATATCCGCAAATGTTTAAATTGAAAATTTTTCAAAAGAGCAAGGGTTTTCCAGTTACAGCAATGTTAAAATCTGGAATATGTACATATCCGTTATGTGGAGGGGCATTTTTTTTCAAAAATTGAAAATATTAGACAGCCAAATTAAACACCAGATTATTTGTAGCATCATTTGAATACAACATTTTTTCCACAGAGTTACGGTTTTGAAGTTTTAGCAGTCTAAAATATGCGTATTTCCGCGGCGAGGTTATTTCAGATCTCTAAATAATAACAAGTACAAGCAAAGAATAGACATGAGTAATGGTATAGAGTATAAGTGGACCTTCAACGATTATCGTGACTAATGTTACACTCAAAAGTGTGAAATAAATATTTTTGTGAAAAAATTGGAGAGACTTTATTTGTTGGTTGACTGGAATATAGAAAATCAATATTTTTTACAAAAAATTGGACCGACTTTATCAGTTGTTGCACTGGAAAATACAAAATAATATTAATTCTATTGGTGCTAGTAATTTTGAAGTTGTGCCGTTGTAGTTTGTAGTTGTAGGCACCAACTCCAAAAGAACCAGCACCAATAAAATTAATATTATTTTGTATTTTCCAGTGCAACAACTGATAAAGTCGGTCCAATTTTTTGTAAAAAATATTTATTTCACATTTTTGAGTGTAAAATTGTTGAACATTCACTAATACCCAAAAAGTTATAGGTAACTCGGAAACCGTAACTCTTTTGAAAAAATGTTCAATTTAAATGTTTCCGGATGGTCCCCATTTGTAATTTTCAAATCTCGAATTTTCGATTTTGAGAAAAATTTGCTCTTTCCACATAGCTGAAACACATATTTCAGACTGTAGCGCGGAAACGTATGATTATTTTTAAAAATGTCCAATTTAAACATTTCCGGATATGGAATTTTCATTAATTCTGTCGTCTCGGATTTTCAATTTTCGAGAAAAATTGCCCCCTCCACCCCCTTTGGGGGCGGTTTTTGGACCTTCTCCTTTTTTTGAACTCGGTCAATAATATTAATTCTATTGGTGCTGGTAATTTTGAAGTTGTGCAAAAGTAGTTATATAGAAGAATTTAGGTATCAACTTCAAAAGTACCAAATCCAATAGAATTAATGTTATTTCTTATTTTTCACTGTATCAACTAACAAATTCGAGGTCCAAGTTTTTGTAAGGAAATATTTATTTGACTTCAATTTCCATAAGTGTGAGATTTTGATGATTGATAGATATCAAATTGGTTTGCAATTAAATTTACCAATGAATGGAAATATTTTGTTCGTTGAGTGTATCTCAACTTCTCAACACAGTAGGTAATCGTACCTACCGTCCCACTTTTTCGAAAACACAATGTCAAAACATCTCTCCAATTAGTCGCGATGAATTGATGTTTATGGAAAATATTCTGGTATATATACAAAAGGACAACCAACCATTCTGTACCTCTCTACTACTTGTACTTCGGCTTTTCGCTCTCTCTCTCTTTAATTTCCTGTCGCACTCCACACATCTCCCCAGTGCTGCGCTCGAAACGTCACACATTAATTGCCCACTGGAGAATTTATAAAGTAGCAACGGACATGGAAACATAACGGCGCTCGGCGTGTAAATTTAAAATAATTGCCGAAAATACACCAATTGCCTTGTTTATCTTTTAATATTTGTTTTAATTGAGTTTATTATTCCGGTGGGTATGAGCGCAGCAAGAGGTAGGTAGGAAGAAGATATGACTCGCGCACCACATTTCTTCGATTTACGAGGTCAGAGATGTGCTGAGCTAGGAAAAATAAAGCTAGATGAACAGTTTGAAAAACTTCATTTGCTTTTTTTATTGCGGCTCTATAAATTGTTCCCTGTATCCAGAAACTTAACCAGTCGGAAGATAAGTCAAGGGTAGTCCAGATCTGGTCCAAAGTCCAATTGCACTTGAACCAAGTACGTAAATACTTGTGCGTTTCCTTAAATCTTGTTAACGTTTCATTCAAGTGTGTTAATAATATCTGGTGGTACGCCGGCTAGCATACAAGTCAGCTTGGATGTGGGTAATCCGACCAAGTTTGCTCAGGGAAATTTATTTATATATTCGTGCATGACAATTGAAGTAAAATAGTATATGAAAAGAAACTAAAACATAATTAAAATTAAAAAAAATACCAAAAATTGGATCGAATTTATTAGTTGGTACACTGAAAAATAAAAAAATATATTAATTCTATGGGTGCTTGTAATTTTGAATTTGTGCAGTTGTAGTTAGTTGTTCTAGGCTCCAACTCCAAAAGTACCAGCACCAGTAGAATTAATATTATTTGGTATTTTTCAGTTCACTTGCTACAAAAGTTGGTCCTACTTTTTATAAATATGTTGGTTTCACACTTTTCAGTGTTACATTAGTCGTCAAAATCATTCAACGTTCAACAAAGCAAATATTACGTTGCTTTTTATACTTATTAAAAGAGATTTTAAAACATCGCGAAAATAGTACTTATCCTATTACCCATGTATATTTTTTGCTGGTGACATGTTATTATCCAGAGATCTGAAAAGATCGCGGTAAAAATACACATTTTTTTTTATCTTTTAAAGATACGAATGGAATCTACTAAGAAATATTTTATTGACAACATTCATACATTTTTCTCTATTTGGTAGTGATCAAAGGGTTTCTCATGTTTTTCAAGTTTTCTTTTATTTTTCAAGAGTACTTGCTTAAAAGCACATTTAGTAAATTCTAGATGATATATTTGATAAAAGTATACTTTGTTGCTTGTGTTGTGATTATAATTTAACTAAATATAAATATCTATGAATAATTCATATAAATAAAAAAACACAAACCACTTCATGAACTGCTCCAAGTACGCGATGGTTTCTTGTTATTTATCTCTTATAGCGTAATAGATTTGCCAAGAAACTATGCTGTTCCATAGAGAGCGTGAGTTGTGTTTTCTTGAGAAATGCTGTGAGAATGAAAATTGTTAGATTGACTTATTCGACCAATATTTCAAGCAAGCATCCATTAAAAACAATGGTTATATTCAATTTTATCATATATCCGATAGTTTAGCCAGAATATAAATAAACAGGTGGAAAATATGAAATACGATACTATCTTGCTATGTTCTAAGAAAATTGCGGTGTAGACAAGTTCAATCCAAATCATTATAACCATTTGTTACGATTGTGTTACGATCTTTTCAAAAATACGTTTTTTTACTTTCGCACACTGATAATTATAGAAGGTAAGGGCGAATCTTGTGTCATAGGGACACATAGGTGTACGAACACCTACAAAACAAGGCAATTAAATAAGTGCACGCTATCGCAAGATATTTTCTGCATAGACATACAGACAGACAGATCAACTGGTTTTGGACTCAGGTACACTGGAACCTTATCATCGAAAATTTCACGATAGTGTCATAGAACAATATTTTCCTTATACAGCTACTCCGAGTACCAGGGGAAAGTAAATCTGATAAGTGAATTGTAGGTACCTAGAGAACCAAAAAAAAGTCATTCGAAGTATGCCTTGCAGATATGGGAAGGTTTCTATGCATATTTGTATTTGAATCATTTAAAATTGTGTAATATTGAAACATTGATTGTCACTTTTTGGATTCGAAATATTTACGGAGAAATATTGAAAGAAAAACACAACCCTGATCTTGTGTAATGGTTATGTCAAAATTTTAAAGTCTCTATATGTGAAGAGAAATATTCTTGAACTTCACTTTCCATATCTTGAAAACATTTGGAAATCACATAAGTTAATTGAACATGTTCGCACTGTTTATTAATTATCAGTTTCGGTTCATTTGAATCATTTGGTAATTCTTGTTTTCAAAGCTACTGAGAATAAATTAACTGCTGCAGATTTAACAAAAACTTGTCATATTTTGTAACTTATCATAATTTCATTTGAACTGGTGTATTTGAATACTTCTTAGTTGTTTGTTTGTCCATCAATTTCAGTCAAAGCAGGCAATCTTTTATTTGGCCTTTCTGGCGTATTTTATTTTAAATATTTACAAAATCGTTTTGAAAATTCTTAAATTCAACATGGAATTGATTCTAAATCATCTTCCGACTTCCGGCATTCATGCCCTTATGGACAATATCATGTAACACAAAGTATATTCTGGGATATAGATCACTATCATCAACAACGAAAAAATACCCAACAGATCTATTATATTTATATATAAGCTTTCAAATCAACTAGAAACTTTAAGAATTTCAACACGTGCCTTTGAAAATTTTGTCATATTTTTCAAGCTCCTTTCAGTAAGTTTTTAGGACCATATGTGTTTGATCGAATTCATTTAGAAACAAAAATATGTTTAGTAATACATAATCAAAAAATAAGCTTAGAGTTTTCTGTTAATTAATAAAATAACATAATATAAATTTTCTATTCCAAAATAAGATACGTCAACAATGGAGTTATTGAGCATGATCGACCAAGTAGTTTCCAAATGTTGACCACGAAAAGTTTGTTGGTACTATCATCGAGTTGCACCTATGTATACTGCCGATATTTATTGTCCATCACCAGCAGAAGCTTCTCTCACTTCTCCAATATACTCACCCATCTCCTGCGTCCTCTTGGTACACTTGAACCACTCTTCTTGACCGTGTGCGCTTCGGTTAACGGTACCTGCACCGTGTGCACCACAGTTGTTGCAGCGTATTTTTTTTTAATTGCATTAGGTCATAATAACAGCTTTTAGTGCGCGATAGCGGGCTTCGATGCTTATCGATAATTACGGTTTTTACATAATGCTCGGATAAATATTGTTATCGAGTCTCCAGGATTTCACTTAATTTCGGGAACACTTTCTCGCATAAATCACTCGACACCTTTTTTTATCGAGGTGGAACGCGCACACAATATGCTGACGCGATGACAAATATGACAGAGCTCATTTTTGAATTAGTGTAGAGAAGCTCAGTTTCTAGTGCTAAACAATAGTTGATGCTACATATTTATTCTTTTTCAAGACTTTATCCTAGAGAAATCTTTTTTCACATAACTAGGACTGGTTGCACTGAAATCTGCATAATAATATTCATTATATTTGTACTGGTATTTTAAATTGATGCTGTTTTAAAAGAATTCATATTATTTTGTAAATTTTAGTGCTCCAAAAAGTAAACTCGTCCCGGTCCAGATTATTGAATTACTTATCTCCAGTTTATGTGGTTCATGAGTCATCAAAATCGTTGAGCATTAACTTATATTCAGTGATTTCAAAATGTTTTTTTGAAGTTATACTTCTTTGGGCTCGTTGGGATTGTCTGTTGGTCGAGAAATAATTAAATTATATATTAAATTTCCTTAATAACTACCGATTGTTTTACAGGTAGTTATTGTTTTGATCATCCTGTCTGTATGTTTGTTAACACTATAACTTGGAAAATACTTAACCGATTAACACCATACTTGGACGTGTTTTCATGAAACTGACAAACACTTCGGAAATGAGGAAATATCACACGTTTGTAATCAAACAGAGCAATCAAGTTGGAAAAATAATTTTGTTTAAAATAAGGAAAGTTAGGATCTAGCAGAAATAAGAAGAATAACAAGAATAAGAAAAAACTGTTGATCCGGTCTTATCCTGAAATATTTGAACAAACTTAGATATCCTAGTAAGAACATGTGGGCCTATAAGCCAAAAAATACATAGTTGAAACAGTTAGAAGATTATTAAAGACTAGCCAGCGACCCACAATAACATGAAAATCAATAGTACCAATTTTCGAGTTTTCACTTAATTTCAGATATTTTGGCCCGGGAGCATGAAGTGAATAGGGGTGCTGGGTGGGGAAAATAAGTAAGGTATAGTGATATATCTTTATGCAACAATAATTTTATACATTTAGTCTGGAGAAAGATATAAGTAATAAACGTAGAATAGAGGGTTAAACTGGAGTTATAGTAAGGAAACACTCCTGTTAGCAAAACACAAACCTAGCTGACAATAGTGTAATAAATATTAAAACACCACGGAACGATGGAGTTATCTGGCAAGGAGACATTTTTGTTAGAAAAACACAACAGTCAAATAAATATTAAAGACACCATGCTGTGAAACTATAAATAAACATAAAATAAAACTTTATAATGCAGTAGTTTAGCAAATATTAAGGAATGAAACCTGTCACCAAAACACAAATCTAGCCAACATCAGTTTAATAAAAAATATTGAAAACAACATGCAGCGAAATAGGAAATAAACATAAGTGATTTCTGGCAAGTGCGACTTCTTTTCTGCATGTAGAAGCGTACTTTTGCCCACCCAACACCCCCTTTGCTCCAACCTCTTGTAAGTTTGTCGGGACAAAAAGGGCTAATATCGCAAAAACTAAATGAAAGCTCAAAAATTGGTACTCTTGATTTTCGTCTTATATCGGGGGGTATTGTCAGAATGCGTTGTCAAATCACGGCGCCCTAATTATCGTCTCTCCCCATTACTCCAATCTATAGATACGAGTTCTACTGTAAAAGTGTCTAACTTTAATTTGGCTCACAATGTCATATCTATGTATTGACTTCAAGATTCTCTCTTTGCTACATATATTCAGAAATAAATAAACTCCTTTTTCTCACGGTTAATGCAGAATATTCTGTATACCACAGCTTCTTCCCTTTTCAATTGCTTGTTTCATTTAATGAAAGATATAATTCTTCTCAAGGCGTCCGCAATCTGTAAAGATAATAACTTCATAACTGTACTTGAGCATTTGTGGGCATTTTTATTTCCGAATGTCCTTACGTCAAGATAAGACTCGTTTTTTATTCGAACATTCTCGCAGAACTTGGAATGGTGGCAAAAAATCCATAAGAATCCAACGAAATTACTGCAATAATTCAAGATCAAGCAAGTACGAATACTATACTGGAAAAAATGTATAACATTTAAATGCTTTGCACTTAAAGTAATTTCGGTCTTCTCAGTTCAGAGATTGAGGGTTTATCATTTAAAATTTGAATGATCATTTATTACAAATATTTATTATGTTTATTGTTGGACACGTGGTAGAAACTCTTTGTAATAGCAAGACAATGTAATAAATTCTGTAAAATTTTGTTATTTACATAAAAAATAGCAGCATTCATTTTCATACAGTATTATTGAGAATATTCGTATTATTAATAGGAATAACTTTAATATTGTATGTATTTTATAGAAAATTTATCAAATTATGATTGATTATAATTAGTAATGGATAAACAAAAAGCATATTTAACTGATGTACATAACATGAGGTTTATTTATTATTTAAAAACAAATTTAAAAGTTGTGGAGTAACAAACTATTATAGCTAGAGAGTAGGGTGAATAAATATCTTCAGAATAAATTAAAGGATCACAAATCAAAATGTGATAAATCCTTAATCATTAGCGATTCATTGAGTTCCTTAACAGCCCTCGATCAATTATATCACAAACACCCTACCCTTATCTCTATAAAATCCGAAATCCTCAAATCGCAACAGAATCATTCCTCTGTCCAATTCCTATGGGTACCATCTTACTGTTGTTTGAGAGGAAACGAGAACAGAGATGTGACTACAAAAGAAGCGATAACCAACCCAATTACCTTAAGGATAACAACCAAACATAGTTCTCTCTGATCTGAAATCTTTATTCAGGAACAAAATTATGGGCAAATGGCAAAACAAATGGGATGCTTCAAATAATAAGATTAAATTAATTAAACTATCGGTACAAAAATGGAACAATATGCCCAGAGAAGATACCAGGTAGCCATCACAAAATTGCGAATAGAACATACCAGAATAACTCACGACTATCACTTCAAGAGAGAGTAGTGGAGTGCCCGTTATACAGCCAAGAAAGACAGCAACACAATATCCCCACCACGCTCAAAGAAACTTTAAATGAATCTTGTGATTGCGAACAATCAATACATTTCCTTCTCAAAACAAATCCATTAAAATATTTATAATATAATCTACTTATTGTAACTGTTCAATGCTAATAACCCTGCATATACAAATAATAAAAAAATGGGATGTGCTTTGATTAGTTTCACCATTCAACAATAAGCAAAAATGTTATTCAATTTTGGAAATTCTTTTTTATTCGAAAGGGGATTGCTAAGACAGCACCATAGAAAAGGAGATAGAGAAGAATTTGTTTTTGTAAACATTTTTCAAAACCATCAACAATTTCCGAATTTGAGCCCTTGGAATGAGGACCTTAATAAAAATGTAAATCATTGTAACTACATGTTTATTATTGACATTTTTCTGTTATTTCGATTTCTCCCAAAATGTGCAATTATTAACTTTTGTAAGACTCGGATAAACTTTGCACTAGAAAATAGTAAATTATTTATAATCTTTTAGTATTTACTTTTAATGTTGAAGAAAGTAGACACCAAGAAATGTAATACTAGATATTTTTGGTAGTTAGTTATTGTGGATTCTCCCTCAAATCCAAAAAAGGTTTAAAAATGCGTGTTACAGGGCAACGATACGTAAACATCTTTGACAAGATAAACAAAACAAATGTTAGAATCTCCTTATAACAAGCAATTCAATAGCTTCATCTTCTTAGTAATATCTTTCAGAAAGAACATGTAGATAAACTTATGAACTGAATGCTTTGTATTTCAAACGCAGTACCTGCAGAGAACATACACGTTTCTATATCTTTTAACACTTTTTGACCGACGCACCCAAACGGAGGAGGTAAGTATACAATTCGACTGTGTGCTTTTTTTGGTGTGTACGCGCGCTGTATATAGTAAATTCATTTGAAAGAGGAGACTTGAGAAATGGTCCCATATTCATAAGAACTCAAATCCGAAATTTCCTTCCCACTAAAACCGCCCATGAAAGGGTAGGGGGAGGCAATTTTTCTAGAAAGAAAATATCTGGAAACTTTTAAATTAAACATTTTTTCAAGAGAGATACGGTTTTCGAGTTTCAGCGATGTTAAAATTTGAAATTTGTATATTTTGCTATGTGGAAGGGGCGGTTTATTTCAAAAATTGAAAATCTGAGAATGCCAAATTGAAAACCAGGTATTTTTAGCAACATTTAAATTGAACATTTTTTTCCCTAGAGATATGGTTTTCGAGATACAACAGTGGTAAAGTGTGAAATATGTGTGTACCTACTTACATAAGTATTTCCGCCGTAACTCGTAACAAATACCTACAAGCAAAGAATATACATGGGTAATGGTATAAGTGAACTTTAAAGATTCTCATAACTAATGTTACACTCAAAAGTGTAAAATAAATATTTTTCTAAAAAAATTGGTCCGACGTTATTAGTTGGTGCACTGAAAAATACAATATAATATTAATTCTATTGGTGAAGTTGGTGCCAAAAGTTTTCCATCTAACTGTAAGTGCATAACTTCAAAAGTACCAGAACCAATAGAATGAATATTATTTTGTATTTTCCAGTGCACCGCAGCTAATTACGTCGATCCAATTTATTGTAAAAAATATTTATTTAGAATTATATATGGTTTTTTCCAATATCGGTCCCTGACTGTTCCCAAATAGTCAGTCGTCTGGTATATGAATGAATAATCATGAATTCATTCATATCTGTAACAATTATAGCTGGCCGACTCTGGTCGACAACATTTTTGATAGTTTCTAACCTTAAAAAATCGGTAGTTGGAACAGAGATTTTATGTGGGCTTAGATTAGTTATGCATATAATGTAGGTTAAAATGAATTGGACAATGAGAATTATACTATAAACATAAACTATGTTTTAATCGAAATTATATCCAGACAAAATCCCATTCAAACAAAATTAACTCTACGTTAAGCAGTGGTAGTTCAAATAATGTTTTGCATAAGACTACATATCTCAGAAACTCACTGAAAATTTCAGCACTTTTTTTTCAATATAACGTATCGCATTACAAAAAGATGATTACAACATCAGCGACCATTGATTTATATCGAAAACTAATTGAAAGCAAGACTGGTTAGCCTACTTATATGCTGCCGGTCATATACATAATATACGTTTGATATATATCCGAGAAAATCTAGATAATTATGAGATAAGTTTTTGCATAATTTGGTGGCTTAATGGTCATTGGGAGTGACTTTGGATTGATGCGCTTTGCGCCATCTTTAGACAAGATCGTTTGGTTGTTTTAATTGATAAAAGAGTCAACAAGACGATTAATGAAACTTTGTTGTTGTTATATCAAAAAGGAAATAAACCAAGTAGCTGTATGGATGCGGCTCACAAGGTTCGCAACGAAAACTTTCCAATAGATCTACATTTGAAATAAATGAGAAAGTAATAAGTAATCTGATGGCCAGTCAAAAGGTGAATTCCAGTTAAAATTTACTGAATTCAAAAACTATTTTGCCTTTTTTCGGAACAAAATAGATACATAAAAAATATAAGACAGAAATAATGTGCTTCCACAGACAATGTGTGTTTATTAAAATAAACCAGTATGCTGACCATTCCTAATATTCCAATGAATCGACTCCATACCGATGTGCCAGCCGACTCTGGTCCGTTTGTTAATGTTCGCAACCTTTCTACTAAGTATCAAATCATAACCTCATTAGTACAGGTTGATTGATTTTTTATATTAACTTAATTATAAGATTTTATTTTCTTTTATTTAATTAGCGTATGAGAATATTTTAATTATTTTTTCTTCCCTTTCTATATTAGATGAAGTTCATTGGTCGTCGTCTTGTCTATAGTGGGTTCAGGAGACACTTCATTTGTCCTTGGCTATTTACATGATTCTATCCATGGTTATTTTGCTTATATACGCATTTTAGTCTTTATTTCTTTTCGATACCTATTCGGTTATATTTTCCGCTTTGGAGTCCGTCATTTTTTTCACTTCTTCTTCTGTCTCAGAGTGTTTTTCCAGCAATCCTTCTAAGCACCTTCATTTCTGTTATCTCAAGCTGTAGCAGGTCACACAGTACGTCTTAGTGGGTGTGATTGTCGTTTTATAGATTGTGTTGTTCAAACATCGCCATATCCAGAAATCTCCAGGCCGAGGTATTCAAGTCTCATTTTCTATAGAATAACTTGTCCCTTAACCTCGAGATTATATCTAATAAGCTTTGATATTGTCATGTTAAATATGTTTTCTGTTAGAGTAAACTGGTGTAGGAATATCTTGAGGTTGTCTTCACTCCCAGCGATTAGTTTTCATCCAAGATGAATTTGAATAGGAGAGGAAAACTGGCTGACAGTTGTTGTCCTCAGGCAAATACAATGGAACTTCCATTAATTGCTAATTTCCAAATACATAGCGGATAATTTCATACTTGAATTCATATAAATACATAACATAACCATAAAGCTCAGAGATGTTATCTACCTCTTTTCATTTTGTTCATTCATGATTGGTGATTGATAGGTTTTCCTGTCAATAAGAAGCTTTTGGAAATTTTCAAAATAAAATTGCTCTAAACGTTTGTGAAACAAAGAGAAAAACTGATTCATTACTTTTCATATCTTTGAATTCATGGATGATAGCTTGCCTAATCTATCTTTAATAATTCTAAGTGTAAGATACTGCACTTTCTTGTTAAATAAGCATATGTATGGAGTATAAATTGAATAAATCAAATATTTTGACAAAATATTAGTTAAATAATTACTGTAACGGTTTCTCCTTTAATTATATTTTTCACAACGCATTGGTGGCCATATTGATCAGCGTGCAGGTGTATATTTGTAGGTATTACTAATAATCCAGCAACATTCAGGAATGAAAAGAATTAACTCCGTATATTTCCAATTTTCAAATAAATCAACATTATTCTTATCAATTGATCAAAATTATTTCAATGCAATTACTTACATCCACACCATAGAGCTTGTACCAATTAAACTTACCAACAACACCATCCCCTCCACTTCACCTCTCTTCTTCCTCACCTTTCTTTCGCGTTCTTGTAGAGATTTATGACCATTGAAAGGCTATCGACAACAAATATTTCGTACTTTATTACGGTATTCTGTTACCGATGGGATCGCTAGTGCGCCGCCGCTCCGCCATGATTTATATTAAAAAGTTATTTACTGCCTGCCGCTCTTTGTTTTTTGACAACTTTCGGCATGACAGCCGTAAATCGAAAGAATTAAATGAAAGGTTTACCACACCACAAACGACTTCGATTGGATAGCCAGTAGATATTGCGATATTGTGCACATGCTTCTGGAAAGATTCAAAGCTCTTTGCGTGAAAAACAAAACAAAAGATTCAAGAATGAATATCTTGAAACCGTATTGCGTAGACATTCGTATACCTACCTACAATCCTCCACCCGAATGTTTGTTGTCTTCGAATTCAGTTCTAGTTCATTCAAGTTTTTATCTATATGACGTGTTCTGCGCTATTTATTAACACACAACCCATACACATTCATGTTCCCTTTGAATTTGAGGGAGCAAACGCCTAGCCAGTGACAATCCAAACAAGGCACCTCCTGATAGGAGGGTTTTACACTCCATCCCTTTATTTTCTTTTTTTATGGAAATCCAACTGAGATTCTTCACAGGCCTAATGACTCATCGAACGGCTGGAGAGTTTGGACATACAAATTTAATAATATCTGGATATTTATATCAAATTATATCCTTCTTTGCCCAAAATAAAAACTTCTTATGTAGCAATCATCCATATTCAATTGTCGTACACTTTTTAATTCTGCAGAAATAAATGGGAGTTGACATTTTCAAGAATCAATGACGTCATATATTTTTCCTGGTACACCCTGTATATTTTAATCAAGCTACTCTAAATTTGAACTACAATTGACGGACTAAAATTCAGATAATCTGTGCTACCCCCTTTCGCCCCATTAAGGGTTGAATTTTGAAAAATTGTTTCTTATTAAGTCTTCACGCTACAAGAAAAAAACTAGGTACTGTCCAAATTTCATGTTTCTAGCTTGAGTTTAGGCTGATGAGTCAGTCAACCAGGTTACTTGGCTGAAAAATAGATTGATTCTAATTTAATTATATCCCAAAGTGTTTCGTTTAGCTGTCAGAAGGCTTTGAAGATTGATGCGAGAATTGTTAATTTTATTATTAATCAAAAATCTAATTTATTTATTTCTTTTATTCCTTTTTCAATACACTGCTCTACAGGTTCACACCCAATTAAAGAACAGGAATATAGGAATAACAATTCAACTAATTAACCACTTCTAAGATATTCTTATAACTAATGAAAAATAATTATTTGCAATTTAGATATTATATACCTAATAATGGGTATCTGCGTTTTAAATGATATTAGTAACTAATTATTGTTTTCACATGATATTCATTAG
Source organism: Crioceris asparagi (assembly GCA_958507055.1). Taxonomy (NCBI): domain Eukaryota; kingdom Metazoa; phylum Arthropoda; class Insecta; order Coleoptera; family Chrysomelidae; genus Crioceris; species Crioceris asparagi. The sequence goes on from OY293828.1 coordinate 12,697,406, forward strand.
GTATAAGCTCACTCAATGAAAATTTGACCTAGAAATTATTTAATGTTATAGAAAAACTTTTGGTTTTAGGAAACATTTCGAATTCCCGAAACAGTTTCACAATTAATTCATCTACGCAAGATTTTGTGTCGAATAAAACCTCACAAAAAATGCGGCAATCCATCAGCACGTTTTCGAATAATTAACCTACCTAAAAGGAAGATATTTTTATGAGCACTGTAACAGACGGACAGACAGACAAAAGAGTGATCTTATAAACGTTTTTTCCTCGGACGGCTAACCGGATTTTTAAATTTTGATTTCGGTAGTATTCGCATTGAATTCTGTATTAAAATTTGTCGTGAGCTGATTGAGCTTAAACTCGATTATAAGAATGATCGATCAAGTAGGAAATTTCGGAATTATGGCCCTAGACAATTTTGGAATGTTTCTAAAAAGAGGCCGCCAAATATGAAAAAATATATGAAATAATATTGAATATATGTATCAAATAGTATTTAATTTAACTCATAGCTCCTAGTCATTTTGTTAGTTTTATATTTATGATCGGATAGAGTAATAATAATATGTTAATCAGATCAGGTGTCTTGAGATATTATTCGAATTGAAAATAATTTTCTCTTTAGATATACCTACCACATAGGTACTAATAAAATATAATCCAATCCATTATGTGCCGTGAATAATTGATTTTCATGACTAATTATACCGAACATTAAAACAATTCTAGTTTACTACCCACTTCAGAAACTTAACCGACAATCGTTGCAATGGATATTTTATTACCGGATATTGCTTTTTAGATCTTATTTCGCATGTGTGGACAAAAATAGATTACTTTCACTGCAGAAGTGAAGAAAAATAACATTTCCATTCCATCAACTTTTTCTAATTTTCATTTTCGTCACTCCCATTTATTGACTGATGATAATCCAGAAAAATATTACATATGGCTATAGAGGTAACAACAATTACAAAATGTAAAAGATCTGTAATATACTCCGTTCTAGTCTAGAACTTTACATATTGAATCACTGTCATACTCGGGCCACCCTAGAAAACATCTAGAAAAATATCATAATCCATTTACAAATGATTATATTCATGTAACAGTTCTTTTAGGACGACGACCCAAACGGAGGAGGTGTTTTTTGTGTGGTTGTTTTCGCCTTTTAAATGGTAGACGAGCCCCGATTTTCATGTTTTGTTTTTCGTTTTAAAGAGGACTATTGAGAGTTGGTCCCAATCCCAATCGATATTTAATTTGTCCTTCTCCTCCAAAAAATTCTGCCAACGAAAAATATTTTTAATCTCCGACGCAAACATAGTTTATAAGATTAGATTCGTAAACACAATCGGATAAACCGATTTATTCATTTTTTTCTTATAATTAACCCCCGAAGCACACACAGGAGTTTTATAAGTTCATTGTAAATATCTGTCTATCTGTTTGTCATTGTAGCTCTCATACGGATGAACCGATTTGGATTTTTTTTTTGAAAATTGACTTGATTGAAAATGTTCTTAACTACCTTTTTTTTAAAATAAGTTTAACGTGTCTGTTAGTCGGTCTGTGGCCTCCAAGCTTCTAAGAGGATGAACCGATTTTTTATTTTTGTTGGGTTGAATTCTTTCGTTCTTTTTTTATCTATTTTTATGAGCGTTTTTTAATCTAATAAATTATTTCCAAAAGTAATAGTTACTTTTGGGAACAATACCTATACTTTTATTTATACTTTTCAGCTTTTCGTATATTTCATAATGGTACGTCAGTCATTATAGTAAAAATAGTTAGAAATATATAATGTGCAAACATTTTTTCCTTCAAATACGCAAATACTTCTTTCTTCTTTAGTTTTTAACATGACATTGACCTCTGTCAGTTATGAGAAATAACATCTACTGCTTATGCAGCGTTGATTTTTGTCAACAAATAACCTTGCTAACACAAACGACATGAAAGCAAAATTCTAGCGTTTCTCCGATTATCTACGTCTTGTTCTCTACATTATACAGTAGTCATATTTCATTTGTACGAGTTCAAGTTAGGTATAAATCTACGTGAACTGTGTCCGGTGAACGCGTTGATAAACTTTAGATTTATATGAAAAAACTTGCAATATTTTGTCGGTGTATGTGTACGAGGGACATCTTGATAAGGAGACGTTGGAGACGCCTTCGCAAAACTAGAGAGAAAATAATGTAACTTATCATATGCAAAGATTATGTAATATAATGTTATTCTATCACATGTTCTAGGAAAAAGTAATAGATTATATATCTGAGGTCGATAAATTATACAATATTCTTAGCGAATAAGAGAGAATGCATTGCTATAGACTGTAGAAGATTTCTTAAAAAAAGTCGTGATCATGAGAACATGGCCAAAATTGGATGGACTTTCGAAAACTTCAAAAAGAGATATAATAAGTTGGAAAGATGGTATTCGAAAGTATTCATTTATTCATATTAATAAATTTGTCTTCTGTACCAACTTCCAACCATCAATGTGATAGCTTCAAATTTTTCCTTATATAAACTTACCAATAACCTACCTCCACACCATTTTTCAACTTCCTGAGTCAGTGGAAAGTACTTAATCAAAACATTTGATCAGTGAGCCAGGCACTGAGAAAAATAATGATTTTCGGACATGATTATCTCCTAAATAATTCTATTGAAAATTAAGAAAATTAGAATAGGGTGAAATCACTTTTTAGATTTCTTATTTATATATCGAACCGTGGTCATTTTTTGAATCAAATTATCATTATCGAGCCCACCTGATAAGAAACTATATTAATCGAACCCACAGATGACAAAAAATGTAGGGAGTTATATTAATCTATCGTAACCAGATGTCATGCACAAAAGAATAAATACGTATAGGTATAGATATAATAGATATAATGATTGGAAGCATCCCCTTCATGACATTCCGTATAGTGATAAAGGATGTATAGTTTGTTTCACGAAACATAATCTTTATTTCATAGGCGTCACAAAGTTAAAGTGACATTTCAGATAATTCAGGTGCATAAATTTATATTTCATAACTCAAGTAATAAATTTGTATTTTGTGTTTCTGAATTATTGTTGAGAATAAATCTTCCATATTATGTTTGCTTATTTAATCAATCGATATTTTTTCCTCTAATTATATGTTCTTCCTTAAATGCCATATCTTATCTCGAAATCGTTACACCACTGATTTACTCACGTCAGTTGGATTGATCAATTTTTCATGTTTTCAAGGCAGACGCCATCATTCGTGAAACAAAGTATATCAATTATTTATCACAGAACATATTTGTTCAACACGACTCTAACCCACCCTACACATAATATGTCAATTTTTACTGACTGGATCTTTGGTGATACCTATAATTTAATTTTGTAAACATAGCATATACATGAATCATTGATCCAAAACTCAATATTTTCTAGGTCTATTATTCTCTATGAATCTTAATCATTCTTAGATGGATCGTTGATCAGTATATTATACATTCTGGCTTCGACTGGTCTATTTTTTATAAGGTAGGTTGGAGGTGTATTTGAGGCTCCAATCTAGATGCAATTACATTTTCAAAAAATGCACACATTACTTGATTAGCTATCGAAATTTTAGTGTAGTTTTGCAACAGTTTCATTATAAAAGTAAATAATACATATGGTGTGCTCTTGCAGACAATTAATATTTCCTGCGTAACCTGTGCAAAACAACTTTCGGCTCTACAACATAATATAATGACGGTAATGGGTTGAAGAGAATGAAAGTTTTTACGGCGTCTTGGTCAATTTTTTATAGCAGGCTTGGTGGTGATAAATTGTACCAATAATAAATCTTCGCCGGGCAAATAACTTGATTACATTTTCTCCGACGTGTACGAAATGCTAATGGCCTATAATAAAGTTTCGTATTTCAATATTGAAATTTTAATAATGAAATTGGACTTACATGATCGTCCGTTTAGGCAAAAAATTTGGCTTATTGAATTTTTTGTCACTATTCTTCTGATCATGGGCATCTCCACTACATAGAAGAAGTTGTCGCAAGTGTCGCTAAAAAACCTATAAGGAAGAGTACGCGATATGGTTTGCAAAAGTGAAGATAAAAAAGGATGATATAGTATCTTTATAAACAAATAACAATAGGCAGTAGGCTGAGAGCAAAATATTTTCAATCTTGAATAAAATGTATCACAATGATAAATTAATATTTTTTACAAAAATTGGACCGACGTTATTAGTTGGTGCACTGAAAAATACGAAATAATATTAATTCTATTGGTGACGTTACTTTGAAGTTGTGCGGTTGCAGTTAGATTGATAACATTTGGCACCAACTTCACAAGTACCAGCACCAATAGAATTAATATTATTTTGTATTTTTCAGTACACGAACTAATAACGTCGGTCTATTTTTTGTACAAAATAATTATTTCAAACTTTTCAATGTAACAATAGTTAGAAGAATCGTTATCCTATTACCCACGTATATTATTTGCTTATATTTTTTATTATTATTATATATATTCAAGTATTTTAGATTCAACCATTTTACCACCGCTTAACTCATTCATTCATTATAAATGTTGCTACAAATATTATTGTCTTTCATGTTTCATTTTCCTTCCATATAGCAAAAATATACATATTTTAACATGAATGTAACTCGATTTAGCATTTCCGGATATTAGCAAATAATAGCAAAAAATAAACAAAGGTCAAAAAAGGTTTCATAGAGAGTGATTCATTGGGAAATGCGCATTCAGTAAGGGTAGATGGAGGGCACAGTGGAGCTTCTATATAACCTTTATTTAATTTCCTCCATTTTTTCAATTATAATTCAATCATAACTTATATATACATTTTGTAATATTTGGTTCGTATGTTTTTTGTCCAATGTGGCGTCGATCAACATAATAACAAAAGTCTTATTCCAGGTCTGATATTAAAAAAATGTTAATATTAAGTTAACAACACCTTGTATATCAATATTTTAAAATTTTATTTATACATTTGTATGGAGCAGAGAAAATCAGTAAGACCAAATGTTTTTGTTGTTGGGAAAAATTATTAAATCTCCCTGTATCTTGGTTATAAAGAACGACAGACCGTTAAATATAGGTTATTTAGAAGTATCCTCCATCTACCCTTACAGTATGCACATTTCCCAATGAATCACACATTATGAAGATTACTCAATCATTTCTTGGTCTTCTCGGTTCTATTGAAATACTCTACCCACAGATATAGATTTTGTTAATTAAAAAATATAAATATTTATTAGTTATTTATTATTAACCAAGAAATACATTGTAAATTAAAGAAATGTTTGAACAATATTCTGCAGATATGATATTTAATCTGTGTGCAGCTTGGCATGATAAATTACAAACTAATTGCAAATAACTTATAACTAATAACCTAAATCTAGTTATCAAACAATATTTGATAAATATAATTCTAATTTAATCTTTGTTCGCCTAATTTGATCGACACATAAATTTAATATACTTATACTATTTTTAAATATCTTCTAAACTACAATTATTCTGAAATATCCAAATTTTGGAATTATTTTAAATTTTAGGTTTCTTTTTCCATCCAGGACTTTTAATTCATAGGGATGTAGATTAAATAATTTCATTGCAATAAAACGTGAATTATATAATATAATAATAAATAATAATCTTGTCCTAGAAAATCAAAGAATATTTACATCTGCATTTCAGTACAGCTGCTTTGGAATCTAGAGGCTAAGTACCTCTATATGCACCTACTGTTTTATCATCTACAATTGAAACTTTTCCAGAGTACACTAAAGACAAAGTCATTGAATTTGAGTTTAGTCAACATCAGATTTGATCATAGCCAGTCTGTCTATTTACAGTGATCGAGGCATTTTGATTGCCTTGTGGTAGTTGGGAATGATGCGGCACAAATGGTCCTTGACACAATTTCCAGGCTACAAAGAAGTCTCTTTTCTTTCCAATTTACCGATTGATTTATGCCACCCCAAGAGCAGGTCGCTCTCCACGTGCGCCCATTGCAAATAATAATAAAAGCGAAGTCAAATTTCTTAGAGTTGTTAATATAACGCATCATCAGCATAAAATGACTTGAACAAATTACCTTTGCATTTCTTTTTTCTTCTTCTTCTTGTTTCTTGTCTTTCCATTAAGGCGCTCTCTCGTAATAAACCAAAATTTATTATGTTCTTCTTTTTCCCGGCTCGACTCGACCTATAAATGCGCAAAGATGGCCTCCAGAGTGAGAAGACTTGATTTTTCCCATTCGGCGAATTTGTCTTTTGTCATGCAACAACGTCCATGTAATTATTTTGGATTTATTGGACATCGGTTTATTGTACAATTTATGCATTCGATTGCTTCGATGCAATCTTCGAGAATACCTATATGTTGACCTTTTGTATCCCGATGAAAGAAAACCTTTGATATATTCAAAATCAACAATTTTGTAATTATACCATGTATTGTATCATCAGGTCGTACAATAATTGCATAAAATTATTATCTTTGAAAGAGATGCAATATGCTCAAGTGGACTCTTAATTATTATAATAGAATTCATTTATATTTTTAAGATTTATGTCTCGTGCGAACTTTAAAATCCTATTATGAGATTTATATGATAATGAACTATCATATTTTATAACTGTTCCACTAATTTCATATTCGAGTAAACTCGCCGTTGTTTTGTATTTATTTGCTCCGGAACTCTAGCCATATGCAGACTTTTATGAAAGTATATTCTGTTTTAAGTAACGGTCTCAATGTCATAAATAATCAATCCTTATTAATTCATTTTGTTATGATTCATCCAAATAAATACAAAATTGTTAGACGAAAGCATTTGTTTTAATTCTGTTCTGGTTCTCTTGAATGGCTATACTTAATTCAAGCTACTGAAAGGAGAAGCATCTAATCTAGACAGGATTTCCTGAAGATATATAAATCTACCAAATTTCTGCATTTTAATACCTACATAAATATAACTGTTGAATTACTTTTTATAAATAATCTCAGGAAATTCATGAAATAGAGTTTCTATATAACCTATTTGATTCTTTTATTATCTTGCTTTCAAAAACCTTTCATACAAAAGATGAATATACATGAACTTTATCAAGGATGCACGAAACAAAAGACATTTGTACCCGGAGGACCAATAAGGCAATACTTAGCCTGTATAAAGAGTGGGGGAAGTTTCTTGGAAGACATACCTACACCTACATTGGTTCGGTTCAACCTGATAGAATATTTCTATTTAGTGGGTAAATTCGGATGAAAAACAATAAAAGTTATTATCTCAAAAAGGTTCAACTCTCAGTTATTCTGAGTTACTATGAAAAAGGTTAAATTCCTTATAAATGGCGCAAACAAGAAATTCGATATTGTACGTCTAACTCTAGATATTAGTAAAAAACATAAACATCAAATATTATCACCATAAATTTAAAGTGAAAAATGTTATATTTAATTATTCAAGTAACCTAATAAAACAAAATCAGAATATTTTATTAAATAAGGTTTTTTGATTTTCGTCAAAAGATGACTCCTTCTGCCGATGAAGCTAGAAATCTTAATGTTATTTCCCGCCATTTTTTTGGGTTATGTTTTACCCGATTCTTTTACCTAAATCTGAAAGATGAAGATTCTCTAAGCTACAGCTGAAGAATCGTTTTGTTGACCCACCAGTTATAGTTACATGTTTTTGCGAGCAAAAGCTAGAAGGACTTGAGGTCGTAAACAATTTGTTTTTCAGGATGTCTAAATATTAACAAGTTTAAGTTTCATCGTTCCTGCATTTTTCTAAGAAAAACTAACTAGGTATTTATTGCCTGTGCTATCGGAGAACATATTCTTGTCCTCAAGATAGTCATCAATTCCAGATTCGAATTCCAACAACGCTAATGCATCAGCATGCATCTAATTTCTGATAATAATTTTCAATCCGTTGCCCTCCATTCTCTAAGGTGTATTTATATACCTACCAATACGTTTGTGCTACTCGAAACCTCTTCTATGTTCTATTCACGTATCCTACATCTATCTCTAGCTAGCCTCCATGTACAGTTAGTTCAAATAAATGAATATCGCTTTATCTAGAATCGAGTTTCCAATCTAGCAAACATATAAATCGGTAATAATATACAGATTAGGCCGTAAAACGGACTGGCGTGTTTGCTTTCTGAGAACGTGATGGAATAGGTACATCCCATTTGATTCCCCAAAGTATTCGCCTGATATAATAGCGTAAATCGACGGTGCCACACTTTTGGTCCGTGTCACTGGGGCTTTAAATAGATCCCAGGACAGGACTTGATTGATGACTTTGTTGTTGATGTCTGTATCTTACTTATACATAAATACATAAAAGTGTTTATGGATGCGTTACCCAAAAAACGATTAGACCAGTTGCAGAAAACTTCTATGTGTAACGTAATAAATAGGTATTATTTAGAAAAAAATTGGACTGACTTTACTAGTTGGTTCACTGAAAAATACAAAATAATATTTATTTTATTGGTACTGGTAAATTTCGTGCAGTTGTAGTTAGATTGAAAACTTTTGGCGCCAACTTCAAAAGTACCAGAACCCATAGAATTAATATTATTTTGTATTTTTCAGTGCATCAACTAATAAAGTCGGTCCATTTTTTTGTAAAAGATATTTATTTCATACTTTTGAGAGTAACATTAGTCATTAAAATCATTTAACGTTTACCAAAGAAGATAATGCGTCACACATATTTATTCAGAGAATTAAAAACATCGCGGAAATATACATATTTCAGAGTTTACCACTGCTGTAACTCGGAAACCCATGATTCTTTTGAAAATTATACAGATCAAATGTTGCTGGATATGATTTTTTCTTTAATTTTCCAATCTCGAATTTTTGATGAAAAAAATTACCCTTCCACATAGCCCTAGCATATATTTCAGACTGTAACGCTGAAACATATGATTATTTTTAAAAACGTCCAATTTAAAAGTTTCCGATATGGAATTTTCTTTAATTTGGTCACCTCGAATTTTTGATATCCTAAAAAAATGCCCCTTTGGGCCTTTGGGAAGTTTTTGAGGGGAAGGGCATGTCTGATATTGTTTTTTTAATGGGACCAATTCTCAATACTCTCAAATAAAAAAAATCATGAAAATCGAAGCACGTTTACAATGCAAAAGACGCGAACAAATATAAAAAACAAGTCGGTCAAAAGTGAGTTTAATTGAGCGAAACTCTTCAATGCACCTCCGTTATCACTATTTTTACACTTTTTGGACTTGATTATGTGTATTGCTACAAATTTAAAACTGCTCCTTATATGGATTTTAAATTGTGTACACATCAAGGAACCAGGTGCTTTCTTTTGTTATATTAACTATTGAAAAAATGAAATCGTGTAACCCGAAAAATACTTTCTACTATACCGGTGTTTCTAATCTTTGCCTGTATGGTAGAAGACCCAACAGTTACCCTTGGGTGACACCAGCTGAATAAGTGAAGGGTTCCGAAAGAATAATATCCATTTTCGACGCTATAAAACGATGCTATGCGTTTAAAAAATGTATAAATTGATGATGTTTTTGGCAGGTATCTGGAAATGATATTCTAGTTATCATTTATCCTCCTGGATTCGCTCCTGCTCTATGGTGTATTCGTGTCGTCTCAGTATCTTTTTATAGTAGTCCCCTTCAGTCGACAACACATAATTACTAATTAGTCGTGTCTCGATATGATTTTCCACTCCTCACACTCCCCCAAGATTTCATTTCACGATCTTAATAAAATAGAAAGGAAGTGCTAAAATAACTCACGTTTCTTCGAGAGCCTAGCTGTGATTAGACGCTGAACATTTAACAGCAACAACAACAAAAAAATATATTCAGCCATTACGTTTGATATACAGATTAGAATTAAGAATTTATTAGATTCTGTCTCCTTCGTTATGTATCTGTGATCTTAATGTTATGGGAGCTTCGATACGGTAAGATCTCTGAGCAACGGTATTAAAGTTACATTGGGTTTGGGTAATCATTATTTTGTTTATTTTCCAACAAACTTGCGTTTTATACTAGAAAATTCCGTGCAGTTGTAATTCTCTGAATTATCTCAAGAAAGCTCTTTCTTTGAGGGTGTCTTATCATTTTCCTTATTTTTTAAGGACAGCTAATACTTTTTTGATTTTTTCAAAATTAAGGCAAAATAAGCAATTACCTTAAGGCTTTTGACATAACAAGGGGTGATGTCATACATTATCATGCAGGCGAAATTGACCATTCTCAAAGGTCTCTAGGTCTAAAATAGCATCTAATAGATATAGGATTACTCATTATTGCGAAACCTTATTTTCGAAAAAGGCAAAAGATATTTGAATCAGAACTATGAATTTAATGTATTAAAGAAACTAAACTTATTGCTATCTTGCCGAAGTATGGAGTTTTCGAGATATAAATTATCATCTAAAAGGATAATTGTATATTTATTAACAGTGTGGGTCTCAAGTATTGCACTCGCACTGTTCATTTTATGACCTGGTACTGGTTAGTCAAACTTAATATCTGGATCATCTGCTCGTTAACCAACAAATGTACGGAATACATAAAGATCGGAGGGTATTTTCAATTCTGAATACAAGGAAAATAAAACGAATGTTATACAAAATATTATAAAATTGAATTTAAATAAGGAAGGATAGCTATGATTAAAATATTTTACTTATCGATCAAATAAGATAGCTATGTTTAAGCTCATCACGCTTAACAAACAAATGATTAAATACGAAGTTAGTCTGATATTTCTTTGGCTTATTCATAACTTTGTTTATATTAAATATTAAATCCTGGCTGAAAAAACAGATGAAAAGAAATTCCGTTGAAGCACCGGTAATCATTGAATTGTTGTAGTAGTTGCCCTAAAAAGCTTCAAGTGCAGTCAGTAACAACATGAGCTCAAAACAATAGTGTACCCTTTCCATTGCATGCGACTTCTTGCACCGTCTCTTTGGTAGTGTATTCACCACAGTCAGTCAGTCAGTCTGCCTTCGTCTGTCTGTTCGTCGTTCGAAGACACCGCCACGCGCCATTGGGTTCTGTTCGCGGAACGCGACACCTTCAGACCTGCACCCTGAAAAAGGGCCTCAGTGATGTGCTTGTTTATTTCAGTATTTTTATTTTTTTGTTAATATTTGCACGGAATCAATTAATTTAAGGTATAATGGTTTGATGATTATCAGTCAGAAAAGTTGTCGGTTTTATTTTTTTTATCAAACAAAGAAATTCCTATCAGTACCCTATGTATTAACATTTTACAATAATTGCAGATGTGTCTTTGAAATTATCCAATCTAAGTGAATATATAAAAGTTTGATTATTGAACTGCATTAACAGTATATCCCCAGGTAGAAATTCTTAGAATTGAATCGGGAAGAAATATGTATTCAACCAAGACAAAATCTGAGCGCTTTTCACTACAAACAATAATTTAATCGTTGAGTTTGAAAAGTTCATGGAATCTTTGAAACTTTTATCTTTTCTGATTTTACTTCTTACTTATTTATACGAAAGTAAAGATCTTTGAAGTTCATCAGTTCATTAAAAGATTTTAGTACAATATATGGATACAAAAACGCAAGTGTAATATTATCGTGACTTACGGAAATAAATCCAAATCGGTGAAGCATTTTAACTTGTGACAAATGAGCTTTCGTGACTGTGGCAGAAAGGATTAACCTAATATTTTGTCATGGTTTTGTTATTTATTTCATACTTGAAGCATGCGCTTGCACTGTCCTGATTCTCAGGGTTTTTTGTTCAACAAATTACTATGAAGTTTGAACTGTTGGTAACAATGGATGGTTGAGCTGATTTCGGAATGTTTCAGGGTTCCATAGATCCGATGAAAATAATGGAACTTCTATAAGATCACACTGTTCGTCCGATTGTCACAGTCAGTTTTTCCGAATATATAGATCGGAGAAAGTATATAGTAGATAAACTAAATTATGATTCAAGAGGTTTAATTAATTAAAATTAACTAATTTAAATATTTGAGGTGAGGCCTTTTTCAGTAGGTAACATATTTCAAACTAAAACTTGACTGTAAATCTTCTCATAGAATTAAATAAGCTCAAAAAACAGAAACAATTAAGCTCTAAACCTGAATCGTTCACAAATTACATTCTAACAACATCATCTCTGGGAGTAGACGATGAAAAAAGAACCATTACATTTATATAATGCGTTTATGCACGTCTACATCGTAAAACTTCGTATTCGAATACAACACACAGCCATTACTGCATGCTGATTAAGGCTTTGTAAAAATAACTTATTGTGGCAGTTAATTAAATGTCCAACACGGCTACCGTACCGTACAAATAACTACCAAGAAGTCTTAAGTTAATTTTGACAGACTCTCTCAATAACTCATGCTCTGCTCAAGCTTTTATGGAATTTCAAGACTGTTAAGCATAGAAAACTCATTAATATAAAAAACACCTATATTTATGAACATACTATTTTATTTCGCAGTCAGGAATCCACAATATATAGATTTATAAATAAGTGCTATAATAATTTTAACAAACTGTAATAATTAAACTTGCACTTTCAAACAAAGTCTCTCTTCTAATTACACAATCACATTGATCATCAGTTTCTTTTGTTAGCTCTTCATTCCTGAATCTCTTTTAGTAATGATAACCTTTCATCTGCCATCGTATTGATGTCTATTGTGTTAACGATTATCAAATGACATCTTGAAATAATGATGCACTGTTCAGTTCTGTGTCTATTTTAATCCATATGAGCAAACAGTTTAAAAACTTGACTGCGTAGGTAATCGGAAGAATTATTTTATTTACTGCGAACTTCCAGTGATTTTAAATCCTCACCCAACTTATAAAATAAAACAAGAGAATTGTGCACCTCTTCCAAAGAGATATTCAAAACTTTTATCATAATTAACAATAAAAAAACATATATGATTCACATTGATAGAATTGGATAATTTATTGTCCACACTCTAGAAATTTCATGACGAAATAAATTTTAAAAAATGTTGACGTGTTAGTCGGGCTCGCATGGAAAAGGTTATGTACTCAGAAACTAAGTATAGTTTTTGCTGTAAACTGTAAGTGAAGGCCTACATTTTCTTTTTTCTAAATTTTACTCTCACTAGTTTCGGACATAAGGGAGTAAATTTTCATGTATTTTCCTTGATATCTTCTAAACCATTGACATACAAATATATTTGAAATTATATATATATTATTATATGATATGTTCGAAGAAAATATTTCATTTTATTTTCTAATATGCTCCACAAATTAACCCCCAGTATCAGAACTCTTTTATTTATATATTCCTATTATAGTTACTTAACCCTGTGTCATAGCTTGAGTTTAACTTCCTTCATTTTGTAAATTCGAAGGAAAATAAGCTGTGACAGATGACAGACACTAGATTAATCTTATAATGGAGCCCTTAAAAATAATTATTTTCAATTGATATAATTCATTCAGAATAATAAAAAAGCTGTTACATATTTTTATAACAGATAAGATTTTTTTAGAATTAAAAAACGTTTAAGGTGTATTAAGAATAGTTTAAAGAGCTTAAATCTGTAAAGCTATTTTGATATATTTTAAGATTTGATCCAAGCATATCTAGAAATATCAAATCATAAGTATACTCACAGAGATTTCTTTGACTCAAGGATATAAAGATATCATAATATAATATATCCTTGGGTTTTATTTTTTCTGTACGCCAAACCCAGGTGTTAACTTTCAACGCCAGTCGTTAAATTTGAGACGCTGAGATATATTTTGAAGGTTAAAGTGTTGAATAACATTAAAATTTACTTGAAACATTTATGGTTCCTTTTCATGATACTATATTATTGGTAAATTGCTCGATGGAAGACGTTTTTAATTTCTAGAAATGCAATGTCATGAACTTCGAAATAGTTGATATAAAATAGGGAATTATCAAGAAAGCTCCTTGCCACAAAATCTGTCGAAATATTTTTGCACTTACGTTCATTATCTAACAGCTTCAATTAAAGCAGATAGGTACTCTTTTATTTGGACTTTCCGACGAATGTTCTTTACAGAATCATTTTAATAATAAATAAATTTAGCTTGGAGCCTAAAACATCTTACTACATAGCAATTAGATTATGTAGAATATCACAATGACATGAACATAATAGAATAGACAAGATTCAAATTATTATCAATACACACGTTTATATGGAGTAGTTATTTTTTTATATCGAATCGATAAGGATTTAAGCAAACATTAAACATAGGAGACTTCAAAATGCATACATTATCTGCGATTACTATTGCTTCATTGTCCTTGCACTCTTATTTAATGAGTTATCTAAACACACTCAACCTTTCTGACCAGAAAACCAATTCCCATAGGACTCTAGCAAAAAACATGTTCTCATGTTCAATAGCCAACACATATACATTTAAAAAGGAATAGAATTAATCGCAAAGAATAAATATTTCATAATTTCTAGCAAAACTGTTATCGTTGTAAAAAAATAAACATAGCTTTTTTGTTCCACCAGGTCAGGTCATGATTAAATTTGAATGAAAACCTTCTCTTGTGTTTTCTCTTTGCAAATACGAGTCGTTTATAATCCATTTCCAGGCTGTAGGTAATTTTGATAAATTACCAGGCCGGCATAATCCTTTAATATACAAATAATGATTTATGATTCAAGCGAGGAGAGTACTGCATGAGTACAGAGCAACGTCACCTGTCCTCCCATCAATAATAATCTGGAATATTATACCATTAACAATATATATATTCTTGCATCACATCGTGTGCGAATGATGATGAACTTTAATAAAAACTGAAACACGAACCGAATCAACGCGTCTGTTTTGATCGTGCCACATTTTGAAATCGAAAATTGTGCGTGCAAAATGCCTTCAGGACATTTATCCTTCTGTTCCACTGATGAGGATTACGACATAGAATCAGGTGAGACTTCTTTTTCTTGTTTTATTCAATTTTCACTTGCATATACATGTGTTAACATGTGCCTAAAAGGCTAGATTTTTTCATAAAGAACAAGATGGTCTAGTCATTATGGATAATAGTTGATAAATAGACACAACATATTTGTTGGAATACTTATCAAACATTATCTACCTACTGGAATATTGCTTCATTTCATAGTTTTACATTACTTAATTTTTCTCAAATATTTTGTATCAGATGAGAATTCAATGAAATTATTATTTGTAAAAGAGTCTGTATGATACGTATATCCTGTTGGGGAACAAATACAAAGTATTTGACAAAACTGCCATTTGCGTTTGTTAGATTTTGTCATCCCAGAGAATAGCAAGGAGATGAGACTAAGGAATTTGTCCTTAGAAACTATTGAAATTACAGAGAAGGCCATTGCGACTGTATGGACAATGGTGGATATAGTTTAAATAAGGTGGCACTTCTGCTAATAGTGACTTCTGGTCGGCTTCGGAGCACAATACAAGAAGAATATGGAGCGCGAGCAACTTGCGATTGAAGAAGTGATCTTGGAATTTCAAGAACTGTTTTTTTCGGGAATCATAATTAAAAATTTGGCAATGATCCGTTATTGAAACGCCATGAGAATATAATTTTTAGACTTCCATAATGCGCCAACATACCAGCATCATTATAGTCCAGACTTTGGGCTTTTCCCAAGATTGAATTTTTTTTCATAGAGACGATAGAAACGAATACGAAGAATGTACTGAATGCCATTCCAAAAACTGAATTCCAGAACTGTATCGGTATGTGGAAGCACTACTGATGGGAGCATGTTGTTTGATGTTCAATTTGTCACATAACTGATTATGATTTGAATGAATCTAGACCGTTCTTTGACATAATTTCATAAGATATAGGGGTGGTAAATAAACATTGGACGTACATACATCATACTCCTATCATGAAATATATCAATGGGAGGAGCTTTAGAAATAATATTGTACTTAACGGATAATAGGTTATCGCTCGATATCTATTTTATTGACCGACTTCAAAAAAAGGAGTAGGTATACAATTCGGTTGTAAGATTGCTTTTTTTAAGGCTGTTCGCGCGTTTTGCATAGTAAACGTACTCCGATTTAGACGATTTTGTTTCATTTCAAAGAGAGAAGTTGAGAGTTGAGAAATGGTCCCATAATAAGAAAAATCAAATCCTAAATCTCCTTCCCTCCAAAAACCGCCCCAAAGGGGGTGGAGGGGGCAATTTTTCTCCAAAATTTAAAATCTGAAATGACAGAATTAATGAAAATTCCATATCTGGAGATGTTTAAATTGGACATTTTTGAAAATAATCATACGTTACCGCGCTACAGTCTGAAATATGTGTTTCAGCTATGTGGAAGGGGCAAATTTTTCGGAAAATCGAAAATTTGATGTTTGAAAATTAGAGAGGGGACTATATCCGGAAACATTTAAATTGAACATTTTTTCAAAAGAGTTACGGTTTCCGAGTTTCGCAATGGTAAAGTCTGAAATATGTGATATGCCTATTTCCGCTATGTACAAGCTAAACCTACCTATAACTTTTTGGTTATTAGTGAGCGTTCAACAATTTTCATGCCTAATGTTACACCCAAAAATGTAAAATAAATATTTTTTACAAAAAATTGGGCCGACTTTATCAGTTGTTGCACTGAAAAATACAAAATAATATTAATTCTATTGGTGCTGGTAATTTTGAAGTTGTGGCGTTGTAATTTGTTGTTGTAGGCACCAACTCAAAAAGACCCAGCACCAATAGAATTAATATTATTTTATTTTTCTCAGTGCAATAACTGATAAAGTCGGTCCAATTTTTTGTAAGAAATATTTATGATTATAATAATATATATAATTGCCAGTTTATTCTTCAAAATGCTAATATTAATCAAAATAATACTTAAAACCGGTATTGTGATTGAAACGTCCATTTGGAAGATGCGATTAGCGATATTATGATTTTGGAAAATTGAAATGAATCAATAACTTTCTACCGGAAAGGTAAATATAATTTCATGTATTATCCTTACTAAGGTTCGAATATTAAATAATGGTTAATGAAATCAGAAGATTAGCAATTTTTTCGTCAGGATTGGCATCTTTATTAGTATGTAATAATACTTCTCAAGACATCTCAATTTTCTTTTGTTTACATTGTTACTTTAGCCGTTTCAGCCTGTGGTAAAGTAACTATAAAAAAACGAGATACTAAATAAAAGTTTTCACTCACTTTGGGCACTGTAGCCGGACAGGCAACATTTTCTGGATCAGTTAAACATGGGCGTAACATAAAAATAGCTGGAGCTTGACTTTAGGATATTGACCTGATTATGAACCATGTTTGATGATCTATGCGCAATTGGCTTCAGTTCTTCTGACTAAATAATACATTAGAATGAATAGATAAGTAATTTCTCAGAGGAAAACAAATTATGTTTTCTAATTACCATGATATCTGATTAGTCATGTCTACAACTACCTACTGTTGAAGTGTTGTTTTGCTCTAGATTAAATAAGAGTATTTATGAACCTAGAGATTATTTAACAGTTACTAGTATCAAAAAATAAAAGGTCCCTTGAGGCGTCTAGTGACCAACACTCGGACCAACACCTAGCATAATATGAAAGGGGCGTAATAATTCGAAATGTGAATGAATATCTTCTTCTTTCTTAAGTTTAGATTTTTTTCTTTTGTGATCTTTGCATCAATATAATCAAAAACATATCACTACGCCTATGAGTTGTGGTGTGTCCAACAAAGAATTATTACCTCGTACGAGGCATTTTATATCTCTGGTTGACGTTTCGTCTGCAATTATAAGTCAAAAATGTTTTATGTGAATGAGGTGATGCCAATGCTAGATTTCCTTCTGATGTATCGTTTGAATAGATCATTGTTTCAATGGATATTTTCTTCAATAGCTATAATATGAAGGTATATATAGGTATATGCCTCACCTTGAAAGTGAATGTTTTATTCACTCGATTGAATAACATAATAATATTTAGATATAAAAAAAGAGCTTACCTATTTAGTATGATTTATTTTGTTAATATTTGATAAATGCTCTGCAAGTGGCTATTTTGTCAGATTTATTGTTCATTGTATAAATACATTATGATTATGAGTGTTCACTTCAATTCAAGAAATTACTTTGATTTGTGTCTGACAATTTTTTTTCACTCTCCATGTGTTTTCGTTTAGGTAAATCTTTCATGTTGTCACATTTCCAATACTTTTTCACCCCTTTTCCGCTGTAGGTACATGTCAACGTCTACATAGCTTCTGTAATTCTCTGAATCTTTATGTTAAAATATACAGCATTCCTGAATTTTCTGCTTTGGTAGTTTTTTTCCTCCATCATAATTATTTTTGTTTCGGATATTATCTTTTTCTCTTGTTGGCTTTAAGACCTAAGATATGCCAGATTATATTTTATTTGTCTATAAAAGACTTTTGGCTTATATAACAAGTATCCACTGTGTTAATACACAAATTTCATCCAAATCCGTTCAACCGTTTTGCATGATTAAGTAAGAAATATCCAAACATTCAAACTTTCACATTTATAACAAGCAAATGCCCGTGACATCTCACGCAGAGATCAGTGGAATCCCCGATAAATAATATCCCAAAAAACCTCAATTAGACATAATCTATACCAAATTTCAAGTGGATACGTCCTGTAATTGGTTTTTTGATGGTCCTACAGAAACCTAAGAATTTCCGGCATAAAATCTATCGTGCATGTTAATCCAGGAATAAACTATCTTTATGTCAAATTCTATCTTAACCCGTTTAGCCGTTTTGGCGTAATTTCGCAGAAATAATCCAAACACAGAATTTCAAATTTAAAATATATTATAGAATTATGACATTACTTCTATCGAGTGATTCAGAAAAAAGTATTTCATAGTGTGCCCTGTAAATATAAGAAAATACCTTCGCATCACTTGTCACTTTGTGAAACAGAATTATTTGTCTGTATTTTTTATGGATTTTCGCGCCTTATAAATAGTAAACGTTCTCCGATTTTCATTTTTATTTCAAAGAAAACTATTATGAATTGGTCCCATTGAAAAAAAATCGACAAGTAACATGTCCTTCCTCCAAAAAATACCCCCAAAGGGGGAACAGGGATCAATTTTTCTCGCAAATTGAAAATCCGAGAAGGCAGAATTAGAGGTAAGACAATATCCGGGAACGTTTGAATTGGACATTTTTTAAAAAGAGCTACGCTTTTCGAGTTATAGCGATGCTAATGTCTGACATATGTTTATTTCGGCTATGTGGAGGAGGCAATTTTTTTCAAGCAACATTTAGGTACTTGAACATTTTTTCAATTCTTAATTCTCCAATACTGAGTGCTTAAAACAGAAAGGTTTACAAAGGATATACCTTGAAAGTTTTTTATTTTGTTAATAATATATTATAGTTATTAAACACAATGAATTATGCTATACGAATTTATGCCTCGCCTAATTTTCCTTGAAAACTGATAACTACGAAAATATAGGTAGATATTTTGTAAAAAATTGTGTATGAGTCACATTTCACACAAGCGATTTCGGGTTTTCATCTATTTAGTTTTAAAAATTAAATATAAATAGCTGACACAGCAAGCAGCTTTAACCATTTGTTTAGTATTCAATATCTTCGTCATTTGCACCACCTAAGAGGACATTTTCCAAAAAAATTTCCATAGTATACCTATGTGATTTGAGATTAGGGATGTCAAAATAAGGTTCGTGCGAAAAATATTATTTCATATATTTTTTTTAATACTGCTTTACCTTATAAATCTTGTTTTCAATAACTCTCTATTTTCAAACATGTGTTTAAAACTCTCTTTTCAACTGAACTCCAAATTATATTAATTTTGACTGTTTGTCTATTCGTTCCTATTGCTACATGTTCCACTTAACCTACAATATTTTAAATTTCCATCTACCACACACATATATCGCATCAAAGTAATATTTTGTGGTTTTCCATTAATATTTTTTTGCGGTATCTACAACATATTTGCAAACTTTCTACAAAATTACTCCAAATCTAAAGTATCCTAACTTTCCAAGATAATCAATTCATTTTTTCAGATATTAAATCTTATAGGATGGTCGCAGAAACGAAAACCTTCTTAAATATCGTAAGCCGCATCCATTGTTTTGGAAAACTAACTCAACAGATCATCAACATTCAACCTGTCTCCCATAGTTAACACTAACCCGTCGACTTTTTGTCGACAGTAATTGGTGTGTCAGGATTCTGATTGAATTTACGGTCTATTTACTCGAGTAATTGTTAATTTTGTTTTCTTCGATGTTCGTTCGAAGCGCAGCTACTTTCGCTTAACTATCCCTCTTTTATTCCGTCATAATGCATAATAATAATACATAAAATTGTTAATAATAATAATATGACCGACATTCAGTGTGCAGAGGAGTTGAGCCAAATAGAAGAAAGGCGAGAAATTGTTCGCATTTAAGATTTGTGATAACAAATTAATCTGGCTGGGAATGATCGTGTTATACTTAGACACAATGGGTCATTTCCGGATGGTTCTAAATCAAATTTGTTGTGTTTATTAGACAGCAGTGCCAACTTTCTATTTCTTCTTTGAATGAAATATTCATCATGTAAATGTAAAGGAAATGTATTCGTCTCATAGAAGAGAACCTACCATGCAAAATAAGAAGCTGACAACTCAGATACTTATTAAATTCCATTGTATTCACAAACATTCTTATAATGTTTTCCTTCAATTAGCGCTCAGTTTGGTTTGTCATTTTATCAGGAGCAAACTTACGACACTAGCAATTTGTAAAAAATGTTCTTAGTTGAGACAATTTTAATAAGCTTAATGTTTTGTTTTTAAAAGAAAGCATACTCTAAATTTAATTATAGAACTATAGGATTTACTTAGTACTAGACAGAAGACCAAGACCGATATGGTCTTGGTATTGGTCTTGGTCTTGCAGCCTTGGTATTGGTCTTGGTCTTGCATCAAATCCTTAGTCTTGATCTTGGGTCTTGGTCTTGCATATACGGTCTTGGTATTGGTCTTGGTCTTGCTGCAAGACTTGCAAGACTTCGCAGGACTCTTGCAAAAATTTTGATCTTTTTATAAGTGTGAAAAGTTGTTGCGATTCTAAACAGTAATTGCTTAATTCAAATGAAGAAAAACCATGCAATATTGGTCGGAAGTATGTAATACATAATCTCATAAGATTGCCTATAATTATATTATTATTGGAAATGGATAAATATCGATCGTATAAAAAAATTGACATTGTCGAGAACAAATGCGCCTGGTGTTGTAATGATACCAAACCATTTTAGAATAAGTAATGAGAATAAAACTAGGTGCGTAGAATTAAGTTAGGACAAGGGAGATGCATAATTGATTAATAAAGTTTATAAATTAATAATCACCATTCACATATGAGAATCGTATCTTACTAGCGCGATTCAGTCTGCTTGTGCTTTCTTCATTCTACAATGGTTTTATACCATTTTATTTAATAAAGTGGAAAAAATCTCTCAGAGTGGATAGTGGGTGAAAGCGGTTAAAAGTATCTCAGGTTTATAAAACAAGCTTCAACTTTTGCATAAAGCTTTTTCCAAAAAAAAAATTAAAAACAGGCAGAGATTTGTTAATACGCACATTTATAAAAGTAGGTTTCAAAAATCAATTGTGTGAATATCTCAGTTGAGTTAGTTATTGAGCATGATCGAAAAAATAGTTTCAAAATAAAGGCAGTCTAAAATTTCAAATATCTCCATAAGTAGCTACTGGTCATCAACTTCATCAAAAAGATATCAGATTTATAGATGATTTGTAACGTTTGCTTAAAACATTTTCCGCGATAGAAAAAGTAATAAAAATTAAAAACCGTGTAGTTTACCTTCCCCTGGCTATGTACTGTCGGGATTCTTTGACAACAGCTCAGGGAAATCCTAGAAGGGTTGAAATTACTGTATAGGTTATTTCAGAATTTTTTGAAATCCGGAAATCCTAGAATGGTAAAATGAACCCCGCTTCTCAGCCAAAAACTTTTAATTCAATATTTTTAAAATCTGTAAATTAAAGATCGATAATAAGGAAGTTCAAAGATTAAATTAATTAGGTTATTTACTAGCGTTTCTTATCTAATCATTGAGCAAAAAAATATGTTTCCTATCAATTTGTTGTTTGTTTACGGAACTGCGAGAGTCTTGCAAGTCTCGCAAGTCTTGCAGCAAGACCAAGACCAAGACCAGGTTAGTCTTGGTATTGGTCTTGCATCCCAGTATTGGTCTTGGTCTTGGGTCTTGGTCTTGCATAGACGGTCTTGGTCTCAAGACCAAGACCAGTCTCGCAGCATCACTACAAACGTTGTGGGGTGAGCTCACTTGCGTAATAATCCAAAGTTCGCAGATTACTTCTAAAATGTTTATTTCCAACACCATGTACACGACCTTCTGTAATGGCACAACTTGTCACTTTGATCTTGACATGACATTCAACGAGAATTTTCTATTAATGTTCTAGACGTTTTTAATATCTAATGTTCTAGAAGCTTGTGAAACTGACAATACTGTGAGAAAGTGTACCTCACATATACAGCGTGTTCCTAAATACAAACCATTAGCCTGGCCAGGTTTAAAATGGCTGTGGAAAATTGACAGAAATACGGACTCAATATAGGAATATGACAATGACTGATGACATAATTTAAGCCTGGCCAGGCTAATGGTTTGTATTTAGGAACAAGCTGATAGTTTCTGGAAGGTTATAGAATAAATCTACTAATTAATGACTAATGTCATAATGACATACATCTATAGTAAACAAGATATTAGAACAAATAGAGACTAAACGAATAATAATAGTAAGTACATGATAAACTATCCACGTTACTTATATATATAACAAATAAAACGCGATGGATGAAAAGTACTCAGCTAGACAGCTGTAGAATATTTTCCCTTACTAGTGTTGCGCTTCGAGTGACAGAAACAGATAACATCGATATTTTTACCGGAAATGCGCATGCGTCGTTCAGACTCTACATATTTAGATCCACCAGTGTCGGATAGAATAGCTTTCTGAAAGATTCTTGTATCCGAACAACTATAACAATAATTGTAGTAAAGTGACGTATATTTAAATGCCATTACCTAATTCAAATTTGGAGCTACAGTTTCCCTTTTTTTTTAATCAACCTCAAGAACAGAATTCATGTTTCATAAGATAAGTTCTTGAATAACTTTTGTATAAAGTAAATAAATGAGTTGGCTTTTTTGTTATTACAGTGATCTGTAGTTCCCATTTCAAAATTGATTTAATATTTTATTATGTTGTTTATTACAGGTGTTTGTTGCAGTAGGTAGAAGGTCTGTGCTCATTTGGGTACACTTTAAGTTTTTCTCAATCCGTTGATGGTGATCAGATCTTCTTGATAGCCAACAAGTTGTATTAACAGATTACAATATACTTTAATATAAGCCATATGTAAAATATCAGTCATTTCAAAAGAGATATTCAAACTCAGACAAGAGTATCGCTATCTGGATCGCTATGGAATAGATTTTAGAAAAACTTTTACAGCTAAAGACTAGAATATGGATGAATGAATTTATTTTAAAAGCTTTCAGCTGGCCGTGGTAGTACGGAGTTCTTAAGTTGTAATGGCTCTAGCTTGAATTGCAAGGTTATTAAGACCTTAATATTGTAGATGTGATATGCCCGTAAGGAGTAAATATTCCAATTCATCCTCGTCGTAATTAATACCAATAAAGTAACCCAGTATAATGGAAATAAATTGTTTAACATCCATAAAAATTAATTTCCGCAAGATTATCATAAAATTGCATACGCCAGCATGATAAATTTACACATTCATTTAGATGACAGAAAGAATATGGCGCCTACTGCGACGATTATAATTTGTCTCCTGCGACGCGACAGAATGCAGCTAAGTTATAATACGACGACGTCGACTCAGACGCTAGAAAAACAACCAGCCAGGAAGAATCAGTCCTCTCCAATACTATAAGCTCGGCATCGTAGCAGCCTCTGCAATGCATCATCAGCTGTGTATGTGTATGTATGTTGACGGCTGGCAGCAAGGGAACGTTTCCATCTTGGTGAGAGGAGTCGCTGAACCGGTGACTAGTTTTCCCATTTTTGCAAACGCAACGAGCCGCCGCGACGATGCCAAATTTCAAAAGGAATACTTATTCACAATACAGATTTCAGAATGATAATGTTTCGGAATGTTACACAAAATATAATTGGCTTAGAATATGGATGGAGGAACTTATTATCATTTATATTTCATTTAAAAAATGTTATATATACCTTTAGTATCGGGTCCCTTAAGTTGCCCCCCCCCCATATTAATATTTTGCTTTATAAACTACTGTGCAAGCTTGCACACACCTAGCACACTCCAGCACAACAAAAAATAGAGCTAGCACAACTTTCGTTGACAATATAATAAGAAAAAAGACAGGAGGGCCATCTTAACCGTTGCCCGCTCCAAAACAAATTTTAAAAACTTTTATGCTATCATAGCTTACACAACCTAGCACAAGCAAATATGAAGCTAGCACACCTCATATAACTTAAGGAAAAAATTTAAAAGAAACAAAAAATGCCCCCACATTAATACTTTGGTTCCAAATAAATTGTGCAAGCTTCTACACACCTAGCACAACTTTACACAACCAAAATCAAAACTTGCACAGCATCCAATAACGAGAAAAAATAGTAAGAAAAAAATTGCATCCCCTCCATGTTAATATTTTGGTTTCAAATAAACTTTACAAGCTTTTACACAACTAGCACAACCTTGGACATTCAAAATTAAAACTTGCACATCTCCAAATAACTTAAGAAAAAAAGTAGCCCGCCCATATTAATATTCTGGTTTCAAATAAATTGTGCATGCCTTTACACACCTAGCACAACCTTGCACAACTAAAATCAAAACTTGCACAGCACCCAATATCTCAAGAAAAAATAGTAAAGAAAAAATAGCAGCCCCCCATATTAATATTATAGTTTCAAATAAATTGTACAAGCTTTTACACACCTAGCAGAACCTTGCACATTCAAAATTAAAACTTGCACAGCACCAAATAACTTTGTAGTAGCCCCACCATATTAACATTAACATATAAATAAGGGGGCTGCTATTTTTTCTTTATTTTTTTTCTTAAGTTATTGGGCGCTGTGAAAACTTAAATTTTGGTTGTGCAAGCTTGTGCTAGGTGTCTGCAAGCATGCACAATTTACTGGAAACTTAAATGTTATTGTGAAGGGGGGTTATAAGTCTTCTTTTACTTTTTTTGAGTTGTGGGGGCCTGTGCAAGTTTTAATTTTGGTTGTGCAAGGTTGTACTAGGTGTGTAGAAGCTTGCACAATTTATTTGAAACCAAAATATTAATGTGGGAGGAATTCATTTTTTCGTTGAATTTTTTCCCTTAAGTTATATGAGGTTTGCTAGCTTTAACTTTGCTTGTGCTGGGTTATACTAGGTGTGTAGAAGCTTGCAAAATTTATTTGAAATCAATATATTAATGTGGAGGGGATTTTTTTCTTTGAAATTTTTTCTCAAGTTATATGAGGTATACTAGCTTCAAATTTGTTGTGCTAGGTTGTGCAAGCTATGATACATATTTTGACAACGTAAAAAATGTTAAAATTTGTTTTTGGGTGGCAACCTGGCCTTCTTTTCTTATTATATTCTAAACGAATGTTGTGCTAGCTCTATTTTTTGACCGACTTTCCAAAACGAGGAGGTATACAATTCGATTGTGTGCGTTTTTTTTTTTTTTTTGATTTGTGCGCGCCTTTCATATAGTAAACGTACTCCGATTTTGATGATTTTTGATTCATTTGAAAGAGGAGGCTTGAGAAATGGTCCCATATTCATAAAAACGGGAATCCGACATCTCGTTCCCTCCGAAAACCGCCCCCGAAGGGGGTGGAGGGGGCAAATTTTGTCGAAAATTGAAAATCTGCGTTGATATAATTACAGATAGGACAATATCCGGAAACGTTTAAATGGAACATTTTTTCAAAGGAGTAACGGTTTTCGACATAGAGACATTTTAAACTCTCAAATATACCTATTTTCGCTATGTGGAGAGGGCGATTTCTGTCGAAAATTGAAAATCTGTTTGCAGTACATGAAAGACATAATTATTTGTAGCAACATTTATACTGAACATTTTCCCCTTAGAGTTACGGTTTTCGAGTAAAATCGGTGTTAAAATGGTAGCAACTAAAATATTCAAGCGTATTTCCGCAGCGATGTACTGAGATCTCAATAATAACAACTACAAGCAAGGAATATACGTGGGTAATAGAATAAGTACAATCTTCATTGGTATTAGTGAACGGTCAACGATTTTCGTGACTAATGTTACACTCAAAAGTGTGAAATAAATATTTTTTACAAAAAAATGGACCGACTTTATTAGTTGGTGCACTGAAAAGTATAAAATAATATTAATTCTATTGGGGCTGGTACTTGTGAAGTTGGTGCCAAAAGTTACCAATCTACCTGCAACTGCACAACTTCAAAAGTAACAGCACCAATAGAATTAATATTATTTTATACTTTTCAGTGCACCAACTAATAAAGTCGGTCCATTTTTTTGTAAAAAATATTTATTGTTGTGCTAGAGTGTGCTAGGTGTGTGTAAGCTTGCACAAAAATTTATAAAGCAAAATATTAATATGGGGGGGGGAACTTTACGGACCCTCGAGTACAGAATTGGTGTAATTACGCCATTCAACCGTTGTGCGCTCAATTAACTCTTTTCTTATAAACCCTTTTTTCTTTGGTTGAGCAATAGCCTATGGTAGATAGACAGCAGATCAATCTTGTAAGGGTTAAGTTTTTTCATGGGTTATGCAGAACCTTAAAAATGGCTTTATGGCTGAATCACAAATTTGTTTTCTTGAAATAAAATATAGGTATGTGAGATGTTTTATCTACGTCTTGTAAATAATAATAAATACTTGAAAAAAATTGGACCGACGTTATCAGTTAATACACAGAAAAAATACAAAATTATATTAATTCTATTGGTGCTGTTAGTTTTGAAGTTGTGCAGTTGCAGTTAGATTGAAAACTTTAGGCACCAATTTCACAAGCAGCACCAGTGGAATTATTTTTTACTTTTCAATGCACCAACTGATATCGTCGGTCCAATTTTATGTAAAAAATTTTCATTCTACATTTTTTAGTGTTATATTAGTCACGAAAATCGTTGAACGTTGACGTACCTATGTATACTATGGTTGTATATGCTATCATTCAGAAATCTACAAATATCGTCTCGGAAATACGCATATTTTAGACCTTACCACTGCTGTAAATCGAAAACCGTAACTCAATGGAAAAATGTGCAATATAAATGTTGCTACTACTAAACTGATCTTTAATAATTATCCATTCTCAGATTTTCAATTTTCGAAGGAAATCGCCTCTTCCAAGTAGCGAAAATATGCATATTTCAAATTTTAACATCAATGAATCTTGAAAACCATAGATCTTTTGAAAAAAATGTTCAACTTAAATGTTTCCGGATATTCTCGTATCTGTAATTCTGTCACCTCGAATATTCGATTTTCGAGAAAATTTGCCCCCTCCAACCAATTCGCGAATGGTTTTCGGTGGGAAGGAGATACCGGAATTGAATTTTTATTAATATTAATATTATTATTTCTCAAGTGTCCTCTTTCACGTAAATCTAAAATCATCAAAATCCGAGATCGTTTACTATACCTATACAGTGCGTGCACAAACCAAAAAAAAGCAGACAGTCGAATTGTATACCTTCTCCGTTAGGATTCGCCGATCAAAAAGAAATATACCTACAATAATTGCAATTTATGTTGTACTTCCAGGCAAAGTACTTTCATCTTGAGTGGAACACTCCCTTCGTCAATAATTGAGCGCCTTCCCTATATTTTCTTAGTCTGTGTGCAGTACCTTAACGCTTAGCAATAGTTTTTGAAATGTTTCTGTAAATGTAAGATGATTAATGAATGAATTTGTAAGCAAAGAAAAAGCTGTTTCTGTCATGCTATAAATGAAGATTCAGAATAAACCTCTGAATATAATTGAGAGCTGATGAGCAACTGGTAATTTTTGAATGGGAATCTATAAAATAGCTGTCTGTCTGTACCTTTGACCTCGCATCAAAGCCTTTTTTTTCTTCTTATTTTGGCATCTAGTGATTCTTATGGAAATATTTGTTAGCAAGTACCAAATGATATGGTAGGTAGCACGATAGTGCGTAGTATTGCACAACTATATGAAAATTATTATACAGGGTGTTGCATGATGTACTGTACAATCTTAAGAAGCATACTCCTAGTTCATTTCAAGCTAAAAATATTCAGTGAGCAAACTTATACATTATTACCGAGTTATAGTTTGTTTCACAAATGATGGCTGCCTTGAAAACACGAGCAACCGATAAATTCAAGCGAGGAGAGTAAATCAGTGGCGTGACGATTTTTAAATGAGATCTAGTATTTAATTTTTTTTATACTCTTTAAGAAAATTCATATAATTAGGGATAAAAAAGCATCGATTGATTAAATAACTAATTATATGAAAGATTTATTATTAACATAAAACATAAAATACAAATCTTTTTATGCAGTAATAAAATATGAATTTATTCATCTGAATTTTCTGAAATGTCACTTTGACTTTGTGACGCCTATGAAATAAAGATTGCCTTATCTTCGGACATACGAGTAGCGCCCTATCATGGTAGAAAGCTTGAAATACTGAAGTTGTAGCTTAGATCGACAAAAGTTCTTAGAAAATTTCATGATAATGAGATGCGATGAGAAGTATAGCTTGATGTACTTAGTTCGTGAATAATTACAGGCAGTAGCTATTATTCGTGAAATAAACTGTATAGACGTTACAAAGAAAATACAAAAATTTATTTAAAAAAAAACAGAGTCACAATAAAACTGAAAACAAAGGCAAATCTTTTGTGTCTAATTGTTTGGTTAGGAACGCGTCGATTCTGAAGTCGCCGTTTATTCTCACTGGATGCAGGTCGCAAATTTCCATCACTAAATCTATAAATGTCGGAATACTCTTCATTTGAAAACAGCAGAGGGATATCTAAAATCTAAATTTATTATGAGAAGAAAATACATACGATAGTCTTCGAACTGACTAATCAACGTTACCAAAAAAATATTTCAAAAATCATAGACAATATTAATATAATAGAACAACTTTGAATTTTTTAATTGCTGTAGCTAGGTGATCAAGGAAAATTGGATTTTGAACAAAGGACATTTTTTGCTCTTGAAATAAATTAGCTTGAGAATATAGATAGGTTTTCTCAGTACGTCATGCAAAACCCTGTATATATCATTAACTTTACAGGTTCCCAACGATACGAATACCCACCTAGAGACGTTTGCTTCCCGTGGTTTTGTCACCCATCCAAATGGGTAGGCGCGGCTAGTAATTATCTAAAAGTCCAATCTTCAAGTAACAAGTTCTCACCTCTCCTTTCGCGCATTTTTATTTCAAACTTACATACACAAGTAAACACACTGATATAAGTATGACAACACTGCATGCCCATAGGGGAAAATGCCTCCATATATGGCAGTCTTATGTATCATCTAGTCTGACAGGATTTTGCTCAACGTAAACTTGGATTTGTTATTGTTATTGTTTCTTTTAATGCGTCTTTGCTGGTGGAACAGTTGCCGTTACTGGCAGAAAAATTACATTTAAATGTATTTGAAGTGGTTTATGCTATGGAAATTAACACAAACATGAGTTTTACAAAGTTTAAAATAAATCTTTTTTACAAAAAATTGGACCGACGTTATAGTTGATGCACTGAAAAGTATAAAATAATATTACTTCTATTGGTGATAGTACTTTTGAAGTTGTGCAGTTGCAGTTAGATTGATAGCTTTTGGCACCAACTTCACAAGTACCATCACCAATAGAAGTAATATTATTTTATACTTTTCAGTGCATCAACTATAACGTCGGTCCAATTTTTTGTAAAAAATATTTATTTCACACTTTTGAGTGTAACATTATTCCCGAAAATCGTTGAACGTTCACTATACCATATCAATGAAGATAATACTTATCCTATTACCCACGTATATTCCTTGCATGTAGTGGTTATTATTGAGATCTCAGAACATCGCGGCGGAAATACGCTTGAATATTTTAGTTGTTATCATTTAACACCGATTTAACTCGAAAACCGTAATTCTAAGGAAAAAATGTTCATTATAAATGTTGCTACAAATAATTATATCTTTCATGTAGTATCGAAAAATTTTCAATTTTCGAAAGAAATTGTCCTCTCCACATAGCAATAATACATATTTAACATGCGTCTATCTCGAAAACCGTAACACTTTTGAAAAAATGTTCAATTTAAACGTTTCCGGATATTGTCCTATCTTTAATTATACCAACTCAGATTTTCGATTTTCGAGAAAATTCGCCCCCACCACCCCTTCGGGGGCGGTTTTCGGAGGGAAGGAGATTTCGGATTTGCGTTTTTATGAATATGGGACCATTTCTCAATCCCCTTCTTTCAAATGAATCCAAAATCATCAAAATCGGAGATCGTCTACTATATAAAAGGCGCGCACGAACCAAAAAAAAAAAAAAAAAAAAAAAAAAAAAAAAAAAAAAAAAAATAAAAAACAGACAGTCGAATTGTATACCTCCTCCGTTCGGGGTTCGTCGGTCAAAAATGTATATTCCCCATTTACCTCTATAAACATAAAAATGAGGAGATGTAAAATATTGATATAACATATATTTAGATAGGTTCTTAGATATCTAACTAATATCAATAAATTTGTCAGATGCTAGCTTAGTTAGCCTCAAGCTAATAAAATTTGTCTATTTTCTGAAAGACAGTATAGCAGTATAGTGAATACGTGTAGCATAATCGACCCCGTCCAGTTTTAAATATTTAGTTTGAAATTTATAATTAAAAGTTTCATCTATAAGGTAATATAATTTACATTAACTAATAAAGCCGGTCCAATTTTTGATAAAAAAATATTTATTTCAAACTTGAGTTCAACATTAGTCATGAAAATCGGTAAACGTTCACTAATACCAACAAAGAAAATACTTATCCTAATACCCTTGTATATCCTTTGGTTGTACTTGTTATTATTCAAAGATATCAAAACATAGGGAAAATAAACGTATTTCAGTAAATCTTTTGAAAAAATGATCAATTTAAACATTTCTGGAAATAGCTTCATCTTTAATCCTGCCATCTCAGATTGTCGATTTTCGAGAAAAATTATCCACTCCAACCCTGCGGGGGCAATTTCTACAAGGAAAGAAATTTCGGATTTGAGATTTCCTATATATGGGGCCATGTCTCAATTGTCTTCTTTCAAATGAATCAAAATAGGAGCACGTTTACTATGCAAAAAGCGCGAACAGCCATATAAAAAACAAACATACAATTTTTCTTCTTATTTTTTTGAAGTCGGTGAAAAAATCATAAAAATTTTCAATACGATACGACAAACCAGGATCATTCAATAAGTAAGTAGAAAGACAAATAGTTGTAGCTCAAATGCGGTTTATTGGATTCTTACAAAATTTCAAAATGATCTTTCAACTTTCTATGTCTGGTGGTAAATAATAATTTAATTGGGTTGGTCTCGAGGCCACTTTTCACTGCTTCCTTGAATTTCTCATTGTTGAATAATCTTTTTCCATGTGAGGCGTTATTTTTATTGAATGGTACACAGAGATGAAAATTATGCGGGGTAAGGTCTGGATTGAATGCAGGATGACGCGAGATTTCCCTACTCTATTCTGGAAGCTATTCATGGATCAGATGGGCCGTATAAGGGAAGGAGTTGTCCTGCTGAGAAAGAATAAAACTTTCGCCAAAAATCCACGGCGTTTGCTGCTTATAGCTGGTTTTTAGTTCAGACCATTAACAGATCACTTCTCTCACTCACAGACAGTTGAACCTTGAATGGTTTACGAACGGCAGAGCTGGTGAGTTGCCACTCCATAAACTCTCTTTTGGTCTTAGAATCGTAATGATGGACTGATGATGTTGGTTAACACCTTCTGCGGCTAGAAATTTGAAGACAGGGCGCTGCTATTGTAAGGTGCAGTCTTCGAGTTGACTTGCCACGATATTGAGGCTTTCTATTGATGGAAAATATTTGTAATGTAAGGAAACTGATATATAAATAACTGAACAAAGATCTAATTCTATCAAATGAATAATCTGAAATAAGAAACATAGAATCTTTTTTTTCTGATTAAATACCTTGAAATTCTTTATTATTATGAATGAAATTGAAAAAAAATATGGTATAGATAAAAAATGATCAAGGAGTTCATACAGTGGATCAAGTATCCTAAATAATTATTTATACGACAGCCCAGAATATGCAAGTAAGGATTGAGCTATTACGAGTCTTTCATCCTAGCAAGCTTATGCACTTTACCGTTATGTTGTTGTTGTCCTTGTCCAATAAAGCTGGCCCGAGTCACGTGACTCGGCAACAATATTTATTGGGTCGTCCATAATTTATGGCATCGACATTTAAGCCCGTGCGCGTCCTATGCACACATGCGATCGAAGTAGGTATACCTATACGGTAAATGGAGAGAGATTCAGAGATCGATCATAGCGATAATTTTGCAAAATTACCAGCATAAACATGCACAACGAAACGATCACCTCGTGCCCTGTCAGATATTATATATGTTTTGCCATGTTAACCTACCAGTGACTATTGAGCGCCCTTTAACTTCTTCTTCCGCGTACAAAGCGATATTATCAGAATGACACGATGATATAACGATATAAATTTTTAAAGACTATGAAGAAAGTCTTTGAGTTTGTCAACATTGAAGGGAACTCTGAAAAAGCTAGATTTTCTGACGGTTGTTTAGCAGCAAAGTACATATATTTTAATATAATGGATATAATTACATGACATAAGAGGCGGTATCGTAAAGTATTTCACAAATATACAGGAACGAGAACTACAGTTTATAGCTGGTTCAGAATGGCACCAGTTGAGAAGGTTTTCTAGACAGAAAACTCGTATTAGGTTGCCACTGCTTTCCACGAGGTAGCCACAACATAGCTACAGATCGAACCAGCATCTAATGCATGGCATCCCGACGTGCTAACCACCACGGCACGGTGTTTACGTTACGTCTAAAACAGCATTATTACCTGTAGAAATAAACTTTTTATAACAAAGCCAAGACAAGTCGATCTCTTAAAATTGCATCTCCGATTATTTTCCGTTGTTGACTATTTTCCAGAGAAGCGTATAGAAGGGTAAAGAAATCTTTTTTTAATAGTTACTTTTGTAACTAGAACGCGAAATGATACTTTGCTATTTGTAGTTTGGAAGGATGGAAATCTTTGACTGTGGCCGAAGTATATGTGGATGATTCTATCAGTAATAAATTTCAAATATCAAATAAAATTTTAGACTGTGAAATTTCAGGATCACCTCTACGGCAATCGCTTCCACATCAAAAATGGATAAACTTCGAACCTCCAAATTCCAATGTCACGATCTGAATCTGAATTATCTGGTTTAGGAACAAATATTGGTTCGTGCACTGGCTGTACCATTAACCTTAACATTGTGAATAGTAAATAAATAGTGTAAACTTTTGATAACATTTGAAAAGTTTAAAAAAGTTTTAATTATTGTTAAATGTTTAGAAAGAAATATCTTGGATTTTTGCTTCATTGTGGACCACAAAGTTAGAAATACAAAAATCTTATCTGGTTTACATGCAAAATATTTGTTTCGCGCTCGGTGTCATGGTAACGTAGAAAAATTAAAAAATGGGTCACTTCGCATATTGTTATCAATGCGCGACCCTTGCCATTTTCTGACGTCTGTAGAAACTTTTCAGTTATATAGGTCCTACATAAATTTTATGGTTGCATTTCTTCTTTTTCTATTAGAGTAATACTCACTGAAATTACTAGAATTAATATTATTCTATATTTTTTATTGCACCAACTAATAAAATCGGTTAAATTTTTTGAAAAAAATATGTATTTGATGACTTTCCTCAGATGTTTCTAATACATTTCCCATATTATTTTCGTACCGCTTCCTAAAGTAAGGAGACGAATGTATTGTAATCTTTTAAAACTTTCTCACTCGGTTTTCAACAGAAGTTTCCGTTTTAGGGTCCCTTGAGTAAAAAAACTATTTTCAGCCATTGGTCAATCTGACTGTCTGCCGTCCTCTGCCATGATAATCTCGAGAAATATAGACCAATCTTGTTATAAGGCATTAGCCAAAAATCGCACGAATCTAGGACGCAAATTACTATTTTGTAGAGTTTTTCTTTTTATCCCGTTTTTCTCGACATCGACAGATATTTGTCCACTAGGGCTGCACATCACGGATAAACGTAAGTACATCCGTCAAAAAAGTATCGATATATATCGATAGTTCTCCTTCGAGACCGTGTAGGTAGGTATCGATACTTTCTTTCGATATAACCAATGACCTATTTACCACAGATCCACTGATCTTCTTCACGTAGGATATATGTCGCCAGTGGCCTCTCGTTCGTTTATTTTTTATTTGTCGTTTCAAATTTATTCACATTTTATTTATTATCTTTAATTGTTCTTTCATTGAGATTTATACGTCGAAATAATTAATAGGTAGATATGTATAATATGTTTTTTTTCAGTTTAGGATTTAAAAACGCAAACAATATAAAAATCGCTCATGACCCACGTTTATATGTCAATAACTTTCTTTAAAAATTCAAAAACAATCAAATTTTAATACGGACGGGGGAAAATGCGTTTACGCGATCGGGAGTGGCCGAAGCAGGGATAACGTCAACCCAATATATTGTTTATAGTTCCTTCCATATCTGTTTCTAGCTCATTGGATATAACTACCTAGTAAAATCATCATCATGCCTACCTTTACCACTATATCAAGGCGCATATCTGAGAAAAAGCATAATAAACACTCCTCATGTTATCAGTTATTCAAAATTGACGATTTTAATGGAATTTGTTTGAAATCGGTAGGAAAGTCGTGTGATTAGTCACACCCATTTTTTTGTATATATTTTAATTTCCACTTCCACTTTAATTTGGTACAAATTTATTTCAACGTATAATACTAAAGGTTTTAAAACTTTTCATCAAAATTTTGGTCTAATTTCATTGCATCGATTCACATGCGCCCTCTCTATATTCCAGAACGCAACGTCTCTCCTCTTTCAAATTCTACTAGAATCTTCACAGACGATGAGACCCGTCGCAGGAATTGCATTCTCCGAAATTGAACTTTTTTTTTTTCATTCGGCTTTTGGATCACAAAACGCGGCGGCATCCGCTCCACAAAAATAGCTCCCGTCTGCCGATGCCGAGTGGGATTAGAGCTAGCAGGGCAATGAGAAAAAATCCCAGCAGCCATAATGACTCGAAGGAATGCCCCATCTGGGCGTTATTGTAGCTATATCTACAGCTCTAATTAGAGTGAACGTGGTTTGATGTGACTTTGAATCGAAGCGATATCACTTAATAGTGGGTTTTGTTTTTGTGGGCCTCGGAATTTGAAGAGTATGTAATACGAAAGGTTCCAGTTTTAACAAAGGTGGTCCTTGAGTTGTCGAATGTTCGGTGGAGATTTTAGATTGAGTATAAGTCTGAAAAAAAAAGTTAAATATATTTTATAAAGTATTGCTGGAGTATCTGGATGTTCTAGAAATAAATTACTTGCTGTAAATATTACTAAATTAAATATTGACCAAAAAAAACAAGTTTATGTCGATCTAAGCTTATCTACAATAGATTAGATAATAATCTAAAAACATTACTTCACTAGAGGGCATATTCAACTTCTTAAGTTGGATCTTAAATAATTTATATAAAGTATTATAGTAAAAAAATTCTGTATTAATATTTTTATATCATATGATGATCTGTACATTTGTACTTGTAATTTGTATTTCTGTTGTATTTCCATTTTATTATTTGTTTATTTGTATTGTATTCATACGTATTTTAGATGCTAATAAGGTTGTAGGTTTTAATAAATTATTTAGTTCAGGTCTAAACACAGATGCTATTTGCATCTCGGTAGGGGTTTATAGGGCTCATAATAAGTCAGACAATCTATTCATAATAGCATATTTTCATATTTAAGATTTGTATGTTAGCATGAATAAATTATTTTTATTATTATAAATCATTTTCTAAGGTGTAAATATATCCGGATATCAATTATAAATAACCAAATATAAATAAGCTTTAATTTCTTTATACATAAATCAACAGAATTATTATTCATTTAATGAAGACTGTCTGGCAGATAGGTATACCGCTATGTCTAGTAGTTGTATACGTACCTATAATAATTTATTCATTATATACAATTATGTTATTCTTATTTTCAACCATTTTTGTCTTCTATTAGCTGTTTATTTTTGTCCCAGGGTATTTATTCCTCATCTTTTTGCGTCTCTGCCTAAACTGCTACTCTTATATTAAATATCCTCGAGCTATTTGATTTATAATGTGTACTTTAGTTTCGAATTCTTCCTGTTTAATAATCCTAAATTCAGAATTAATTCATTTTTTCTCCCTCTGCTCCTCAAAACTTTAAAATTTACTTAAGAATCTCATTTGGGCTGAAACAAATACGATACTATTATGGTTTCATATATCCGATGAAAATTGCTCTCTATCCGGGTCTTTATGTCATCACAACCTTTTTTCTACAAAACTAAACGAAGTAATTTCAAATTCGATACTTTTATACTATTCATAAACGAAATCAGACACTAGGGTTAAATTTGGAAGAAAAAAAGTTTCAATGTGCTCATTTTGAGTAATAATAATAATTTTAATAATAATATCAATTTTATTCAGGCTAACATAGAAATCTTGATAAAAAAATATTATGCTGATAGGTTATCTGACTTATTATAAACCCTTACCGAGATGCAAACAGCATCTGTGTGTAGACCTGAACTCAATAATATTTTACAATCTACAACCTTAACATAATCTAAATATACATACTAAAACAATACAACTAAACAAATAATAAACTGAAAATACAACAGAACTATAAACACAACTACAAATGTATAGATCAACATATATAAAAAAAATATTAAATATTAACACAGACATTTTCTAAGTAAAACAATACAACTCTTAATATGAAGTTTAATACGCCCTATAGAAAAGTTTAATTTCTTAGATTATTATCTAGTCTTTAGTATGTAAGTTTGGATCGATATAAACTAGTTTTTGGTCGATATTTAATTTAGTTTTATTTACTACCAGCAATTTATGTCTAGAACATAAAGATTCTTCAGCAATAATCTCTTCCAGTAGAATACAATAATTATTTATTAGTGCTTCGAAAATATATTTTTAATTGATATTCATCAATCGTCCCTCACTAAAAAGGTTGTGTTGTTTATTAAAAGTTTAAAATTTTGATAGCACGCTTTTGAACTCTGGATACCGGCCCTAATGCATTTGGATAAGCTGAACCCCAACAAATAATTCCATAAAATAGGACGCTACAGAACAAAGCATGGTATAATTTTAATAATTTATTTTTCGCAAGAACGTATCTCGTTTTATAGAAAACAAAAATAAGTTGTCTTACTTAACTATAGTAAAAATATTTTGCTTCCAATTCCAGTTTTCATCCAGTATAACACGAAGGTATTTAACTTCATTTAATCTTTTTATTTTATCACATTTACAAATTAAATTATTATAATAAACATCTTCATGTATTGTCAGTGCGTCTGTAACAGAGACCTTATCCGCGTATAGAGACACATTTAAAAGACTCGATTTTGACATATTTAAAGTTACTTTGTGATAATTAAGCCATTTTCTTATTATTTTTAAGGATTGTTTAGCATTGGCTGTAACTTGATCCCACCTATCACCACTAAACATAATGATTGTGTCATACACAAATGTATAACACCCGGTATACTAATTTGCAATAATCCATTAATATAGGCATTAAATAAATAATGGACCCAAAATTGAACCTTGAGGGACTCCACAAGTCACTAAGTTGTAAGAACTTTTAACACCTTTAATGACACTGAAATATATTTGAGAGATAGTTTCGCATAAAATCATTAAAAATCCCTCTTAGACAAATATCACTCAATATAATCAGTAGAAATGCATGTACTACTGTGTCAAAAGCTTTCGCTAGATCCAGAAATGCAGCTATTACTGATCTGCTATTGTCAAGTAATGTGAATATATTTTTTATAACTTTCAAATTCATAGTTACAATTTCTTAAGAAAATTGACCGTCCTCCCTCTCCACCAAAATTACTTAGCCTAAAATTTAAAAAAACTAAAATTTACTAACTTCAATACTGCCAGCTTAAAAGCAGCAAGTGAGCAGCAGTGGTAGCGTGAGCACTATATATGTACCCTTACAAACAACGGATTGGGGATCAGTTTATGCCCAAGTAGATGGTACCCTCTCCTTAAGACATGCTGGATTTGATTTTTTCTATGATCGATAGACACTCCTATATTGTTCCTTAATAATTAATCAACGGAACGAAATGATTTGATCTGTGCGGTCTGAAAGAGACTGAATCTTTCCGCTCTTTCATTTCACTGATTTTATGATGCATAATACTGAGGCAATGCTTGTATGGATTTTGAATATAATAATTACTAATACTGGCTAACATTTATTATCAATCTGTTACTATCTCTACAATCACTTTTTAAATTTCATAGAATATTAATATCCTGGGGACCTACAGATAACGCATTGTGCACATAAATCAATATAAATGCATGAACGCTCACAGTTTTCCTGATATATCACGAATATTATTTCAGATTGAATATAATATTAATAATAATTGTTACAAAATCGAGACCTTGCCGTTGCACGACAATGTTATTTGCACAAGAAATTATAAATTATATCAAATACATAATGGGGTTTGATTCGAGAAATTACGTACCTACTTGATTTATCACAATGAGGGATAACAATAATTGTATATTTATATATATAGACATGCTGTTCTACTTGCAGTACTTATAAAATTAAATTAAATGTCACATTTTTATTTATATGCGCAGGTAGTTTTCCCAAAGGAGGTTGACGATAAGATATATCTCATGTATTACCTACTAGAGCTGTAGGGGTGATCAAGGCCTTAGACTAGAAAGATATGTCCCCAAAAAAATTTTATTAATAAATTTAACTGTATTAAAACATTCCCGATCTAGATATGACAGTATTAATTCAATTATATCATTTTGTAGGAGCAAGATGCAAGTGCCTGTTATTAAGTAAAAAATTGAAATTGGACGTGGGGTCTGGAGTTCAACACATATTGGATTTGCAATAGTTTGATATGAACACTCTTCTTTCCAACGAAAACATCTTCATAATCGGTTACGTTTTCACTACGTAAAATACGCGATTGAAAATGAAAAAGCACACCTATAATGGACTTGTATACATACGTATACCTTCTTCGTTTGAAAAGTCGATTGAAATATCTATAATACTGGTTTCAGATTACGTTTACCGAATATTTCATGCTTCATCGTATTTTTCTTTCATTTTTATTTTACATCCACTATGTTTTTGTTCCACGAATCCCGAACGGAGGGGGTATACCTACAATTCGACTGTCTGCGTTTTTTTGTTTGTTCGCGCGTTTTATATAGTAATCGTACTATGATTTTGACGATTTTTGATTCATATGAAAGAGGAGGCTTGAGAAATGGTCCTATATACATAAGAACGTAAATCCGAAATCAACTTCCCTCCGAAAACCGCCTCCGAAGGGGGTGCAGTGGGCAAATTTTATAGAAAATCGAGAAGCTGAAGTGGTATAATTAAATATAGGACAATATCCGGAAACGTTTCAATTGAACATTTTTTCAAAAGAGTTAAATTTATTATTTTAATATAAAAAATAATAGAAGTCTAGTTTAGCGGCTTTTTGTTAAAAAATCCTTAAAAAAATCAAATGTTTGCAAGAAATTGTTGTATTAGTATAACTTTTAAGAAAAGCGCCATATACCTATGCCATTGTCATATAATGTCCTGTTATTACCACAATTCTCACATTTTTTTTGGAATTCACTGAAACACCATGATTAGTCAAAAAAATTCAACAGTTCGTCTTCATTCTCACTTAAAAGAATAAATTCAATATATGAAAGGTTGCATCCAGAAAACCCAACACTTGCCACTCAAAAAGTTATAAATTTGTTTATTATGTTAAGCTCAGTTGTTATTGTCGTTAATTTCTCCTAAAGCAAAACTGGAAATGGAATTCATAAAATAATCTAAAGCTGTGAAAGTTATACCGGCAGCGTTGGCAACAATGATGTTAACAGCAGTTGAATGTTGAATATACTGCACAAGTCAATCAATTCGTTCAACCTCACTTTTTCGCGAACTTATGTTTACTATATTTTTGTTAATTTTGAAGGATGGTAGCGTTTAATAGAACGCAAGGATGATTATATACTATTTGGGATTAAAAAGATA
The DNA here is from genome assembly GCA_958507055.1 of Crioceris asparagi. NCBI lineage: Eukaryota > Metazoa > Arthropoda > Insecta > Coleoptera > Chrysomelidae > Crioceris > Crioceris asparagi. The sequence continues at coordinate 12,738,095 of OY293828.1, forward strand.
CTTCCAAATCGAAAATTCCAGCTAAAAGGCGTAAGTCTTGGGAACAACATTTTTCCCTTTTTGATTAAAAATCATTAAAAATAGTGCCTTCCGCCTGAATTTTATTAAAAGTTATACTGCCGATAAATTAAAATATCACCGAAAATACATTGTATTTTATCATGGAAAGCTGTACAAACAGATCCTAGACGTTGTTACGCATAACACCCACCGATCGTGCCGTGTTGCTGACATATCCAACTTTTTTTTCCATGAATATAAGTGAAGAAGTAAATAATCTGTTCCTCGTAAGTACTGAGCAGTCATTTCTCAACTACGTCAATATTTATGGTTATTACTGCAGCTCTCGATTGCAATGAAATTGTATCATCCCACTTAAAAGTGATCTCAAACCGTTTGATGAGAGGAACTGTGGATTTTTCTTCGATTTGAACTATCACGTTATTTTAAGCTCGCCAGATAAGTGTGCGAACATTTCTCGCAATGCAATACAATAAATTCCAAGTCACACGAATCTTAGCCAATATTCAATTAAGAGCTTTCGTAATCCGAATTAAAAGAAGTGCAAGTAGGTATCGGTGTGTTGTTACAGGAACGGCAAAAGCAAGCGATATAACACACACACACTCACACATCCTGCCTGACCGATTTATGATCGAAGATATTTTGGATAGATTATAAATTTGTATGTAGTATGGATTTCTCCGATGGCAATTAACACAGATAGCGGGAGCGTGAAGTGTAACATGTGCATAATATTCATTCGGAGAGGTCACATCATTCAATGTTGTTTCTCAATCGAGTGGATCATTGAGACAGCGCCTTTATTGGGTATTTGATATTCTTGGAATCACGTCATTTTGCAAAGAGCACAATCATTGCAGAATCGAAGATGTTGTTTTGAATATTGCCAATAGCATTTTCAATTATCAAGTGATATTATTATACTCGTACTTTGTTTGATATAAAAATGTTTAAACTGTTGGATTTAAAGTTTTTGCGGATTTCAATATACCACCTACATTTCTACTTTGGTTGATAGGAAACATAACGTAGAGAATTAGGAAATGCACTACTGAGTTTAACAGCTTCTTCCTCAGCTGCTTTACTCCTCCCATACTAGGCATCAGTCTTCCAAGCCTGGATCTAGTCTTCTCCCCTCGCTCAAAGTCATTATATATTTATATTAGGTTTTTTACTAGTCGATACTGCTTCAGTTCTGTGTGCAGCTCCTCTATGTTTATTATCTTCTTTGGACAGTGATTCCGAAAAGCACCAACCGGCAATTTAAAATCAAGGGAGACGTCATAGATGATGTTCCACAAACACTTTTTGTCTGTGATATTATATCATTCACTCTCACTATGTCATCGATAATTAATCAGAAGATATTTATACAGCCTGCTCTTGGTCTACACATTTATTAAAATCCGAAGTAACTTATAAGATCCAAGCTTTTATCTTTATATAAGTTTCTTTTATACCTAATTTAGAAAAAGTAAAAATAGCAAATTTTATGTGACATCTTTTATAGACACCTTTAAAATCAGGTCTAAAATCAGAAGCATGCAGTTCTTGGACATCCATAAAGCTGGAAATCTTTCATTTTTTTAAATAAAATAATATATAATAATAGCAATTTATTGAGCTATTGAGACATTTTAGGAGCTATCGCTATAACCGACAAAATTCTTTTTTTTTCTTTAATCATACTGAAATTTGTCGCTAGTATCTTCAAATTTTAATCAGGAATACAAGTGCCGCTATTTTGCGGTGGTATTTTATTCGTCAATAGACAGCAGTAACTATGAAGAGTTATAAAAGTGAAAAAATAAAACCGGCGTACGGAACTGCATCAGCAAAGAATCAAAATAACTCAGGTTTCATTGTAATATTTTATATATATGAAGAATAAAGCCATATAAATAATATCAAAGAAACGAAGACAGACATCTGACATGACAGCCTGGACACAAAATGGCGGACGATAATACTTATCCGTATAGAGCTCTACTATATCTATTATCTATAATGGATACATCATATTTTATGTATGTATGTACTATGTTCGTACACTTAACTACATATTTGTTTTTTTTTTGTTTCTGAAATGTATTATCCATCATTTTTTTGGAGATTCGAAAAAAAATTGGAAATGTTAATAAAACTTCTACGCAGCACAACGGTTTAACAGATTTGGAGATATTCTCTATTGCAATTATAAGCCATTTTCATAATTGTCAATATCATACAATGTGTTCAGATAAGTAATTTATTTTATCGTACAAAGTCTCGTCTCTCTCATTTTTTTTACTTAACATGCTTTTCAATATGTTTCCTCTGACTACATGAACCCTGAAGCAACAAAGTACTTTAAAAAGTTCATAACTGGACTCTAGTATGCCAACGTTGCTGAAATTTGGGCCGTCTTGTGTGGATCATTAATTACCACATTGGTCTCAGTATTTTCACAATAATTCGCATCCAAAATCCCGTTGCAGGAGGCGGAAAAAAAAACCTTTCATCCTCAATCTCGTTATCTCTCTGTGATATCAGCAACGCAAACGGATTGAGCGCACCGAGTTGGTAATGCAAGAGGAAGAGACTGATCCGCCCAAGAGTCACGAATCCATTCTTCCGGTGAAGGTCTCTGGCGCAATGGCAGTAGATCATGATTTGCTGTGGCGACGTTAAATAATAGGGACTCTCATTAAATGCCCTAAATGAGAGATATTTTTTCGCCACTTTCTCGTATCGCAACACGCACAAAACGAAGAATAAAGAACAATGATGGCAGGGGAACAAGGCGAGCGCGCGTGACCTTCGCCACAGGCTACGATTCTTAATTTGGGAAAGGTTCGGACGAGATTCATCGTGTGTTGGTTACTACTGCTTACTATACCTTTCTCCTTGGCGCTAAGTAGCGCTTACTTTCTAGGTTTCTTTCTTTACGCGATGGGAAGAACTTTCCAACATGGTATTACAATTGTTACACTCTTGTCAAATGCATAATGCATTCCGTTCGGCCTATTGAGAACGAAAATGCCAAGATAAGACATTTATTTAAATGTTTTATTGTAACATAATTTCTTCGAATATTTAGCTTAGAAATATAAAGATTTTTTTATATTTCGTAGATATTTGCTAGAAATTATGTATTATTTTATTAAGACCACCCTAGTCGTATATTGAGGTAGGTATACAATTCAATTTTAAACACTGAAATAAATTAAATAAATGTTTTTCTCAGAAATAAAGATTTTCAGATTATTATCGAAAATAGGAAAATTTTGCCAGCCTTGAAAGCAAATCACTAAGACACATCCTTTCCTATCAGATTTTTGACTTGTTTGAAATGAACTAAATAGTAGAAACCAAGTGAGAGCAGTTTTACTAACAAAATGAAACAAACAAAAAGAGTTGGGAACCATGTTTCATAAACTTATTTTTCCCGCTGCCGGTAATTTACAAACTAAATCAAGTTCTACAATATTATTATACATCGAATAGAGACAGTCCAACGTCGTTATCATTATTGGTTCCGAATATATTCTAGATAAAACTATTCACAACCGACCGTCTGTCGGTACAGACTTAAAAAAATATATTTTAACTTATAAAAAGAGATTGAAAAACAATAAAATCCATCTCCAAGAGTCTTAAAACGTGGAAACATTCCAAAATATGGAACTGAATCAGTAACTTTCTTATGTGAAATTAATAAACTTTAAAGAAATGTGATATGCAAATGTAACTTATTAATAACCATGCCTTCAAGTCTACTGAAATGAAAAATTTACATTTATTCATTTTCTATTCATAGTTTGTTTTCACTATTGCAAAAGCTCAGCTATGGAGTCAGACAGCAATCCATTTCCCGCCCCAGGATCTATAAATTGTGTATGGACAAGTTTATGAAAACAAGAGAGTGTGCACCTACCAATTTAGATTTTAATTTGCCGATAGCTTCGTCAAGATTTATAACCTTCCTCTTCTTTAACACTCACACAAATGCACAATTATTATTCTCTTTTTGTATAATATTCGCATTTGAAGTTTGTGTGTACCTACTTGCTATGTGGATGTGTTTTATATATTTTATGACAGTTGGCACCGTAAAAGTCATGTAGCAACCTCGATCACTGACCATCGCAAGATATTAAATATTATTACTTTATTATTGAATAACGTCAACGATTCTCATAATCTAAGAGAATATGGGATACTTGAGAGCACATGCAGTTTTGATGTTAATTTCTTAGATCATAAACTAACATAATTATCAATTCTATCTAATATGAATTTATAATTATTTATAGTAGAAGAAAGGATAGATTATCTTTAATATACCTAAACTAACCCTGAAAATTCACCTGTCTAGACAATTTCTATTTCTGTATGAAAAATCTGGTGTGTCCACTCACCCAACATTCTTCGCTCGCAGAAAAATTCCATTGAATAAAAAATCGTCCGATCAAAACTTTTTTGTGCTTTCTGTCTGAGATGGCGCTGTATGTGGGTGGTAAAGGGCTCTTGGAAGAATACTTTGGGCAAGTTTATTCAAAACCCTTGAGCCGTTTTCGCGCTACAGTCTTGAACAAATCACGTTTTTTGGTTATAGCTCAGCACCCAATGTATACAGGATTCTCATTCAGTGCGACCTGCGAGTAGTATTGGTACCAAACAAAATAAAAAAGAAAGCAACAAAATACACCGATCCGTTCCCGAGATAATGCTGTCACAGACAGACGGATAGACAGACAGTCAGGCAGGCAGAAAGGCAGACAGACCAATGGCTGAAAACATGTTTATTAGACATATAAAACTCTGAAACGTCAACATTTGATAAATCTCGATACCGAAAATTTCACACGATTACAATACTTTCCTTATACAGCTACTATAGTAGCGTAGCAAAGTAAAAATTTTCGGAGCCACCAGTCAATTTCTCAAATAATATCGGTCAATGATTATGTATCGCTTCTTCGAAGATTCCATTTATATTCAATGGGTAATAAAACATCAATATCAGAAATAAAGTCATACTCCTTGAAATAACTCTCAAATATATTGTAACGTGGATAGTTTATCATGTACGGTTATTATTCGTTTTCGATAATATTTGCTCTAATACCTTATTTACAATAGTTGTTTCATATGTAGCTCATTAGTTAGTTTTGGAATTGATAGATTTAATCTCGAACCTTCCAGAAACCATATGTGAGGCCAGGTACGGTCTCTCACAGTATTGTTAGTTTGTCAAGCTGCTAGAACATTATTATAAAAGTCTAGAATAATCATAGAAAATTCTCAATTAATGCTCTTTGATTCAGACATATAAAGCCGTGTCGATCACGGGTCACATTCAGTTTATAAAAGTCGATGAAGTGAGTTTTAGCAAAGTCAGTTGTACTACTACGGAAGTTGGAGTACAAGGTGTTGAAAATAAACGCTTTGGTAGCAAAGTGCGAACGTTGGTGCATTACTCAAATGAACTCACCCCAGAATCCAGAAAGATTAGCACATGGTTAAACGTTACAATACCTATATTGACTTTCAAAGAAATAATTTACATGACAGACATTAGAGAAATAAATAATAAAACGATATCTTTGAGTATTATTCAGAAGATTTTGTCATTAATGAAAACATTAAAAGTAGTCTATACTTTTCCCTCAGCACATGGATATACCTACTTATAGGTATTTAATTACTATCTTCTGTTCACGGAAAATAAAATTGATCCCATTTATAAATCAGATAGGAATAGGATATCATCCAATATAGCAATCGATGGTAAATAATGACTGTTATTAGTTAAGTATAATAATGACTAGCCGTATTGGTCTATATTTTAGCTTAATACTTACTACCATAACAAAATGATGACATCATATTTTGATAATTGGTTGAGAAAACATTCTTTTTTGATTCCATTGTCAGACAATTTTTTTAAGGAATAGATGCAAGCTGAAGTATTATCGTCAAAGGATAAGTCTTGAAGGAGAATTCCCCAATTCCCAGAATACGAAGTCTCAAAAGAGAGATTTTCGTTAATAAACTTAGACATGGGCCCTAGAAATGATTTCAATATTAGATATAATCCTGTCATTCAAATTCTATCAATCTGTATTTTGTACCGTGTAACCTTTACACAAACAGGTTAAAGTGCCACCATCATAATAAGTTTGTAATCGTGACTTGGATTGTTTCACATGATATTGTGAATATATTAATATCTCTCATTAGAAGAAATTTATCTCGACAATTAGTCGTAAACGATTGGAATTATAACGAGGGCCCTCCCAGGTAACCAAACGACGATCCATTAGTTAAAAGCATTAGAACTATCCGGCCAGCGCTTATTAAAAGCGGAAATTGGCAGAACGCCTCTGATAAGAATGGTGGATTTATTGCAGGATACGAATTAAAATATCTTCGATGCAACGTCGGAGATTTTTGCATTGGTATTCTCGCGTTTAGCCAAGGAATAGTCCAGTCACAAATAGCACTTGATGACCTTGGAAGCTTGATAAGAAATATCTGGAGAACAATTTTTTTACACGGGTAAACTAAATTATTTGTTTAAAAATAAATTGAGCAAACGATTTACATTTACCTTTGTTCAGTCATTTAGTAAATGTTAATATCCTCTTTTACGGTGCATTTGAACTATTTTTGAAACAGTTCTTTAACACCAATGCGAATTCTTGTAAACTCTAGTCATTAATTTAACAGATTATTGTTTTTCTGTCAGTTGTTATCACATTTACCTTTAACATCACTATTATTTGTGTCGAAGTCTAGGATACCTTGAAGTTAATGAATCCGTTATCAATTTATAATTTTTTGAATTACTTCTCGAAAATTTTGGGTGAGCTTTCAACATTCGGGAAAGAAAAGTTTGATCTACGTAATAGGTTGATACGAGTATTAAGAATCAACCAGTTATTGCAAAAGGATTATTTTTTAGTTTTGAAAATGGGGCTAATCAATCACTAATACTTACTTGTAAACTCTTTTTAAAGAATTGATTGTTTTGTCTTTATATAAAATTGAAAACATACACAAACATAAATACCATTTTAAATGTTTATTTCTGAGAAAGTATACGAAAATTTTCGACTATCCATTATTTTAAATAGACTATTTTTATAAGGATGCTGTAACCTAAAATATTTTTCACAAAAAAATGCTCCAACTTTATTAGTTGGTGCAAAATAATATTGATGCTATTGATGCTGGTACTTTTGTGCAGCTATGGTTAGTTAGAAGACTTTCTGCACCAACTTCTAAAGTAACAGAACCATTAGAATTAATATTATTTTGTATTTTTCAGTGCATCAACAAAAAAGCCCGTCCTATCATTTGTAAAAAATATCTTTTGAGTGAAATATTGGTAAGGAAAATTGTTAAACGTTCACTAATATCAAACAGGATAGTGGTACTTATCCTATTACCCATGTATAAGCTTAGCTTGTACTTGTTATTTATTATTCTCAAAACATCGCGGTGCAGATATATATATTTCAGACTATACTGCTGTCACCCAAAACCGTAACTCTTTTGAAAAATATTCAATTTAAATGTTAATAAATATAATCTCTTCTTTAATTTGGCCGTCTCATATTGTCAATTTTCTAAAAAAATTGCCCCTTCCACATAGCGGAAATACACATATTTCAGACTTTACCATTGCTGAAACTCGAAAACCGTAACTCTTTTGATAAAATATTCAATTTAAACGTTTTCGGATATGGTCTAGCTTTAATTCTGCATTCTCAGATTTTAGAGAAAAATGGACCCTCCACCCCCTTCTGGGGCAGTTTTTGGAGGGATGGATAGTTCGGATTTGAGTTTTTCTGAATGTGGGACCATTTTTCAACTCTCCTCTTTCAAATGAAACAAAAATCTTCTAAATCAGCAAAACGCTCGAACAGTCATAAAAAAAGTCAAAAAGCAAACATACAACCGAATTGTATGCCTCCTCCTTTTTTTGAAGTTGGTCAAAAAAGATCGCAGATGGTTATACAAAGTTTACACTGAATATTTGAATATGATACTTATTTTTTATCGATAGATAGTGTAACGTATCTTCTCTTATAATTATTCCTCCTGTGACCAGACTATATGTTGAATAGCGTTTGGTGTTTTGTATCCAATAACTAGTATAATTAAGAAATATCTGCTATGTTATTAAGTGTAACTGTGAATCGTGCAGAGTACGAAATTAGAACTGCCCAACAAAACAAAAATCTAATATTATTGTTTTGTTATTTTATGTCTTAACTGTACTTATATGTGAACAAATCTTTTTCTATGCTTATTTAATAGAATTTCCTTAGTACATACAGATTATGGATGTACGTTTAGATATTTTTCTGCAGATAAAAAATAGGATTGATATAACTTGTAATACAAGCTTGATGAACACGATTTTGAAAAATTGGATGGTGATAATGTAACATTCATGACATAAGTCAATCATTTTTCTTCATATTTCATTTAAGAATTTGGTGGATGCGCTCAAAACTTGAAGAAGAGATATTCATTGTATAATAAATAATATTCTTTTACCAAAAATTCGGCCGATTTTATTAATTTGTGCACTGAAAAATACAAAGTAATATTAATTGTATTGGTGCTGATACTTTTGAAGTTTGTGCGAAAAGTCTTTTATCTGACTACAATAACAAAACCCAAAAATTTTATAATCATATTTCTTCATTAAGTGAGAGACATCTTCAAATAATGTACTGAAAAATACCTAAAATAAATAATTCTATTGCTACTAGAATTGAAAGAAACGAATATGCATGTCCTAAATCAAGCATATAAGCAATTGCATTAATGTAATATTCATGCCTAGTTTCTATTCAAAGTACCAATAGATCTCATACTTAATTCTTTGTTATTTCCAGACCAGGATGAAGATTAATTAGATGTAATAAATTATGTCCTAGTTTTTGTGAAAACTCACAACATTTTTCTACAATCAATCTCTAAACAAAAATGCTGATACACTTGATTGCAACGCCATCACGTCAGGTAGGAATGTGATAATTAACAAGCTAATGATTAAAAGTCTAGTTTCTATTTCTAATCGATATATATTTTTTGTCTGATCCCATGTCAGGGCTACAGTCTGTGACTATGATTGAGTTTTAATTATGCAGAATCACTGGCAATTAATTATAGAGAAATTAAATTGCAAGCTCATCTTCAACAAGGTAAATGATATTTTTGACTAACTTTACAAAAGGAGGAATATATGTTTTTTTTAGATATGTAACGTCGTTTCTCAATAAACGTACGACGATACATCCTGGAGTGTTATGAGATGTTCCATATTAAATTTTCAAGGATTGATCAAAGTTATCCCTACATATTATTTCCTGAAAAATTAAATCTAACGGTTTATAGTTAGGACCAAGGTGGAAAATTTGATCGAATTGTACATAAATCTATCTGATTCTAACCATTCTTTTCGAAGCTTGTTTCAATATATCAATCAATTCGAAACAAATCCAAATTTTTCATTACAAGAAATGTCACTGCATAAACCTAATGATATTTACAATCGTAAAATATATGTATACCAACATAATAGGTTGAAATACGTATGGAACATTGAAATTACCTTGTGCAACTTCCAATGATGTACCTGCTTATTAAAATTCCATTGTTCTAGTTGACCGCTAAAAAATCCACAGGCTCGACCACCAATAACAAGAAAAAAACTAACGGCACATGGCCTTCAATATAAAATGGAGTTTTCAATCTACATTACCGCCTCAATTGTGTTTGATACCTAATTATAGAAGTAAATAATCTAGAAATAAAACAAATAATAAACAAGAACAAAACCTCTTTTGTATTGTTATTTATTTAGGCCATATCTACACTCCAGGCTACCATATTAAACTAATATGTTTTAAATAAATTATTAATAAAGCTCAACACGATTAATACGGATTGTTTTATGTAAGCATTTAATTGAATCCACTCTTTTTTCCACTTCAGTTTCTATTACCTTCGTATTCTATTACTTTAATTGACACATTCTTCTATCTTTCTGCAAATCATGCATAGTTTATTATGTAATGCACAGTTATGATAAATGGCTTTTACAAACAGCTAATGATGGGTTGTCGAACCATTGTTCGTTTTTTTTTCTTCTTGATTTTGCTATAGAACCGATACTTATTTCAACAGCAACCAATGATGACGGGAAGATATAAATATGGGAATTTCTTTTTGGATGAGAAAGTTGAATTTCGGTTTCAAGGATTGTTTGCATTCACGTGATATATTTACTGAATTGCCTTGATTGATATTTTCAATTTGTAATTAAATAGTAAAATTAATCTAGCTTGGATATTGGTGATTAAATAATTAAAAAAAAAATAACGAAATCTCTCAATCATACTTTCAGATACATACTTTCTGAAAATCCATTGAAATGTCACTTCGATCAAGATGTGATTTGTGAAATCCATGATGGATCGCCCTAGAGTAAGATTCCTACAGTTCATAATTTATATTTAGTATTATTTGATTTATAACTATAAAAATCTAATAATAATAATAATAATGATCAAAAACATCTATTATAGTTCCACTCAGACGATTTTCCCAAGGCTCTCAAACATATACCATGGAATCTAAAAATCGTCTCATCAGTTTGTGCGATAATTTGATTTTTCAGTGTGTCAAGTGAAACATCATTGGATATATTTAATTTTGACATAAGAAGACCGTTTAGCTAGAATAGAAGTAAACATAAAGGATGACTGCTCTCTTCAGCATACATTTTTACTTTCCTACGCTACTATAGTAACAGTATAAGGAAAGTAATCGTGTGAAATTTTCGGTATCGAGATTTTTACAAATGTTGACGTTTCAGAGTTTTCTAAGTCTAATAAATATATTTTCAGCCATTGGTCTGTCTGCCTGTCTATCTGTCTGTCTGTCCGTCTTTCTGTCTGTGACATTATCTCGGAAACGGATCGGTATTTTGTTGCTTTCTTTTTCATTTTGTTTGGTACCAATATCACACGCTGGTGGCACTGAATGAAAATCATCTGTACACTGGGTGTTAAGCTATAGCCAAAAAACATTATTTGCTAAAGACAGTAGCGCGAAAACGGCTCTAAGGATTTTGTTTAAACTTGCCTAAAGTATTCTTATGAGAGCCCTCAACCACTCACATATAGCACCATCTCTGAGGAAAAGCACAAAAAAAGTTATGCTTGAATAAAATTCCATATTTTCCACATGTTTCTTCACGTTTCATCTTGCGAAAAAATGTTACATGACCATTGTTGTTTGTCTTGAAATGAGGAAAAAAATGAGTGGTAGCACGATTTGACCAGGGGATTTTTATGTAAGGAAAGTATTGTAATAGTGTAAAATTTTTCATTCACTGGAATTTACCTGCGAGTAGTAGGAAAGTCGTGTGAGTGGACACACCAGATATTTTTTCATTCTTTTTCTCAGTAATACGCCTAGGAATGTTAGTGAAGGGCCCCAAAAAGAACTTTTTTTGGACAAGTATCATCAAAATCGTTATTTTTGCGTGGTGGAAATCCTCCTGCTGAAAATCGAGTAGACCCTACCCACTCTTCAGTCCATAGCCTGGTATACTCACTAAAACCTCCACCCCGCCTATGTTTGTCTGACCATTACTGATCTTTTGCGGTCTAGGGATCCGCAATCACACAGTATATGAGAAACTGTTTCCGGTTCCTTACCGCTTAGTCTGCATGTTAAGTCTCCGTTGTACAATGTTATTTTGTTGAGGTGCACCTTGACCGGTGTATGATCAGTCATAAGCTCCGTTATAATTTTAAGCTGGTTCCTGTTTAGCATCAGCATTTCCCTTGCTTTCTTTTGACATGTGCTTGGATTGTATTCTTTCCGGCGTCTGTTACCTGGTGTGTTGCTCCAGTTTTTTTTGTGTTTCTCCAAAAGCCATTGGTTGACTGATACTCGTACTGTGCGTAGTATCATTCTTTGGTTATTGTCTGTGCCTTTTTTAGCATGTCAGTTTTTTCGTTGCCTACCGTGTGCTGATGTCCTGGCATCCAGATCAGGTTTACGTGATTCCGATTCGCCAGAGTTTGAAGTTTCTCCTTGCTAGTCCCTATCAGCTGTGATATAACCTCCTGACTTTTTAAGACCTTACAGCTGTTTAAATTTAACCTTAAAAAATCATACTTAGAAAAATAGACCGTTTAAGTATATGTAGTCAGCCTCACAAAATACAGATATACAGGTCTGACTGATATGTTCCGGCATTTTGTTGATATACATTTGAAAAGGCAGTGAACCCAGCACAGAACCCTGGGGGACCCCTGTATCGATATCTTTCAATTCTGATAACCAAGTTTTTCTTCTCTCTTTTACGTACGTTTATTACAATCTAAATATGTTTTCTTTCAATCCATATTTATATAATTTTTGTAAAAAAGTCTGTATCTAAGGTATCAAAGGCCCGTGACAATTCGAAGAAAAGCAATGCAGTATGTATAATCCCCTTCGTCCATCTCCCATCAAACTCTACGAGACCGCCGCGCTTTCCATAGACCTGTCACTTAAAAAAAAACATTTTGATACCTAGCTTTTATTTGGCATTTTGACAAAAACGAAACAAATCTGTTGTAGAGTGTTTTCACAATTATTTTTGAAGTAATGCTTGGTAGCGTTATAGGTCAATAATTACGACAAAAGTTGGACCAATTTTATTTTATATTGATACGATGAGTACAATATATATTTATCATTATTTTCATTTTAACATTTAATAAAGTCGGTCCTGTTATATGTGAAAATGTTTGTACATAAATCAGATTTAGGTAGAAAATACATTCTCTATCTGGATATAGTGCAATCTTACAAATCCTTGATGCGTTTTTCTCACAAGATACACATTGCATAACTTTAATTAGTTTTAACACCTTCATATCAAGTTCAAATGCAATTTATATAACATGCAATTACAACAAAATGTCTCGGTATATATTTATATGAAACTTTGCGCGTGTTTTATGTGTGTTGTTGCATTTCAATCGGATTTTTGTGCTTTTTTATATAATTCTCGTTGAAGGAAAGGAAATGCGTTAGATAGGGAATAGCCGTAAAGTTAATGGATTGTACAACACGTTCACTTTTAATTTTTTATACTCTTGAAGAAGTCAATGGACGCTTCTAGAATTGTCGGGATTGTTAATGCCCAAAAGCAAAGAAGATCGTTATATTCTTGGCTAAAAGATAGTTAGTTTCCATGATTTTTCTGCACCTATACTGTTAATGGAAAATTGTGTTGGTGGATTATGTTTTTTAGGATGAGCATGCAGTTTGTGATCATGGATAAAAGTATATAGATGAAATCAATGATATCATAATAGACTCTGATCAATAGTATATAAAAAAGTAGTACCATTACCGTGCCTAGCAACGCCGAAAACTACTAGAAAGGTACTCGTTGAGTAAATACTCCAACCCGCATTGAATTGCATCATCGTTGGTAGGTGCAATATGGCTAAAATTTTATTCAATACAAACATTGCATGAAAATTCCCGTATGCTTCTATTTCAACATCAACATCACAGTTGAATCAAGTGTAGGAATTTTCATTGTTAGTAGGTATAGCAATACTATTAGGTACCTATTTATCTAGTGTTGATTAAAATCATTTACATTTGTATATTTATGCTTTAATTAATTTATCTCATGTAACATTTAAGCCATAACAGCTACAAAATGATGGAATAATCAAGGCTGCTACTCAATGTGGTGAATATTTTCATTACGATGAAGAATGACTTTGACTAGTTATTAAATAATAATAACATTGCGAATATTTCAATAATACTAAGTATTCTTAGAAATGATATCATTCCTATGAACACAGTTCTAATTTTCTTAATTTGTTACAGGTAAGCAAGGCATATGGCAGATATTGACAAAAGGGTAACTATATTATTATATCACCTTTAAAATATGCAATTTATTGACGAAATAAATTTTTTTATTCATTTATTTATAAATATTAAATTCATGATACTTAATAAGTACTGATTGAAAATGGCAGATTGTAGGTGGAGACTCTATTAAATAGAACTGAAATACATAAACGGAATAAGGGCAACTAAGAATAAGTTATTAGTTATTATTTTGCTTTCTATCTGAAAGTTGTCATAATTTTAAATTCTAATCCATATAAGGTTGCGTTTTTATTGAATCACTCGATATATTTTTTATTGTCAACACGACTCAAAACTAATGTATCCCAATTTCGACATATGGAGCATAATCTGAGAACTTAAAGAGGTCTTATATCTCTTACAATAATTATTTTCTGAAATAGACAAAAAAATAAAAAGTGTCGGAGATAGGTAGGTATGACTTAAGAATATTTGAAATTGTTCATCTATGCACTTATATCGATATTTTAGTTATTCCCAAAATCTTTATTTTGGAACTATAAACCTTGATGTAAAATTATAAAAAGAAATTAGAATAAAGAAATCAGTATTGAGCATTGCACAGCTTAAATCGGACCTATTACAAACATTTTCTACTGAGAATTATTATAAAATACTATATGATTATTTTGACTGGTAGCCTCGCTGTTTTTCGAAATTTGTTTCACTTATGAATCGACTGAATAACGGACTTTGAGCCATACATTTTCATTAAAATTGAAATAAATGTATCTATAGTAAAAAGAATTGTCATAAAGATAATAAGCGGTATTTATAAACAATTTTCAATTCGATACTACAGTGCGTTTCAAAATAAGCATGCAGTGTGGTATCTTATGGAGTCTATAATAGCCAGCGCGTTGTTATACCAGGTCCAGTCTCAGGCAAATTTTGCCGCTTGAGTTTAAATTGTATCTCAATGTTTTCATGTTCAATAATTGATAATAATATAAAATGAATTTCGGACTTCCAAACAATAAATATTTCAGGTAAATTGAAAGATGGGCACCTGCACCCGGCCACACTGTATTCTCAGTGTGAAACGCAATATAGTTTAATTGGTTTTTTAATTACTATGGTAACAATAATATATATATATATGTGTATATATATATATATATATATATATATATATATATATATATATTTTTTTTTTTTTTTTTTTTCTCGAAAATTGAAAATCTGAGACGACAGAATTAATGAAAATTCTATATCCGGAAATGTTTAAGTTGGATATTTTTAAAAATAATAATACGTTTTTTTTATGTGGAAGGGGCAAATTTTTCAGAAAATCGAAAATTCTAGATTTGAAAATTAGAAAGGAGACCATATCCGGAAACGTTCAAGTTGAACATTTTTTCAAAAGAGTTACGGTTTCCGAGTTTCGCAATTGTAAAGTCTGAAATATGTGATATGCGTATTTCCGCTATGTGGAAGAGCAATTTTTATCAAAAATTGAAAAAATAACACCGCCAAATTAAAGAAAATATTATATGTAGCAACATTCAAACTGAGTTACGGTTTTCGAGTTACAGCATAAAGTCTGAAATATGTATATTTGCGCCGCGATGTTTTGAGATCTCTGAATAATAGATAACAAGTACAAGCTAAACCTACCAATAAATTTTTGGGTATTAGTGAACGTTCAACAATTTTCGTGACTAATGTTACTCTCAAAAATGTGAAATAAATGTTTTTTACAAAATCTATTGGTGCTGGTAATTTTGAAGTTGTGCCGTTGTAGTTTGTTGTTGTAGGCACCAACTCCAAAAGAACCAGCACCAATAGAATCAATATTTTTCTGTGCAAGAACTGATAAAGTAGTTCCAATTTTTTGTAAGAAATATTTATATAGTACATATCTGTATGTCTTCGATACCAACATATCCACAGTCTAGAGGCAATTTTACTTCTCGTGTAGAAATCCTATTGATCCACAAGAAATGCAATCATACAAGAGATATGATATAACTGTTCTTCTTACATTTGTTGTGCCATTTTCTTCGATTTGTATGTCGACTTGGTGCTCTCTCGGATAAATCTCAACTTCTCTCGAAGAAACCGTGGCAGATTTCTGCTCTTCCCCTGGTGATAATGTCGGATCAAAGGTTAATGAAAAGTGTGGTAGGCGGCACCAAATCAGCCCACGTGGGGTTTTACTCCAGTCATTATATACGAATAACGTCAAATAAATACTGAATGAACTAAGGCGGCTGATTTTTGGATATGGCGAAGAGGAGGCGAAGAATGACTGTCGTCAAAGGTTTCCTATGAACTTTCTCTGACAATTTAAAAATTATACTTTCTTCCTAGAATATCTTCTATATCTCTAAAATCAGTTTAAAATATTTCGATTCACAATATGTTTAAAAAATGTTTCAAATCAAAGTTTTACGGAGCAAATCAATCTTTAAGCATTACGAATTTGATAATAATAAACCAGGTTCACGATTACTAATAGAAATATATCCTTCTTAATCCACAGAGATAAATCGGGAGAACTTGCTGGTCACCCTGTTTTCGTGGCTCTTCGTTATGAAAAACTTCATGTAAATACTTGTAGACGCAGTTTGATCTTTGCTCATTACGTTTTAAAATGACGAACGAAAGAAAAAGAGCATAGATAGTTTTTTGACATAAATTAAATATTAGTAAATCTTAGTTTCAAACGACCTAACTTTTGAATGCTAGCATTATGCGGTTTTAACAATTATATTTTAAACTTAAAAAATACAGAATCTGAAAAAAAGGTGTTGATAATATGATTTATTTCATAGAACTTTTATTTCTAGACTTTTTCTTACACGAGGAATCGATTTATGTTACTTTTTATATACCTAAGCCTTGTATAAGCTGAAATTGGAGCTTAAAGATTTTTTTCTTACTTATTTATTAATGTAAAACTTTAAAGTTCATTTGGTCGTATGGAATTACGTTATTTTAGAAAGAATTTCGATAAAATTTAAGAAAAAATCATATTTACAAGGCAAAATCTTGAGAATCATACTACTTGCTAACTTTATGGCACGCTAGCACTTCTAATTTTTTAATTAAAAAAACGAAAGGGACTGGCATATTCTATAACTTTGCAATTTTTCTATATTCCTATGCGAATTACCAGAAAGTAGAGTAGAACAAGATTGAATTTTATTTTTTTCGTTCAATATCTCAAGTGTCATCAGCGGTAGGTCAAAGATCATATGCCTTAATTTTAGAGCATAAAAAAGTAACAAAAAAGTATTTCCGCATTGTTTTCGTACAACGATTTAAGGGTGAGTTATGGCAAAACAAAACAAATTTCATCATTCAGTTTTGCAAATAGTTGAGACGGATCATCGGAAATCTTGGTCGACAGTATCAATATGTCCTCTATACATAGCAGGTATTATTTCCATGGAAAGTAATCAACTTGAGTAGTGTCCTACAACGTGATTATTAAACAAGAGAACTTATTTCTTGGGGTAACATAATTCCTTAATGATTGTGAATGGTTTTAAGTTGAAAGAAAAGTTATTTTTATTTTTTTTATGGAAAAGTGTTTACCAAACTACAAAATAAATTAAATTAGTACGGTATAATATACCTATATCAAACAGCTACCTGCTAGGTATATTAGGAGACAATTTACCCATGTCCCTTTTGAATATCAGGTACCAGTTGGCTTTTGGGGGACAACTTACTTTCTCCAAAAAATCATTCTTCTTGGTTCATTTAAATTTTCAACATTCGGGTGCTAAAATGTGTATAATGACTGGAGTATTTACATGGATTAGCGCGCGAGATACGTCCGCCTTTCTCTCTTGTTGGTAATCTTCTTTTCGTCGTTGTTGCAGTCTCGTCCTCATCCTGTTCCTGCCATCTAGTTGTTGGCGAACATTCATAAGCTCTTAGCACCGTTACTTTGGTTGGTATATATCGACTTAAGTGGCTATAGGTACACAACACAACCGAGGATCGGCCTCGTAAAGAGTGATTTTTATGATTGTCGGGCTAGCGAAGACGCGGAACGATGAAGTGGTGGATATTATAATATGTATTGTTTTTCTCGAAATGAGGCCGTGCGAATGTATGAGATAATATGAGCGAACATCATTTTGAGAGTTTGACACAATGTCAGCATACCTAAATATTTTTTTTATTAATTAATGATCCTGTGAAGAAATTACGACAATTATTTGTCAGAATACTTGAGAAACCCGATTAGATTTAGTTGATTTTGAATCACACTAATATGCAACATATAGATACCTTAACACCTCTGTTAACGACCACATCGTTTCATCGACCGCCTGCGTTAAGCGACCGGCTATGAACACCACGTATTTAGATATGGAAGTTAAATTCTCCTCTGTTATCACGCCCGTCAAGCGACCACTCTTGTTAAGCGACCAATTTTAAAAATTCTCACGGTAGAGTGAGATTTTTTCACTTTCTGATACCCAAAAACAAACTCTAGAGAGACATATTATAAAAAATGAGAGCTCATTAGCGGTTCTTTGGAAGACATTTCATTTAGAATAGTTTACAAAGTGAAGAGGAAAATAAGGAATTTTGAATATCCAGCTCCAGCTGTATGTCAAACATTCCTTTTCTACCTCTTCAATTTATGATTTAGAACGTGCAAATAAACTTTTAATATTATTTGACGTTATACAAGAGAGAGATTATATTGGAATGTATTTAGATTTATCCCTATGCTGTAACATTTTTATTCAATCAGCTATTTCACAGCAGGAGATCGATTTCTAAAGACTTGTCAACCGTATAATGACGCTCATTACAAGATTATTTCCTTAAAATATATACTTGTAGTAGGTACATGTTGCGGCAGAGAATTTCTAAGAATCTAATATACATATGAAAGTTTTTTCGCACGACATGCATATACCTACATTTATAGACATGCAGATAATATGGTTATTATTCATTGGATAAAATTACACAATCACATCGATTTACCATTTTATTTTTCAGCCCCATTCTCCAATCTCCCGACAGACTTTCCCAATATACCTATATAGATATAAATTTTGCGATCAGTCAAGTCTACAAAAATAAACCACCATTTATATTGTTGTTCATGAAACGTAATCTCTAGGACGTGCACCGCACAGACTTATAAATAGCATTGAACAATAGTCTGTTCATAGGTGAAATATATACGAGTATAAATTGTGGATAGTTCTTGATTACATAAATAAACCTTTTTGATCAAATCATTTTAGGTGCGTTAATGTAAACAAAGTCAAAAAGGGTTCTAATCCATCATATTTTATACATTCAGTTAATGTTGAAGGGAGCGCGTAGCTGCGGAATAACTTAACTTGAATCATCGAAATTAAGCAGCGTAGTGCGTGACGAACAATTTGGACGAGTGACCGGTGAAAAGAGCACGCGAATTGTGCATTCTGTTTCTCTCACCAGGTAAACGGCATACCAGTACAGCTTCCCTGGAACAGTGTGTTGTGAGATTTAAGTTGAGACATGGTACCTATTCGTAGATCGGAATGGAATGGATGTTTTCCGGATTTGGACTCATCATTTGTTCTCCGACTTCAAAAAAAGAAGGAAGCAAACTATTCTGTTGTATCTTTGCTTTTTGCTCCGATTTTGATGATATTTTGTTCATTGGAGGAGAGTTGGGAAATGGTCCCATATTTAGAAAAATCTGAGATCTGCTACCCTCCAAAAAAGCTGCAATTTTTCTGGAAAATTGAAATTTTGAGAGGACAGGATTAAAGATGAAACGATATCAATTGAACATTATTTCAAAAGACTTACGCTTTTCGAGTTACAGTCATGAGTACCAGCACCACTCGAATAAATATTATCTTGTATTTTTCAATGCACCAAGTAATAACGTCGTCCAGTTTTTGGTAAAACATATTTCCGATATGTGTAGAGTGAATCTTAAAACATAATTTTCCCTTGTCCTGCGAAAGAAAGAACAAACAATGCCTGGGAATCGAAACGCACGACATACCCATCACCATTACTCTAAACGGTATCAAGCTCTGTGATATGATAAAAATTTGGCGAAGTTTTTTGAAAAACAAGAAAGTAAAACTACTAATTACCTGAGTGCTGAGTAGGTACCCATGCAAAAGTTAATTAGAAATAAGATATTTATTATAGAATAATGTTGAGCTAGGTTCACTAAATTGTGACAAAGTATGTCGTTTTTCCATCATAATATATGTAATTAGTGACTTCATAAGAACTTGACAGCGGTAATAGTATTTGAGAATAATATTCAACCTAGACAGCATCATAGAAATTGAAACTTTAATCATAAAACTAAATAATATACAGGATGTCCAAATAAGTGCGAACGTTTTTAGGGTTTGAATCTTGTCGAAAATTAAAGGGGGTCTTTCATGTAAACAAAAGCTCCAAGACAATTTCCTGAAAAGTTACACGCTTCCAAAAATGAGAAAGAAAATTCTCTTTTTTATTCTGGCAATTGCTGAGGAGATGATGGAATGGCATTTTGTGGGTATGTTCTACCAATAAAAAAGATACGTACCCTTGAATATTTTTTTAAGTTTGTTGTGATCTTTCAAAGGGGCAATTCCATTTTTTATCACAACTTTTTGAAGAAATAAAATTTATCAATTTAAAAATATGTGTTGAACAGGAAAATTTATTGCAAAACTTTTTTAACTCCTTTGTTGTGTCCGTAAAAGCAATAGTTTCGTAATAAAAAAAATGAAATACAATTTTCTGTAAATGGAATCGAAACAATCTAGTAGGTGGCTGTCATGTTTTGTTTGCACAATTTATGACTTTAGTCATACTATTTCAGAATTATTCCGTTTGTTTCAACTTTTAATGTTGGCAAGTACCAGTATCAATTTTTTGTTTTAATAATTCCTTCATCTCTTCAGCGAAAAAAAGATTTTTCTTTCTCATTTTTTGGAAGCGTGTAACTTTTCAGGGAAAGCTTTTATTTACATGAAAGACTCCCTTTAATTTTCGACATGGATTCGCACCCTAAAATCTTTGGCACTTATTTGGGAACACCCTGCATATGTCGACTCTGCATAATGCATAATGAAAACCTGATAACTTTTGCAAAGGTGAATTCGCAGATTTTTTCAAAAGTACCAAGTGGATCAAAATGCAAAAATAACAAATATCCGGAAAAGCACATTTGTATTAATTTTACGTATTAAGATCTGTTGAAATATTGCATATTTACAACAAACTACACATTTCAGCAATTTCAAGAAGACTACAATTATAGAAAAGGTTTTTTCGTGCTATGAACAGACTATAAGAGCTCATTTTCCAGACAGCCACAAACTGTGTGACTCACACTGCGTATTCTCGGATTAGTTGTTGTTAGTCTGCAGGTCTGCATTTGAGAGTAGTTTCTACCTTATATGGGGGGCTGCGACCAGACGTTAAAAAGGAAAGATGGGCTCTCGGGTTCGCTATATCCATTCCAGCCAAGATTTAAACAGACCCAGTTATATGAGCGCTCCAGTGAATTCCTTTTGGGATGTCGATGTGGTTGCTTCTTTAGTTGGAATGCATTTCTTATTGTTTTATTGTTGTGTTGAATCGAAAGTGGAAAACAGATGATCATTCCAAAATAGGATGAATAATACACCAATATAGAAGATAATCTACTCCTATTTTGGCAATGTATGATTAAGTGAATATGAAAATCCAAGTAGTTTAAACGTGATCACATTGTAGATTTATTTAAAATAATCGACAGCCGGCTCCATTTCAAATGAAATAATGCTTCCTACTGTATGATGAATGATACAAAAATATAAAGTGATATTAAAATTTATGAATTTAATGAGATTATAGTTCTGTCATCTGCCATTGATTATCATGTAACTAACAAGGGTAACTCGACTGCGACTATTTTACAATCAAAACTGTCAAAACGACGATTTGATATTTGATACAGTGTTGCCGATGTGTCAATCATGATCTTAAATTGACGCTCTGGAAAACTTGCCATTTTCGAATAAAAATCATCAAAGTAAAGTTGATTGCTTTCATATATGAATAATAAATGACATTTTAATCATAGGTATTCATTATTATTATTTTCACTTATTTATAAAAAAAATAAAAAGCTGAAAATTTTGTCGTCGTTTTTGCGTTTCAAAAATTATAAATTGACGCTCTGGAAAACTTGCCATTTCGAATAAAAATCATCAAAGTGAATTTGATTGCTTTCATATATGAATAATAAATGCCATTTTAATCATAGGTATTCATTATTATTATTTTCACTTATTTATAAAACAATAAAAAGCTGAAAATTTTGACGTCGTTTTTGCGTATCAAAAGTTATATAATTGTAGCACTGTGGCAACTCTGTTTCAACAACGCGGTAGCAACTGGTTGGTAACTTTTGATAGACGAACCAAACGGAGGAGGTATACAATTCGCGACTGTTGCATAGTAAACGTGCTCCGATTTTGATGATTTTTATTTAATTTGAGAGAGGAACATTAAGAATTGGTCCCATTGAAAATCTATATTAGACATGCCCTTCCCCTCAAAAATCATCAAAATCGGAACAAAAAGCAAACATACAACAGAATTGTTTGCTTCCTTCTTTTTTTGAAGTCGGACAACAAATGAAAAACTGAAAAACGAAGTTGGTGTCTACAACCTTAAACTACAATAGCACTTTCCTCTTTCAAATGAAACAAAAATCGTCTATATAGATTACGTTTACAATGCAAAACGCGCGAACAGCTATTAAAAAGGCAAACATAGAACTGAATTTTATACATTTTGCTTTTTCAAATAATTAGGTAATTAGGTATTATTAAGTCATGAAATTATTATAATACTAGCTGTTGCCCAAGACTTGGTGCGCGTGAAAAACTGCATTCAATTCCATGCAGACAGATGCGATAAAATGAGACCTATATTTGAAATTAGACCTCAAAAAATACATCAATGAATATTGCATTCAATTCTATATAGTAGTATTTGCATGATGCGTATACAAACATACAGAAAGACAGACAGACGCGATAAAATGTAGCCTATATCTTTAGTTAGGCCTCTAGTAATACATTGGTGAAAACTGCATTCAATTCCATGCAGTAGGTTTTTGCGTGATGCGCGTACAAACATACAGACAGACAGAAAAAATTCTAACAACTGTTGTTTTGGCTTCTGTTGCTCTTATAAAGACGGGGGGTTATTTTTTCTTAAATATATTTAATGTACAGACATCGGCTTGTTACAATTTTATTATATAATACCTACTGGCTAACCCAACAGACGTCTTCCTGAGCGGAAAAGCTTTAAGCGATATGCCGACAGCAGCGCCACCTACTGGGTTCAATTGTGTTTTTAAATAATCCAGGGACACTGCAATATACATAGAAAATTTCATCCCAATCGGTCCAGCCGTTTGACATACTGACAACGGCGCCATCTATCAGGTCCAATTGTGAATCTAAACCATTCTCGAATCTCCTGGAACACACACAAAAATTTTCATCCCAATCGGAACAGCCTTCTAGAAGGAGTTCGATGACATACATACGTACAGAAGAATTTTATATATTAAGATATGTATAGATGTATAGAATGTATCGATGTATAGATGTATAGATGTATAGATGTATAGATGTATAGATGTATAGATGTATAGATGTATAGATGTATAGATGTATAGATGCATAGAATATATAGATCTATAGATTCTTTAAAATGGGTGAAACTTTAATCAAACTATCATGCTATATTCATACATATATCACAAGAATAATAATTATTGTTATTTAATATGTGCATTCATACATATTAAGTTAATAAAAGCCTTCTAATTATGAAATATTATTCCCATGGCCTGACACAGACTACCATTAAGTTGAACTAGAATAGGAACTTCCTTTTAAAATATCCTCAAAATAATTATATAGTTGTGTATACATATGTGAGTAGCCAATCACGCGTACATTTCTGAAACAATGCTAGATAATCTAACAATCCCATCATAAATATATGATAGATGCACTGTAACAACTGTTAGGTCTCCATTGCTAAATTTTTCGACAATAAACGTTATTACTACCCTGAAAAATTCCCACAGTGAAGACACTCGTTGAATTCGAAAGCAGGCCTAATGTCTTTTTGAGGAACAGGTGCATCGCACTATTATACGGACTCTCCTATGTAGTAGATATAACAGTTTTAACACAGCATTGTGATCGTGCTTATAACTCAACAGATAGGATCTCAGTTGTTCCCACAAATTTAGGATGTAGGTAGACAAGGGCCCGTGGGAGGAAACTGAAGTTGAAAAAGTCCGCTTTATTACCTGTTATATTAATAATCTACAAATGAATTAGTAGGATTCGTGCCGAAGATTCAATTTACCACCTGGTGTTTATGGTTCCAAGTGTTGTCACAATATTGAAGAATATTTTATTTCATACTCTATGCTGTAATAAAAGGAAATATAGTGTTTGGAACGAAGTTCCTCGGAGTTTATCAGCAGAAAGCGTCACGAAAGCGATCTCCATCAAGTAACAGACAATTTTTTATATTTAGATCTCTATATGAAATGAGATTCGGAACTGAAGACAAGGCGCAAGGAACTTCGTTACTGACGGGGGCCCCCCGACAAATCAACTTTTATTCCTTCTTACTATAGTAACTATTTCTTCGTACTGAACCTCAAAATTCTACCAAACTGTTTAAAAATTATTTTTTCAAAGAATTTTGCCAAACTATAACTTTATATGTCGATTGAGAAATCTAGCCAATTTACCGAAATATATTTTATCGAAAGTTTAGAGGTTATCTTAAAGGTTGTTAAGTTTTCAAGGACTAATAGATATTTATATTGTTTACGAGCGTTTAGAATGGAAACCGGAAATAAAATATCGGTACATAATAAAATAAAATATCTAATTTTCGTAATAATATTTTAGATTAAGAAACCAACGACAAAAAAATTAGCTCGTTCAAGCTATCTTTCAAAAACTATTAACTATCAAAATTGATCTATCTGTTTGGAAGCTTCGATGCCGAAGACAGTATCACAGATACACAACTTAAACTTATAACACCGCGTCATCGGTAGAAAATGCTATAACATACCAATTTCTAAATTTGATTGAGCTTCTTTTAATGCTATTCTATGGATTATGACGTTATAGGGAAATTTCTGAGACATCATCATGACATTATCTTGAATGGGAACATGCATTTGATTCAGTAAAGAAAACATTCCTGCAAATAGCATTATGTAACACTACGACCATAGAATTGATAGGGTATAGTTGAAGACTAAATCATAAAAGTAATAAACACAGTAAATAATCAAATCATAACATTAATAGGCGACAACAGCCTCCCAGAAACAAGACTCGTTTCTTAGTTAAATCTCGTACTATTTTCAAATACACAAAAGATTTTAAAGTAAGTATCACTTAATATGACAACCTAGATAACCTTTTCTAATCAATTTACAGGCCGTATTTTATAAACAGTTTCCATTCTAAAAAAATCGCATGGGTTGTAATTATAAAATTGCACGAACCATAAGTATTCGAAGTCGATGTTAACAGCCTTCTATCTTCCTACCCTTATAAATTGCATAACTTAAAAAATCTTTATTATCTGTTTCAGATTAATTTTGTTTGATTCAAGCTATATTTTTAAATTTAAGATTATCGTTGCAATGGGATAAATAATTGTATTTTTTAGTGCATTATCTAACGAATTCGGTCCTAATTTTTGACCGACGAACCCAAACGAAGGAGGTATTCAATTCGATTGTTTATCTGCTTGTTTTTTATGGATGTTCGCGCCTTTTGCATAGTGAACGTGCTCCGATTTTGATGATTTTTTTTTATTTGAGAGAGGAATATTGAGAAGCACCCTTGCACCATGTATTTAGCTACCTCAACAATATCTCAAATTAGCTGGTTATAGCTTTCAGATGCTCCAGCAATATCTATCACCTGAAACTATCGATTCGTGAAAGGATATGTTGTTTTTTTTTTGCTTTTTTTCGTGAGAGATAATGATCGCTAATGTCTCCTGACCTAACTTATCAAATTACAACTACGACTACCAGGACGCATCAACCCCCAACAACCCTGATCGCATTACCACAATAACATACATACTAGGTTACATTGTGACGAAGAAAAATATCGTATTTTCTGATGAAATTTATAAGGTTTCAACGGCCATTTAGATTGAAAGATAATCCATCGCGAAATTGTAAATCAACTGAAATGTAACACACTTCTTTTGTTTCTCGACACGAAAATGTTTTATTATAGACAAGATCAATGTAATATTTTATTTTTAATTTAAAGGTTCACAGCTATAGGATGAAATTTTTTAAGATAAACTCATCACGACTATTGTCCTAGGTAATTTATAGAGGATATTTTTAGGAAAGTGTGATTTTAGTTGTTACTAAGGTTTTTCTAGAAATTTTTAGATTCCATGAATTCCAGTTATTAGAGAAGTTTTGTTTTTGATAATATTTTTTTACAAAATTTAGGATAGACTTTATTAGATTTATTTATTAGGATTAGACTAAAATATTTTTTACAAAAAATTGGACCGACGTTATTAGTTGGTGCACTGAAAAGTATAAAATAATATTAATTCTATTGGTGCTGTTACTTTTGAAGTTGTGCAGTTGCAAATAGATTGATAACTTTTGGCACCAACTTCACAAGTACCAGCACAAATAGAATTAATATTATTTTCTACTTTTCAGTGCACAAACTAATAACGTCGGTCCAATTTTATGTAAAAAATATTTATTCCACTCTTTTGAGTGTAACATTAGTCGAGAAAATCGTTGAACGTTCTATAATACCAATGAAGATAGTACTTATCCTATTACCCACGTATATTCCTTTCTTGTAGTTGTTATTATTGAGATCTCAGAACATCGCTGCGGAAATACGCTTGAATATTTTAGTTGTTACCATTTTAACACCGATTTTACTCGAAAACCGTAACTCTAAGGCAAAAATGTTCATTATAAATGTTGCTACAAATAATTATGTCTTCCATGTAGTATCGAAAGATTTTCAATTTTCGAAAGAAATCGCCCTCTCTACATAGCAAAAATGAGAAACTAACATGCTTCTATCTCAAAAACCGTAACTCTAAGGAAAAAATGTTCATTATAAATGTTGCTACAAATAATTATGTCTTCCATGTAGTATCGAAAGATTTTCAATTTTCGAAAGAAATCGCCCTCTCTACATAGCAAAAATGAGAAACTAACATGCCTCTATCTCAAAAACCGTAACTCTTTTGAAAAAATGTTCAATTTAAATGTTTCCGGATATTGTCCTATCTTTAATTATAACAACTCAGATTTTTGATTTTTGACAAAATTTGCCCCATCCACCCCCGTCGGGGGCGGTTTTCGAAGAGAAGGAGATTTCGGATCTGCGTTTTTGTGAACATGGGACCATTTCTCAAACCTCCTCTTTCAAATGAATCAAAAATCATCAAAATCGGAGTTCGTTTACTATATAAAACGGGCGGTCAAACAAAAAAAAAGGAGACAGAAGAATTGTATACCTCCTCCGTTCGGGGTTCGTCGGTCAAAAATATTATATAAAGAGAACGTCTGTGTGTGTGTGTGTGTGCCGTATTGGCTCTTACACTATTCGAGCTATCCTAACCAAATTTTGCACACGTGTTTAACATACTTTAAATAAAAGTACTGTAATTTATTCAGTGCCCGTGGTGAACTCCATACCAGAAAGTCTATTGCATATTTCTGAACTCTATGGCAGGATTTTGATGATCTTTTCACGTATGTATGTAAAATGTTATTAGAGTGATCTGGTAGTGGCTGTAAGTATGAACAGGCCTTCTAGGTGGAGGGGTCCATATCTGTAATACCCAAAGAGCTCTATGGATAAATTTTGTTAGATTTCTCGCTATATTTGTGTGTAGTAAGTCACCAAACTGTTTTCTGAGAGACCATCAGTGCGATTGGGACTTAAAGGAGGAAGGTTCGATTGCGGAAAATCCCTAAGACATATGTAGAAAAAAATATCATGCTGTTCACTTTTGGTGCATGTCTTTGTATGGATGGTAGAAAGGTTCCATACTCAAGACTTTTAATGACTTTATGTTTTCGTACCACCATCTACAAAAGTGTTTGCTAGTACAAAATTAAATTAATTCTTTTGCCACTGGCCATTTTGAAGTTTTGCAGTTATAGTTAGAGACCAACTGTAAAAGTACCAGCTCCAAAAGAATTAATATTATTTTGTATTTTTCAGCGGACTAACTAATAAAGTCGATCCAATTTTATGTAAAAAAAAGATTATATGACAATTGCGAGTGATTTTTTAGTCATCGAAATAGTTTAACGTTCACATAATCCAAAGAATATAGTAGGTACTATATATACCTACTATTTACTGCTTATACTTATTCAGAGAAACCAAAATATCTCGGAAATATATATACATTTCAGACTTTACAACTTTTGTATCTAGGAAATCGTAAATTTTTCAAAAAATGTCCTATGTAAATGTTGCTACATATGATCTCTTTTTTAATTTCACCTTCTCATATCATTGATTTTATAAAAAATTGCCCTGTCCATACTTATTGGGAGATGTTATGGGGAGAAGGACATGTTGAATATCGATTTTTTCAATGGGACCAAATCACAATAGTCATCTTTTAAACGAAGAAAGAAATAGGAAAGATTTTTTTTTAATGACAACCTATCAATTCTGAAATCTCGATACTTCAACATCAAAGTAAAATGACAATTTGACACTGAAAAATATTTAATTTGTCTGGGCTTTTAATACAAAATTGATTTTAAGATTACTAAGGTTCTCCAGGTCTTGACGATCTCACTTTATAGATATTCAAAA
Source organism: Crioceris asparagi (assembly GCA_958507055.1). Lineage (NCBI taxonomy): Eukaryota > Metazoa > Arthropoda > Insecta > Coleoptera > Chrysomelidae > Crioceris > Crioceris asparagi. The sequence continues at coordinate 12,766,966 of OY293828.1, forward strand.
CCCATAATTTCTTCTATAAAAATATTGAGTTTTTGACTAATGTACGGTACACACGGTACGAGTTTTACACGTGGGTACTTTTTATCATGAGATTATAATATCAATAATAATAAATGTTTTGAAAATTCTGCATTTGACAAGATAATATCAAAATCCAGTGTTTTATATGTGTCTCTACATGCGGATAAGCTCCCTGTTACAGACGGACTCACAATACATGATGATGTTTGTTATAATAACTTAAACTGTGGAAGTGATAAAATAAAAAGTGTAAATGAAGTTAAATACCTTGGTGTTATACTAGATGAAAATTGGAATTGGAAAAAAAATATTTTTAGTATTGTTAAAAAAGTAAGATACCTTCTTTTTGTTTTCTATAAAATGAGATATATTCTTGAAAAAAATGATTTATTAAAATTATACCATGCTTTGTTCTGTAGCGTCCTATTTTACGGAATTATTTGTTGGGGTTCAGCTTATTCAAATACATTAGAGCCGATAGTAAGAATACAAAAGCGTGCTATCAAAATTTTAACTTTTGGTAAACAACACAACCTTTTTAGTGAGACACGATTGCTAAACATCAATCAAAAATATATTTTGGAAGCACTAATAAATAATTATTGTAATCTACGGGAACAGTATAATATTGCTGAAGCATGTTTATTTTCTAGACATAAATCGCTTACAATAAGTAAAACTAAATTAAATATTGGTCAAAAAACTAGTTTATATCGATCCAAACTTGTCTACAATAGATTAGATAACAATCTAAAAAAATTAAACTTCTCTAGAGGGCGTATTAAGTTTCATATTAAGAGTTGGATTCTAAATAATTTGAAGTTATAATATACATAGATATTGTTATATTATTAAGAAATCTGTTTTAATATTTAATACTTCCTATATCATGTGTCTTTCTTAACATTTGTTAGTTGTATTTATAGTTTTGTTGCATTTTAATTTTATTATTTGTTTATTTATTGTATATTAATATGTATATTTACATTATGTTGAGCTTGTAGATTTTAATACATTATTAAGTTCAGGTCTACACACAGATGCTATTTGCATCTCGGTAAGGGTTTGTTGGACTTTCTAAGTCACACAATCTATTAGCATACAATTTTTTTTAATCAAGATTTGTATGTTAACCTGAATAAAGATTATTATTATTATTATTATTTATATTTAATTCATCCAGAAGTTAGTACGTAGACTTCGCTCAATGGAAGAAGTAGGACCTAACTACATAACGTCGGATGATATGAGGAGACGGGAATTCATCTGAACCACTCTATTATGAGACAAAAATAATAATAGGAAGTCAGTGAAATTGTCTAAGGTTAATAGTAATTTTTTGATGTTAAAGCGAAAGATTTGAAACTTATCGATGACTCAGCATATTCTTTTTACAGTGTGCGAAGTCTTTATATACATTCTAGATTACTTTTTCACTAGATGAGTAGGTAATTATTCATTTGATGAATAATGAAGTGAATAGTACTGAAATATCAAACACTTCAGCAGTTCTCACGTTCTAACATTTAATGCTAATCCAAGTGTTGTATTCAGAAAGCTAATTAATCAATTGTAGGTTTATTTTGATGATGTTTCTCATCTTGGCCAATTATATTTAACCTCATTTTCTCCATAATCAATATACCAGACACACATCAATAACATTCAAGTTCACACTTTAAGCTCACATTTCTATACAGGGAGGTTCTCCGGGAAAGACATCGATCAATTGTGGGCAAACTATAACTACCAACAATCTGAAAATATATTGACTTAGTAAAATCACTGGGGGACATGCGTCTAAAATATTTTCATGTCAGTAGCATTTCCGGTTATACCAGAAGTAGATGCCAACTTTGTTATTTCAAATTTAATGGAATGCCCTGTATATTACCGCATTTTAAGATTTCTTGTATAATTTTGAAAATATTTTATTTTTAATGTCCTATACCTAAGTCTAAGCGTTTTTGATATACATATTCCAAATTTTATGTAAAAAATTGAGTTTACAGTCCAAAACAAAATTATCAATCCTTTCTATGAGGAAGCCTTTAATATTTAATTTTGGTTGATATTATTGTAGAAGAAGTATTCTTATTATATTTTGATAATAATTTACACCGAGTGATCAAAGAAGAAGCTTGAAAACTAGATACAAAAGACGTCAAAATCAAAAATCATTTTTTTTTAATGAAAACCCCCGTTTTTATTATTTTTTTGTATTAAGCAGCAAAAATAAGGGGAACTTTGATAAGGTTGTCTCCACCAAAAATTATTTAGTAGTTCTTAAAATAATTGATAATTTTCCATTTTTCTATGTAAAAATGCTACACGTCTTTGAAGTTGTGCAAGAAGTGGGCCATGATTGCATTAGAAAATAATAGAAAATGTCAAAAAAGTCAAACATGCGTCAAAAAAGTCAACATAATATTTTCCATTTGCAAATTTTGAGTAATTATCATGCCAAGAAGACTTAATACAAGTAAAGATTAACTGAGTAAGAATTTTATGAAAACACGAGTTTCACCCTTACTCATTTTCCATAGTTCAGCTTAATATGAAAGAGTTAAGAGACTGATTTCCTGGCTGATTTCTCACGAAGAATGGAGTTCTTCTCGACATACTAATTACTCAAAAATTATTATGTCGATTTTTTTACGCTTTTTTGCCTTTTATTGACATTTGTTATTATTTTCTAATGCAATCATGGCCCACTTTTAACACAATTTTAAAGGTGTGTAGTATTTTTACATAGAAAAATGGAAAATTGCGAATATTATTTTAAAAAGTACTAATTTTTTGTATAAACAACCTTACACAAAGATCTCTTATTTTTGCTGCTTAACTCAATAAAATAATAAAAACGGGGGTGTCCATTTGCAAAAAAAAGACTTTTGACGTTTTTTGGATCTAGTTTTCAAGCTTCTTTTTTTTATCGCACTCGCAAATTATTATCAAAATATCATAAAAATACTGATAAAGATGATCTTCTTTTACAAGAAAATGAACCAAAATTAAATATTAAAGGCTTTGTCACAGAAAGGATTGATAATTATGTTTTGGACTGTTAATTTAATTTTTGACATAAAATTTGAAATATGTCAAAAACGCTTAGACTCAGGTATAAGGACATATACATAAAATATTTTCAAAATTATACAAGAAATATAAAAATGCCGTAATATACAGGGTATTCCATACAAAATAACAAAGTTATCATCTATATCCGGTATAACCGGAAACGCTACTGACATGAAAATATTTTAGACGCATGTCTCCCAGTGACTTTAGTATGTCAGCAAATTTTCAGACTATTTGTAGTTATCGTTTGCCTAAAATCGATCGATGTCTTTCCCAGAGAACCACCCTGTATAATAAATACCTGTGTCGTTATAAAATATAGGTACCTACGGTAAATCATTTCTCCAAGTAAATGATTACTAAAGAAAATATATTTCTAATATATTGTCAAGTTATATTGCTCATTATGATTTTTTATTGTCTATGACGGATTTCTGTCTGGTTATTTACATTTTCACTAGCGGTAAGAAGAAACCAGATGAATCATAAATTTTGCTAATAATAATAAATTCAGTTGAAACCTCATAGCGACAGGCTGTCCTGCACCATTGACCAGCGGCGATACATACCTACTAGAAATGGGTGTTATGTATTCGTGTGCGTGGACTTTCATTCATATTATGTGTTGGTCTATGAAAGAAAATAATTGTCGTTCATTTCGAATGCGCTACACGTCGCACCAATCTATTGAAAGGACGTTGAACCCGGCCCTATCGCTCTGAATGTTTTTCTCGTTCGTATTTACACCCATGCCAAATCTCGATTGTAGGTGACTGATATAATATTGGCTGCGACTGGTAGGCAAGCAAGACTTTGTGGTCATTAATATAGATCAATCATTTAGGAAAAAAAATATTGAGTCATACACATAAAAAAAGCAATGTTTTCAATTTAAACTTTCTTTCAATAATATCGTTCAGAAGTCAATTAGGTATATAAATATTGTGTTTTGATATCTAAGAATCTATAAGTCCGTCTTTTTGTTCCTTTGGGCCCATGTTACGCTGAAACTGGATGGAGATATTTACATATATATTATTTTTTTTCAAATGAACAATCAATTGCAAGGAGCGGGCCCACATGGCTTATTTAAAATATAATTTTATGGCTAAATCGACTCTGACTTGCGAACTTGATCTGAAATTCTATGCTTTATGTAGACATTAAAGCCAAACGAATATTTCAATAAATAAATTGATGGAACCTGCAAGTAATATAGGTAAATATTGGGTTAGCTTTAAAATAATGTGAATTTGTATAGTTTGGATCACACGTTCCTTAAGCTAGCAGACCAAAGTGAGCAGAATCCAAAATACATATTTGGTGCTGGTAGAGCTAATTAAATGCTGTATTCCGAAATTAATTTCATTTATGGTTTTTCCAAAAAGTATTCCAAAATTAATGAATGCTCTTATAGATTTTTTTTTTAAAATGGCTGCCTTGTGCCTAAAGCTAGCACAGCAACCTTTAAGATTTAACTTTTTTGTGAACGTCCTTCTTAGTGCTTGTAGGACTAATTAAGTGTCAATTAAGTGCTGTATTTCGAAATTAATTGGTCTTATAGTGATTTCTAAAAGCTAAGCAGCCATTTTCCAAAAAAAACTCATAAGAGTAATTAATTTGGGAATATAGCACTTAATTATTACTCAATTGGCTCTATAAACACCAAATATGTATTTTGGATTCTGCTCCCATTGGTCTGCTAGCTTTAGGGAGGTCTGGATCACTCTCAATAACTATGGAAAAAAATATTATTGAAAAAAGCCACGACCAGTCGATTTTTAGATCAAATCTCCTAGTTTTTTCTCGGAATAGAGTTATTCATACATTTTGTATCAAGAAGTTATAGAATATATTTTTATTTTAAATGACAATCTGTCATTCTGTTTCCTAAGAATTGAAGATAATATTTTTGGATACCCCATCATTGTATGGTTGTATTGTTAACTTTTTTATACTCATTTAAATTATAAAATCTTAAAACTTCTTTTTTGGTGATTGTAGGACTAATTAAATGTTAATTAAGTGCTATATTTCCAAATTAATTGATGTTATAGTGATTTCTAAAAACTAAGCAGCCATTTTCAAAAAAAATTATAAGATTAATTGATTTCGGAATAAAGCATTTAATTAGCTCTATAAGGAGCGCGTAGCTGCGGGTTAACACTGACCGACTTCGATCTTCGAAGTTAAGCAGCGCAATACGATGGAAACGGCTCGGACGAGTGACCGTTGAAGCGGGCGCGCGTTCGTGTCTCTGTCGCATTGCATTTTCCTCCTCTCGCAAGGCAACGGGAAACCAGTGAGAGTATATATTCCCTAGTATACCTCTCTGGAAGGGTGTGCCCTTAAGATTTATCTTGAGACACATCGGTGGTTCGGAATCCACGTTAAACTGTAGGTCCCCTTGTCTGTGGTAACACTTTCAAGGCAGAGAAGCTGCCAATGCTCGGATACGAGTACGGCACTCAAAGAAGAAGAAGCTCTATAAGCACGAAATATCTAATTTGGATTCTGCTCCCATTGATCTGCTAGCTTTAGGGCCGTCTGGAACAACCTCAATAACTCTGGAAATAAATATTATTGAAAAAAGACAAGACCGGTCATATTTTATATTAAATCTCCTATTTTTTCTCGGAATAGAGTTATTCATACATTGGCGTATCAAGAGGTTATATAATACATTTTTGTTTTAAATGACAATCTGTCATTCTGTTTCCTAATAATGGAAGATCATATTTATCGATACCCCATCATTATAGGGTTGTATAGTAAAAAAAACTTTTTATACTCATTTAATTATAAAATCCGTCACCGCCTACGACTGATCGTTGCTTAGTAGTATTATTCACTGTTTTAATGTTTTTCATGTTTATTTCAAAGTATGAGAAATATGCAAACAATCGATTAGTCACAGGCAGCGATACATTATTACTAATTTAAATGATCATTACCCGAGAGCAAAAAAGTAAAAATGTCAAATTATTTTTATGTAAATATTTTGCTTACCTAGATGTTCGAGTATCGAATAAAATATAATCTTCCATTATTTAATAAGAAATAACAGGTTGACATTTCAAACAATTCTTCCGGCGACAAACCCATATTACGCCTCTGTCTAAATGAATCTGCAATGAAAAATAGTTGAAAATTGAAGCTATTCCAGGACTTGCATCACTGTTATGTATATCTTTTATAATTAAAAAAATAATCTTGAAAACCCTGTTTTTATTGCAATACGAGAGGAGAGAGGAGTCCTGTTTTATATGTTAGCCCTGGCATGTGAAAAATTATTTTTTCTAGTATTACATTGAAATTTACAAATTTTGAACTAGTTTTTAACAAATCTTCAATTTTAATTTTTAATTCTAAAGAATTTTCAGCATGTCTGTCCGTGTAAAATCCCTTTGCATTCATACCTACATTTTTCAAATTCAAACCACAAATGCACCTGATTGTACTTTTTCATATAGGTAGATATCTGCAATAGGTGAGACATGTTTATTGCTCCATACTCCGTTAGGTAGGTACAACAACATCCGTACTCGCCGGTCAATATAGTTATTAACAATATTATAATACGGTTGCGAAATTTTTCAAAACCAGCCTAGTTAATACAGTTTTCCCAGAAAACGGAACATATCCCGTGTAAGCAGCTGTATCATATAGCAAACCTGGCGAAATATATGTTTTTCAAACACGCGATTGAAATTATTAGGTGAAACGTCTGATGATTTTTCTATTTACCTTACGTATATACATAAATATAGACAAATCACGCACGCCGTACACACTAACCTGCTAATTACAGTTAAAGCTAGCAATAATTATTCGCACCTATTCGTTGGTGTGTGTCGCAAGTCGACGTCCTATTTGGTATAATATTATACATATATTAGTCCGAGAGCTGGATGATATTTTGGATGCCATAACATTTCCGTTATTTCGAGGTCCATTAAGCTAGCACAACAGAAGTAGCACACATCAATAAAATTAATGTACTAAATTCAAGGATATTTAATGCTAATTTATTACGCAAAATCAAAAATTTATAACTCTTCAATTTTTATATTACGGGCAATTCCGCTAGCTTCATATTAAGTGAGAACACTTAAACAGAATATTATCGAATTTGAGAAAATCTACTATTAACAATTTAGTGCTAATTTAATACACTTGAAAATCAATTATAACTCTTCATCTTTGCAATACGTCGGCAAGAGTGCTAGCTTAATATTTAGTCAGCACACTTAAATGATATATGGAGAAAATCCAAAACTATCCGTTAGGAATAATTTAGTGCTACACATGAATAAGAATTATAACTCGTATTTCAAAGAAATTATGAGCAAATTTGTTGGTCATTTAGCTATTCTGTTATATCGTGACAGACACTATATCTACATCTCAGGGGCCAATTTCAGTACGAATTGGAAATTCCATAGCCATGGAATGAAGATGTAGCTATTGTTATATAGTTGCCGTTTCTTCAACTTCCTCAAAAATTGTATTTGTTATACTCACTGATTATATATAAGAAAATATATACCAGATCTGAAACTTTTTATCTATCTTTCATTTAGAAAAATTCTCTAACCCTCCAATGAAAGTGAGTGTGGAATAGGCGGTCAATACAAGTAACAATAAGAAAGCTTGTGTTTAGTGAAAGAAATATATTAATTTTTTTTCAATATAGTTACAGATACTAAAATAAAAAACAAAAATATAAATAGTACCATATATTTAATATCTGAACGTCAATATATTAAAAATATCACTTGTGAAATGTAAAAAAGTTGAGAAAACGATAGTAAAACTCTGAACTTTTACATTAAATAAGCATCTGTGTGGTACATAGCTATTATAAAAATATTGTTCAAAAGCTAGATTTGAAGGCCATATAGTGACAATCATATTTTCGTTTTGTCAGAAGAATGGAGCTTGGTAGTCACATATTTGGATATAAGAAGAGTCTGGAAGCTAGCATAAAATTTAATTTTCTAGGAAGTTTCTTTTGTTTGGTATCATCATATTCAAACTATGTATAGTGTCTGTCAAGACATATCACAATAACTAAGTCAAAAACAAAAGTGCTCATATTTTTTTTAAATAAGAGTTATAATGGTTATTCCTGTGTACTAAATTGGCAATAAATTATTTCCAATGGATAGTTTTGGATTTAATACATATTTCATTTAAGTGTGCTGACAATATTAAGCTAGCACGCCTATGAATTTCAAAAATGAAGAGATATAAAATTTTATTAAAGTGTATAGCAGATTTGTTGAAATTCATAATTATTTCGTCCAAGATCCTGTCTCATGAAAGTCTTGAATAGCAAATTTTACCTACTAGCTAATCAAAGTATTTGGTGCGCTCAAGTATAAGAAGCCAGTCAAATAAATTCGTAGTTCCAAGGCTGTTTCTTTTCGATCGACATCCCTCATAAAATGCCCCCAAACATGGGCATTTTTTAATAAAAAATACGAGAGACTGAAATGAAAGAAGAGACTACTTTTCAAAAAACAAAAATAACGGCTTCCGATTTACAGCAGTGCTAATATGTGTGCTTCGGGTATGTTTTGTAATCTCTGAATAACAGTGAACGTTGAACAATTTTGATTACTGTCAAAAATATGATTTTTTACAAAAACAAGGACCAAATTTAATAACTGGTGCACTGAAAATACAAAATAATATTAATTCTACTCGTGTTCGTACTTTTGATGAGATTGGTGCCAAAAGTTTTCTATGTACCTATGTTCAAAATTACCAGCACCACGGGAATTAATACTATTTTGTATTTTTCAGTGCACCAACTACCAAATTCGGATCTAATTTTTCTAAGAAATCTGTGCAGATAGGGAATCCCCTTCAAGAACGAGGTTATTGTATTGAATGTTACTTGATGGAAATTTTAAACATGACATAAATTGCACCTAATGTATTTTTTAAATACGACAATTATTTTGCCATAATCCACTTTTCTCAAATGTGGGTATTAGCTAAATTATAAATGCCTATTTAAATAATGATGGTTAACATATAAATATTTATGATATCATAATAAAAATTATATACACAGTAAGAGGCTGGACATATAATCCATCTGCGCTTATTATCATTGAGATGTAGCGCATAGTCCTAGTTAGTTTTATGGTATATGAATGACCTCTTGTATTAATTGATACGGGTTTGACTATTTCTGCCAGTTTGTTCTACGTAAACTTTCGAGGAATCACCAAAAGTCAGTTCATACACACCTGATTTATAATTATATGGTGTTTTCAATATATAGCTACACTATTGCCCAGGATTGCAACTAGTTACTAAGAATTTTTAATTAAAATAGAAATCATGAGTTGTAGTTTTGGATATATATTTCTACCACAGAATAACTTATGTGCTTCTACTGTAGTTTTGAAGAAAAAATATACAGGTACTTCTAAGCTCATAATATAATAGCCAATTCGCGGTTCAAACGTTCAGAATTCAAAGGAACAATTATTTCAAAGTACAATGGTGTGAATTTGTTTCGGCCTCATAATAATTATTTATCTCTAGACTGCCGCCTATAATGGTGCATTATCCAATACTGAGAATGAAATTATGTTGGCATAATTATATGCACTTCCTATATTCAATCTGTGTGTGTGTGTCGTTCAAAGAACCTGCGCCGGTCATATTATTTGCATACTGAATTTAATCCGAGAGACCTAAGAGAATTTCACAATACAGAGAGAGAACGAGACATGATAGAGTGTCGTGGGTGTCTCTTGTAACTTTTGCATAATCTCTGGTAATGAGAAATTCTCCAGCGCACCAGTACCTATGTATATTTCGCGTGAAAACCAACAAAAACGTCGAGAATGCACTCGGTGGATAAATCGGATGTGGGCCGGCGCCGACGGCAATAACAACAGCATCAACAACAGATTCTTTGCGGAAAGGTGTCGAGGAGATTTGAATATGGAGATCTGATCTTTGTGTGTTCTCTTTATTTAGGTTGACGACTTTATTTGTTTTCACCTTTCAAATGTCAATGCAATTGCAAAGTTTATGGCAGACATACTTTTGCCTACACTTTTTGATGAGGATGTTATGCAAAGGGGAAATTCTTTCGCGAATATGTGGATCCTTATGTTAATTTCAATCACAGGATATATAATACTGTTCAGTTTATACAAATAACTCTACTGTTTGGACCAAAATTTCAAAAAATATTATATAAATACCTATTACAACAGGCTTCCCTGCTTTGACCAAAACAGACCAAAATATTTGTATTAATAGGCAAATAGGAATGTTTCTTAATTATTCAATGTTCTTCTTGCGATCCTAAATAAGGGTTACACATTTATACATCATTTCAAAAGTAGTAAGGGTCAGTTTATAATATCTGGATGAATTTCCGTATTATAAACCCTCAAACGAAGGTTGAACAGACAGCAAGTGACATTTTTTTAAACATTCCAACTGGTTATTATTCTTCAACTGGCCGTCGAATATCTGACGATTGTTAATTGTTTAACCATACCGTAGATTGGTCAACCTTGTATTAGATTTTCGTAGATAAATTGTCTGTAAGTTAGCTTCAAGTACATCCTAAAAAAAGGAATTTTTATCAAGATGATAGATTGTTGCGCTATTATGCTTATCGCCATATCGCCAAGCTAAAGGAGTCCCCACTTTCGAAACTCTACTGTCTCATTTGAAATCGTAATTTTACTTTCTAAATAGCAATTCATAGACTTTGATCCGAATATCAATGATGACAGGAATAAAACAAGGACAATTACAAGTTTTATTTTTTCATATTTCTTACTATTAGTCCTTGGGCCTAGACTGCTTTTTTATCCGACCAATTTTTCTGGACAACTATATCGTCCAAAGTCTTGAAGGAAAACGCTCCATTTTAAAAAATTTTTTGCAAATAATAAAGTTGTTCTACTCAACAAACAATATTCGCAGCAAGAGCGGTTTTCGTTGAATAAAATTAATCTCTGGTAATATTTGGAAATAGGGAATCAGATCGGATGTACTGACACAAAATTGATAAAATTACTTTTATGATACCAAAACCTATTAATAAATCGCATTAACTTGATAAAATAACTGTTCTATTTGTAGTAGTTTTTATTATTTATATTTCTCCCAGAGTAAACATCACACTATAGCTACTACCATATTTTTTCCATATTTTTCTCGTTGTTTTAATCGAAAAGTGAGTAGAAGAAGGTAGGATGAATATTCAAGACACTGTAAAATATTCCTTATTCTACCTTCTAGGTATTGAACCCTAAAAATAGTATTTATGATATAAAGTTGTACAAATCATTCATAAGAGACCCATACAAAAAAAAATATATTTAAAATCAGAGGAAACTTGAAATGGTAAAACAAGTCCATTATCTATTTCTTAACAGTTGTGATCGCCGTAGTAGGTACGTACATCTATTAATCTACGAATTATAGCATTTGAGAAAGTAAATCTCCCGTACTTTTTTCCATTCAGAGCTTCTTTATAATATTGAAACATGAGTAAAGTATATATTTTCAACAAAACATGAAATCTGACGGTATTTCTTCGAATTCACGGTCTCTCCATTTCCTTCGTACGCAGGTACTTCATGCAATTACGTTAGCAGATACACAATAATGGAAGCAAACAGAGCGATATATATTTCCGCAGTTCAACGTCGCAAAAATATATTCGATTTCTCATCAAGTTGTCAAGTTGCCAAGCAAGAAGAGTCCGATTAATTCTCATCGAGCGTCAGGTCATTCCTCGAGATGGTGTAAAAATACGGCCTTACCACAATGTAATTTATACCGGATTTGATTTTTTTGTAGTACCCAGACCGTGAACACGATCGGTATAAAGAGACGTGGGATGATAGGAACAGTTCCTGGTTATGTTCATCCTGAATGATGAAAATGAAAAATATTCCAATGGACGGGCATGGCATTGAACAGAGGAAAGATAATTATGAGTGTTTTCGTTGTTCATTTTGTCGTTTATCGAGATAGTAATATCTACAAAGAAGACGTATAAATTGCAGTAGTTTAATTTCCTTTTAAACTACAACTTAGTTTAGTTAGAATATAAAAAAATCACATCACTGTGAAAAAATCGCATGCATTTCTCTTGTATTCATGTTTTGTTTTCTTAAATGTTTCTTTCTGCTACGGAAAATAGAAAATGATGAATGCTGTCAGGGTGAATTCCCTGGGGGGGTGTAAACTATTCTTTACATATTAACATATTTACCCACTGTTCAACTAATCATACCGACTAACTTGTATACCATTTATATTGCAGGTAAGCCAAGCTTCGATAATTTCCGCCCAGTCAAATGCCTCATCGCCAAATAGGTAAGGTTGTTTGTATACAATATAATATATATATATTGATTGCTTGTTACTTGTCTATTGTGACATCGCCAAGGCCTTATACCGTCAATATCACGCTGACAAATTAATTGATAATTAGAGGATCGGTTCCATATGGCGGGTTGCTGCAACAAATGAAAATGTTATGTCGATTATTTTGGTATAACAATAGTCTGTTACGTCTACCGTTAGATGCACGCACGGTCTAAAGTTTACAGTTTCCGTTTGTCATTGTTATTGATGGGATAACTGGATATAACCTTTAGATCTCATTTTGATTAGTGCATATTTATTGCCTTGGGGGCTATTTTCCATGCATCAGAGATTTAGAAGAATTAACAAATCAAGAGACACCCTTTCCGATACAAATGATAATAAATAATATTTATGAAATAATATATCAGATTGATTAGATTAGATTAAACTACCTACCTAAAACTACCTAAGAACACTCTGGATCATGTCATTTTCTAAATATAAAAATCACAATCATAACCGGTTCATCCGTTTGGGAGGTACGTTGCGTCAAACGACAGATACACATCTAACTCAATCAAGGATAAATATTTTTTACCAAAAATTGGACCGACTTTATTAGTTCCGGCACTGAAAAATACAAAATAATATTAATTCTATTGGTGCTGGTACTTTTGAAATTGATGCCAAAAGGCTTATATCTAACTACAATTGCACAACTTCAAAAGTACCGGCACCAATAGAATTAATATTATTTTGTATTTTACAGAGCACCAATTAATATAAAGTCTGTAAAATTTGTATTAACAAATATTTATTTTACCCTTTTGAATGCAACATTAGTCATGAAAATCCTTGAACGTTCACTAATAGTGATGCTGCGAGACTGGTCTTGGTCTTGCAATCTCGGTAATTGCAAGACTAAGAACGTGTATGCAAGACCAAGACCAATACTGAGATGCAAGACCAATACTAAGACTAATCTGGTCTTAGACATGGTCTTGCTGCAAGACTTGCGAGACTTGCAAAGCTATCGCAGTTCCGTAATCAAACAGCAGATTTGTAGGAATATTTTTTTTGCTCAATGATTAGTGAAAAAACGCTAGTAAATTACCTAATTAATTTAATCTTTGAACTTCTTTATTATTGATATTTATTTAATATTGAATTAAAACTTGTTGGGTGAAATGTGAGTTCATTTTAACCTTCTAGAATTTCCTGATTTCAAAATCGTCATCGCGGCGAAATTACACATAATTCAGACTTAACCACTACAGTAACTCGAAAGGCCTAGCTTTTTATAAAAAATGTCCACTTCAAATGATGCTACATATAATCTCTTCTTTAATTTGGCAGCCACATATTTTTAATTTTCGCAAAAAATTGTCCCCTCCACAAATCGGAAATATACATATTTCAGTATTTACCATTGTTTTAACTAGAAAACCGTAACTATATAAATGTTCATTTTAAACTTTTCCGGGTATGGTGTTATCTTTAATTCTGTCGTCTCAGATTTTCGATTTATGACAAAAATTTACCCCTCCACTCCATTCTGAGGCGGTTTTTTAGAGGGAAGGAGATTCCAGATTTGAGTTTTTCTAAATATGGGAACATTTCTCAACTATCCTCTTTAAAATGGATCAAAAATCATCAAAATAGGTGCACGTTTACTATGCAAAACGCGCGAACAGCCATACAAAAAAAAATCCGAATTGTATACCTTCTCCTTTTATTGGAAGTCGGGTAAAAAACTAGCTAAGAACACTGTCGATGAACTCTCCTTTCAAAAATAAATTCCAAATTAAAACTAGTTTATCCGTTTAGGAGGTACGTTGTCTCAAACAGACAAACATATAAACACGTTAAACTGAATGAAATGAAAAGTAGCTGAGAAAACCCACGAATAAAACAATTTTAAATCAAAATGGGTTCATCCGTTTGAGACATATGTATTCAGAGACAAATATACAGATGCAAACAATGAGCTCAACTAACTAAAACACTGTCGACCAAAGCACTTTTCAAACAAAATAATTACAATGGCAATAGGCTTGAATTCTTCTAAAGGTAATATCCTAATCACGATGGATCGGTTCACCGAGTTGAAGCTACATAATAATAGTCTTCATTATTTGAAGTTTGTTGATGATCTTTGTTTCCAGTTAATTTTTTTTTGTTATACAGTTGATGAAATTATATATGATTACAAACATGCAAATTTTTCTGAGATGGCACATCATTTAAGTAATATTAATATCCCGAATATAATTATCAACGAAATTTCATTGAATGAATTCGTTTTTGAGCTTGAAAACAAATTTCCGTCTTAAAACGAGATCGTTTCCTCAATGGTTCTTCAATGAGTTGATAGCAGCAATTATTAATAAAAAAAGATCACATAAATTATATAAACAATATAAATCTCAATATTATTTTAATCTTTTTAAAAAAGATAGAGCTCACGCTAAACTTTTAGCAAGAAGTGATGAAAAAGCTTATCTATATTCTACAGAAGAATTAATTAGATTTTTTTTTATTAAGCCTTTTTGAAAACTCAATGAGTTTTATTTCGGCTAACAATAAAAGCATACAATAATATTAAAATATAAATAATAGAGATACATTGCTAAAATCACAAATCATACATTGAGTTTACATTGTCTTAAAAATGTCCATATATACATGCAGGCGGTATCATTGGGTGTAGCTACCATGGATCGCACATCTTGGTTGGCCTGTATTTGAAGTCTCTAGAGGTGTTTCAGTAGCTTGTTTCTTTAGTCCGAGTATTCACTGCACTGCCAAACGATGTGGTTTATATCCTGTGGGTTTTCGCTACAAGTGCAGTTGGGCTCGCTTGTGTATCCAATTCGAGCAAGTGATGCTGCTAGGTTGTAGTGATTGGCACGGATTCTATTTATGATAACAATATATTCCCTCTTAAGATATTTTTTGGAGTACCAAGGGGATGAATATTCTCTGTAACACTCATCAAAGCATCGTTTGCCTTTGGTAGCTGCAGCTTTCCTAATGTCATTGATGGTCTGTTTTTAGGCATGTTTCTTGAAATCTTCATACAGGTCTGTAAATGGAATTTTCAAGTGACCTGATGGTGGATCTTGTGAAGCGTCTTTGGCCAGTAGATCCGCCCTCTCATTGCCATGAATCCCTATATGGGAGGGTACCCAAAAAAATTTCACATTGGTATCTAGAGTTAGTTGATTATATTTTTCTTTAATGTTCGCTACATATGGGTTGACTTTGATACATATTTTGGTGTTCTGAAGACTTTGAAGTGCACTTAATGAGTCTGAGAATATGCATACATTATGAAGTTTGTTCTGTTGTACTAAATCCAGGGCTAGATATAAGGCAGCACACTCAGCCGTGTAAACTGAAGTCTGAGTTGGCATATGCTAGCCTTTTGGATGATGTTTAGCTCAGAACAGTAACACGCCAACCCTACCGAATTTCTTCCTGATGATTTGCTCCCATCTGTATATACCACGTAAGCCTTGTTATCCGTAAGAGTTTTTTCAATAAGATTGTTCAGATTTGGTGTTGTTTTCAGTTTTTTTCCTAAGTCAAAATTGATTGGAATTGAAGTAAATGTAGTTTTCTAATTGTGTTTATATATGTGAAATTGTTTATGCTTCTCAATGACTTCAAGTTGATCTAGTTCTTCTTCAATGCATGATCTTAGTATTCGTTTGCGTTTTCTCTTATCTTTCCTGCATTTTATACGATAAGGTTGAATTGTGTTATAAGTGTTAGAACCTGGGCGAGACCTGATTTTACACAGGTATGATTTACATAAGAATTTTGCCCGCTCTTTCAACTCCACTAATTTAGATTCACCAAGGAGTGTATTGTTGGGAGTACTATTTCTATATCCAAGAGCTGTCCGTATGGCACAGTGCTGAATTTTCTCCAGCTAAGCTATTGAGTTCTGGCGAGTAGGAAAATAAATATAGCTTCCATAGTCTATTCTGGATCTAACAAAACTTTTGTATAAATTAATTAGTGTCTCAGGGTCGGATCCCCACCATGTTCCACAGAGAAATTTAACTATATTTAAAGATCTCATGCACTGTTTATGTACGTCATTTATATGTTGCTCATATGAGAGTTTATAATCAAGAGTAATACCTAGAAATTTTACTCTGTCTGTGGACTTGATGATATGATCTCCAATTTTTATTTCTGCATTTCCGGGTGAGATGTTCTGATTGTTAAACTGAATTAGTACTGTCTTTTGTGGTGCTAGATCCAGGCCTAATTCCTAAAAGGTTGTTTTTGATTATATTAACGGATTTCTCCACAAGGTTGATACATCGTCTTGCTGAATCTATTTTGGAGTATAAGGCAATGTCATCTGCAAACTGTGAGAATATTGTCAGTAATGTTTGCAACATATATATTGTACAGTAAAGGACTGAGGACACCCCCTTGAGGCACACCTTTGTGTACTGTTCTTAGTTGTTCTGTGAGGTCCGTGGAAATATAGCGCTCATGAGTTATATATTTTACAAAATTTATCATTCTCGTGGAACATCCTATAGAAGACAGCTTTTGTAATAGGATGTCGCAATTGATATTATCAAATGCCCCACTTACGTCTAGAAATGCGGCTATTACACTTTTCTTGTCCATCGTAGCTTCTTTGATGTTTAGTGTGAGATTTGTGGGGTTATCAAGGCAGGACATTCCCTTTCGGAACCCTGTTTGGCTCTCAGGTAGAAGGCAATGATGTTCCACCCACCATTGAAGTCTGTTTTTGAAAAGAATTTCAAAAAGTTTACATAGGCACGATGAGAGGACTATAGGTCTGAAATCTGTTCCATTGCTTTTTTTAATAAAATGAACAAAATTTTGTCTCCATGCATTAGGATAATCATTATTAGCGTAAATTTGATTGTATTGTACTGACTCAATTTTCATCGACTTTTCTAGAGCTTTCGATTTAGTTAATCTTAATTTATTAATTGAAAAACACAGTGCTTATGGAATAGCAGATAATGTATTTATTATACCATGGTTTGACTCTTACTTGAGCGAAAGGCAGCAAATAGTTAAAATAAAAAATTCTACATCATTCACTATTGAAGTGTTATCCGGAGTAGGACAAGGAACTCAAATGGGTCCTTTATTATTTTCATTATTCAATAATAATATTGTTTGTACCATCAAGTACAGTGAAATTTTCTCTTTTTGTGGATGATACTAAAATATTCAAGGCGATTGAATCACCTAATGACTCATTATTACTTCAGCAAGATATTCATTCCTTTGCTGAATTGTGTAGGTTAAATGGTCTACAATGTAATGCTAAAAAGTGTTTTGTAATAAGATTTGGAAAAAGTAATACCATTCCGTTTTTGGACTATTCAATTGACAGCAACTTGCTCGGGATAGTAAATAATATTAAAGATCTTGGAGTTATATTTGACTCTAAAATGTCATTCAAGTATCATGTTGAGTACCTTGATATGAAGATTCATAAGAAGGTTTATTTTATTAAAAGATTTTCGTTTAAATTTAAGCCAACAGATAGTTTTCGAACACTATATTTCTCTTTTATTTACTCGAAATTAATGTATGCATCAACAATTTGGAGACCTTATGAAAAGGGTCTTATAAAAGAGATCGAGTCGCTTAATACTCTTTTTCTTAGATATGCCGCTTTTAAGGCAGGTAATTATTATTAAATTATTTAATATAAGTACTCTTGAATCTGCCAGAGATAGAGCAGATATAATTTTTGCATAGAATATTTTATCAAACTCTATCGACTGCTAAAACCTTCAGGGAAATTTATTTTTTTACTCCTCTGAGGCTCAGAGCAAATGATTATTATTTTTCAAAACCTGTTCTACGAGATGGTGATCAAGTATTATATATAGATTATCAGAACTATGTAATGATAATGCTCATTGGCTTGAATTATATTGTTCATAGCTCTACCAAGTACAAGGTAAATCAAAGATTTTGTTAAGCTATGAATGAACATTGTATTGATTATGTTTAAGTAGTTTTACGTTACACAATAAAAAAATATTTATATTTATGTATGGGCTTGCCCTGTTGAAACTTGAATAAATAAAAAAAATATTCTCATATGTTTTTTGTTTACTGTGACTACAAATAACTTGAAAGGGTTCTATTGATCATTTTAAACTGGAAACTTCAATATCGTGAAGCAATCAATCAACTTATACTGAATTAAGGTTTATAATACTTAAACTCTTATATAACTCTCCATAGGAGTGGAGGGAAACAACATGGATTCATATAAAAGGAGCTTAGAGAAATATTACAGAAGAATAACTGGTAATAAAGCAAAATTTCTGAAAAACGGATATTTTTTCCAAAAATATTAGCTGTCTTTGATTAATTACTCAACATCTCATCGTGATGAGTAAATCAAGAACAAAATCATTGGGACAAACCCACTTGTCAAAGATCAGAGAATAATGTGTTGATAGTTGAATTTGAAGAATACAGAGAGAATTAGCACCGATTAGTGAAGAAGAGCAAAATAATTCGAGCATAATGGTGCTGCGGTATATCCGAAGAAAATAATACTCGAAATGGATGGGGAATAGCAATCATATAGACAAAAAAATGACTTATGCTCTTGTTCAAATTATTTATAAGTGATGGCAGGTTTAATTAAGTTTTTCTATGTTGAAGAAAAAATGATAGATTATTTCCTCCTTTATGGTATTTCATAATCAGTCTGGAAAAGGAAGATCGAAAGTAAGTTTGTTCAAAAGCTCACATATATAGATAAAGCCATAATAATTATAACTCTGATAGCATTGCAGTGGGCCAGAATTACCGCGTATGCGTTAATAAACTTTACGTAGGTCTGTCTGAACACACACATTTCCTTTTCTTCCACACAATAATTTAATTTACTACAGCACAGTGGTGGGTGAAGCATTCCGACGTGGGCCCACTTGGCAGTAGGTACTTGGCCAATTTTCAGACCATCAGCACTGCCTCCGTGCTGTGTTCCTTTTACAATATTATATTATTATCTGTAACACATTACACATCCACATTACTACATATGATGACATGGATTTGTCATACGTAATATGTTAATTAGCTATCGAATGATTCATATTGACATCGATATTTGGTGATGTGTTCGTTGTATTTACTACATGTATCCAATGACCCTAAATGTATATGGAACTATAGAATTATTGATTTATTTATCAACTGTATAAAATTTGTTACAAAAGTTGTACACATAATTCGATATCAACTGACATTATCAACGGCTTGAGGAAATCAATGATAGAGTACAAAAGTACCAAAAATTCAGTTACTAATATCCTGCCTACCAGAATGAGCGTTACATATTTTTCTAGGCGAGAAAGAATGCGTAGAGTGGTGAAGTATAAGTATAAATTTTGTTGTCCCTCCGCTAAATCAGTTATAGCAAGAACATCTGGACATTTTTTGATTTTTGATGATTTAAAAACTTATGTTAAGGAATTTCCATGCAATGCATGATTTAAAACGAAAAATCTAAAGATATCGAAAACTTATAATCTCTTGAAACCTTACAGACAGTTTTTTTCCATCTCCTGAAAAATGTTAAACCATACAGAAACCCTAGAGAAGAGACGAAGTTATGACCATTCAAATTGAATTTATTTGATTAACAAATCAGCCAATATAGGTATATTATACATTACATTATTATACATCTTTGGAAGTATTTCCTTCGTTGTTATTAATTTTTTGATGAGAAATTTGCTTTGGGGAGATTTATAAACAAATACAGTTAACTTCATTTCTATCTACTGCAAAATCCATGGATGGAATATTGAGAATGTGTTGGAAATATCTATATTATTAATCAGAGAAGAGAAACAAAAGGCTTGCCAACTTTGTATCGGTGATATTAATTACTAATTAATAACAATTTTTTATCAGGCTAATATACAAATCTTGATTTAAAAAAAACAGTTTGCTAATAGAGTTTCCAAATATGTTTGTGATTGAAATTCAGCAATCGTTTCTCATTAAAAAGGTTGTTTGTTTATTAAACTTTAAAATTTTGATAGCACGCTTTTGTATTCTGGCTACCGACCCTAATGCATTTGAATAAGCTGAACCCCAACAAATAATTCCATAAAATAGAACGCTACAAAACAAAGCATGGTATAATTTTAATAAATAATTTTTTCTTGAATATATCGTAAAAAGAAGTTATCTCAATTTTTTAACAATCCTAAAAACAAATTTCTTTCAATTCCAATTTTCATCCAGTATAACACCAAGATATTTAACTTCAATTACCTACTCTTTTTATCATTTCATGTTTACAATTTAAATTATTATCACAAACCATCATGTATTGTCAGACCGTCTGTAACAGGGAGCTTATCCGCATATAGAGACACATTTGAAACACTAGATTTTGTCATATTTAAATCCACTCTGTGATAATTAAGCCATTTTCTTATAGTTTTTAAGTAATGTTTAGCTGTTGATGTAACTTCATCCCAACTGTCACCACGACACATAATGATTGTTTCATCAGCATATAATACAATAACACCCAGTATATTAAGTTGCAATAATCCATTTAACAGTCATTGAATAATAATGGACCCAAAAGTTAACCTTAAATAATTTTCTTTTTCTTAATATTTTAGTTCTTCAGTCGTTCATATTACAAATGGTTTTTATTACTTTTAAGATTATTTATTTCTGTTTTGAGCTAGTAACTTTGAACCGATCCTTCAGATTGCACTTCTTTGGTTGATACTGCGAATCTATTATCAAACAATTAGCGGTCTCCTTAATGAACCAGTCGCTATTTTATAATTGATTCTCACAATTTCCAAACAAACTTTTGAAATGTACCAATTAGGAATTAAAATCAACATCAAATCTCGGTTGTATTCGTTTTTAATCACACAGGAAGTTTTAAAAATATAAAAAATATAGGAACCATTGAGTATATTTTTTACTTGATTTTTTTCGGCGTTTTTGCTCGACTCAACAATCGCTGCATCACATGAACCAAAATAGGTAGATACAGGAAACTTTCAAAACTTTAAAAATGGCTCTATCTTTTGAACCGTAATATCTACATATCTCTTGTATGATGGTACGGAACCCATCGTGTGTGAGTTGACTGTTTTTTAATCTGGTAAATATCTGCATCTTTGACGAAAATAAGTAGTAATGAGCGATTATTTGTAATAAATTCAAGATATATCAAAGGGCCTAAGTAGATTCCTTGAATAACACCATGGAAAAGGGGAATGAGGGAATAACAATATTTAAAAGATTCTTATTGAATGGAAATATTCTTTGTACGTAATTTAATTTATCATTATTTGGTGGCAAGAATAATGAAATGATGATTCAAATTTCATCTGATTTCGTATAAAAGATTCATATTTATTACAGAACGATATGTCTTTTTCTGGTGATGACATGTTATAAATCATCACTATAACAAAATGTTGTGGGTACCGTTTATTATCAGAATGGAGTAGTTCTAACGGAACCTGTCTACATGTCATTGTTGATAGCTGCAGCATTGTATGGGTCACATATTATTATAGAGGTAGGATAGATAGATACATATAACCATATACCAAATGATTATAAATGAAGAAAGAAAGGCGCAAGTGTATCTGGCGACGACGCATCTAGCGTGTCGCGTGGGCAGGGTCTTCGACGACTTCCCTTTTGCATTTGCATGCGAGAGAAAGAACCAGTTCTGGAAACACCCACACACTCGCGAGCTGCAAGTTTCTCAATGAAACGCACCGAATGGGCGGCAAATTGCCGCTCAGCTATAGACCAACGACCTACATGTTTTTTTCTTGTATGCCGCCCGGATTTTTGAGTGTTTGTTTTGCACTGAGACGGTGTTTGCTTTTTCGCGCTGTATAGTTTTTGCACGTATGTGGAGGTATGTTGCATTAAATCATATAGAGTTAGTTAGTCAGTTAGTCTAGAATTCCACGTAAACATATTTCAAATGTGCAATTTGATCCTATTTGGATGACAACTTCTGGCATTTGTGCGAATACCAGAAATTATGCATTACTTTGGACTACCTGCAGAGTTAATGGGTATGATGATTAAGCTTCTTGATATTTACCTGACATTCAGATAAGCTCAAATATACCTACCTTTCGTTTATGCAAATAAGTCCTTATTCAAATGATATAATTACCAGTCAACTAATTGTACGATAAGAATATACTCTCATCGATGAGTAAATTTTGCACAGGTAAACAACGTCTCAAATGTAATGAGTTGTCAACTTTTACATCATTTCTGAGAAGAAATTCTTCCATAATTTGAGAGTGAATAACTCAATGCAATAGCATCTTAGTCATTTTATTAGTCATTCATGAAATATTCTCTAATGGATTATTAGGTGAGATCCTCAATTTAGTTTAAATATGGTTTTGCTAGGGACACAGACTTTAATTATTTAGGTTTCTGTAACTAAGGTGTGAAAAAGGTCCCCCTTAATCTCGGAGGATAGCACAGCTAATAGATCAGGCTCGATAATTTTTAGAACAAAAAAAAATAGTAGGATGTATCCTATTGGAAACAAAAATGAAAGGAAGAACAATTTACGGGATATCTGAGCTCGGAAAGGGGGTGAGTTTTTAAGGGTAAAAAATGGCTTATTCGATTTCCGGCAACCTCTATAGGAAAAAGTTGAATGGAAAAGTTGTAGGTAATGAAAAGATCTACAACTTCTGTATCTACATTTTTTTCACATAACCTCAAAATTTATATTATTGGTTTTTCATTTTTATTAGAATAATTCCACGAAATTTGGTAAAAACTTATATTTTAATGTCAGAAACACTATCTAAAAGATGTATTTTTTCAACTTATTTTGACCTAATATCCAAAATTTACCCTAATTTTTAATCGCTTTGAAAAAGGTCGGTGGGCTTTTTGTTCGCTAAAATATCTACTTTCTGAGGGAGTAAAAAAATATACAGTACTACTAAGGTAAATTTTCCCAGAAAATGCAGATGAAATCTCGTTTAAATCCTATCTTTAATATCTAGAACAACTATTTTCGCTTGTTTCTTGCAATCTTCATGTTTTATGGATTTATATTTTTTTTTGTTTATCAATATAACATGAAATCTCACGTTTTTCGAGTAATTAATGTGTAGATTTTAATAAATAGCTCAAAATTCGACATAATGATTGAAAAGAAATCGAATTCGATTTTTTGCATTTTCTGAGAAAATTTACCGTAGTAATGTATATTTTTTCACACCATCAGAAAGAAGATATTTTAACGAACAAAAACCTCATCGAGTTTTCTTAAAAAAGCAGATATTTTGACGGGAGAATTTTCGATTAAATATTAGGGTGAGTTTTCGATATTAAGTCAAAATGTGAACAAAATTACTGTGTATTTGGGTTTTTTTAAACGAATACGACCATGACATAAATTTAATGGTTGAGGTTTTTACTGAAAAGATTTTAATCTCATTTAGAAATCATATTCCTTTAAAAAGGCCGGTTTCAACTATCTATCCGCCTTGGTTTAACGGAGCTATTATAAATAAATTAAAAAGTAAAAATAGAGCAAGATACAAATATAAAAAAAACTAATAATTTGCAGTTTTATCGAGAGTATGTCAACCTACGTTCGGAAATTAAAGTTAAACTATTACGTATCAACTACTTACATCAAGTAGAAGCTAACATTGAAGAGGAGCCTAACAGATTTTGGTCTTTTTTACATCTTAAGAATCAAGGTTCTGCCATGCCCATTACGCTAAATCTTAACAAACTTGTTTCCCATCCGCAAGAAATTGTGGATGCTTTTGCTGACTCTTTTTCGCAAACATTTCGGGATAGTGATGAGCTACCGCTCTCACATGACGTGAAGATAGGTGTATCAACGCCAGATGGATATCCGATATGCATCTTACGGTCTGTAACGGAGCACGATATTAAAAGAGCAATTTACAAATTAAAAGCAAACATGACAATGGGCCCAGACTTCATTCCGGCGTTTATTATTAAGGATTGTCTTTCAATATTTCTTAAGCCCCTAAATATTATTTTTAATATGGTATTGTCATCATCAAATTATCCAGATCCTTGGAAGATTTCCAGAATTTGTCCAGTTTTTAAAAAGGGCGAACATGGTGATATTAATAACTATCGGCCCGTATCCATAATTTGCAATTTCAGCAAGCTATTCGAGACGGTTCTACATGAGTATCTAGGTGGTCACACACTGCGTATTATCTCTGATGAACAACATGGATTTATGCGTGGTAGATCGACCATTACCAATCTTGTATGTCATATACACCGACTTCTCAAAGGCCTTCGACAGGCTGGACCACGGTATTCTGATTAAAAAACTTTCGTCTTTTGGATTTCCCGAGACGTTAATTAATCTAGTAAGTTCATATCTTTCCAACAGATATCAATATGTACAATACCGTGGCTACAGGTCGAGCAGATTTTTACAGTCCTCTGGAGTACCGCAGGGGTCTGTTTTGGGGCCGCTTTTTTTTAATCTGTTTATAAACGATATTGTTTCTGTGTTAGACGTTGAGTGTCTACTTTATGCTGACGACCTAAAGCTCTTCAGTGAAATTGTCTCGCTTAATGACGCTCATAAGCTCCAAAATAACTTAGACGCACTTTACGAATGGTGTTGTAGAAATAAACTTCCGCTGAACCCGGTAAAATGTAATGTTGTATCCTTTACGCGTAAACTTCATCCAATTATCCGTGATTACAGCGTGGATAATGTTGTACTTGCAAGACCTGACGTTATTAAAGATCTTGGCGTTATTTTCGACCCTAAGTTGACATTTACTAATCACATTGAACACACCATATCAAATGCATCTAAGGTACTGGGATTCGTTGTGCGTAACTCGCGTGAGTTTCAGCAGGCCTCAACGTTTCGAAGATTGTATACAGCTTTTATAAGGTCAAATCTTGAGTATGCGTCTATTGTGTGGAATCCGATTTATCAAATCCATGTTTCTGCTCTTGAGAGGATCCAGCGTCGATTTTTAAAGACGTCCGTTTTTGCATTGGACGGAGTATGGCCTGGGATCGGATATCCACATCAATTGCTCCTTAATAGATTTAAACTGAATGAATTAGTTTCTAGGCGTTCATGTTGCTCAGTTATTTTCTTGTTTAAGCTGTTGCATAATGATATTAATTGTAATAAACTTACTGATTACATTAGGATTAGAGTTCCTAGAGTAGAGGCTAGAACATGTGTTACATTTTTACCATCTATCCCACGAACAAACATTCTTGTAACATCCCCATTTTACCAAATGTTTAAGAACTATGAAAAAATTGAGGCCAATGTTGATATATTCTGTTGTAATATTTCCCAAATCAAAAGGATATTTGTTTAGTAATAATTGTTAAGCTACTATTTTCTTTTCCTCTGTCATTATATCTTAAGTATTTTTATTATTAAGGCTATTTGATTATTTGTTCTTTAAAATGCCCATGTATGTTACACAAAACCTATGTTTTTTTTTCCTCATCCTATAATTGGATATCTGTTGGATGTTGTAAAATAAATAAATAAATAAATAAAAAGGTAAGTTTTCACCAAATTTCGTGGAACAAAACTTTTTTTGTAAAAGATTAAAATAAAAAAAACAAAAACTTGATTATTTGAATTTTTCACATAGGTTTTGAGTTTATGTGAAGAAAGTGTAGATGTTTTTATTACGTAAAATTTTGCCCCTTAACTTTTTTCCATAGGACTTATAGTTTTGCCGGAAATCGAGATAATGTTTTTTACCCTTAAAAACTCACCCCCTTCCACTTCCTGAACTCAGATCACCCATAAATTATTTTTCCTATCATTTTTCTTATTTTCTCTTCCTTTTCGAATGAGTTTCATTCTACTATTTTTTTCCACTTCATACCATTTTCAAAGGCTTCAGCCCTGGAGCGCTATTCTGTACATACACTTTTCCGATAGCCGTCGGTATCGGTATGTTATCGACAAACATCGGTTGCGCTGCCGACGGGATCATGATAACGCTATTCTGTATTCCATTGTTACCGACGCTCGGAAACGCAACCGACCACTATCGGTAAACGAGTGACTTCACATAAACATCACTCGTTTCGGTATGTTCTGCCAATGAGCGTTGAGGCGATTTGTGAACATCAACCTAAACGTCAGCTTTTGCGATTTTAAATTGGCGGTAGTGCATAGAGGTAGTGTAGATAACCAAGATCAGCAGTCAGCTGTCAAGAATTCATTAAAATAATTATTATCGTACAATAGCGTAATTCAGAGAATGATTTCTTGTGAAGACTTTTGCACATTTTTATATTTATGATAAATATGAAGAGTAAACTACTTTTATAAAATGATTCGAATATTTCTTTAAACGAAATATTTATTTGAGTGCGAATTAGAGGGTTTTGAACATTAATGTGGTAAACCATTGTTGACTCTAATTCTCAATCTCTTTAAGAATAAATAAAAATATTGCAATATGTTGACTACCTAATAATTTTTACCGACCGCATAAAACGCTAGTCACTACACTATGAAATCTCCCTTCAAATAGTCCAATAGTCCAAATTCACTGAAATAATTCGCAATAAAAACTTAAAGAAAACATCAACAAAGAATGACAATTCCAATATACATCGGTATCGGTTACCGTGGGGTTCCCGAAGGCACGGTAGAGATACCGACTCTTGTCAACTCGGATTCGCGATATCGGTCGGTAACAGAGCATACAGAATGCCGCACATCGCGAGTTAGCGATGGCTGTCGGTAAGTAACACTTACCGATAGCGACGGCTATCGGAAACGTGTACAGAATAGCGCTCCAGGTCTATAAAAATCTGGAATAAAATGAGGTGGTATTGTTTGATGTCAAGGCTGCAGAAAAATACAATGATCCGTCTAATTTATTTAAATTTGAAAATTTAAATCTAGGACATCTGTTATTTTCAATAGGTATGTCATAATGCAACAAAAACGATCTTTATGTGAACACTGTTACTCTGTCTCCAATTAAGAACAAAACGGGACCACCAAGCATAAAAATGGATAGAAGGTTTTTGCAATGATTTAAAACTGATTAACTTTTGTAATATATTCAAAAAATTGGCCTGAAACTTGGCTAACATTGCCTATATCTTCGAAACCATCAAACTTGTAATAGTAGCTTCTGAGACATAAAAAAGGAAACGTTTAATTTTCTACATATTTCTATATATTAAAAAAAATGGTAAAAGCCTTTACCTATAACTTTCCTCGACAAACCACACCGCTTCGAGAAGGAAACAACCTTCTTATATTGACACTTAATATTTTGGACACTCTGTATATATGATTAACGAAAACCCTTACATTGCGTCACCGGTCGTCCTTCAATATGCATACCAAAATTCGTTGTCCTAGGTCAAGCTGTTATTGAGCTACACCGCCAACAGACTACAGACAGACAGACCGACGGACTTGAGATACCATGATTTTCGTGATCTAGGAACCCCAAAACGTAAATATCAGCAAAAATCTCGAGGACGATTTTTTTACGTGAATACAACACTTCCCTTATTGAGGGAAGTAAAAAGAGAATTAGTACCTGAACTAACCTCAAAATACGTGAGTCAGTTCTTTGATAACTGGTGGAATTACTACAGTAGTATTTGCGCTCTTCAAATTCTGAATATTCTAAGAGTTTTTCTTGGTAATCGTTGTTGTTTAATTTTATCGTTTTTATTATTAAGTAAGTCTATTGTTTTAAAGCTGATTAAACTACCCCACTAATTTGTACCAAAATAGAAATATACCAATTACGCTCGTTTTTAATTTAAAATTTCGGCGCAGGAGCCTCAAGTAAATTCGCCACAAATTTATTTGTTTTTTTCTGACAATATTTGAAAAATAATTTTCAAGTCTTCTTATCTTTTTTTATATATAAACAAGAGCCTGCATACAAGTTCTATTAAAAATTCTGAAAACCAGTAGGATATAATTCAGTCCTTTGTCTCTTCGTATTATGCGTTAGCTGCTTGAGTTAGTAAATGTTCATGTTAACGACAGAAATATGACCATTGGACTGGAATGCTCTTATTATTTACTTCACTACGATGCATGGAGAGAAAAAAAAACATCTCAACAAGCTCCCATCGGCATTCATAACGGGGAGGCATTCAAGTGCTTCCTAAGATTTTTTCCAGCGACATCATTAACAAATATTATTTACGATACAAAAGTGTACCCATGCTAACTAGGGCGAGACATTTCTAATCCGTTCATAAAATCCACGCATATTCATACTCTTAAAAATAAGAAGAACATAATTAAACGCCGTCTCGGTCGATAATACCTGAAGAAGACCCCGAGAGAGAGAGAGAGAGAGAGAGAGAGAGAGAGAGTCTCGAAGCTATTGACTTTTGAATAATTAAGAGTTCATTAGTAAATAATGAACTGTTAATTTGGCATTATGTGTCTTGTGTTTGAAAGCATGCCACAAAGAATGAATTTTAATCGCTTACGCGAATGTTAAAAGTCTCTCTCAATTTTAAATTTTGAAGCAAAGGAATTATTTTTAGCCATTCCTTATACCTTGAATGATGGTGGTATATAGGCGTATAGAAATGAATTTACAGATCTAAAATTTGAAATAATTCTCTCATCATCTCATGATGCGATGGTGTATCAGTTTGTATCGTATTCGATATGGCGCGTTCTCGAATGTCAGAGATCCTATGTCGTCCGTCAGAGGTGAATTCAATACAGTCAGATTATAAAATCTTTCTGTATTTTTGAGTATTAGGTTCTCTATCGCGGTGACTCTAAAGTGTCTATAAAGGTCGTTGTTCGTAATCTCCCAATGTCTGGCACCTTTGATAGTTCTTAGAACCCGCCTTTCGGCAAAAGCTATTTTATTGAAAGTGGAATTTGATGTCGAGGACCATACAGGAGCCGCATACGTCAGAACTGGCCTTATATATGCTTTATAAAGCTGAAGTTTAGTATTAGATTCAAGAGGTGATCTTTGACATATGTAGGGGTAAAGGACGCAGGCTGCTCCTTTTGTTCTGTTGATGATATTGTGAACATGTTCATTGAAATTTAATTTCTTGTCTAGTGTCACTCCTAGGTATGTCAAGGATTTTACCTCTGTTATGAATGAATTATTGAGTTTGAGTCTTAAAATTGGCTCTAGTTCTGATTTGCGGTTAAAGTTAATCAGACTTGTTTTGTCTGCGTTAACCTTAATTTTCCATTTTTTGAAGTATTCAGACAAAATCCTTAAATGAAGATCTAGCCTTTTATAGTTTAATCGCGGTGCTGTTGAGCTTGCAATGATCGCGGTGTCATCCGCGAACATTGCAAGTTCAGTGTTATTACCTTTAGGTATGTCGTTTATATAAAATAAAAATAAAATTGGAGAAAGAGGGCTGCCTTGTGGTACCCCAGCTGGTATATTTAGTGTTTCAGAAGAAAAGTTATTAATTTTGACTGCATATTGTCTGTTCTTGAGGAACGACTTTATGATATTTATTAAATGGGACGGAAATTTCAGTTTGATAAGTTTATAGACAAGGCCCTCGTGCCATACGGTATCGAAGGCCTTCTCTATATCTAGTGTAACAACTGAAGTTGTCTGATTGATATTATAATTAATTTTAACTTTATTGATTATCCTTGCCAGCTGGAGTTCCGTACTGAGCTTTGCTCTAAATCCAAATTGTTCATTAATAAGGATTTTATTAATATTTTCGAATTTCATGATCTGTTTGACCAGAATTCTGTCCATTATTTTACTTAGTGCTGGTAACAGACTGATCGGGCGATAGGATTCCGGTTTATCTGCCGGTTTCTTAGGTTTCTTTAATGGTAGTATAACGGCTTGTTTCCATCCTCGGATAGTAGCCATTATTTAAACAATTTTTAATTATGTAATATATTTGTATTAAACCTTTTCGCGGCAACATTTTAAGTTGTTTGTTCTGAATTCCATCATACCCTGGTGCCTTGAAGGGCCGGGAGTGGCGGATTATCTCAATAATTTGCATAGGATTAATTAAATAATCCCTGCCAATTGTGGCGCTGAGATGATCCTCGACTCCCGTTCGAATAATATTTTCGAAGTCTGGGTCGTGGAATTCATTGGTGTCGGTAATGAGGTGGTTTTTATTAAGTGTATTTGCAAGTAATTTGGCTTTCTCTAAGGAGGTGACAGCCGTTATATTACCATTTTTGAGTGTCGGTATGTTTCCAAATCCACCCGATTTTCGAGCTTTGACCTCTTTCCAAACATTGCCTCTAGATTCTTGTGCTTTTAGTAACGATTTGCGCCACATATTCTCGCGATGTTCCTTTAATTGTGTTTGAAATAGGGCATCCAATGCAAAGAGGTCAATCTTGTTAAAGTTATTTGGATTTTTCTGAAATATACGCCTCGCCCTGTTTCTAGACTTCCTCAATTTCTCGAGGTCAGGGGGCAATTTATAGTGAGTGCATTCGGGTTGATTTGGAATGAACTTGTCACTCGCTTTCCGAATGATTTTATTGAATTTATGAATAGTTAAATCAATGTCGTTATTCGACATTTGATTTCTGTTTAAAGTTAATTTGGATTTAATAAAGTTCTTATATCCCGGCCAGTCTGCGTTAGCATAATCTTTCATTATTCGAGGTTGATATTCATCGAATTCCAGATTAGATATTTTTAAATGAATTGGTCTATGGTCAGAATTAAGGTCGTTTAAGACATAGATGTTCGAAATGTTTGTGTTTTTACACAAGGCTAGATCGATAACGCTTTTGGTTTTCCCATCAGCAGAGTATCTAGTGGGTTCGGCTGGTGGGTGAATGTTAATATTGATGTTTTCACAGACACGTTCTAGCTTAGTGCCGTTGTTGTTATTTTTAGAGTCCCACAAGATATTTCTGCTGTTGAGATCTCCAACTAAAATGACTCTGTCCAACCCTTCAAATAGGCCCTCAACATCTTTTTCTAAAGTTTTGTAATTATTTTTAATATAACAAGCAATAATGTGTGCTCCGTCTTTCAATCTAATGGTGATATTCTCAATCGGATTCGTATTGATGATAAGACCCCGAGCCTTCGTAAATACCGTTCATTAGATGCAGTGATTATCATTTATTATGAAGAAAATAGTCGAATAAAGAGTTGAGTTTTACGCGAGTCTAGCACTCGAAGAGCAGAAAAGGTGCTTATAGGCTCTATTGCTGTTACAGGTATGTATATAATAGATATAAAAAAGACGTAAGGGGAAGCAGCGAGATTAACTGTAATGTGAATGCATTGCAATGGGTTTCTTGCCACCAAGACTTTCTGCATCTGGCATGTAGGTACTACCTTCAGTAGTAGTTATTGCTTGTTTTGTAGTACCTAAGTATAGCTGAAAAGCTCATTTGTTACTCAGCAGTTTGTTGCATATTATAAGGAGAGTTGCTTATAGGCGCTTGTAACGCTAATAGCCAGTGACGATTTTCAGAGATGTATCGAGGATAACTCAGAATACATGTTCAATACTTTATGTTAAATGTTTTGTATGCTGGATTTCCTTCTTTTGATAAGACCACTTAAAGAATTTTTCTTCATCACTGGCATTGTACTTAAATCCTAAAAACACCCGAGGCGTTGCAACATTGTAAATTCACAACAGTAATAAATTCGCTCCTTTACCCACTTGTAGCACAAACCCAAAACAATTCTCGTATACCTAAGGAATCGTATTGTAACATGGATAGTTTATCATGTACCTACTTATTGTTATTATTTCTTCTAGTTTGTACTTGTTCACTTGTTCTAATTATTTATTTGCTATAGTTGTTTCATGTATAGTTCATTTATTAGTTCTAGAATTATAGTAGACTTATTCTCGATCCATCCAGAAACTATATGTGAGGTATAGTTTGTCACATTATTGTCAGTTTGACAAGCCTCTAGAACATTATTATTGGTGTTTTCGAGATGGAAACACACGACGAGTTTTGATGACCGAATGTCAAAGTTCTGATACCTGATTGGTGCGTTTGAATGTTCGGCAGGTTTCGATTGGTTTCGCTAAACACAAAGCTAGTTTTGTATCTCGAAATCACCATGTGTGCATCTAGATAATCATAGTACATTCTCGATAAATGTCAATGCAAGATTCAGATATATAAGGCCGTGTCGATCACGGGTCACAGTCAGTCTTATAAAGTGAATTAATAACAGTCAGTCTGTGAAATCAGATATTAATTATTGTCAAGGTGACAAGTGGTGACAGTTGCACTACAACAGAAGGTCGTGTACAGAGTGTTCGAAATAAATCTTTTGGAAGCAATCCGCGAACTTTTGAGTATTATGCAAGTGAACTCACCCCACAACGTTTAGCACAGGGTTATACGTTACAGTTGGTGTCAGAAGTGGGATATTCGCACTTTGCTGAGTATATATGGTGAATACCAGATCGAAGGATCACGACCAAATGGCAAATTTTGCAGAAAGAATAACAGTAAGTACATGATAAACTATCCATAATATAGTATATTCTTCTGAGATATAACCATTTATAACAGCAGCAACCTTTTCAGGATTTTTATCATCACCTTCACGGCTATCAGGTTTCAGTTCATTGGGATATTTGATAGAAATGTTCAATCTATATTGAAGATAAATAAACTTGAATGTCTTTTGTCATGTTTTTATTAAGTTGACTGTTTTTGTTTTCAAGTACTCTTATACAGTGTGAAAATGTAGAATGGAAACCTTAAATATAATACGCACAGTATAATATAAGCAGAAATGAAATCCCTGTGAAGTCAACAAAATAACATAGCAGAATGACACTATAAACGCAATAACTACATAATAAAATGAGGTACTGAAAATACTGCAAACGGAATCAAGTGATCTCTTAATTTCGTTAAAACCTCTCAGAACCCGAATCTCAATATTTTGTTTTTTCCGCTAAATTTATTTTCATTTTCCGTATCACAAAAGGTGTTTGAGAATAACTAAATTTCACAAAAACTTCAGAATAATTTATAAATAACTGTCACCGCACATGGCTACCTAGATAATTTCATTATTGAAAAATGTACTTTTAAATGTTTTTGTCTCGAAAACAGTCAAGTTTAAGATCATAGTGTTAGATATTGTTATATTCGTTTTTTTTCGAAACAATTATGTCAAAAGAAGCGCAATCAAACAAAAATTTACATCTTTGAGCGTTTTTGTTTTAATCATACCTGTTTTACTAACGGTTTCCATTATAAACGTTTACTTTTGCTGTAACATTCATCTTAAAATTGAAATAGAATATTAATACATAGTTACTAGAAAGTTCTTTTATTTGGAACTAATTATTTAATTTATTTATCAGATAAAGTTTTTTTAATACTACATTTATATTTACTAGTGATCGACCACAGCTTGTTTTCTGAAATAAGTAGAGAGAGAGCTATCTGTTTTAGAACAACACAAAGACAGATGGTACTATTTTGTCTCCTTTTTAACGTTTAGGAAACAATAAGGGCACAGGAATCTGCTTTAAAGATGTATCAGCAAACTTTCGTCGACTCAACTGTATGTCTATGAATATGATTAACAAAAAAACGACTTTATTAGTTGTGCTGATAATTTTGAAGTTGTGCAATTGTAGTTAGATTAAAAGGCATTTGGTACCAACTTGACAAGTACCAGCACCAATAAAATTAATATTCTATTACCCATGTGTATTCTTTGCTTGTACTTGTTAATATTCAGAGATATAAAAACATCGCAGTGGAAATACAGATATTTAAAGTTTACGACTACTGTAACTCGAAAACCGTGACTCTATGGGGAAAATATTCAGATTTAATGTTGCTACATATAGTCCCTCTAATATGGCAGTCTCAGATTTACAACTTTAGAAACAAATTGCCACCTCCACATAACGGAAATACACATATTTCAGATTTTAACACTACTGTAACTCGAAAACCGTAGCTCTTTTGAAAAAAGTTCAATTCAAACTTTTCCGTATATTGTCCAATCATTAATTCTGACATCTCCGATTTTCGATTTCGTAAAAAAATTGCCCTCTCCACTCCCTTCCGGCCAATTTTTGGAGATTTTGATATTGAGTTCTGCCAAATATTTCTCAACTCTCCTCTTTCAAATGAATCAAAAATAATAAAAATCGGAGAACCTATATTTAGTACAAAAACCAAAGAAAAAACAAACAGTCGAATTGTATACCTACCTTTCCCGTCTGGGTTTGTCGATCAAAAAGTAAGCTGACGGTTTAGGTGATGTTCCAGCAACCATTACATGTTATTACTAACATTATGGTTACTGTGTCATCTAAGTGACATCTAACTAAGATATACTCAAAATACTGGATGTATACCGTATAAAAGTTCCCAACATAAAATGAGAAAATTCTTCGAACACATAAAGCAGCCTCAATTATAAAGTTGGTGTCACCGGAAAAAAAATCGGTCTCATCACGACATGACATCAACATTCCAACACATGTCTGTGTCTCCGAACACATTTACCCACAAACTTTTTCACAAAATATATGTGTGTAGAACGACAACATTAAGATTAGAGATTGACCTACCCAACCCCGCCGTAAATCGAATAAATATTTATTTTACCAACCCCGCTAAAGCAGCTACCCTTGATGTTAGATAAGTCTGATGTTTGTTCTTTCAGTTCCTAAAACGATACTAAAAGCGCCACATTCCTACAATAAATATAACAAATGTTTAATGTTTATCCATCATGTTAGCATATGAAATACGCATTTTAGAAAATGTTAGACGGCCGGAGATTGAAGAAGCGTTGTTAGGTAAATCATAATCTATTGTAATTCCATATATCTAACTAATGTCAATATATAACTCTTCGATTCCATAAACCTGTCTATTATGCCGATCGTATTTTAAATACAAATGGTGTATGTTCATTTAACATTAAACATGTACATTTTAAAGAACAGTTTATTTAAAAAAGAAACAAATCCTCTTGTATAGGTTCAATAGTTTTAAGAATATTGAAGAAAAAATATGTAAAAAACTTCGGGTTGAAAGAAGTCGGATTCAATACTTTGATAAGAACGTTAATATTATTTTTGATTTTTGCGACAAAAATAAACACCATTACTTATACGCATATCCACAAATGTCAGAATTCGAATTTTGGAAAATCATACCCACTCTCCCTTCTGGGTAGTAAAAATATGTATTCTAAAGCTACAGATCAAACAATAGAAGTAGCAAAAATTATTAGTTGTTGTTTGAGAGATTTATTGCTCAGAAGTAAATGTAGAAAGAAGACGGGAAAAGACACAAAGGACCCAGCAAGACATGCAGGGTGGAACCATTTAAAGCGAAGTGGTGGTAATAGTTGACAGAACCCCTAGCTGAACAACTTAATTATTGCGAGTATGAAAACCTTTAAGGAAAAACGTACAACAACACAATGCTTCAAGGTAAGATAGGATATAAAAATATCATGAGATTCGCCATGTAAGAACGCAAAATATGAAAGAGCAATAAGAACACGATCAGAAATGAGAAGGAGGTGAGAAATTTTTAAAAATCCGAAGACTTTGACACTATAGTTTTGTAAATAGCATGCAAAACATTACTTGAAAAAGTTTCAGTTGCTGATTTTACCCTTCAAACATTGCCTCATATGTATATATTTCTTCAAAAATTCAAATACGTCAATGGCGACTGCCTAACAAAATTGTGCACTAGTTTGTTATATAAAAATATTTCTTACAAAAAATTGGACCGACGTTATTAGTTGGTGCACTGAAAAGTATAAAATAATAATAATTCTATAAGTGCTGTTACTTTAGAAGTTGTGCAGTTGCAGGTAGATTGATAACTTTTGGCACCAACTTCACAAGTACCAGCTCCAATAGAATTAATATTATTTTATACTTTTCTGTGCACCAACTAATAACGTCGGTCCACTTTTTTGTAAGAAATATTTATTTTACACTTTTGAGTGTAACATTGGCCAAGAAAATCGTTGAACGTTCACTAATACCAATGAAGATAGTAATTATCCTAGTACCCACGTATATTCCTTGCTTATAGTTGTTATTATTGAGATCTCAGTACATCGTTGCCGAAATACGCTTGAATATTTTAGTTGTTACCATTGTTACTCAGATTTTACTCGA
Source organism: Crioceris asparagi (assembly GCA_958507055.1). Lineage (NCBI taxonomy): Eukaryota > Metazoa > Arthropoda > Insecta > Coleoptera > Chrysomelidae > Crioceris > Crioceris asparagi. The sequence goes on from OY293828.1 coordinate 12,803,650, forward strand.
AAACCGTAACTAAGGGAAAAATTTTCATTATTGATGTTGCTACAAATATTTATGTCCTTCATGTACTGCCCACAGATTTTCAATTTTCGACAGAAATCGCCCTCTCCACATTGCACATTTGAGAATTTAACATGACTCTATCTCGAAAACCGTTACTCTTTTGAAAAAATGTTGAATTTAAACGTTTCCGGATATTGTCCTATCTTTAATTATGCCATCTCAGATTTTCAATTTTCGAGAAAAATCCACCCTACACCTGCTTCGGGGGTGTTTTTCGGTGGGAAGGAAATGTCGGATTCCCGTTTTTATGGATATGGGACCATTTCTCAAGTCTCTTCTTTCAAATGAATCAAAAATCATCAAAATCGGAGAACGATTACTATATAAAATGCGCATACAAACTAAAAAAAGCAGACAGTCGTATACCTCCTCCGTTCGGGGTTCGTCGGTCAGAAAGGCTAACTCTTAAAACGGAGTACCAAAAGGATAGTTTTCCGTGAGTACCTAGTATCAAATACTACATACAATGTCTCAATTATTTTTGACCGACTTCCCAAAGAGATGACGCTCTCAATACAAATGCTTTAAGGGTTCCAAATCAAATTGGTGAAAACGAAACACAATTACTAAGACTCCGCTGTCCGTCCGTCTGTCAGCGGGGTCTATCTTATGAACCGGTATAGGTAGGTAGAGAGCTGAAATTTTCAGAAAATATTTTTTATTTTTGTTTTGAGTATGACAACAAATACTATGTCCGTCCGTGCGTCTGTGTGGCGTCTGTATCTCATCAACGGTAGAGTTGAATTTTTTTGTATGGAATGTAAGGAACCCTTCGTGTGCAAGTTCGACTTGCGCTTGGTCACATTTTTTTATCATTGTTTGCGCGCTTAATATAATACCTAAACGTGCTCCGATTTTGATGACTTGCATTTTAATTTGATAGAGAAGTGCTGAGAAATGGTCCCATATTGAACAAATTTAAAATCCAATATGTTCTCCACCAAAAACCATACGGAGTGGACAGTTAAAGAATATACCAACATTTGAATAGTAAATTTATCAAAAAATGTAATGGTTTTCGAGTTACCGAAATAGTAAAGTCATGTGCGCTACCGGTATGCTATGAAATCCTACATTTGAAGTTGGTGCCAAAACACTTAAAAAATTACAAGCACTAGTAGAATTAATATTATTTTCTATTTTCAGTGCACCAAAAAATAAAGTCGGTTTAATGGTAAAAAAAATACTCTTCAATAATCCAACATACCTATGTATTCCTAACCGATCTAGGATACCTAAGTATTCAATGTAAATGTATTGTTATTTTTGGAGACATTGAACTGTTTCTTACTATAACGCAGTTTTTAGTTTGAATGAGAATTTCTTTTTGTTTCAATTTTCAATCATAGTTTTTATACTTCACTTTTATGGAATAGCTCCTTATCTTATATAATTTTGAATCCTTTTAATATAATCTGTAATGATTGTTAATGCTAATCAACTGAACAAAAATGGTTCAACTGACACCTTCTCAAATTTGCTTTTTTATTTTGCTTTGCTACATACCTAATTTCAATAATACTGGTTAGTCATTGACCCTCTCCTGAACAAGTTTTAGCATGTGAATCTACTAGTCTAGACTCTCAGCTATCCCAGGTATTTCACAATTACATAAGGTTCAACCCATGCAGTTAACTCGAACAACAAGAAAAAATAAAAAAGAAGAAACAAATGATCTCAAATGGGGACCCTCTTCGTTCTCTTTGTAACTTTTACCTGACCATTGCCGGTGTTTGACTCTTCTTCTGAAGCTTCTGCTTCTTCTTCGAACCCTGCCACCCACTTTATATGGCTGCCTATATACACTGCGGAACAGTCCAGTGAAATAATTCTTAAATTTAATGATTGTGAATACTTATAAAAACATCCTGAGACACGTTCATTTAGGGTCATGACAAATCCTTCAAAATATATCCCTAAATTAAACTCCCTTCGAGAGACAGTTATGATCGAAACTGTTTAAATGGTAAGTGAGGCTCATCGAAAAAACTATATTGTTTTTAAAGCAAGATGGACGTAATTGTTCTTAACCAAAGGATATGGAGGGGACGATAGGTAGAATACGTAAAAAATTTAGAACGTATACAAAAAGCCTCCAATATTGAATTATTTAAGACATTTTTTGCTTCTGATTAGAATATTGCTTAGTCGTTGATCATAAGATTTTGAATCAATAACTATGTTATATTTTTTTGCAGCGAATTTACTCATTCAAATGTTTGAATATGTCAATGTAACTTTTTGCGATGGATAAAAGATGTAACATTTTCTTATACATAAGAACTTTTCATACCACAAGCCTCTTCTTTTCATTTGGAAAATTGGGGTTATAACTGTTACTCGAAGAAGTTTAAATGTAGAATATTTTCATTGCATTTAGCTGTTTCGTACTGTATACACAATCCTATAGGTACCTGCTTTGTGCTCTTTCAGCACCGCAGATGATTGGTGTATTGTTCGAGAAGCTATTTGTATTTTTCGGATTTGCCTCTAATGCCTTTATTTCGGCCCGATGGGGTATTGTTTGAGTCATATTTTTTTGACACATCAATGAAGTGCCCATTCCTGTAAGTGTGAATAATAACATTCATGAAGTGCCAACTTTGAGGTCTCATAAAATAACATCCAGAAATTGAGATATGAGTTTTTGTTTCTGAGAATAAACAATTTGGTATGAATTTTGCTAATGTAATTTAAGAATTAAATTATTACATCATGTCCTTGTCAGGCGTAGCAATATCGAGTTCAACTCAATATAATGCGAAATTGACAGGTTATTAGAAAGTATGAAAGCATTCAACATGTCAATTATCAAACAAGTTACGTCCTTAAATGCTAACTAATCCGGGCAGATTATAATAATAATAATGTAATAGCCCTCGCAGATATTGGTAGGCATGACGTCACTATAGGGGACTTCCTTTTAAGGATGACCCAGTTTTGAGCATGTGCAGCACAATATGCAATTTCTCTGCTCGTAGGTACTCACTCTTGCACTCTGCCCAAATTTAGTATAAGTTCGAGATAAATTTTACGAATTTTATTTTCATTCAATTGAGAATAGCCTCCACGCCTCTTTGTTTCGTTTTGAGCAATCAGAATTATAACACATAACCATCTATTTTATGTGATTGTCACAAAATTACCTATACCTACTTAAAAGGAATCATGAAACAAGTAGGTGCATAGACAAAGAATAATAATAGACTTCTGATAATTTAGCTTTTCGGGTAATGATTTTTTTTATTGTTTCTTTTCTGCGGAACTCAAAAGAAATCTGTTATGTGGCTACTGCTGTGCTGAATATTTTTTTCCGTAATTCATATTTCAAACGTTTGGGTTCAAGTTTGAACTAAGTTATCAAGAAAATGATTTTAAGAACATATCTGTCTGATATTTGAATAAATAGAATTCATATTTTTTTCGTATCAAAAATGATTTATCGGTAAAGACATGAAGCATCAGCAGTTATTTTTCGATATATTATTCTTAGATACTTGCAATACGGCAAAACGGCACGAATGACTTTTAAGTAACCATGGCTAATCTCAGTAATTTCTATCTCTTGCTAAAAACTTCAGGCATAATTAAATTGAAAAAAATATATGTATGCCTATTTACCTTTCATCTTTTTGGCGAAACACCTGTTGTTTCGCTCCTGTATCTTATCACCATACTGTAATGAATAAAGAATCTTACTATTAATCATTGTTATTGTAACTAGTGAAACAAGAGATCTTTATTGGGTTCCCAGGTTATTTTCAAGAAAGAAGCCATCATCTAGGCTTCACGATATGAATCAGAAATAAGTTTAAATTGATTAATTGTCTTTAATAAGAGATTACAATAAATATGAATGAAATAATTTACACATGATTCTGTTTAGACCCTAAAGAAATAGATAAATAAATAAAATAATAAATATCCTATTATTTCGAATGATGAAAATATCTTCTACGCTACCTTGAATTTGTTCCAAACTCTTGCGTTCTCACGCAATGCTGATTGACGTCAATTGTATTATTTCAGTACTCATTTCTATCTTTTCAATGTAGTCTGGAAGAATTCCAAATGATTATTAATTAAACAAACTTAAATATGAAGAACGTCAAGAGCCATGTACGATGGATTCCATTTTGTATTAGATTAGTTACTTATTGCATATGGCGGTAAAATACGAAGAATTCTGGGTTGAAGATAAATATTTATCACAAAAAATTGGACCAACTAATAAAGTCGAATTTTAGAAAAAATTGCACCTTCCACATAGCGGAAATACACATATCACATATTTCCGACATTACCATCACAGTAACTCGAAAACCGTAACAGCTTTGGAAAAAATGTCAGTTTAAACGTTTCCGGATTTGCTCTCATATTTAATTCTGCCGTCTCAGATTTTCGATTTTTTAGAACAAATGTCCCCTCCACCACTTCGGGGTGGTTTTTGGAGGGAAGGAGATTTCTGATTTGAGTTTTTCTAAATATGGGACCATTTCTCTTCTCTCCTTTTTCAAATAAAACAAAAATCGTCTAAATCTGTGAACGTTTACTATGAATAAATATTTCTTACAAAAAATTGGACCGACTTTATCAATTGTTGCACTGAAAAATACAAAATAATATTAATTCTATTGGTGCTGGTAATTTTGAAGTTGTGCCGTTGTAGTTTGTTGTTGTAGGCACCAACTCCAAAAGAACTAGCACCAATAGAATTATTTTGTATTTTTCAGTGCAACAACTGATAAAGTCGGTCCAATTTTTTGTAAAAAATATTTATTTCACATTTTTAAGTGTAAAATTAGTCATGAAAATTGTTGAACGTTCACTAGTACCCAAAAAGTTAGAGGTAGGTTTAGTTTGTACTAGCGAAAATACGCATATCACATATTTCAGAATTTACCATTGCGAAACTCGGAAACCGTAACTCTTTTGAAAAAATATTTCCCGATATGGTCCCCTTTCTAATTTTCAAATCTCGAATTTTTGATTTTCAGAAAAATTTGCCCCTTCTGTAGCGCGGAAACTTATGATTATTTTTAAAAAATTCCAATTTAAACATTTCCGGATATGGAATTTTCGTTAATTCTTTCGTCTCGGATTTTCAATTTTCGAGAAAAATTGCCACCTCCACTCTCTTTGGGGCGAAGGAGATTTTGGATTTGATTTTCCTGAATATGAGACCATTTCTCAACTCTCTTCTTTCAAATGAAACAAAAATCGTCTAAATCGTAGTACGTTTACTATGCAAAAGGCGCGAACAGCCATAAAAAAAAAATAAAAAAAGCAATCTTACAACCGAATTGTATACCTTCTCCTTTTTTGAAGTCGGTCAAAAATGAGCGAACATCCATAAAAAAACATACAACCGAACTGTATACCTCCTTCTTTTTTTGAAGTTGATCAAAAATAAGTTAATATTAACTCTTAATAGAGAACGAGATCACAAAATTGTCTGATGTGAGAGCTCAAAGCTTGAAGTCAATTGGAAAATGTGAGAAAGATAATTGAGAGAAAAAGCGGAGTCTTGTCATTTTCTAGGATTTCATATATCCGATGATAAAAAAGAAACCCTTAAAATATAACTCCAATGTCTATTTGTCACAGTCTATTTTTATGGGAATGCACTAGATGAAAAAAAAATAATATTTTTACAAATTTGGGTAAACTGAATCACAGACAAATATCGTCAATAAACAAATTTTCTGAGGGCTTATTTTGGGTAATAAATTAAAAAAATAAAAGAATCATTATGACTAAAATGAATGTATTTGTGACATATTATAAATACAATACAGTAAAAACTATAAATTAAATTATATTATTATAATTATATTTAATTATAAATTGAACGGTTTAGATGATATTGAGTGTAATTTACTTTTTCTCTCTTCTCTGTAAAAATACAGAATATAGGGCAGTACCCTCATCACGTGATCCTGACTCGTCCAATTTTTCCATTTTCTAATGATCGAAGAACTATAAGATTTATCACTTTCGATCAAGCATAATTCAAAATAAATGTCAATAAAAATGATATATGATTGCTAGATAATTGAATAGATATTTTCTAACAGATGAAAGTTAAAACAATCACATATACAACGAATTAATTTTCAATAATCAAGATGCCCTCACTCTGTGAAGAAGAAGAAGACATCGAGAAATCCATCATCCATCTAACCAGGGGGTCGACCGACCCACAATCACGAATTATTTCATTAACTACGAAACTTTCATATGTAGATATTTATACAGTGTGACCGAGATAAGAATAAGATTGCATTAGGTTCATGAACATGGCCTTAGGAACTTTTTCAGCTCTATAGAATGATAAAATATTTTCATTCTACATTTAGTTTTTTGGAAGTCATCATTAAGTAGTACGTAATAATCTTTGATATAACCCTAAAGATAAAAGTCAGAAGGAGTCATTTCTGGTGATCTGGAAGACTAGAAAATATTTACAAAATATTCAGCAATTTTCAGATATCTACTCTCAGTTTGAAACACATATTCACCTCGTTAGTTTTTGCCATCAAATCGTTTCATTTTCCATTATGTCTCGCCTGCTAGCAAGAATGGAATGAAACAGTTAATCGAAGGGTGCACTCTTGTTTCGTTCCATATAGAAGAACAAAGTTGATGATGATTTCTAGAAAATGAGACGATATTTGCTGGAAGTTAATTTATTTTTGTATTTGTGAACCATGGCTCCAATAGAAATAGAGCGTAAAATATTTCTTTATATATATATATATATATATATATATATATATATATACTTTGGCAAAAGTAAAAATTTTAAACATAACCCCATTCTTTATCAACCACAAGTGTGTCCTTATAGCGCAAATTTCATTTATTCCACAAAACATTTCGTTTTTGAGTCTCAGCAATACTTCCATCACGCAAGAACAACGACTGCGGGCAGAAACAATTTGTTTTTCAAAACACTGATCGCACGCATACCGTGTTCAGTTCGGACAGAATCATTGATATTTAACAGTTTAATCGCATACGTTCCCCACATCGCACGCAACGCAACGCATACCCCGCTTTTAACGTGTTCACCTAGGACATAGCGTAACTTGGGCACATTGTATAGTCATAGCACCGGTTTGGCTGTCAGGAGTCCAACAGAGATTATCAACTAATAAGATGTTCTTTAGCCAACTATATACAGTGTAATCTAAGATTAGATACATAGGTACTCCTTTATTTCAAATGCCAGATGCTTGAGAAAAAAAAAGATCATGTGTGAATAAATACGTTATAAGTTTGTTTAGATCACATGAGAACTTTATATTCATTAAATCGCTCTACTTACCTTCTATAAAACCACTACCATAGTCTTGCAGTTTATTACTTGACGCAACTTTTGCTGTTAATATAGTAAATTGGAATAAATCCATCATTTTTTGTTAAATATAATGTAGGTATACACAGCGTTAGTGTCTCATTCTATCAAACTAGTGCGTAAAGTAACTAATTTTTTGAGATCATGATTTTCTTAATCGTATCGTACGGAAAGTAAATGGCTTTGCACTGGCTCTGGATATTCTGTTACTTTGAGCTTTTAGTATGGTAAAATGAAGCTGTGGATATTGAGCATTTTTGTGACGTAACTCAGTAGTCGAAAATGGAACTTCGAAGGTAAGTGTTACAAAAAACTCTAATTATATTGTACCTAAGTCTTTGTAAAACAAATTATTCGATCTATTTTCTATCCTCAAATAATCTATTTACATACCTAAGTGATAGAGAACTTGCTATATATAGGCGTAACATTTTTCCCCTCATCTCATGGAACATTAAAGACAGTGTAGGTCTTTAATCTACATAAAAATACGGCTGCAAATCTCCTACATATATGAACTGAATACTGAATAATAGATATAGGAATACGTAAGTGACTCACCCTCCCATTGACAAGTCTGTCGCAACGAAAAGAATGAAATCTAAATGTTTATAACTTCCGTTCTGTAATTGAGACCGTATATTTAAATAGCTAAGTGATTTTTTAGCAATTCACAATTTCTAACTGGTTATGAAGTAATTTGCATGGGTCATAATTTCTATTATCAATCAAGAACAAAAGCTTTGAGAATTAATTAAGAGCTTCTAATAGATAATTCTCATGTCATCGCCTACATGAGATGATCTAGGGAAATTATTTTTTTCTTAGAAATATCCAAATTAGTAATTACCATAATGCCGTTATTGTAGGATTTCGTTATAGTATAATGAGAGTAGTAGCAATGTGTGCGTTTAGAAAACCTGAAAAGGCTAATCTGATAAGCTGGTTAGTTGATTTTCTTCTTTATGTTGGAAAAAGCTCACGTTTTAATCAGCGCATTTTTAAAGTCTGAAAGTCTGTCTGCACAGTTATGAACTCTCGGGATCACAGTCTGCAATGTTGCCAGCCATGTACACTGTTCTAGAAATAAAGAAAGTAACTGGAATACACCTGCGAATTTTTAATTGCATTAGATATTCGAAACATTGTCACATGTCAAATTCAAATCGTGAGAATTGCTAACGTCAGTATTGATTTCGAATTTTGGGTGACGCTAATCATATTGTAAATTGAATAGTTTTTGCCCTAGCTATACAAATGTCAAATACATATTATACTAAGACTTTCATTCACAACCACAAAGCATAGAGTAAACTGATTTAAACATAACAAAGACCATGGAGACTGTCCAGATATAATAATATTTTTTAGAATAATATTTGGTAAATTATGCTTTATATTTGGTACTGTCACAAGGATAAGGTATTATTAAATTTATAGCATCTCACTACACACTACTCAGACTGATATTATTTACTTGCATGTACCTTGACAACGATACCATTACTTATTTAGATTGCTCCAAATATCTAAAAAATGGTGCCTTTCTATTTGTCTGGCAACAGCGCCAGTTCGTTATTCTCCGGCGCCTCCTCTTCGGTCCTTCGGTCCCAACGGTCTCTGATCCGCTCGCTGACATTTTATTTCGTTTCTCTCTCAAACGCGTTCGAAGCGAAGCGCCATTCACACCGCACACCGCGCTTGTGTGAATAGGAGTTGACATGGAACAATCAGGTTTTTAAACATTGGTCAAAACAAACGTTTGCTTCTTGTTTATTTTTCGGAAAATTTAAACAATAAAAAAGTGTCTTTCTGTTGAGTGTTGTAAAACTGTGATTTAAAAGAAAAAGTGCAATTGTTTTTTGTGCAAAAACTGGATTTTTTTACTGTAAGTTATATACTTTGACGATAGTTTTTTATTGTTAGGTACGTTATTGTTGAGAGATTTTGATAAAAAATATACAATATTTTTTATCATTGGTGTTTGTACAAATTGCTTAATAGCTTGCTAGGTCCAATTTTTTGATCTTTTTTGGTCCTTCGGTTGCCGAAGAATAATGACTTTGGCCTTAAATCGAGAGTAATTATCGCTTCTATCTTGTTATAAGTAACAGTTGAAATAGTAGGGATAATTTTGATTATTCTTATTAGTATCTTCTGAAATTCTCAATAATTACCAACATCATCAGTCTTGCACCAATAAGATGTAAATTATGTTATATTTATGAAATCGAAATCTCTTATCAAGTAGAGTGACTTATACTTGTTTACACAAGAAATGGACCAATGTTGAAGATTAATTTCATATTTAATGTAGATCAATAATAAGTTAAAATAAAGCAGAATTGCAATAGACAGACAGATGTGACACATTGCATTCATTAATGTTTTTAAACATAGATAATAACCATGAAGGGAAATACTTTTTGTGTTCAATGCTCATGAAAATTAGCTTAGAGCTTGTCAAAACTTGTTAAATCACAAAATCATTTGTGATGACGTTGAGACGAACAATTCGTATAAAAGTAATTTGGAAAACTCATCTTCATTTCGTCTTGAAGATTTCAATTAAAGTCACAATAAAGTGGGCTCGATTGTCATTCATCAATATTTATAAATAACTAGGTATACCTTAGTTATGTATGCAAAAACTGTCATATTTGAAAATCTTTTATTCATTATTTCGGAATTGAGTTATTTAAGGTATTACCTTATTTGCAAATTTTAATTACTACCAAGTTACTAATTGGAATTGATTTATAATTAATTCTTGTAGTAAGAATGTTGATCTGTTTTATTTCAAAGCTTGGACTTGGAACAAGCTTAATTGACCTGTCAAATAAACGATAATGTTTTCAAATGACTTTATTAATTACCTACTTTGTTGTTATTAAAACGCTTCTACTTGCACTCGTTGTATTGTTATTCCTCAGCTATGGGGTACCTTTACCTACTTCTGTATTAACTTTGCGACAGAAAGTAATTTTTAATTTTAAACCCATGTTCACTCGATGAGCGGATATACAAATTCAAGGGGATGATCTTCGGAAAACCACGAAATGTATGTTTATCTATTTATTTCTAGAAGTTCATTTGCGAAATATCTCATATTACCTATTTTTCCATACAACCCATTTTCCCCCTCTAGGGTTAGGATTTCTGGATGTTAGGTACCCTAATAGCAAATATGCAAATTTTTATGATGATCGGTTGAATAATTAAGGGTGGTTACACATCGAAAGCAGGCGCGTGTAATGTAACATTTTAAAATTCGTGTTTTGAGCATGACGTTAAAGTACTGCACTATTTTGACATATTGTTATACACGTCTTGACTGAGCTGTTACATTACACATTACAAGTAAATTATCTCGGCAAGTACCCACCATTAGGCGTGAAAGTATAACAAACAAACTGAAATTCGCATTTAAAATTTTGTTTAGGATTTGCTGAAATAAATGATGATGCCATTAATTATGAAACTTCAGAAAAAATAACCATGGTCGTCAGCAAGAAGCAAGTACTAAACAAAAATCTTCAAATTCAAATTATTTATGGTGTCTGGCATCTGGAATCATTGCACGAGACCTCGAGACCAAGATTCTTTTGAGCTTTATTAGTTATATATCAGCATTTTTCATAAATATGCGAGCTGCAACTTTCACACAAAGTTGAATAAAATATAGGTATAATCTCGATCTTTGTGTACGATTAAGTATATTCCAAAGACATATTATAAGTAAATATACTTTATAATATGTTCAGAGAGCTACACATTGAATGCTGCACAAACAGCTTCAAGTAATTAGACCGGAGAGCGTATGCATTTTTTCAAAAATGAATATAAGCGATACGATCTCATTAAATAATTATGTTATCTGCTCTCGAAATCAGACAACACGTCAATTATGCCGACTGACTTTTAAATTGAACGAGTTTCAGGACAAATAATTAATACTGTGATAGTATATATATGTTGGTATATGTATCAATAAAAAGTCATGTATAGCATTTCTAAATGCAGTAAAACGTGATATAATCCCTCAGATGAAGATAGATGAATGGTGAAATGAATTGATTGGAGAAAGGTTTTGAGAAAGATTGCATGATAGTGTCTAGGCTATCTTAATGAGTAAAATGATTTTCTGAAAATAATCAGCTTAATTTAATGACAAACGCATGAATTCTAAATCTTAAATTAGACAAATTGAAATATCTATTGTATTTTTAAATCACCCCTTTCTAGACATCTGTCTCTACACAAAGCTTAGTGGGAAACTTGCTCAAAATATTTTTTTAACGTTCCTACTTGTTGAATATTAATAAATACTATTTTACAAAAAACTGGACCGACGTTATTAGTTTGTGCACTGAAAATTACGAAATAATATTAATTCTATTGGTGCTGTTACTTTTGAAGTAGTGCAGTTGCAGTAGATTGATAACTTTTGGCACCAACTTCACAAGTACCAGCACCAACCAATCAACCAATAACGTCGGTCCAGTTTTTTGTAAAAAATATTTATTAAGTGATACTTATAAATTTTTCAGTATTTTTTATATTTTTTTCCCTTCAAAATTAATATAAATTGTGTAATTGTAAATGAGTTAATTCAACAAGTGAGGTATTGGTTATTTATACGCGATTTTTATTGAATGGAGTTGCAGTAAAAACCTATCTGCTTTGATGACGAATTGGTAATCTTTCGCTGATCCAACAAGAATTACTTACGGTATGAAGGTTTGATTATCTTTTTTTTTCTTGAGGTAACTTCGACACACTGTCACTAATGTTAAGATACCAAGAAATAAACCATTGTTTGAGTTTAGAAACTAGGAGGAAAACCACATCCCATTTTATTTACCAATCAAATTCAAATTCGATGAACTCCCATTATATAGCAACTCCTTGAAAACGTCGCTTATCCTCGTTAATTTCAACAATCGCATTAATGGTTAGTCAATATTTATTGATTGGATTGAAAAGCTATTTATACGTGCCAACGAACGTATTAAGCGTCTCTCAAGTATTTATTGTTATGGCATTTGTTAACTGCGTTAAAATGGTCGTTTTCTTGTAAAGCCGACCAATAACAAGTGTCGAATTAGCATTTTAGAAACTATATTGGTTGTAGAAAAATGCGGCCTACCTACTTTTGATAGCTACAGGTTTTTCCATTAAACATGCATGTATTCTGGATAATATGTTCAATTCTGTTGCACCCGAATGCAACTCTAACGGTGATAAAATTATCTAAATCGATGGCTAATCACCATATATTTCGATAGGATGAAAGATGGAACTCTAACTGTTATTGAGAAATTTTAAGTTCTGGGTGATATATACAGGGTCCCGGCGATTTCTTAGGGACAGTATTACTATATCTTAAACGGTGAGAGATAGAAGGATGGTTAAATTGAAGAAAAGTTGCGTGAATTAGACTTCTTCAATATTCCGGTTTGCAAATAAAAAAAATCAAAGTTTCCAGAAATATTTTGAAAAAACTGAAAATCATCGATTTCGTTCTCAAATATCTCAATCACCATGACAACAGTATCAATATGTCCTTCTTTGACATTTAAATGTTAATATATTCTGAAGTTTCGTTTGAATTTAAAGATAATAGCAAATGGTGCGTTATAGTAAAAGTGAAAAATGGATATGTATGACGTTTACATTAGATTTTATAGAAATGTTGATATAGCAGTGCAAGAATATGCTAGATTGTATCCAAAAAGAAATGCGCCAAGTAGGAAAACACTCAATTTCAAGAAACTTGTCAGAATTTGGATGCGTTTAAAAAACGAGAAGAAAATATCGTGTCATAAATACACAACATGAAATTAACGTATTGACACAAGTGAGTATCAATCCAGAACTTTCTTCAAAATCCATTGGCAACGAGTGTGGAATTAGCGCATCGTGGGTTCAGAAAATCCTTAAGAAGCATAAGTACCATGATTATAAATTTAAAATTGTCAACAAATTACATCCTAGAGATTCCGAGCGTCGACTTTAATTTGAACATATTGATACTGTTGTCATGGTGATTGAGATATTTGATTTTCTTATCATGACCTACCACATTAGAAAATATTTTTAACATGTTTCTATGTCTTTCTGACTTTAAATGTCAACATGTTATACATCTTTGTAAAGGAGATTTTTTGTTTCATTTAATGGTATAAAAAACAAATATGGCGCCCAATAGAAAAACAAAACTTGTATAGCATATCTCTTAAAATAAAAAAGATAAAATATTTCTAAAAATTCCATTACTTTTGTCTTGGCGCATTACTTAAATATGCAAAATTCCAGTTTTCTTCTCCAAACATTAATCGAGAAATTTAATTAAAACTAAATGATTTTCAGGTTTTTCAAAATATTTCAGGAACCTTTGATTTTTTAAAATTTGCAAACCGGAATATTGACGAGGTCTATTTCACGCAACTTTTCTTCAATTTAACCATCGTTCTATCTCTCACCATTTAAGAAATAGTAATACTGTTCCTATGAAATCGTCGGGACCCTGTATATGTTTGATTGTTTCTCTGTTCAGTTCCAATTTTGGAATTGATTTCAATTTTCAAACCAACTACACGATGCTATAGAAACTTTAAACATAGTTCTGAACTGGTTATTTGAATAAAATAATCTTAAATCGATATCATATACTTTGGGAACACGGCTATAAGGGTTTATTCTTTTTTTGCAAAAAAACTACTATCCTTCAAATATATGTAATGAACGTGATTGATCCGAAATCATTTGTGAAATGGATATTTTTTAAATCAAGAACATGTATTGGCACCTCCTATAATAAAATTCAGAGAATATATCTCTTTGTATTGATTATAAATTAAAAAATCAAACTTTCCAGGAATGGGTTCTATATTTTATGATTGATTATTCCATCATTTCTTTTTTGGTTTCATTGTCTAATACATATTTTCTATATCTGTAATCACCTGATAACATAATCTGTTATCATACCTGGCGCCATAGTTTTTCATGGTTAAATGATTGTGTGGCTTAACCTGGATATCCCATATTGATTCTATCGCTTGTCAAAAAAACTATGAGCAGTTTCTGTTCCCAGATATGAGGGTAATGTAAACGTCGATAGTTGTTATAAATATATATATATATATATATATATATATATATATATATATATATATATATATATATATATATATATATATATATATATATATATATATATATATATATGACAAGGATTAAGAATTTAGACACAGTTTTTATTAAGCAGGATTGGTTATGGTAATATGAAAAAGATGATCTTTACATAATTGTATGATTTGAATGAAAATTGTAAAATAAATTGGAGGAATTAATCTATACTTCAGCTCACTTGAGACTTGATCTTTGGTATTTTGAGTAATCTTGACTCTTTTTCGAAACCAAGCCCTTAATCATTATAATAACCCGTTGAGAATTCACAAAACAGCATTTTTATGCTTTTATGACTATCGACTTGAACTCATTTCATGTAAATTATGGCGCTCCTCGATAAGATATTGCTAAGCGACCTTAAACTTTTTATTGACCAATTTACAGCTGGCAAATAGTTGTTTATAGAAAACATTAAGTCACTTTATTGGCCACTAAGGTGAAATTTAATCGATACACTTGATTTTTTTTATCCACTTCCCTTCGCGCTTGCGCAACATCTAGATTTATTGGTAGCCAGTGAAAAAAAAGCGTTATCCGACTTGTCTTTTATTTTTTATTTCACTCTGTACCGTGAAAAGCGAGCTCGTTAACGGTATTATGTAATGCAGTGTCAAAGGTCGATGCAGCTTTAATTGACGATGTTGTTTCCAGAGTAGTAGAAAGTATTACAGTTGTAAGCTATTTAGTTTAATGTGGTAGACATATACTTCTGAAGTTCTTTATACTAAGGCACATACGGAGCAGTTTTCAATTAAAAAATGACAAATTAAACCGAAACAGGTAAATGCTGCCGAAATGACAGAGATGTTGTAGATGCACTCGACTGGATAAAACAAAGAATCAAGGATATCAGAGCAAAACTGGAAATATATATAAGTATTTTAGAATCAATCGAAACAAAAAGATTAAATACAAATTTTTCCATTTGAATATTTAAAAAATGCGCTGCGTCAGTTCAGTTATGTTTTTAATGGTACATCATGTATAACATTAACTCTTGCACCACCTATAATTTTGGAATCAATGCCATTACCTCACATGTGGATTGGGATTACGGAGATTTATGATTAGAATTAGTTTGGTTATCTGTCATAGTTGTCCATTATATCTGCTATCACATTCATCGTTCAAAATATTTGACATATGAATAACAATGGTCGTGTCCACAGCAGTGCCTGATTACTAATCGATTAGTAATCAGTAATCAAAAATCGGTATCTTGTAGACACGACTGATTACTGATGCATCATTTGTCAAACTGACATTTTCAAATGATTTGAAATAATTTAATTCGACAATTACACATATTAGAGGAATTGAAAATGGAAGAAAAAAACGTATTTTCTATTCAATATGTTTATAATGAAAAAAATTATGTGGTAAACGGAACGATGGAGGTCCATAATAGAATTGAGAAATATCTGAAACAAATATAGGTTATGTTACACTATGGTTTTCTCATAGCTGTCACATTAAAGACGTCAACTTTTTGATTATCTGATTACTAATCGATTGGTAATCAGACACTGCTGTAGACACGACCAATGATATCAGGAACAACACGAAATATGAAACATAACCTAACATAGCAAGAAACTATTAATTCCAATAATAAATCGATGAGAGAACTCTTAAGAACTGTAGATATTATTTAATCTCATAAATTTCAAAAGGAAAAAACAACAAATGACTCAAGCGCTGTCAATGAAATATTATATACTGCACGTCAGCAAATAGGCGAAATGGACAATCAAGATACAACGTTTGCTTCTAGTATACTTACATGTTAATGTCGCTCTCGGGCTCGTTTTAGTTGTCACTGCTCGCCCATAGATCGTATAGACATATACCATAGTGAATTTACTATATGTTGGAATAACACGACTGTATTGTAAGAAATTATCCCTACATTTTACGTACTATCGATATAAGCTACTATTCTAGAATTGATTTGTTAATTTGAACAGGAAATCACATCGACATAAATTGCAATCGCCTATTGTCTGACTATTACTACAACAGAACCGCAAATACCGGTTTCTGAGACACATTCATCATTGGTCCATATTCTCAAAGCTAACAATAATCACTTCAACATTGCTCTGACATCCCTTAAACCGTAATTCCAGGAAACGATAAAGCAGCCCGCATAGCGCCATTCGCTTTTGAGAACAAATTTTCTCTATGCCAGAATAGCCGACCGCCCTCCTGCGACGAGCTGGCGTGAACACTAGGGGTACTTTTAAAAAATTCAAAGTGTGTAGTATAAAGTGTGCAAGTGTGTAAGTGTATCATCATCCATTGTTGTTGAAGCCATGAGCAGCCTTCATCGACATCATCATCATAGGAAATGAGTTCTTCAACCACCATGGACGGATCCTCCTTGTACGGAAGCAATCCCAACAACGGCTTGAGCCTGTCGAGTCTAGGTAAGTGGGAAAATATGGATAAGATGTGTGGTCTATGTTCTGTCATCTATACAAAAGGTGACAGAAGACCATAAGATCCTATAAAGTTTTTTCCCTTATAATAGTTTGAAATTCACTTTTCCAAGAAATTAAACGTCACTAGAATTTTACTTTCTCAGAACTAACTGACCCAAGAGACATTAGAAATAAATAAAGAAAGTAAACAAAGTAAAAAATTAAAAAACCGTTTTTATTGGATAGAATGCGACACAACACAAAAATAAGAATAGATGGAATGCATGAATGGATGTTTCTTCAATTTTTTTAAATTGAGATACAAGCACAACGAAAAAACGAAAAAATTAAATAATCGACAAAATATGTCGTTTCTATTGTCAGTTTTGTTCAAGGGTGTAAACAAAAATCATGTTTTTTTAATTTTTTCACTCATTTGTAAATGTTCCGTTTTTTTTTTCTTTCACATCTTGTCTCATAAAAAGTCGCATCAAAATCATTTTGAGTATTTATAAAAAGTCAACGCGCCATTCCCATACAGACAGATAAAACAAAATATACCGTATGTTTGTTCATGTCGAGCATAACGTTATGTTTGTATATTTACGTTTACACAAAAGTCCAAAGGAAGTGAAGAAGTGTTACACATGCACATTCTGTTATCGTTTCAAATAACACACATACATACGAACGACGATTATATACATACATCTCCTACAGGATAACATTTATGATTTTCAAAGACAACCGGCAGAGGATCCACTACTACTATTTAGATGGAATATGTTATCAGAAGACAAGGTTTGTTGTGGTGATATAATATGTTGTAATTTCCTATCGCATATCCAGGTTCAGGCTACATACAGCTGCTGATGATCACATTTTACATGAAAATGATCAACGTGATACAATATTCTCGTCTAGCGAAGTCAAACACTTTGTACAAGAAAGTTTGATATTGTTGAAGAAAATTTTAATCAAATATAATATGAAGCTTTTATCTAGACTATTTCACCTTCGAACACGGGATAAGGGATCGTTCCTTCTTTAGTCCCCATAGCTTTTCAATGGACATGTAGGCAGGTAGCAGGTATGGGCTGGTAGAGTTACTAAATTAAGTAACCTTGACGCGTAATCATAGACCGGTCAATAGTTATTCGATAATATCTGCCTGATCCTATTTGAAATCAAGAGAACAAACATTCAGAGGATTTTGAAAATATCTTGAACAACGTGTATTGCAAAAACATTATAAAACAAATAAAGGCACCCTTAGACGTGCAGTAAGTAAATATTATACTGTCTGCTATAACTACTGAAACTAGAGACACGCAAAACACAATGTCGATATAACAGCTAATACTCATGTTCGTAGCATTTTCTTACCACTATCCTAATTGCGCTGAAACATTATGGGTAATATTCCTCATACGTTCTATAGAACCAAAATTGTCAATCATTGCATCAATCAAATTCAAACATGCACAAACTTTTCCTAATAATTTTGTAATGTATCAATATTAATTCTAAACTTTCAATATAATCGAGCAATGCGAAATATTGTCAATTATACTGACAATATAATTGTACACCTAGAGGGAATTCTAATGCCTATTTTGATAAAATACAAAGGTTCTCAACTTACTGCATTAATAGTAATACTGTTGTAATCATTGTTATTTCTTGTAGGTACTTTTGTGATATGGTATTTCCTCTTTAACTGTCACATATATGAAGCGAAAATAATCTCAATAGATCTCAGATGATAACAGAAGAAATCTCTAAACTTATAGGCTAATTTGGTAATAATACTTCCTAAATATTTCCTTGGTATGTACATATGGAAGCCTCTTAACATTTGTTTCAATTATTTAATTAAAAAATATATTTTAAAACTTAAAAGATAATTTCGCTATGTAGATATTTTCTCAAAACTCTTAAGAGGAAAGATCACAAGATGAGGAAACGACTGCCTGTTTTTAGAGGATATCATAGCTTTTTTGTAGGACTGAGGAAGGTCAATGCCCTATTTCTATATTAACGCAACTGCGCCTAGAATGGTCTTGACCTGTTTGAAGGTCTCCCATAACCTTGAAATTTTCCTATATTGTTCCATGAACTGTCGCTCTGACGAGGCCTTTGAAGATATTCCATGCCCCAATCTTGACAAATATCTCGCTCCTGTTTTAATATATCTTGGTGCTATGCAATAACAGGATATTTTATGTAGTTTTTTTATTGTCGGTTATTTTGAATCTATACACTGAGTTGTTGAGGTATTGAAGTCGACTGAAAAGTTCACCCAGTTATCCAACAATATTTTTTTCGCGATTTGGCAATTTATATATTTGAAGAAAACTAATAAATAATGTTTACGAAAGTCCTGTGAAATTTTAGTAATTTATTTCTATTTAAATAAACAATCAGTGGGTACTGTACCGTGTCACAATGTGAATAGCAATAGTTATTATGTACATAATATAAAAAAAATAACTGGGCTTAAAATATTAAATTGCTAATTTTCATGTCCTATGTTGTAAGCGATACCGGGCATTTTGATGTTGTGTTTGGTAGACAGGAAATATATAATTTCAGGCAGTAATCGACCGTTCCGTACGCGTACACAAACTGACATGTAATATACAGCAACGTACCTACGATGTAGTTGGAAGGAGGGCTTGTGTGCTTTCTCGATTTCGTTTAAGGAAATGAACCAGAAAACAGTTGCGACTTCCTCTTACATTGAATTTTTCGAAATAAAAAAGCTGTATCAGATATAGTCCAGTGCGTGAGCATGGTGAAATTTTACTCATGGAGAAGTTGAAATAGGCTGGGTCTCAATACATACTTGAAATTTTGTTCAAAGTTTGCTCACATAAAATGGCATTGAATAGTCATTCTTGGAAATGTGTCTTCTAATGCAAGAAAGATGGATTCACATTTTATTCAGTAATTTTGGTATACAATATAGCAGAGCTGAATGAGTAATGCCTCTTTAGGGCTGCGTAACGAAAGGATGAAAACGAAAGTCTATTAGTAAGCCTTCGCAGTTGGTACGTCCGTCCGTCGGTATTTCATAAACCATTATATGTATACATATGAAATTTTCTAAAAGTAAGTAATACTATACCTGCTACAATAACAAATAATGCAAATAAAATAAAGTTAAAAATGAAAATAAATATTAATTATGATAAAATTTTGTTTTTGGTCGATCTTAATAATGGTTATATTGTTTGAACCTTAATAGGCACACTGCTCTTGAACAATTGTATGGAACCCATTGTGTGAGAGTCCGACTCGCAATTGGTCATTTTTCTATAGTCAAAATAAATCCTCTTGATAATATTGCCAAGCATTTGACAAATTACTTTAGTTTTTTTCCAATGTAAGTTATAACTTTCATTAGGTGAAACATTACGGATGGCCCCAAAACACTCTTTTTGACCGACTTCCCAAAAGGAGGAGGTATACAATTCGACTGTGTGCTTTTTTTTTTTGGTTTGTGCGCGCCTTTCATATAGTAAACGTACTCCGATTTTGATGATTTTTGATTCATTTGAAAGAGGAGGCTTGAGAAATGGTCCCATATTCATAAAAACGGGAATCCGACATCTCGTTCCCTCCGAAAACCGCCCCCGAAGGGGGTGGAGGGGGCAAATTTTGTCGAAAATTGAAAATCTGCGTTGATATAATTACAGATAGGACAATATCCGGAAACGTTTAAATGGAACATTTTTTCAAAAGAGTAACGGTTTTCGACATAGAGACATTTTAAATTCTCAAATATACCTATTTTCGCTATGTGGAGAGGGCGATTTCTGTCGATAATTGAAAATCTGTTTGCAGTACATGAAAGACATAATTATTTGTAGCAACATTTGTACTGAACATTTTTCCCTTAGAGTTACGGTTTTCGAGTAAAATCGGTGTTAAAATGGTAACAAGTAAAATATTCAAGCGTATTTCCGCAGCGATGTTCTGAGATCTCAATAATAACAACTACAAGCAAGGAATATACGTGGGTAATAGAATAAGTACTATCTTCATTGGTATTAGTGAACGTTCAACGATTTTCGTGACTAATGTTACACTCAAAAGTGTGAAATAAATATTTTTTACAAAAAATTGGACCGACTTTATTAGTTGGTGCACTGAAAAGTATAAAATAATATTAATTCTATTGGGGCTGGTACTTGTGAAGTTGGTGCCAAAAGTTACCAATCTACCTGCAACTGCCCAACTTCAAAAGTACCAGCCCCAATAGAATTAATATTATTTTATACTTTTCAGTGCACCAACTAATAAAGTCGGTCCAATTTTTTGTAAAAAATATTTTTACTCATAAGACGGAGCCCATCTTAAAAACCATGCGCTAACAGAGAATATGAGATTTTTATTATTATTAAGGTATTTGCTTTCATTACGGATGACCCTGGTTTAATTTCTGGCCACCATATTTTTTTTTCTTGATAAACAAAATTTAAAACAGTGTTTTCAGTAATTATGAAGGAATACTCTTTGACGGAAGAAACACAATAGGGTTCAGACTTAAATTTAATTTCGACCACTGGGCTCTCTTCTATTCAAAATTGTGTGAATACTTAGAATAGGATCAGATATGCTGTTTGTATGATATTTTCAGGAAAAGTTGTAAGAAATTCCTTTAAAAAATATAAGAAGCTGTAAATTTTACAAGAAACCACTGTTTAGAGTATATTTCGATGTTTATTAAAAGTGATTTGGTTTGTTTTATTTGTATTAGCTCGTCTTCTTGAATTGCATTGTGAGAAATGTTCCTAATTTTAAATTTTTACATAAATTTTGATAATAATATGAGCGTATTTATATTTATTATTTCTTGCGTTTTACTGTTGCAAAAGTTGAATCGGGTTATCCGAGCATCTCGTGACCCATGAAGATCAGTGCTGCTGCCGGTTGTTTTAATTAATTCACTCTTTTACAAATGGTGAGTCATCATCAGACCGATCGAACGTTTTTTTGGCTTGTTTCAACGGACGATATAGAGTAGAGAGGAGGAGGCTCCATTCTTTTGTATAAACAGAGACACGAGTATTGCGTGTTACGAGGCCATTGTCAACGGCTTTTTTCGCAACGGTCATTGTACACTTTACATAGGTACATGTACCTGTAACATAACTTGATGGTAAAATAATTATTGTTCTATGATTTTTAAAATGTAGGTAGGTAGGTACATGATATTTTATTCAAATAAATAAAAATATTACTTTCTCTTCATCACAACAACAAATTTCTTGAGGCATTTTTCTTGAATGAGATGAATTATTGATTTTAAAACACGCTTCGTTTGTTAACAAATTCAGTTCATCATTCTGTCTATGTAAGCAAAAATGACATCTTTCAGAATGACAAATTGGGGACGTTAATTTCGGACAAGCGCATGCGGATTGGCTTCGCATGTGACGAAGACCAGCGTCAAATTATACAACATTGAAATAAACGATTAAGAGGCCTTTGAATTTGGAATTATTATAATCAATTTCTGAAAGAAAGACATAGAAGTGATCCTTGCGCCTTGTATTTTTATAATTTTTTGCTCTCTCTCTGTTTGATATGAAGTAGGTATATATAGTAAGCTTTGAGATATTCGTCGCAGTGCTTTAATGATCACAATATCAGTTTACCAGAAGCCGTGCTCTGAATATCGTTGTGGTCTCATTCAATCAACAAACCAAAAGCATGCAAAAACTGCAAATTCTGATCAGGTCCTATCTTAGTTGTGTTGAAAAAATTACATAGTCTTGTAGAGTTAACCAGGCTAGCTTCTAGCTATATCCAACCTTTTTTCTAGACAAACAAGGGTGTAGTCAAGTTTGGCAGACAAAATATATAAACAAGCAAAAGATTGTTTTGTAGGTGTGAATTATAAATTTTCACAAGACTTTTTGTTGACAGACTTCCCAAGCAGAGGAAGTATACAATTTGACGGCCTGTTTTTTTCTTCATATTTGTTTCCGCATTATAGGTACATACTTTGTTCCAACCTCTGATCTCTGACTGGTTCAAACTATCAGTTTTGCTCGGTCAGCTAAGTAACAGCTTTGTATTACTATTGATAACTCATCTAGTCGACTAATTGGAAACGATCAAGGTTCGGCGTCAAGATTAGATAATTTCTGGAAACGTCAACAAGAAGGAACTGCGAACTACAGCACTAAAAAAGTGCAAGATTTTTACCGCTTAAATATTTTTAACAAATAAAAATCCCGTTGGCCTATAGTCAGCGGAAAGGCAAATTTTTCAAAATTCATTGAATTGAAATTTGAACAACCTTTTCATTGGTATACCTACATGTTATTACATAAAATTGTCGTTTGTGTCATAGCCTTGAGGTTTTTGTTTTGGCAGTTGAATATATAAAGCAGACATGGTTCTCGTTCCACTTCAAGGCAGATTTTTTTTTCGCCTTTATCTTTTCAATAAATATACTATATATTTTTTTAATCAGGATCTATATTAAGATCTCCAGAAAATGTACAATTACATCAAATTTATATTGAGTGTTCATGTTTTATCAATATTTCTTATTTTTCTTTATTAATTTTTATTTTTTTATCTGTGCATTTTATGAAAAATTGCTTTGAACAAAAGTTGTAGGTACTGATTATATCTATAACCTAAAATTATTTTTGATGATATAAACACTACGGCTCTTTTTTGATAATTTTTTTAAATGTTTGAACGGTCGCCATTTTGAAACTACTAACCCGATATTGCCCAATAACGAACTCGGTCGAGATATTTGAGAGATGGATTTTTGTAGCAAATTTGAACTTGATACCTCCAAAGCTGCGACCTCTATCGTGTTAACAAATTTCGTAATATCCCATATATATATGCATATATAAAATGAATTGTTTATTCTTGACTGTCTAATTAATGATGAATTTTTAATGATTGGGGTTGCAGTCAAAATACCAATAAAATTAAAACTCTTTAATCAATGTCGAGCTTTCGGTAACGCTTGTTACCTTCATCGGGACAAAAATCGTGAGATTAATGAAATTTATATATATATATATATATATATATATATATATATATATAAACTTTTGAACCAAATGTTTTTTGGACTAACTTATAGACATATAACAACATGCCGTTGAATTTTTTTCGAAATTCAAAAGTGTGAACGATCGCAATAGGTACATTTCTATGAGAAATGTGATCACCTTTATCTTAAAAAATACAAAAAATTATGGTGCTGTTACTGTTGAAGTGTGGTGTGGTGCCAAAAGATTTCTATCTACCTTTAACTGCACGATTTCAAAATTACTAATACTTACTATTCATTTTATTTCTTATTTTCAAAACAAAATCAAATAAAGTCTATTTTTTAAATATTTATCTGTCTCAGATCATCCAATTCTTACTTTATTTATCATTGTATTCATAACCTCTGAATACGAGCAGCATTATCTCAACTGATCTCCATCCATAATTTATACATTCAGTTTTATTTGCGATTCAGTAATCATTTTAATCTAACCATAAATTGCATTTTCTTCCCATAACTTTCATATTACCACTTTTTTAAGGTGGGCTCGCAGCACAATTTTTCTGAACAAATGAATGACAGTTCATCGTTAATTGCACTCAATGCACACAAAAATCTATCATTTTTCAAAATGAGTATATAAATAGAAAATGACTCCTGAATTTTAGAATGAATAAATTTTCATCCAGAATGGCGCTCGAGACCCGCATCTGACACGGTCCATAATAATCCATCATACTAGGACAAACAAAATATGCTCAGTTCGTAAACGCGTTTAAGACCACTGCGCGCATTTCGTCAGTCCGTGACAAAACGGAAGAATCGAACATAAATATTGACATATTCTGGTAAATTAAATTTTCATTCTACTAGATCTTTTTCTATTATTTCCTTCTTATGTGTGGTATTATATTGCAAATGCCACAAAAATCATAAATTCATTATGTATTAGATACAGAAAACCCTTAATTGCCACAACCACAATTGCTAGCACAAGTTATAAGACTATCTTTTGAAACATGCGTTTTATGGTTTTACCTGACCTTTTGTCACGGACTGACGTCACCGGAGATTCGCATGAGCTTATCTTTCTTTCATAGTGTCATGATAATAATCTAGTATAGGTGCTAATTTTTTATCAAGTATGGACCGTGTTCTAATACAAGAGAATTTGTCATCCCATTTCAGCCCTACATTGTATCAACGCCATCTTTATTATCTGTATGGTTCTTCCCTGATAAAATAATCTACAAATTTAAGCGGAACTTAGGTAGTTTCCAACAAATTTCCTGCTATAGTTGAAGTCACTATCAGTGTTAGTATTGATATGGTTTTCCCATCTTATCAACTAATTGCAATATAACAATATACCTAATCTGTGCAAACTTTAAATTTCATATAAATACATACATTTTTATCTATTTTTCCTCGTAACTTAAACATTTCACTAATATTGGCACTAGTTTTATATTTCAACTAAGCTATATTGTTTGCTATGAGCAAATAGTATAATATTCCGTATATAGACATGCCGCAGTCTAGTCTTCTTGGGAATCGGTCAATGTCAATAATATAATATATACTACATAGTTGTAGTGGGTATTTGATTTATTTCAAATAAGGCGATGATATCGTTGA
Organism: Crioceris asparagi; assembly: GCA_958507055.1. Lineage (NCBI taxonomy): Eukaryota > Metazoa > Arthropoda > Insecta > Coleoptera > Chrysomelidae > Crioceris > Crioceris asparagi. Next base: position 12,829,367 of record OY293828.1, read on the forward strand.
CTTGGTGTAAACATCGTTAATGACTCGGAAAGTCTTTGAGATGCATTCATTGAGAGAAGCATAGAAGAAAGTCCTGGACATATGGATTAAGTAACCAAAATTATACAACCCATTACTTAAACTTGATCATTAAAGTATATTCAAATAAGAAAAAGATTTCTACTTCTTAATATTTCGAAATATTGAATTAATTTGGTTAACTAAAATATTAACGTTTTTTACGAAACCGACGTTATCAGTTGGTGTACTGAAAAGTACAAAATAATATTAATTCTATTGGTGCTGGTACTTTTGAAGTTGATCAGTTGCAATTAGATTGAAAACTTTTGGCACCAACTTCACAAGTACATACACCAATAGAATTGATTAATTTTCAGTGCACCAACTGATAACGTCAGTCCAATTTTTTTATAAACTATTTATTTCACACTTTTGAGTGTTAAATTTGTCACAAAAAGGGTTGAAAGTTCACCGTTATCCATGCATGCTTTGCTTGTATTTGCTATTATTCAAAATCTAAGAACATAGTCGCGAAAATACGCATATTATAAAATTTACCACTCTTTTAACTCGAAAACCATAACTCTATGGAAAAAAATGCTTAATATAAATGTTGCTACAATTAATCTGGTCATAAATTTTCCAATTTCAGATTTTTAATTTTCAAAAGAAATTGCCTCTTCCACAAAGTGAAAATACACATATTTCAAATTTTAACATCGCAGAAACTCGAAAACCGAAGCTCTTTTGAAAAAAATGTTCGATTCAAACGTATCCGGATATTTTGGTGTCTTTAATTCTGCCGTCTGGGATTTTCAATTTTCGAGAAAATTTGGCCCCTCCACCCTATTCTGTTGCGGTTTTCGGAGGGAAGGAGATTTCGGTTTTCATGAATATTTGACTATCTCTCAAGTCTCCTCTTTCAAATGAATCAAAAATCATCAAAATCGGAGTATCTTTACTTTATAAAACGTTATAGATTATTATTTCGTATTTTTCAGTGCACCAACTAGTTTCTGTGAAAAGTTATTTATCTGAAATTATCTTGGCGTTAACAAAAAATATCTTTTGAAAATAAACGTTCCAACAAATATGTTCAATAAGTAGTTTTTCTCTAATTTTACCATCTCAAATTTTTCTTTGTTTACTCTATTTGTTCGTTTCTAAAGGGAACATTTCTCACCAATCCTTTTTTGAATAAAAGAAGAATCATTAAGATCCGAGCACGTTTTCTATACCAAACGCAGGTTCAGCCATACACAGAAAAAACAAACATACATTCGAATTTTATATCCCCTCTTCGCCTTTCGAAATCGGCTGAAATCTGAAAAGTAATCTGTCAAAATTACAATTTAGGAAAATCGAATCTCACAGTAACTTATTCCTCTACTTAAAAGTTATGCTCTATCATTTGATAAAGGCTCAATCGTCAAGATATTGTATTACTCTAACAAACTTATCTACTTATTACGTTAAGTTAAATCAGTTATCTCCATATTATCAAATATTAATATGTATCTTCAGAAGAGAGGCACCATTTCAAATAAAATTGTTGAAATGCTCTTGTTGAAATACTCTAAGAAAATAACACTCAAATTATAATCGTATCTAATATAATTTACCAGTTGATTATGAAAACAGATGAACACTTTTAATCATGTGGAAATTATCAAGATTGAATGGCAGCTTTACCAAAACTAAAGTTAAATCAAATCATTATAGAAGTCGCATATTTTCTAAGAACTACAGTTTATCAACAGCTTTATTATTACATAAAAATCAGATGGCTTTCCTTATAATTTATAAGACACTTTGACTTTAATACTCATGCTGAAAATGTGATTTGTGAGCTTCAGTGTTTACAGAAACATATATTAACTTCTTCTTAACCTCTAACAAACAAACGTATTACATACGTAATGGTGTAAATTGTATATATGGAAACATAAATCTGTCAGTCACTATTACTACTATATGGAGAGCTTGTTCCACTCCATGTCGATATTTTTACAAATGGGAACAACCAGGCGAATTGCTGTAAATCGCCTACTTTTCCTTCCCTCTGCTGTGTGCCTGTCTTTAACGGTTTCACAAAAGTAAACATCTCAATATAGGCCGAGAATTACGAACGCAGATCGCGGCAGGACGATAAAAGTTCATACTACCTATACACCCAACGAAGAAATCCATTCGATTGCGAAGTCAATAAATATTTATATGCAAAGGCAGTGAGCTGCGATTGTGCGCGGCATGTTCTTTCTCTCCAATCGTGCACTTCTTCTTCTATCTATTTCTCTCTGTGTTGCTTTTTGTGTTTTTTATCTGTGCCACTTATATAGAATATCTCCTATAGGCCTTGTCGCGGCTGTGCGGAATCCAACAGGTGGAGGAGAAACACTTCTTCGCGCAAAGATTCAAGCATGAATCAATCCATCAGCAATGATGACCGACAAGGTACAGATCGAAGTACTAACTTGAATACTCAACAACACATCTTGAAAGAATATAGGGTTTACAATAAACACTTAATATTCAATTATAGAAGAAAATACAAGAATATCGTTGATTTTCGGTTTCCTTTATTCTTGAACTTGAGGAGCGCGTGGTTGCAGGCTAACATTGGCTTATTTTGATAATCTAAAAGAAGCAGAGAGTGTCAAATGCTTGAATGTGTAACTGGTGATGGGCCGGGTGCGCATTCATGTTACTGGATATCGCTCCTTTCGTAAGGCAACGAAAAACCAGCCAGAAAATATATTTTTCCTGTTAAGATTCCCTGGAACAGAATGTATTGAAATTTATCTTTAGAAATCAATCAAACTGTAGGTCCTCTTGCCAGTAGAAACACATTCAAGTTAGAGAAATCGTCTCGAATACAAGTATGGCACTTGAAGAAGAGATAAATATAGGAAAAATTTCTTAGAATTGCCAATATAACAACTGTTGAATATGAATTGTGTTTTGCATCTGGCTGTAACGGAAAGGCATCTTTTATTTGACAAAATGAAATTAAAAGCAATAGAATTTGTTTTAAGGGGCTTTTAGTCGCGAGGCTTCGAGGCTTTCCCCCTTAGAGACAAGTGCTTTTAATTATTGTAACTTAAAATGCCAGCATCATAAGCCTCCTGCTATTATCAGTAACCAAACCATTAGAAACAGTCTTCAGGATTGAGCTTCCTCGGACCTATGAGTGTCCCTGACTTATGGAAATAAATCCAACCGTCTGCGATGTATCGTTGAGGGGGGTAGTAACTTGACATTATACAAATGCCAGTCACAGGCATCCTACACCGTTAGCTATTTTCCACAGCTACAACAAGCCATCAAAAGGAGCAGAGTATTGGATTTGCTTTGCAACTGACCTTGAAGTGCACCAAGGAGGTACTCCAATGGTTTGAGGTACAAGCACTTCCGGCGGAAAGACTGACATCTTAATTAAGTAAAAATTAGTAAACCTAGTGATTATGAACATTATTTCCTATCAAGCTGGGTTCCAATTTCAAATGATATACAACAGCGCCTATCACCACATATAATTAGGATTGTATAAGCATTGTTAATATTTATCAATAGCCTGCGCAATCGCCAAATTCAAATACTATTGAACACTTTTGACAGACCTTGGTAAGACACATTTTACTGGACATTCTCTTTAAATATACCTACAGGAACCATGTTTGAGTGGCTTTCGTAGGAGTTGAATGAGTTTAGAAAAATCTGACCTATTGAAAGTTTATTATCAGTATGCCCAGAGCAGTAATCTTTATTAATAATTGAAGAAAACACTTCCATGTGGTTTATTTTCCTTAATTTGTGAACTGATGTCTATTGATGTAAATCATTATGAACATACGTCTTTCTGAAAATATCATTATTTAGATTATTAAACTGTTTGTTTTTATTATTCTCTTACTTGAGTTTTGTAGACGGAATGATGAATGTCATCTTAGATGCAAGAAATAACTAAAATATATTTTTTCTTAGAAGCTCGTACTAGTCTTTCCTATAAACATATTTGACTAATTCTATCATTCCTCCTCATCTAATTTTCTGAGAAAAACCCCTCTCCTCACGTCAGATATCATTATCACTCTGCGCCATGTTATTAAAAGAATACCTATCTTAGTTGAACTCAAGTAGCCGCAGTTCAACTCACTACTGCTGCTCCGTCTCAGGATGATGAGAATAATAATTCTAATTTAATTTTTCATTGTCGTTTGCATCAAAGATGCTGTAGAGAGAAGCGCGTGTAAGAGCACCGTTGAAAGAGGTGACCGTGAAGGAAGAAGAAAGACGTAAAAAAAGTCTACAGGCGCCATGGTTAACAACACCGCCGATGGGTCCGGTTACACATGCGGCTACTGCGAGGCATACGTATACGAATATGAGAAATATTAAAATGTCTACAAGATTCTACATAATATACATAAGTATAATGTTTCCAGTAGTAGTTGAACGTCTAACGACATCTCAGGACCAAATATGGAAGAAAATGAGAATGTCCTTGAATAAGTACGCTAGCAATGAAAAAAACTGCTAACTGTTTATCAAAATTTAGTTAATTCTTCTTAGCAACGATAGTAACTTCGTTAATAGAGACAAACTAACAATGAAGGTAACATTAGGAAAAAAGGATGAAAGCTTGGGCAGTTCCATAAAAGATGGTTAAGTGTCCTTTTTTGCAATATCACTATTGTTGTAATATAAGCAGAACATATTTTTTTATGATTTCGTATTAGTTTTAGTAGGCGCGTCTATCAAATGGTGAGTTATATAAAACATAGTTTTACGTTTTGCCTTTAAATGTTGTATTGGGGGTTCAGTGCTTTTCCAAGCTCAGTTTCATTGGGATACATTCACTATTCGGAATTTATTTAGAAGCTAGATTATGAATGATTGTCGAATAATAATAATAATAATAAAATACATACTTCAGAACCACGTATCAATATTATAGAATGCGGTGTTTTTAAACTTTGTCAGATTGAGGAATCCTTATAGGTACCTATAACTTTGTACAATACCACACTAAATAATTATAGAATTGCTACTATATCAGCAAAGGTTATATGAAGATCAGCAACAAAACAAATCCAGAAATGCACCAACATAAGATAATCATGGAGTTTTATAGAAAAGATTGCGATTGAATTTTATTCTGTTTGTTTCTGTTGATTTACGGTTGATTTTGTGAGTAAAAATATTGAAAAATAAGAATAAAATCTGTATTCTTCTGTAGATTCTCTTTAAAAATACGAAATCATTATTTCCTCCATCAATCAGCTTTATTTGCGGCTTTGTAATGACCAATTATAACAAAACATACATAATATCCAATGTTTACCAAACAAAATTTGAGGTTAGAATTATTAGTAAAAAGGTCATTCAAGTTCATTCAATTGTCTGTGTTATTGAGTCTAAGACTATAGAAGAATTATTTAAATGTTTTATTCATAGATGATTCTTTCCCACAATAAAATAGAAAGTAAAAGAATCCAGACAAATATATAATCATCTTATCAGCGAACGATCTATAAGAAACCTGTTGAATTTGATGAGACAAGTGTCGATTCCCTTTCCTTTATGCAAAGCACGCCGGTATCTACTATACATTTTAATAATCGTTGCGTTGTTATTCAAGATAAGCGCAGTATTATGAATATCAGAAACTAAACCTATCAAGATCATTTTCATTAACCTTATTACTAATCACAAAAAAACTTGACTTCTGCTGCATTTTCTTGTTATCTTTGAGACTACAATGAGTAAACATGGAAACCTAACTACTTACTTATACTTGCATAATCTCTTTACTTACACCTTTCTTTATTGCCGGGATTCCTTTCACGCTTTGGAACATGGTGATAAGAGAATAGATAAGAGAATATTATCAACTGATGATAGCTAGTAAATACATTTCTTACCATCTTATCATTGTACTAGTACCAAGGGAGAGTTCATTCATTGAGAGCTAGGTAGTTTGAGCAATAACCTACAAATTTATTTCAATCTTATAATTTGAAGTGATTGTTTATCTTTTATCCAATCAATTTCTTGTGTCTGGATACTAGTTTCCAGAGGTATCTTCCTATATCAATTAGATGCAAAAAGTTTACTAGAACCATTAATAGGTTGAAAGTTGAAAGCCGGGGTAGTTTAATCGCTACAAGCTACCGAGTATTATTGAATAATGAACTAGCTCAGTGTCATCGAGATTTTACTCTAGTACTATTAGATTGATTATGATTCAGTATGACAACGCTTTATGTATCTGTGAACTACGGAAAATTGGTCTCGAAATATTACAATAGTGCTCTTCAAACCGCTTGCATCGATATTTTTCCTTACTCCGCCCGCTTGCATATAACCTATTGTTCTAGAGGAAATTCTCATATACTGACACTGGATATTCTTTCGAATTAGCATTAAAAAGAGATACAAGCCATGCTTCGGTAGAGAAAACAAGGAAAACGTTTTTTTTCTATGTCGTATCACTTAACATCACTACATTGTTTATAGACACAATAATAGAATGGAATGCATTTAGCCATACAGAAATTAAAAACATAACCTTGACAAGTAGATTAATACTCATTTGAATATTAGGAATATTAAAATATTCAGAAGCTCCGTATGCTGTGAATTAATTAGATGTAGTAGTACGATTAGTCTTTGGAATAGTAAAAAAGTTTATGACACTTGCATCATAATCTTGTAACTACATATCCTTAGTACTTACTAGGTTATGTACCAGTTAGTAAGTATATTGCTCACGTTTATAATTACGTTTATTTAATGTATTTCGCGGAATTCTAGTAGATAATGTAGATCATGTTACGCCTACTGTGAAATGAGACTATTAGATACAATTATTATTTTATTAGATATAAGATGGAGATGAATGATGAGCTATTACATTTGTATATAAATTTACATAATATATGACATGTGATTCGATAAAAGCTATTATGATGAGAAATCCAATCTGTACGTAGGATCGTGATTTGAAGAAGAAGCCGAATGGTTGAACCATTAGAGATTCATTTGGCTGCGTTTATCTGTCAGCTATTCTCTCAAGCGTTGTGTTAAATCTCTTTGTGTTATCGCCAGAAAGCCATCGGTTCCGTCTGAACAATGAATCCTGACATTCCAGCCTCTTTATATACCAGAAGAAGAGAGGATGATGATAGGCATCGAAGTGTGCTGTGGTGATGCTAGATTTTATTGCCGTGGAAATCACTACTTATTCGTTACTATTCCGGTGTATCTCCAGCTTAATTAGAAGATGAACAGTTCCTGAGTGGATTTGTTGAAAAGTTGTTAGGTGACTTTGTTTCACTTATGAGTAACGTTTTTGTTAAACTTTTAACCTTGTTCTTTACAGGAGAATACATTAATATCTAAAAGGCATACATCGACATTGTTATGCTATTAAAATGATGTGCATATACAAGAAATTGATTTTAGAATTAGTGACGTATACAATGGAATACAAAGCAGTAGTCATAAAATTATTAAAATATTAGTTGTTCTTGATAATCCTACAATAATTCTATAATAACTTTTTCGGATGTCTTGCTTGTCTTACATATGCAGTAATCTAAAGTACCTGAATCTAAAGAATTAACATATAACGTCATCACTGAACGCTTTATTGTGTTTTATGGTTCAACGCATCCGATGAGAAAACGGATTAAGAACACTCTGGTGTGTGGCACCCAAAACTCAAAAACAGATAAAGTTCAAAATTAGTACACTAACACAAAGTTAAATGATCGTAATATAGACGTATAAATGAAAAAAATCTGAAACTCAGGGTTAATTTTATCAAGAAAGAAACGAACAAATTAGATCAAAAGTACCTCATGTAGGTATCAAATGAAAGAGCTCGTTATTATCAACTCATATTCAGATATTAGTAAATAAGGAAAATATACGAAAATTGACCATTAATAATCAATGATAAGTTGGTAATCAGCTGATTGTAATCAGTTTGCAACTTTTGATGTATCTAATAGACTAAGCGTGTGTTCTTAAATTCAATCCAGTGCACTGGCCAGTGTATGGAAACCGATATGTCGTGTCATACCTACTGGCCAGTATACTTGATCGCGTTTAGGATCACACAACATACGTTATATAATAAGGATATAATGACCAGCGCTCAATGGAAAAATACTATAAGAAATAGAATAGCAACACACTATACGCAGCGCATATATTCTCCATAAGTTATTTTCTTATTACCTAAGCCCGTAAGTGGACGCGAATCTATCTCATCTTTGCAACCGACTTTGTATGATAATAATTGATGACCATTAATGATATCAATTTATATTTAATAGATGCGATGCATCAAAGTCGTGTTATTGGCCGCTACGGAATAACTTCTATTAAGCCGGTCGTCGCATTCTTGCATCACTCACAGTCGTCCGGTCGAGCACAAGCTCTGAGGCGGTACGTACAGTAGTTACCCATGAAGCTGAGATTAAAGATAAAAGTGGACCATATGTTTCCACATAATATTTGTACGTTCTCATTGAAAGTTGTGATGTTGAGTTGGTTAAGGGCGGTCTTGTTTTCATCTTTCCATGCAGATCCCCTAAAATTCCATGGCAGATTTTTATCATCAACGTTCTTTTACATGAGAACATTCCAAAATAATGCATAACTATAACACAATACATGAATAGAATTAGCTGATTATTAATCTGGGATCATAAACTGCAGATATTTTCCAATGAAAAGGAATACACAAATAAGAACTAAAAAAGGAGGTTGAGACAGATGGGTCATCTGTTTTGTCAAAAAGTTATGTCGGTCGATTTACAGTTTGGCAACGTTACATCTGCGTATTAACGAACTAATGGACGGCAACCTCAAATACAAAATGAAGTAACACTTATAATACCTATGCAATGGTACAACAACAGCCAATTTATTTTATTATTTGCACCAATAATCAACTTACTTTTCTTAACCCTAGTTATGCCTATTGTATACATAGAGTGATCAAAAAAAAATCCATTGGAAGTGTGCCATGTCTATTGGGATCATGTCTTTCCTTGAAGCACCTACAATCAAATAATATTGAAACGTCACTTTTCATTCAGAACATAAATATTTTATTTTTACTTATAGTACAGTGAAAACTTGAATAAATTTAGATTAGGTAAAATAAATGTTGAAAATGCCTTTTGTCTCCAAAAATGTCATAGCTTGTTCTTTGATATTCTCAAAAACATTGTTTAATAATTGAGGTTATTAATTTCTTGGCAGCGTTCTTCAATCCTTAATTTCACTTCATTTAAATCATTAACTGGTGTCTTGAAGACGGTGTTTTTCATATAAGGCCAAAAAAATCTAAAACAGTAATATCACATGAGTCAGAAGGCCAGGATGTTTCACTATTCCTACTAATGATACGGTCATCATAATATTCGCGTAACAAATTTATTGTATCTACAGCTGCATGAGCTGATGCGCCATCCTGGTGGAAAAAAAACATGCTGCTGTTCATCAAGGAAAAGTTGTAATATTTTATTCCTATACCTTGCTGCAGTTAGAAAAAATTGAAAAATATTGGCCCAACTAATCTACGCCGACTCATTCCAACCCATACTCCTATTTTCTGTGGATGAAGAGGTTAAAATTGAATTTTAACGAGTGGATTTTCGCTACTCCAAAATCGCATATTTAGTGATTTATTATACCCATTGTGTAAAACCAGGCTTCGTCTGCCAAAAAAGTTAGGTTTAATTGGTCGTCATTGAGATTATCCAAAAACTAACGACAAAACTGAAATCTTTTCGGACAATCGTCTAGTAATAGAAGTAAATTAATAAGGATAAAGATGCAAATTTTCTTTCAATATTCTTTGGCTTGTACCATAACTCAAATCACCAACTTGTTGACATAAATGCCTAATTGGTGATCGCAGAGCCTCGTCAATTCGTTGCCTAATATCATCAATTAACGGACGTAATCTCTTGTTTGACCAACCAGAATCCTTTTTTTCTTCCAACATTGTCAGTTTCTCTAAAATTACAGATCAAATGGTTAATTAAATCACAAAACTGTTTATATTGAATCTCTTTATAGGGATACTTCTCTTTGAATTCCTCTAAACAAGCGAGAACAGAGTAAGTCCACTCTCAGTCAACTTTGACGCCGTTACGAAAGTAACTTTCAATAATCAATGCCCTTTGAATTGTATTAAAAATCATCTTGGAAGTGATTAGGTTCGCAATATCATAATCGCAATTCACATTAATGGTTCAACGCCAAAGATTCCAGGCTATCACTGTTGTCAGGCAACTGGCAAATGACAAGACGGATAGATGAGTAGGATGCGAAACTAACCAGTACAGCTAACGTATTAATTAGTAATTAATTTATTATTTCTGTATACCATTGTCAGCGTTCGAACGTACCAAATGGAGGCTGGATATATCCATTCGGTAATGAAATGACAAATACCTACTCATTACTTGGATCTAGTAGTGACACGTTCCCCATTTCAAATGCCTACTGCGAATATTTTTTTTTTGGATCGCTGTATATATACTAGACAGCTGTGCGTACATCTACCCATCTTTTGACAGTATTGACCATTAAAATTAAATCTTGTCAGTGTTAGAGTTATTTTACAACCATTTATTAAATTTTCTAATTACAATAATATCTGGATATTTCATTTCACTCACAATTAACAAATACAATTATTATTTTAGTTTACAATTCATCATATCTCTACCGACTGAACTTGGTCTTATGTCTGCTTAATTTGGAGCGAATTGTGATGCTTTCAAAAGATTGTTAATCGCTTTTGGCTAAATGTAGCTACGGAGGAAGTCGTGTTGGTGTATATTTAATTCTTTCTCGTTTGCTTTTTTCATTTCCTTGTAACTTGCGCAGCCCACCAATCGGAAGGGAACATAAATTCGCGGATCGTCTTCGGCACCCGAAGGCACATTGGACACAAAGCCTTTTACAAGCGTAGGCCGGGCTTAGCCTTTTTGGAGATAAGACCGTATACACATATTATATGAATCACTGGCTCGGTATATATCGATAAAGTCCCCATTAATTATGTTTAAGTAGTAGTGAGAGAAATCGCGAATCTCATTTCTTAAAGCTTAACCGTATTTGTGTTTAAATTCTGGTATTATTCAGATCTGCGGAGATTTACGGTCTCGCAAGTTGGAGAGGCTGGACAGACACGTCGAGCGTTCTTTTGTGGAGCTGGTTACTGGTTGTTGCGCTGCTGTGGCTGTGGAATTGTGGAATTACCAAGAGAATGTCAGGGATCTTAATGGCCGGCCGAAGAGGAGCTTTGGGAATATGCGCACTGCATGTGTGTGCCACTTTAAATGCCGGACTTTTTTTGTTCCTCCAGCATCTCTAGACAAAGAATTATTTATATAGGTACGCGTCGCTCCTGGGAACGCTTAATTCAATTAAGTGCCGGTGGGCCAATAATAACGCGACAAATTTACAAGAGCAGTTCATCGCACGTATTATTATTATGTGTGTGATCAAAGCTGTAGGAGTAATAAATTAATAATGAATGGAATCAACCAAATATGAAGGTAGTAATGTTATTTGACGAAATAGGAGGAAGTTATCAATTATGACAAATATTTCTTTCTGTTTCACAAATGACAAAATCATTTTTAATGCTTTACCATGAATAATATGTTGGAATATTGTTTCTCAGGTATTCTAACTAGATAAATGAATTGTCGATTTAAAGACATAACTTATTGATGCTAATACAGAAATTCATAGTATATGAATAATATTTATTTAACCGTAGTTTTCAATAAATATGAACATTTTTTAATAAATATTGTCGATATTGTGAAAAACAAAGGTTATTACTAAACTCTTAAGCAAAATTTAAATTTTTCGACAAACCTCGAATACGAACGCAAAAATCTATAGGTATCTGCTTATTTAATTTTGGATCTAAGGCCATGCCGGAATATCTTCTATCATTCATAAATAGTAAAATAGTTTTCCATATGGTGGCGACTTATTTGAACACGCAATTTCATTCAAAATAATCGATGATAAAGATGAAATTCATCTTTGCATGCACAGAAACATTCTATATGAAATTCAAATTTGAAATCTGTTGGATCTTATGGATGGCACCCATACCGTTGCTTTCTTTCTCATGAATTTTTCGTGCAACAAGAACGGGGCAAATTAAAAGGAATATTTTGCTCCATTGTACTTATAAAAAGTATGTTAACTTGGCTCTTATATGTAGAATCATCTGTATAAATATATGAAGGCATTGACATATAAATGATTCATAAACCGGAAGTGCCCAATTACAACAAATATTTCTTTGTAGTTCATTAGAGTGATGAGATAATAATTTCGATGACATTGACACTGCAATATTTTGAATATTTAAATAAGGTGATGTAATATCTACGTCTAATAATAGTCTCAGCTGATCAGCAGATCACATCATCAGATATAACATTTCCGGTTCTCTCCAATTTCCTGTAAACTGTGTTAAATTCTCATTTGACGTATTACATCAAATATTTTTCGAGATTATTGTTAGATTATTTGTGCATTTTACTTGAAATCTATTGAAAATATTTTTGAACGACTTTATAAAAAAATGGAGCATACAATTCGCTGCATGTACTTTCGTACCGCTACAAGAAGTAGGTAAGGATAGTGTTTATGATCGGATTCAAATGGCACTATTTAAGAGGCTCTGCTAGGCATTAGTACTTTTAGTAAGTTGCCAGTACTTTCACGAGATGGCCACCGCATAGCAAGGATTTAAGGCCCGGCATTTTCACGCTCTTTATCAGCTATTGTCTGTTTCCATTTTTGTCTGGAATGAGGTTATATCAGGATCGGATGAACCAATTTTGTTGCATTTTGTTTGTGGGATTCCAATATGATCATTGTTGTTTGTCTTGGTAACCTAAGAAAATATTAGTCATACGAGTAGTGAATAGGAAATTTCTTTTCGAAAATTAGAAATTCTATCCAGCAGAATTGAATAAATCATTTCCACCAAAATTTTATGTGAATATTTTTTAAAGCAATCAAGGATTTTTCCTAGTTAAAGCACTTGAAGAATATCTGTATTCTAGCTACGAAATAACTGATAATATATAATTTGCAAAACTTAACATATCTACCAGTACCAAAAGAAAACTATATTATATATATATTATATATATTATTTACTTACTAAAGGATACCATAATAAAAATAAGCTTTAAAAAATATTAATAAATCTGAATAATCATTTATCGCTTACCCGCATATACTCAGCATACTTGATTGTCTTTCAACAGATAATCTTTAAGTTGTATTCCGATTACTTCACTGTGACATTCATGTTCCAAGTGCAAAGAAGCATCTATAAATACATTCAACTGTCAACTGGTTGTAACATCATGCTATAACATTTACTACAAGAATACTACTATACGAACTACGATTCAATTAGAAAGCAACAGAAACAAATGTCTTTCTTGACTACGATCTAGAAGACTTGTCCTTCACAGTCGAGATTCATCAATCTTCCATTAAATGCACATCCTCAACAGTAACTTAACGAAGAGATGTCTGCCTTCGGTATATCTCGCGTACCTATAACAGAATAATTGCAATCTTCTTCGACAATTGCTTCGAGAACTCTATCGGTATCGTTCGTGTCTTCAAGACAAACAATTACTTGAGACATTTCGTAAGAAGGCATCTCTTTATTGACTTGTAGAAAGTTTGAAGTGCCATTCGGTTATCTACGATTGTCAGCAAGCAGTGAGTTAAATAGAAAGAAGTTTTGCAACAAATATATTTCGTACCAGCATTACTTATAAATTAAAAATGAGATTATATTCTTTACTAATCTATATTGAATAATGCTAAAATAGGTCACGATTTTAAAGTACCTATTTGCGCTTCGGATTTGTTAAACTTGAAATAATTTAGTAATAAGTAACATTTTTAACAAATTTCTTATTAGGTTATCTTTGAAAGATGAGTTTATTTTCCGATTTGCTACCAAAAAAAAATATATCAGTCAATTTCATTAACCAGCATAAAAAGACAAGTAATTTCAAAACGGCAACCGTCCGACGTCAAAAGAAAATCTTAAAAAGATGGCATTGAGTAAAATAAAAATGTTTGATTCGTAAATACCTATCTTTTGTGAAAGTTATTTGCCACAAAAACTAATATGTATAAAAAATCTGGTGTGTCCACTCACATGACTTTCCTACTGCTCGCAGGCAAAATCCTTACATAGCGACGATAATAGCGGTAGTAAAGTAAAAAACCTCTGCTCAAATCGTGCTACTACTCATTTTTTTCAGCCTGTCATGACAAACAACATTTTTTCGCAAGATGAAACGTTTAGCCAGAATCTGAAGAAACATGTGGAAAATACGGAATTTTATTCAGGCATAACTTTCTTTTGTGCCTTTTCTAAGAGATGGTGCTATATGTGGGTGGTGAAGGGCTCTCAGAAGAATACTTTAGACAAGTTTAATCAAAATCCTTAGTGCGGTTTTCACGCTATAGTCTTAAACAAATCTTGTTTTTTGGCTATAGCTCAACACCCATTGTATACAGGATTCTCATTCAGTGCCACCGGTGAGTGATATTGGTACCAAACAAAATAAAAAAAAATAACAAAATACACCGATCCGTTCCCAAGATAATGCTGTCATAGACAGACAGACAGACAGACCAATGGCTGAAAATATGTTTATTAGACTTAGAAAACTCTACGTCAACATTTGTAAAAATATCGATATCAAAAATTTCACACGGTTACAATACTTTCCTTATACAGCTACTATATATAGCAGCGTAGGAAAGTAAAAATAATAGTAAATAAAAACTGTGAACTTCACTTTTCCGCCATTAATAAAAAATAGAGGAATGTTACGTGAATCAAACAAAATGTGTTTTTCAAGTCACATACTTAGTGATCCAGATAAATGAGTCACAAAGTCCAAAAATAGTTTTGTGTACTCCACTGGTCTTATATGATGAAATAACTAATATGAAAACTTTTAATTAAAAAAACATCCTTCCCCTTTCCGAAAGTCTTACTCAAAAGCCGGTAAACTTTTTGGAAAATGTTGAATTTAGCCTTATATAACGTTCGACTCTCCCTCTTCAGAAATAAAAGTTGGATTTTTTTTTTTATAGAACTATTCCATTTCCAGATTTATTATTCCACAAGTGAGAAAAGTAAATACATATACAATCGAATTTTATGCCTCCTTCATTTTATGACGTCTGTCAAAACCTGATTCCTTGTTGATCTGTTGTTTTAATTCATAGTAAAAGTATTTAAAAAAGTCTTAGAATCAACATTCATCGCAGCTTATTCATTCAACATTCACTGATATTTGCATAAGTAATGGAGTCTTTTAATCATCTGCCCCGCCTATTTTATAATAGTTATATATTCAGCATATTTTTAATATTTCTTTCTTATTACAGGTATGTCTTATTCGTGATACTGTTTTATAATGAGTAAGTAAAATACTAATAATATATCATTAGGACATTTTTTGTTATCTTATTCGTTTTTTCTAATATTTTTAAGTATGTATTTTCAAACAGTGTAGGCAACATTTATTTTTTGAATATTGTATCCTACTGGCAGATACTAGGCGTAATTAAAATTATACAGGATGTCCGGGAAAATTTGGGAAATCTCCCTGACATAAGAAAAACATGTGAAAATTCATATAAACTTTTTCTCTTTTTCGTACTACTCATTTATCATTTATTGGGAGAGTACGTATTTCTGATCGACGAACCCCGAATGCTTTTTGATTCATTTCAAAGAGGAGACTTGAGAAATGGTCCGGTATTCATAAAAACTCCAATTCGAAATCTTTATCCGTCCAAAAACCGCTGAAGGAGGGGGCAATTTCTCTATAAAATCGAAAATATGAGACAGCAGAATTAAAGATAAGACAATATCCGGAAACGTTTAAATTGAACATTGTTTTCCAAAAAGAGTCACGATTTTTGAGTTACAGCAGCGGTAAAGTCTAAAATACGCGTATTTCAGCAACGATGTTTTTATTAGATCTCTGAATAATAACGAGTACCTACAAGCAAATAATGTATTTGGGTAATAGGTTTATATTGTGTGTTTCAGCTATGTGAAAGGGGCAAATTCTAGATTGGAAAATTAAAAAGGGGACCATATTCAGAAACATATAAATTGAAGGTTTTTTCAAAATAGTTCATCTTCTTTGGTATAAGTAAACGGTCAAAAAGTTTCTTAACTAATGATGTAGTCAAAAGTGTGAAATAAATATTTTTTACAAAAAATATTTATGGTAAACGTGACTTTCTTTATTAATAATTTGAAGGTTCTAGGTACGATAGAAATCCAGTTCAATAGTTCAGTAACGATGTATAAAACGTGTAGGAGATTTCCCACATTTTCCGGAATACTCTGTATAATTTTAATCACGCAAAGTCCATTATGGCGTTGCTAATATGTTTTAATCAATGTCAGAAACGATAATATTTCCCACAAACCGATCGTTTTATAGCGAAGATAAGAATTGAATCGTTTCGAAAGATCATAAATCTTCGCTTAATAATACTCATCACAGAGCTTTTATGGGTGTATTGACATGTGTATTTTGGATTTTTAATCGAACGGTGAAATCGAAACGCGGCGTCGAGAGAATCAATTAGTTAAACATCTTTTCTCGTGTATATGTTTGCCAATTAAAGCCTTGCAAGATAATTGATATTTTTTAATGTAATTGAAGAAATCGAAATGTGTGGAACATGATACTCTCTGAAAGTTTACATCAATGTTGTTATAGGGTACGTTTATATATGTAGGTACGTATAAATGAGGTTATGTATATTTATGTCATTTCTTAGACAATAAAAAAGTTAATAATTTGTAGGTTAATGTTTATAGAAGTTGCACATTGAAATGAAAATACTCGTAAAGTTGTTGTTACAATAAAAATATACTAAAAGTATCATCTTTAAAATGAAGATCAGTGTAAACTTGAACATTGAAATTAAAATGTTACAATAGGAATAAAGCGAGCCTGTCTTTTTTACATTTGTATTTATTTATCGAATATTGCAACAACATTAGTATCAAACTAAAATAGTAGGTAGCGAACTAGTTTTGTTTGTGAATGCGGGTTGTTTGTTCAGCCAGATTTAAATCGGTGGTCTTAAGAACTACTGAAGGTGACGCCAATTTGAACTAGAGTTTTGAATATATGCCAGAAACAAATGATCTAATGATAATCACAGACCATAATCAGCTTGGTGTCATTCAAACTCTTCTAACGAGCGATATAATCTTCGTTCTGACCCCCGTCAGACTCAATTTCCAACAGTCAGAATTCTGCTCAGTAGCCCAAAGGCGTTCCAACCCAAGTTTCTGACGATTTGCAAACTATTTTATTCAGGATTTGTGACTGTTAACAATTTGACAAGCTTTCAGATCTATTTGCAGATTTTATTTTGAATTCTTCTTAGGAACATGCGCAGTTTGGTCAAAGCGAATTTGTCTATGTCTTTGATGGATTTATTTTATAGGGAAATAAATAATTGATTTGAATCTAACATAACAAAATCAGTTGATTAGTCTTTCTATCTGGATATACTTGAAATAAGTTGTAATTATTCCATTCAAAATAGAAGTTTTAAACATTTTATTGAGATAACTTCACCTGCTAATGTTTGTTTTTTGTTATTCAATAATAGTTTAACCGTTTAATAATGAAGTAATTGTATCTAGAGGATAGAAAAATAACGTCCTCCTCCTCATGTGCTTGATGTTGGTGAAAAACAAAATGCTAATTTGAAATTACAAATAAGAAAAGTCTAGAGATATAACTTCTCATAGAACCTACATGTTTGAAATCAATGTGCCAACTTTCAAATCCTCTACTTGCCGTTATAGCAACAGCAAATATCCACCTGCCATCTCATCATCACCTATCGTCTCCTTCTTCTTCTCTTCTTCTCTTCTCTTCTCTTCTTCTTCTTCGTGTCCTTCTTCTTCTGCAGCAAGAACAGAGATCTTCTGAAGTGTGTTTCTATGGCTGTGTTGTTTGCATAGGAACATGTCTAATCAGGAAAAAAAATGTTCATATCGCCCACACTCACTCTTCCCTTGTTGGGTGCTTAATTCTCTGCATCCGCAACATTCATGCATAGGTATATTATGGTGTGTGTGTGTGATTTTCATTCATGTTTTCATAGCTTACACATATGGGGGACGACGGTACAGCATAACGTCGGAATAGACAAACATATACATACACATTGGCGTGGGTATTGTATGGTAAAGCCTATGCAAATAATATATGAAATAAAAATCATGATATTAGCACAGCTTACCTAATAAGCTGTGATATTAGTCTTAACCAAGCGCATCGAGTACTGAATCAATCAAATGAGAACGAGAACTGACAATGGTCATGACCACAGAAGTAATTACCGATTGGTTAGTAATCAGAAAGTTGACAGGCAGCCACTAAATAATATTGTATCATAAAATTACTGCAATAAACGTGGAATTAAAAGTAAATATTAGACTAAAAAAACGCCGACCTAAAAAATAGCAAACAACACTCACAATCAAGTCACAAAATACCGGAATCCAGTTTATTCGTTTGAGAGCTACGAAGCCTCAGACAGATGATCACGTCATATGTCAAAATCTAAATCAAACTTGGTTCATCCGTTTAACAGCTATGATACCCCGGACAGATTCACATATTAAACATATTTTAGAAAAAAACTAACTAAGCCCCGATCAACTCACGTTTGCAAGAAAAATCACAGTCAAAATTGGTTAATCGTTTTGGAAGCTACGAGGCCATAAACCCACGATAAACTCAACAAGCTAGAGAGAAAGTCACCTTTCAAGCAAAAAATATAGATCCACGGTTGGGAGCTACGACGTCACAGACATGTTCACAGTTACACACCTGAATCTTGTTTGTGTCAGTGGTTAATAAAAATATGAACCAATGAAATGAAGGAAACTTGAATTTAGTCCCATCTACTATCATTGAGCGGCACTCTTTTGATCAGAAAATGTAATTACTTGGCTTTGAAACTGTTCAAGCGGACTTGAATCAATGACAGGTCACCGAGATTCTCTTCATTAATATTATCAATATTTTCTGGCTAGAGTTTTAAAGCAAATGGAGTTTGAGTGAATACTATAGATGCCATACAAGAGCTACAACCCAAATTGAAGCTTGTTTCATAACAGCATCAGGTCCTTGTGAATGAACAAAGTATCAGAAACGTACTTCAATATATATAAACTCCCACATGTCTGTGAGGAATGTTGATATTGTGGCATCTAGATTCAGGGGGAACAGAAACATGAAAGATTAATCTGGGGTAATACTCTGTAACTTGAAAAATAGAGACGAGCGAGATTCTATTCGCTAAAACGGTATGTCACGCTACATAGATACCCTTTCGGGTTCGTCTCTTCTTACGTACGTAGGTACCCAAACGACCACCCGAATGATGACAATATTTCTCTTCTCCATTTACGAGACCTATTTAGTTTACTGGTGTATCTCTATTTAAACTAGTGTCTGATTCTCAAAGAATTAGGCGCTGGGGGTGATCTGTAATTGCTAGTCCAAGACAGTTCTCGTTCTCATGTCTATAATAAGCCTATTGAATCCAGGTTCACCTCAATAAAAACATGAATCTCACAGACCAGCAGGATTTCAATCTCATTGAAGTTGGTTCCTAATGGTTCGTTCACCCACAAGAACCTGATGCTTATGTTGCATGCGAATCACCAGTTCGGTATAGCGTTCTTAAAAATACCAGTTTCAACCATTTAACAGAAGAGTGGCTATTCATAAGTTCCATATTTTCATTTATTCAATGTTTATCTCAATTTTGTTGTCAAAAGAACCCAAAATATACCTCTAAATACTTATTATAGTATATAGTATCATTTGCAGGATATATCAGAACCGCTTAATATTAATTATTGAAATAACCGAATTCGAAAGTAAACATCTGAATGAATCCATCCTATAAACAACTCCTTAGTATCTGACGTGGGAACTCCAGCGTGGGTAGTCTATCGGCTACACGGGGGCAGTATGTTCATGTGGTATACAGTGTGTTCATTTGAAAACGTATTACATAGGATTTCTTGAAATATAAACATTAAAAAAGATATCGTTGAAGTAAGAAATAATTTCTAGATGGACAATTTTTAACCACAATTTGCTTTGCCCTTTTCAGCCACCTGCTCCGAGGGGAAAAATCTTAAATTGTAATTGTATAGGTATTGTATAATATTTGAAAGTTCCTTCTAATTATTTTCTTTTGATGTTTGATTTTAAAAAATCGGGCTATTCGTTCTAAAAACAAATACATTTCATGGCAGTTAACTCTGAAGTTCCAAATTCGTAATAGGTTATGAATTTGGTACGTCAGAGATAACTGTCTTGGAAAAAACAAGTATTTTCCATTAAAAAAAAACAAATAGGCCGATTCAAATTAACTCAATCACCAAAATTTATGAATAATATCGATACCTAACTCTTAGCATTCCAAATTTTTAATAGGGTTGCTCCTGGGGCAAGAGTTCGAAGGAGAAGTTTTAGTTAAAACGTAATTTCAGCAATTTCTTTTTTAAAGTTCACATTCCGAGATAGCCGAGGTGGGAAGTTTTGAAACGAACACCCTGTAACACAGACACAGTCTCTATTTTCTCTCATTTTCATCCATAACTTTTGTTTCTTTTTTTCTGTGCGCTCGTTAGGTATAGACCCGACCGACTTCGATTGAAAAAGAAAGAACGAAATGAAAAATCCCATGCTGGCCGCGAAGTTTATTGCAAATGTTACGACGCTCACGCTTGCAATTCTTTTATAGATGCGGTTCTGTCTGCGGACCGGATGTTGTATTTCATCTCGTTTTGGGGGGCTCTTAATTAATTGCGTGATCCTAAAATAAGATTTACACTAAATGAATTGGATGAGATGGTGTGGCAAGTGTATCGTTCACTTTTCCATTAAAAATGTTGGAAGGGATGTGCCAGTAACACGACCGGGAGGTGTAGGACGCGACCATGTCTGTATGTTTGTACATGTACTCTCCATAATAAAACAATAGTAGGTAATTTTTATACAAAAATAAATTTCTTCTCTATTTATTAGAACTTCATATTATAATTCTACTATTTTTTTTCTTAACGCATATGTGGAATTAAATTTCAACAAAGTCGGCAAAGTGATTTAAGAAAACGCAGAAGATACGATAATTCTGTTTGACTGCCGATGATATTAATCAATATCCAACAATATGCACTAAAACTATCAGTTGGTTAGCGCAGCGTAAGATCTTGTGCGTGTATCATAACTAACATGAAGTCTGCCAAGTTTGTGTTAGTCGATATATTTTGTTGTTATTTTATTTTATAAATAATAGGTATAAATTATCTAAAAAACAATGTATGTCTAAAAGCCCGTCAACGTTATTTCCTGACGCACTGAGTATATTATTTTATATTTCATTGTTTTACTAAGTTTCGAAGTATCCTTATTCCTTACCTTCATTGACATTCACAACAATCTCAAAATAATCAATGTTTCATTTGTTTTAAACTGACAATAAGGCTGAATAAATATGAGCAAAGTATAGTTCTGAAATCATCTCTTTTATTTATACATCTGCTCTCTTATAATTTTTCCACCATTAAAGTAACTTAAAGAAGATGATTGCGATTTATTCTATGTGAACGTAAAATTTTAAGGTCCGTTAGAAATGTGGACCTGCTTATCCTTCCGATACCATTTACCGATAATAGGCATATCTATTTTTTAATGGGCCTGAAAAAAGAACGCTCTGCTTCCAAAGTAGATTTAATAGACAATTTTGAGTCAAAAATTTTGAACACGCCACTCTAGCAGTAAAGAAGTACTGGCTGTTACGAAATACAAACCATTAGTCTGGCCAGGTTTAAAATGGCCGTAGAAAATTGACAGATATATGGACTCAATATAGGAATACGACATTGACTGATGATATAACTTAGGCCTGGCCAGGCCAATGATTTGTATTTAGGAATACGGGCGTAGTAACGTCAAATACATCTTCATATTTTTGATCTTTCTTAAAATCTGCATCTTGAATGCTTTACCAACAACCAATCAAATCATTCGACAATAATTAACATCATGAATGATTGATTCAATTCGTCCTTTCTCATAGCTGTTAAATATACCGCGTCCGTGTTACCAAAAAAACAATAAATCTCTTCTAGAAAATCAAACAAAAAACACTTTGTAAAGGAATTATCTCTGCCTAATCGAGGTAGCGCCGCCATCGAACGAAACGTTGTATTTTTTTCCAATTTTCTCACGCCGTATGTACGACGAGTCATCTTACAAAGCGAGTGAATGTGTTTTTTCCTTTCTCTTCCTCGTCTTTTCCTCGAACAAATATCACGTCCGGCGCTCGTAATTATTGGCTTTGTTCCAACAGTAAATCCGGAACAGATCTTTAATAGTTTGCAAGTCTCCCTCAATGCGCATGTCTTTCTGATAATTGTGCATCTGGCAAATCTTGACATTAGTTGAATCAGCTGATAGCTTACTAGAATTTAATTTTAAATTAATAACCTCAAAAATAGATGTTGTCTTGATATTCTCTTGAGTTTAATATTTTATCAATTTTCAAGACAAGTCTTTATACATCACTCAATATAGAATTATTAGATATAAAGATATAACAAGCAAATGGAAAATAAAATTAATTGCATTGCACATTCCTGTAGATACTGATTAGGAAGTTGAAAATCGATATTTCTTCGAAACTATATATTATTCAAGTTTTTTGGAGCTTGTCTATGTGTCCAACTAAAGCACAGATGACAGTAAGGAAATGTTGTATTTTCTTGACAAGAAAAGCTCGAACAAACAATCTTTCAACAGAATCTGTTTCAAAATTTCAATGCACAAAACATATCGAATTAGTAAGAAAACAAATTTTGTGGGGTGGTACTTCTGAATCCTCATTTGCTCATTGCTCATTTTGCTAATCATCAGACCTTTGGATTGGAACACGTCTGGATCACTGTGCCGAATTCGGACTGTAAGTTCAAATGAAACTTGGAACGCAGCTATTATTTATGTAGATGCAACTACAATGACATTATTTTCAATTGACAGTCCTGGACTTCTATATAATATGCTGACCTGGTGGTGTGCCTTCACGGTCTATCGCTCGCCTCTTCGCTGTCAAATGATGTGCTGCGGGTCGCGCGAAATGAAATAAATAGCGATTTATATATCCCTATATATATGTATATTATTTTATGTGATGGCAGATGGTGTTTGCTGTCTCGAGATTCCACCAGACCGTGGAGGACCATTGCAGTTTTTTGTATTATGCGAAGGGTGCAGTTGACCAAGCACACATTGGAAATGTAAAATGAGACAAAACCAACAAAAAAGCACTTAGATGGGAAAGTTGTCTATAAATTGCATTGATACAGTGTATCAAGTGATTATTTATTACGACAATATTTGTATTGTTTTTATGGTATTTCGAAATTGAATTTTTCACAGCTCATTAGGAGATGATTGTACACATTCCTCAAACGTGCCCATCATTTGAAATGAGCAGTAAACTTTAGAGATCTCTAATTTTAGGTTCCTCACCTCTCCCATTTAGAAACAGCAGATTACTTTCTAGTCAGTTGGTGTTTGACAAGATGTACTTGACCAATTCTCGATAATGAGCGATATCGCTTACAAATTAACCTAGATGTGCAAATCTGAAAATATCTCTTTCCTTTTCTCATACATGCACACAATCAACGGACAGCCACACAAAGATAAGAGGCCAGAATCATCTTAAAGAATATAATTTTCCATGGAAATATTCAAACCTCAATATACTTTAAGATTTAATCTTGTTATATCATTTCTTACTGAACCTCTAAGTAAAATATCTTACAAGATTCATAATGTATCGTTTCGTTTAACCCTGCGCTACACGTTGTGCGGTGAGTTCACTTGCGTAATACTCCAAAGATCGCAGATTGCTTCCAAAACGTTCATTTCCAACACTTTATACACGACCTGCTGTAGTAGTACAACTGTCACAACTTGACTTGTCACTTTGACATAGACTGACTTCCATTTAATCCTATAAAAGTGACCTGTGATGGACACGGCTTTAGATCAGAGACATGTCTCTGTTTTAGATGGCTTTAGATATATATCTGAATTTGATCTGAATCTTGACATCGAGAATGTTCTATGATTATTCTAGACGCTTGTAATAATGTTCTGGACGCTTGTCAAAGTGACAATATTACGACAAACTCTACTTTACATATAGTTTCTGGGAGGTTCAAGCATAAATCCAACAATTCTAGAGCTTATTAATGAGCTAAACATGAAACAACTATAGCAAATAAGATATTACAACAAATACATATTAAAATAAATAATAACCCTAAGTACATGATAAACTATTCAACTATTCACCTCAACGATTTTCTATACAATATTCTATTTTAGCTCTCCACCAAATGCTACAATAAAAGCAAACTAATCATGACCAAATCGACCTGTGGTTCCCAATGATTCAAAATATCAGTGAATTTATCCATGCAATTATGAATTTACACTATTGAAATTATATTACCATACGGCTTTTACAACAACTATGCGACAAATGTAGCCAAAAGTACCGAAATATCGTCGTCCCCTGAAAAGAAATATTTCAGAGGGAAGAGACTGTTTCTTGTTCCTGCTGGTAGCAGTGTTTTATTTTTAGTCTGTACACAAGTCGAATAAAGCCCCTGCGATTGCGACTTGGACCAAACGACATACCTACCTACTCGACAAATGACATTCAGACTCGCTATTCTTGGGGTCAGTGTCTTAAGAAGCTCTCATCGTTTGTGCAAGGATGTCTGACTTCTGACGTCTAATTTTAAAACCTGGACAGAAAAAGATCATTTTTCTTCGGAGTGGAAACACTAAAGACTCCGCACGTTAGATGAGACAATTTGATGAAAACCTGGATAGATAGAGGCTTGATTATATTATGTTTGGAAATGGAGGTAGACTTCCTGATTACTTAAAAGTTGGCAAGAGTTTTTAACTGGATGAAATATTATGGAATTCATTCAATATTTTTATTTTATGAAGTTGTACCGTTTATTCTACGATCGTACACGTGCAACATGTAGTTTTTTCTTCTTTTTAATGAAAGGGGCCTTAATGAGTGTATTGCGGAAGTTGTATTTATGCATTTCCTTCCAGCCCTAGTAATAAGATAACGACTATAATACATTTATTAATAGAATTAGGCACATAAGGTTTCCACATACCTTCAACATTATTATAGAAGGTCTTTTATGTACACCAAGGTATTTTTAATCAGTCACATCACATGTGTTGCAATATCCTGTTTCAGTTATCAATTTTAAACAATTTATTATCAATAATCTCTCTAAAGTTTACAAATCGACCTACTCATATCGCTGTTCTAATGATATATCTCAGAAAAGGTCGGCTACCTTCGTCAATAAAAAACTACAAAATTGTGTTACATTAATAACATTATGATATTTCATTTAGAAGGATATATATATATATATATATATATATATTACTCGTCGTGTCTAATTCATTAAATCTCTAGAATTACCTTGGGCTTTTAAAGCGAATGATGATAAACTTCATCCTCAATAATTTGTTTCTTCTAAATAAGGTATCTTGACTTTTTATCGTGTTATAAATCCCCAACAATTATATTAATAGATGGTACTTTAGATGCTTGAACTCTGACATGATGAGGGACTGACTTGACTATCTTCACAGATGACTATAATTTTTCAAAGGAAAATTAATCTTAGAACAAATTCTATATGCAATAAAATTATTATAGCTTTTCGGTGTAGAAATATTTCAATTTACTTTAAAATGGCAATGATTCATGCATTTTGTTTTTTTTAATTTTACAGCTATGACCAGCATACTTGCCATTACTGAATCCAACAGTTATTTTGTAAGTTGATCAGTATTCAAATACTGTAACATAACTAAAGTTGTCTAATTCTTGGATCTTGGGTTGGTTTTAACTTCATGGAAAGGTATAGAAATTAAACATAAACATACATATGTACTACCACTGCCTAATAGAATAACCCGATTAATAACTAACAATTGGAAAAATAAATGAAAAGTTATCACACGGTTTGGGAGATTGGAAAAGGCAGAAATTTATTTCTCAGTTTAACTACACATTTGTTTTATTTATGAAGTAATCGATTATACAAAAATATTTATCATGATTAAATACCGTTGCAGTGACATAAGCTTCAAAAATTATATATTAGTTGCTATTAATTCATTGAGAATTTTCGACAATTTTGATAGAAAGAAATTTGTCATCATTAAAATCATATAGTGTATATATGATAAGAATTTATATATCTATATAAATGGGTCAAACATTCTTATAAACACAGATATAATTAATCAGAAGTTTTGTTTTAAAGAATGTGAAAGTATTTTCTAATATCTTTGTATCAGCAACGGTCAAAGCAAGTCAAAATAAGTAATGTACAAAACTAGTATCTAAAACATTGACCATTGAAACATTTCTAATATAACTGAAGGTGTAGGTAACATTTCTCAGTTTTTTACCTACTTACCAATTGGAGGAGGTATACAATTCAACTATCTGCTTTTTTTGGTTTGTGCGCGCTTTATATAGTGAATGTACTCCGATTTTGATGATTTTAGATTTATTTGAAAGAGGAGAATTGACAAATGGTCCCTTATTTAGAAAAATTCGAATTGGAAATCACCTTCCCTCTAAAAACCTCCCACGAAGGGGGTGTAGGGGGCAATTTATCTCTAAAATCTGAGACAGCAGAATTAAAGATAAGACCATATCCAGAAAGGTTTAAATTTTTTTTTTTTAAAGAGCTACGATTTTCGGTTAACAGCAATGATAAAGACTGAAATATGTGTATTTCCACTATTTTTTCAAATGAAGTTTCGGTTTTCGAGTTACAGCAGTGGTAAAGTGGTAAATATTTGTATCTTCGCTGCGATGTTTTGAGATCTCTGACTAATAACAAGTACCTACAAGCAAAGAATATACATCGGTAATAGGATAAGTACTATCTTCTTTGGTATTAGGGAACGTTCAGCGATTTTCATGACTAATTTTAAGTACACTCAAAACTGTGAAATAAACATTTCTTACCAAAAATTCGAGCGTCTTTATTTGTTGGTGCACAGAAAAATACGAAATAATAGTAATTCTGTTGGTGCTGGTACTTTTGAAGTTGATGTCAAATGTCTTCTATCTAACGACAATTGCACAACTTCAAAAGTACCGACCCCAATAGAATTGATTTTATTTGGTATTTTTCTGTACACCAACTAATAAAGTTGGTCCGATTTTTCGTAAAAAATATTTAAATGTACTCGTTTCTTCTCAAAGTAAAATTCAAAAGGGTCTTAGCATACAGGGATTCCAAGATGTCGGGTAAAAGCTTAAAAATACATCTGCATAATGAGTTTGTCGAAATATATCAATATATAATAATAATAATATATCAATAAACTCTTATAGTATAGATAAAATATTTGCAGGTAATATTCATTATTATTTTCAATACGAAAAGATAAAAAATGGCGTGACGATAAGAAAGTTTATTTTTAATTATTGCTTTCAGAAACTGAGGCATCTATGTGTTCTAATTCTTCATAGGCTGAAGTAAATC
Source organism: Crioceris asparagi (assembly GCA_958507055.1). Classification (NCBI taxonomy): domain Eukaryota; kingdom Metazoa; phylum Arthropoda; class Insecta; order Coleoptera; family Chrysomelidae; genus Crioceris; species Crioceris asparagi. Next base: position 12,857,181 of record OY293828.1, read on the forward strand.
TAAGAGAAAATAAAGAAAAATTCAGTGCTTTGTTAAGGATTTTAAGATTGTTTGCATAATGTTTTGAGTGATGAGGTAGGAAGATTGACTGACGACCAGGCATCTAACCTATATTCTCGCATGCTTTAGCACATGTCACATCTACCTACGAATGTATTTGAACATTGTGAAATCCAGAAGAAGAAAAAAAAGAGTGATTTCGAGCTAGCCTAATGGTGCCAGGGTATATAGGTATAATTAGAAGACTCTGATTGCCGTTCACCGTTTAATTTCACCTTAGAGGGGGAGAGCACAGAAGTAGTGTGCTTTGTTAATTCTGTAGTTACTGATGTCTTATTATGCTATGCTGAGAAGCCATAATCTAAGACGCACGTCTCGACTGTCACCTGACTCATTAAGATACATCAAGGGATAACGCGACGACTTTCTTCGTTAGATTTAGAACTATGTGTGGGCGCAGGATCAGGCCAATGTGGTCAGAATGAGAAGTAGAAGTAGGTACCTGCTATAATTATTATCAAAAGATCAAAAACATCATCCCCAGTCTGCTATGAAATCATGCCTGTAATTAGATCGTATGAAATAACATCTCCCATAGAAAAATTATTCTAGGACGATGCAGTATATTAGGGATGTTTGAGTAGTAGTTTGGACGAGTTCCAAACTGTTCCCAACTGTGTTCTGTAGTTATGAAGCATCCGCATTTCAATTTTAGTCTTTTCAAAATTGAAATGCGTATACTCCTGTCGGTTTGAAATTGGTTTGACAGCTGCTCAAACAGCCTTTTTGATCGCTTTCCAGACAGCGGACGTATGCAATTCGACTGTTTGTCTGCATTTTTTATTACTGTTTGTGCATTTTATATAGCAAACGTGCTCCGATGTTCTTGATATATTAATATTTTTTATCCAATTGAGTAAAAACAGTGATATCATTAGGAATAATAGACAAAGAACGAAATCATAATAATCATTTTTGTTTGGCCCCTTAAAAGTTTTGTGTTAGATCTAACTACGAAGGCACAGAAAATCCTAAGAGGTATAAGACAGGGATGTGAACTCTCCCCACTCCTGTTTAACATTTACTCTGAGAAAATCTTCCAAGAAGCTCTAGAAGAGCAACAATTAGGCATCAAAGTAAATGGCACATGGATCAATAATATACGATATGCAGAAGACACTGTCCTGATAGCAGATAATATGAATGACCTACAAAGGCTCCTGGATATAGTGGGAATGCACGGCAGAATTATGGGAATTAACATCAACATAAAAAAGACAAAATTCCTAGTAATCACCCGCAAATTGGATGAGTTCCAGAATGCCAAACTCTCGTACGAGAACGAAGATATAGAACGAGTAAAAAAGTTTAACTATCTGGAGACCTGATTATGTGAAGACTGGTCTTCAAACGTAGAAATCAACTGCAGGATAGAAAAAGCGAAGGCGCATTCATAAGATTCAAAATCGTCTTTACGAACTCTGACTTTGACCAAGACCTCAGAATAAGATTTACAAAATGTTACGTATGGTCCGTACTGTTGTATGGTATGGAAAGCTGGACACTGAAGGTTAGCGCAATAATTAATAGGCGTGAAACATTTGAAATTTGGATATATCGAAGAATCTTGAAAGTCCCATGGAAAGCAAAAAAAACAATGAGAAAATTCTGAGGACTTTAGGAAGCGAACGCGAATTGCTGGAAACGATAAAACGCAGGAAAACAGCGTACCTGGGACATATGTTGCGCAATGAAAGGTACGATTTGCTGCAACTATTAATAGCAGGAAAAATAGAGTCTGCCCTCTATTTTAGAGGTGTAGGCAAAAGGAGGATGTCATGGCTCCGAAATATCAAACATTGGATAGGAATAAGAACCACAGGAGAATTAATTCACAACACTAGAGACAGAGAAAACTGGTCTGAAGTGATCGCCAACATCCATTAGTGGATATTAGCGGAAGAAGAAGAAGATAGATAATAAGTGTTGACCATTGCAACGCAGACAAAATTCTAGTCTTCGGTTATAGATAAATATTATTTATGTGACAAGAACTTATTCTTTCCACATTGTTACTTCAAGTTATTTTCGTATACCTACATACCTATCTTCAAATAAACAGTTTGTACATAGTTTGTAGGGCACTTAACTGGCTTTGACAAACCCTTAAAAAAATTGATAAAAATAGTTAATGATAGAATGAAGTCCTCATAAATTTAAGACCATTTTAAATAAATTGACAACTTTATAAGTACCTGATTATGTGTAATTCAAAATAGTGCCTTATACTTAAAACCACTTGAAGCATCATAGAATGTCTTGATAAAATTCCTTCATTCGATTACCATATGACCATATTATCTTCGTAGGTAGGTATGTTTTATTTCAAAAACATTACGACGAAAATTATTTCTTTATCTTTCACAACGATAATAATTCATCATTTCCATAGACAGGCCTACAAATGCTTAATGATCAATTCATCAAGTTTCGTTGGTCAAAACTGCATTGATAACAACATGCCAACATTAAAACATTCATAAATTCGTTGGTCTCTCTTGTCGTATTCGCTTCGATGTCTTTATCGAAATGGAATTCGTATGTACATACATAACATGTATAAAAGTTATTACAAGAGGAAATATATATATATATATTATAAGTATGTTGACAGACAAGTACATTCGTATTATAAAGGATTGATCAATTGAGATACACTTTGGTTCAAGACGACAGTTGCGGTTACGAATTACGTGTGTCAAAAGTTTTGTCATTCGCAATTTATTTTCTCAAACACAATTGCAAAAAGATCAGTCTTGTGAAATGATTGTGGAAGTTAACATAATTATATGTAAAGTATTATTATATTGAATCAGGATCAATTATTATTTTCAGAAAAGGGACCGTTATATAATTGATGCAGCACTTTTAATTTAAAGTACATACAGGGTGACCCAGAGGTAGGTACCTGCAAGCTCCATAACTTTTTATGTACCCAGGCTACCTATTTGGTATTTTATTGAAGCAATAGGTCCAATAAACCTAACCCTATATAGACCGAAAATCATTTAAAAAATATGGTGTGTCCACTCACACGACTTTCCTACCGCTCGCAGGCAACTTCCATTGAATGAAAAATTTTACACTATTACCATTATATTATATATTACACTATACTTTCCTTAAGCCCGCTGCAGACGGAGTATGTTTTGCTTCATGATTGCTTGCTTGTTTTGCTGCACGGTCCGATAAATGTTGCCGCGCATGGTATGTTGATGACTCCCTTGCTTGTGTTGGCTTCACACGATGCAGGCCATCATGCATGTAAAATTACAGTACAGAGAAATATGACTGTGACAAATGATACAAAATATTGGACATTCTAATCAAGCTCTATTTCTAATCATTGTTACCACAGAGAAAATGTCTCAACAATCAAAAATAACATGTTATCATGTACAAATAACTTTTGACTACGACTCGACTAGTTCCGAGTGCTCCGACAAGGTACGATGCATGGAAACAGTCACCGAAAATAGCACCGGTTCTATCATCAAATCATGCACGAGTTCAAGCAACCCAACGTGCACGCGAAGTCATTTTCTTACACGGAAGCATGCACAGCACCATGCCTAGCTCCCGTCAAGGAAACATGCAGCAAAACATACTCCGTCTGCAGCGGGCTTTACATAGCGACGATAATAGCGGTAGTAAAGTAAAAATCCTCTGGTCAGATCATGCTGCCATTCATTTTTTTCAGCGCGTCAAGACATACAACAATGGTCATGTAAATTTTTTTCGCAAGATGAAACGTTTAACCAGAATTTTAAGAAATATGTGGAAAATATGGAATTTTAATCAAGCATAACTTTTTTTGTGCTTTTTCTCAGAGACAGCGCTATGTGTGGCTAGTAAAGGGCTCTCAGAAGAATACTTTAGGCAAGTTTAATCAAAATCCTTAGAGCCGTTTTCAAGCTATAGTCGCAAATCACATTCTTTAGCTATAGCTCAACACCCAGTGTGTACAGGATTCTCATTAAGTGCCATCAGCGAGTGATATTGGTACCAAACAAAATAGAAAAGAAAGCAACAAAATACACCGATCCGTTCCCGAGATCTGCCACAGACAGACGGACAGACAGATAGATCAATGGCTGAAAATATATTTATTAGACTTAGAAAACGTCAACATTTGTAAAAATCTCTATACCGAAAATTTCACACGATTACAATACTTTCCTTATACAGCTATTATAGGAGCGTAGGAAAGTAAAAATACTATACAATGGTGCAACAGAATATACTAGTTGTTGCAACTGAATGAGCTGAGTTAGTCCTGTTATAAGCTAGTGATCTTGAATGGATTTGAAGTTATGAAGTCTATGCACGAAGCTTTTTGACACATGAACTGGAAAAAGTCAAAAAGAATAGATATACCAAAAATGGGGAGTTGCCATTTAAAACTGAGTGTTTAATAGTTTATCGAGCTTTAGGACTTTCTTCATATAATTATACAATATTTAAAGAACAATCCTCATCGGGCCCATCATTAAAAAAATCAAAGCAAAAGCTTGGATTGAAAAAAGCTATGCAAAGCTTTTACTCACCCATGGGTCAACCTGTATTCATAAACTATCTTCATTTTTATGTACCTATGCTGTATGTAGGCAAAGAAATTTAGTAATTGGATTTTTAACCCACTCATCCTTAACTTGCAAAAACTATAAAATTATGCAAAACTAATTGAAAGTCTGATGACTAAATAGCTTTTCTTAGCAAATGACGCATTTTTATAAACGAATAGCAATTTCGTTTTTATTTTTCAATTTAATTTAGTGACCACATTCCCTTTCTTCCGAACCATGACCAACTTTCCCATACTTGTGCGGAAAATATTGACTTTGCGCACTTCATAACCCTTCGAATAGTATATACATCAAGTTTGATTTAAGACATTCTTTATGCGTCTCTGATAACTTCAAATGCATCGAAATAAAGGTAGGTACTATTTTTATCCCGCTAAAAATAAACATAATTGTCACCTGCATCCAAATATATTTATTATAACACCGACGTCCAGTTCGTAGGCGAATGCAATTATTACTAATATTTTTAATGCATTAGCCTATAGTGAAATCGGCAACACCGCTCGTTCACACGGCGTTAACCGCCAGTCAGCGTGGCGGCTTGCACTTACTTACCTGTGCCCGCACAGCTGCCTATCTATCTGTCTTTTTCTTACTAGTTCGTTTCTGCAGGTGAGTGCGTGAGTGCAAGCTAGACTAGAGTAGAGGATCTACTTCGCCTAGTGCTTTGGCCGACTTTGGCTTGGATCGTCCGGTGAATGTAGTTGTTGAATCGCACTCGGCTGTTTAGTATTGGGGTCGAGGCAGCATTCAACCTAGAACTGAAGAATATATTTTCTTTTTCCTATGGGCCTGAAAAATCACAAATGTTGTTTATAAATAGGCGCAAACACTATAGCCCTAGGCTGGCTTGAGGATTATTCGAATACATATTTTCCATTGGGAAAACTATGTTGTCTTGTAGATATAGAAATTTCGATGAACAGTTGATTGAAATATTAAAAATACGAGGATATTATTTGGAAAGAGTGGGTAGAGTTGGTTCTGAATATACCACATTTATTGGGTCTCACAAGTTTTCTTACCGACATAAAGGGTTTTTGGTTAATATTACTCATTTCTTTGGGTTGTTACGATCTTCTACTTGTACCCAAACGAAAAATCCAGGTCTGCATTGACCAAAGCCAATCTTATTTGTTGGTCCTCAAAAAATACCCTGATTTTTAGGTAAATTTCTTATAGAAATGTACCTATTGCGATCGTTTACACTTTTGAATTTCGAAAAAATTTCCGCTGACTACAGGCCATCGGGATTTTTTTAATTTCCAAAATCCACTTACATATTTAAAAATATCACAACAATCTAAAACAAACGTCGTACTTTTTATTTTCTCTACTAGAATTCTGAATTTGAATTGAAAGTTTTGTAAACTAAAACCGAAATATGTATTTGGAGTTTTTCAGATTAAATTATTAAAATTTTGCGTTAAAATTACATTTAATAGTTTTCAGAATTCGTATGCCTATGGAACAGGCTAACGTCTATTTACATTTCTTCATTATTTATATATTTATTTGAGACAAGATTCCAAACGCTCAGTATTCACATACGTTTACTTTTTTGTCATGAAAATAGATTGACTACAAGGAGAGAGTATCGAAGCCAGACGATTTTGACAAGTTTTCTATTATATGTGAATAAATGATATGTATCTGAAACGGTTTAAGGCTTACGGCGAATACAGACAATGAGAGTTGAATAGTAGGTATATCAAATATCATTTGTTGAAACCTTCCATTTCCAACTACAAATGCATAAAACCATTCAGAAACTTTGTAGAAAAATATTATCTAAGCGGATTTTGGAAATTCTAAAATACAGGCTTTAGAACCAGCTTGACGTGCTCTATCCAAAATTGATTCCGTTTTCCAATGGAACACCCCAACAGTACAAATAAACGATATGTAGTCCATTTTGCAACTGTTCCTCAGCAACTGTCCCTCCAAATTTTACTCATCATTTTACAGCAATTCTGTTTGAATCGCAGTAGTTTGCTCCCTTATAGAGTATCTTAATTCTTCTATCGTTTTTGGTCCTGTACGGACCTGCGGGTAATACATTGGGTTAAGATCAGGTGATCTTGTTGGCATGAATTTTGAAAAATAGCTGTTAACAGCAAATTTCAGTTTTTTCAAAACCTTAGAATATAAGTAAATACAATAAAGGGAAGCTTTGAATCGGTTCAAAGATTTTGGTTATTTTGTTCATTAATACCCACGTATAAGCTTAGCTTGTGCTTAGTATTTATTTTTCAGGGATCTCAAAAGATCGCAGCACAGATATATATCTATATTTCAGACTATACTGCTGTACCTAACTTGAAAACTGTAACTCTTTTGAAAGAATTTTCATTTTAAATATTGCTGCATTATAATCTTTTCTTCAATTTGACCGTCTCACATTTTCAGTTTTCTAAAACATTACCTCTTCCACATAGCAGAGATATCGATATCACATATTTTATACTTAACCATTGCTTAAAATCGAAAACCGTAACTATTTTGAAAACATTTTCAATTTAAACGTTTCCGGATATGGTCCCATCTTTAATTCTGCCTTCTCAGATTTTCGATTGCCGAAAAAATTGCCCGCTCCCCCCAATGGAGGCGATTTTTGGATAGAAAGAGATTTCAACTCTCCCCTCTCAAATGAATCAAAAATTGTCTAAATCGGAGTTCGTTTAAGATGCAAAAAGCGCGAACATCCATAAAAACTCATTTTTTTGATGTCGGTCAAAAAGTACAAAATACTAGCAACATATCAAATCTAAATGATAGATACTGAACTTATAGCAACAAATAAGTCTTTACTATAATACTAAATAAAACAAATTTGCACCCATATTTTTCTGTTTACGTGTAACTATCAGATACTCCAACTTCATCTTTTGCATATCTTTTGTATTTGAGAAAGTCTCTCGTAATATATCGTGCGTAATCGTTGAAGAGCACAAACCTGTCAACCATATATCGGCAGAGCAACAACAAAGTACCATATCAGAATCGAATAAGATTTAATGAGTTCGCCTCATTTTTGCAGCCGAATGGCTGGCTAACGGCAAACATATACTCACTCCATGCTTGAAAAGTGGGTAATTAACTGACGACAACGATCTGCTATTTATTGCCAATCTGTGACTAGACTTAACAGCATTACTAATTAGTGTTTGTATGTACCTACAAAGAAAACAGAATATCTGGAACGGTTTATATTGGATGACAACTGACAAGCTCAAGATAAGAAAAAAAAAGTTCAATTGATAACATTTTGTTTTATTAACTTCTTAATTGGCAAGTATAAATTATCGCGTGTAAAGGGGGGTTTAGACTATCAGTTAATTTGTGCAAATCGGCCTGTGCAAGCCAGTTTGTGCAAATAAATCGTAAAATCGATAATTTGCACAGTTAATAAATTTGGCCTGTTTAAAATGTGTTCAGTCTTGAAATTTAAATGAGGTTGGTGCAGATATGTTATAGTGTAAACATGCTTCACTCAAACTGCGCAGATAATTCTCACTGATATTGACACCTCAAAAATTAATACAGTATACTTACTGAATCTGGGTTTTGATTAAAATAGTGAGTTTTACTTCGTTCTTTTTGATTGATTAGTTTATGTGCCATGCCAAAACCTAAAGAAAGAGAATTCTTAATAGAATTTATACAGCTGTATAAATCATTCCTATGTCATTGAAATCAAAGGAATAAAGTGACCGGAAAGTTGAAGTTGATAAATTAAAATCCTCATAACTTCTTCCGGTAACCAAAAATCTCTGAGTTGCTGTTAATCTCTGGTGCGGTGATATAGACCTTCACAAACGTGCATCCATTTTTTGCATCAGTAGAGACACTAGGTTTAGCATGTGTTCGTATGTTGGCTCGTCCATACGTAAGTAGTTGCGAAAATCATGTGATTCATCATGAATTTCTTTTAGCAAATTGACATGAGACTGTAATTCTCTTAGCAGCAACCATGATTTCGACCATTTCGTTTTTTTCTCGTTTTCTTCAAAATTATACACATGGCAGCAGAATATAACAATAATTCGTCATCACTTTCCCTTTTCATGTCCCAAAATTTAATAACATTGAAATGAAAATGAAAACACTTCCAATAACTAGTACCAACTTAACCGAAAATGTAATTTATGATTTGCACAAATTTTGTATTAATGGCTTGCGCAAAGCAGTTTGCAAAAATTAACTGAGAGGCTAAAGTGGTATTCATTTGTAATCATCAGTTTTTTTTTGCTAATCTTCTGGGTTCTATTATACTGAAATAGAATTTTAGTTCGACCAGATTGATAGGCATTTCCAAAGTGTGTTTTTTGATAATAATATTCCTATTTTGTTCAATTTTGCTGCAAAGATTGATAGTACAAATATCTCGATCCAGTTCGTCAACGGGTCTGTTTTTTCTTTCTTGAAACCGTCATTTTCAATTTGTATTAGTTATATATAGATTCAGTACTTAATAAAATTATTCAACATAGGCTCTGAACTTATAATGTTATGGAAATGATAAATTTGATAAATGATTAAAAGCAAATAATGATAAATGTAGTAGAATTATTATTTTCTACATTAAAAAAAAGCTGGATTATTCAATGAAACTGCCCCTATCCTAACATTCAAATGTTCTTTCTAATATATTTATCGAAATACCAGATTGTGACACACTGTACAAATCTTTGACGCAGTCTTCTAAGATAAATTCAATAGGTAACCATAATTACAGATATCTTGTTGAATAAAAGAATCTTATTATTGAAGCATAATAGAAAACGAAGATAATTCACAACCTAGATTGTGCTGCATATCAATAATTCAACCACATTGACATTCAGAAATGGGATAGGTATTATAAGTACACTCGGTACTACGGACAAATGAGATCATTCTTCGATTGTTATAATACTCATGCCGATAGAATTGGTAATAATTTATCTTCAGTCGAGAATAGCGCGTGAAATTTGTAAATCGATTCGATTCGCGCCTACATATAAATCAGTTTGAAAAACTTATCTACAAAAATGAGAATTTTGAAATGGGGATACCTCCTGCGTAATTAATATTTACTTTCTCGATTTCAGGATTAACTACGGCTACTTTTTACAGAAACATTACTTTCAATTATTTATGCTTGTCTTTCTGATGATTCATATTAAGTATATATAGTTAAGACATAGATTGAGTGTACAAATTTACTTTCAGTTATGAAACTAGTACAATTTTCACACTCTACTTGCATTCTTACCGCCAATCCTTTTGGAAGTTTTTGAGTTTTAAATTCAATTCCACATCATCTATGCTTCTAATCTGATATGAACATAATCCACTATTAATACGAACACTACCAAACAAATACCCAGAAGGCTAGATAATGCTAAATTCTTATTTGCGATCGCAGAACTTATTATTGGATACTAAATCAATGAAATTGGTATGATTTATTTAAATTTACAATACATCTACGTTACTAATATAAAGATTATCAAAATTGAGTCCTTAAAAGTGACGGTTTAATGAAATTTGAACGAAAAAAAATTCTCACACTTTTGACCATTATAAGATTCTTATAGTAACACTTGGATTGAAGAAGACTTTTGATATTTTCGTAAAAATAGATACCGTGAATATAATCTAATAGATAAATAAATTTACCAATTACAAACATAAACTTAGATCACAATAATGATGTAGGCAGTTATCCAACAAAATGATAACATAAAACTTCCATGTAAACGTTTAACTTCTTGAATGTTATTTCTAATGAGAAATATCTCTTCATTCGCTTTCATTTTCTGCGACAATAGTCTCTAGCTACGCGATCGTGTAACATTTATTTACAAACAATTATTTCCTATATAGCTACTAATAGTACTAGTACGAGTCCTTGATCCTATCCCACACATTCCAAGGAAGAAAAAGCAAGGACCGTAACTCATATTATAAACTAATCTACATACTGATTCGTGCACACCTGTGCTATACAACATAGAATTGAACACATGTTTAAAGACCGATTAGACACAATTACACCTGGAAAATTTGAATTCCTAGTCACAAATTTGCATATTGTCATGGTAAAAAGTTAAACATAATAATAGTTATGGTGCAAGAAAATTAACAAACCAGAAAATGGAATTTTTATCACAGTGTTATTGATCTAAACAAACAAACTCAAGTAATCGAATTCAACAGACTTCCGCAATTAATATAAAATTAAAAAAATAGACATATATCTGCCTCAGATGGTGTAGCACTTCTGATTTTAGAAAAGATTACATAAGTAATATTTTGTAAGTCACACATAATTCATCGAAACAATATAATCATAAGTATTACAGTTTGTTATTCTTATTCCTGAAAGAATACGGCAATGAAACTAAACTCTACTTCGAGGAAAATACCGTGTTGCCAGGACATTTTCTTATTGGATGTCCAAATAAAGTTTATATCATTCAGAGGCTGGGAGAAATTGTCGATCGTTGGATAAACTGATAAATCCGGCAACAAGGCTGGAGTTACAACAGCTGGTCAAATATTTCCTGTAATCTGAACGTTACTTTAAATTTGATTAAGAGTATTCACAGAATAAGTTTAGGCATCAAAACCATCAATAGAAACTAAAATTTCATAATCGTTATTAGGTACCATTCAAATTTAGGTAAACCTACCATATTCATATGAATATTTAGGTAGATTTTATTAGACAAAATCCAATAGAAGGACAATACCTAATACCTAATACAATTAGAATAAACAATACGCTGAGACTTACCTATTTAGTTCTGAAACAGATCTAAATTAAAAAATTGCTAAATCATTCATTTGGTTGAGTAGGAACTAAATGCTTTTGTGGGATTTATTAGGACCGAGTAATTCTCCCTGAAGTTGTTCGGAAAAGTAAACATATTCAAACACATTGAAGAATCTAAATAAAGACTCAATATTCAATATGATGATGTCAGCCGGATACATGCTGATAATAATAATTCTTTAACTAATCGAATAAAACTCGTATCAAAATATTTTTTTAATAGTATTGAATTATGGGAGCAGGTCCCCAAATATTTTAACTGTATATGCCTGCATTGAAAATTTCTTCTGAAAATTAAAAAAATATTACCAATGGTTTTGTTGTCCTTAAAGAAGACAACTCCAAAATTAAAAAGATCTGAAATTTAGTGAAGCACGTGAAACTCTAATTTGGACTCATTGTCATTTCTTATTTAAATTTTATATATGAGATGCAAGTTAAGGTGACGTACAAAATTCTGAACTGCCAAACACAACTAATTAAAACCACCTGAATTTTGAGCGCCCCCCACTGGGTCATGGAAACTGCTAGATTGTGAGGGATCAGCACCTGGAAATAATTCAAGCTACATTGTTTTAGTACTAGGTAACCCCTTAAAATACCAAGCTTGCTCTACATCCCAAAAGATATCTTCTTGTGGAGTTACAAATATTCTACTTGTAGTTAATATATTTTCCTTTTAATCAGTTTAGGCTACCGAAATGCTTATTTGCTCAACTTTGATATGTGAATTCTACTACAAATAGGTAACTTGTCCTTCAGACTCTTGACCACAAATTAACAAACATTAAGTACAGCGATTCAGCAGTTTCGTCTCAACATACAAGTAAATCGTTATACATACTTTCCAAACTGTATAAACCTTACATTTGTAACAAAAATTAATAATCATTCGAAAAAGTAGGCCTTTACAATTAATTTTATCGAAAATGTCTGTCGACCGCCTTGGTTGTTTTCAATTTCTCGTAACTAATTGCATTTTTGGGAGGAAATCTCAGTTTCGACTCAAGATGGTCGGATAATATCGAGAAGAATGTGGAATTTCCTTGGACCGGTAACCTTTAGCGTTTCGGTGTATTTATATGTCGTTTATATACACTTATATGTTTATATTTGTGCAATATGCATTCGTGTTTTGCATATTGGTCGTGGTGGATATGTAATTGAAATTTGTTACGAAAACAATTCGCGTGGAAACATGTTGATTTTATCGAAAATTACAACCAGCAGACTATAACGACATGGTAGGTATTGTTGATTGGACCTTGAAATCCGCGAATGGTAATTTATTTTTAATTCCCATCCAGGGCCAAGCTATAGATATTAAAAGAGAAAAATTTAGTGATCATTGATTACTAAAAAAATCTCTACACAGGAAAGTTATCGACAATATCGCGACAATACTACTCTGTCTGATGCCAATGTTATGTCTGTAACCATGAAAAGTAATTATGTAATCAAGATAATTATTTTCAAATAAAAATAGATACAAAAAATTGAAAAGTAATTAAGCTCTCTTCAGTCTAAAAATTATCGCTGGTAAGAAACTGCTCCCAACATGTAATAACATCTGCTTGGAGATTATCATGAAAAAAAAAACAAGCAACAAAAAATCGAAATGTCATACGTACCTAATATATATGCTAATTACTGATAATTTAGAGATAAATAAGCGTTGATGGGTGTTTAATTGAGTGCTTATAAAAATACTAATTAATTCTTGTACATAGTGGTTTATTTTCGTGTTAATGTGACAAAATGAAAGAAATTAAATGTACATGCATCATAACTCTGAATTCTTTGAAGCGTGCTTTCAGGATAATAAAGAAGTCTCATAACAATTAAATTCATTAAGCGATTGCTGATTTTAAGTTGATGCGGACGATACATAATATCTTCATTTTGGTAGGTACATAGTATAGACAAACGATATTAGATAATGTAATAAAAAACAAAGAATAATAATTATTTTATTGTTTCTACAAGTGAAATTATAAATTTGAGAATTACGTGTGGATCAATCAGAATATAATCGACGACGAGATATATTTTAGAGCAGTCATGACTGAGTGGGTAAAGTACTGGCCTAATACTCAATAGTTACCCGGGTTCGATTCCCGGCAACTACGATACCTACATAAGTAAATAGTCGTTAGGTCTCTTCCCATTCAACATGTGCTTTCCCTCAAAAACTTTCCCCAAAGGGGGTGAAGGTTGCAATTTATTCGAAAATCAAAAATTTTAGACGACAAAATTAAAGATGAGACCATATCCGGCAACGTTTAAATTGGACATTTAAAAAAAACATAGGTTTACGAGTCACAGCAGTGGTAAATTCTGAAATATTTGTACCACTGCTATGTGGTGGGGGCATTTTTTTGAAAAATTGAAAATATGAGACGGTCAACCTGAAGAAAAGATTATATGCAGCAATATTTAAATTGGACATTTTTCAAGTAAATGTACGGTTTTAATATTATTATGTATTTTACATACACCAACTAATAAAGTCGGTCCTATTTTTTTAAAACAATATTTTTTTATATTCAATGATTTAAAATTACATCGGCAAGAATCTTGAACTTTTCCAGTGCAATTATTCTGCAAACCTCTTTTTTTAACCTTATCATGAAATCTTCCAGTCCACTCTTTTAGCGGAAAGTTTTTCATGGAACGGCATGCTGGACTTTGTACAAGTACATTATAGAATTATACCCCAGCATTTCTCGTTCCAATAAGAAATGAATCATAAAAAGTTGGGCACGTTTAAAATTGAAAACGCATAAACAAACATAAAAAAGGAAATAATTAAATAACATATTCTCATATTCTCCTTTGAATATGTTTCTATGCATCATCAAGCTTCCAAAGGGCATTTTAAGATTTTCTTCTTGTCAAGTTCTCATGAATTTGATAATCTTGCTTTTTTCTGTCACGAGGGATTTAGCTACAAAAGAGTCATGGGATTACGAATTGTGAAACGCATTGTCCATCGTTGACAATCATTTCGAAAAAAATACTCATGCAAACCCTGCACACTATACACAAGGTTTTAAAATTACGGCTATAACGGTATGCCATTAAAAATGACCAAAGCGAATCCCGACTCTTACTGCAAAAAGATGCCGCTTCTTCTTATTCTTTTTTTGTCTCTTCTCTTTTTAATTTTGTCCCCTCCAGTTAGGGCCACATTATTATGCCAACAACAATTTGGTGCACTTTCACTCGACTCGATGCGAATTTTAAATGTTCGCTAAAAGTTTGGCAAGGGGCAAGGAAAAAACGATAATTGCGCAGTGACTTTGCGGAATTCTATGAAGAAAAAAAATTAATTGAATTAAGGGATTAATTCGACCATGGAATTGCCTCTCTTCGTTGGAGGTTTTGGAGTGTCGAAGGAAGCTTTCAGCAAATAATGAGGTCAGTCAGGATGATGATCGATTGTTAGATGAGTTTTTGATTTATGATTTAGCTCGAAAGACATGCGAAATATTATTATTTGAATGTTTCACTAAGGTTTTTATATTTTCTTAGTCTCAACTTCTACTCATAGAGTGCCTATTTTGCTAACGAAACACTTGTACCGGTTGAGCCAATAAAGCTGATGGGCTCTATCTCAAGAATCGTTCATTGTTCAACTCTGGAAGAAAAAAAATCATAATAGAAATGGCAAGATTGCTGAAAATAACTTTGGAGTCTCTACCGCTAGACGGTGTTATCTTTGGAGAAAAATATTTTATTAGTTTCTAAAATATGCCAATTTATAGAAGGTCTTAGATTTGCTACTGAAGCTCCGCACTTCTTTCCATCATTTCAAATGAAGGAAGAGAAAGTTTTTATAAAAAAATACCTTCACCTGTTTTGGGTTTTACCGATTTCAACGAAAGTGGTCTAATGCGAAAGAGCGTACCATCATCCAACCAATAATTTGACCACATGTCGATATCATTTGTCTAACATGACATATAAGTATAATTTAGAAAGAAAAAACATGTTTAAGAACAAGATTTTATTTAAATACCTTTAAATGAAAACCAAAGTTATTGGCATTTCTTCGTGTTAATTTCCCCACGCTACACCAGGATCAGCTAGTTGGTCCATCTGGTAAGTACATGTAGAAATGTAGAACGTTGTTGAAACAAATTTTATTGGTTTCTTTGACGAAGTTCCGGTATTCCTTTCTCATTATATTTATCTTTCTCATCAGTTACAATAGGTGAATATAGTATAAGTAAATGGAACGCCTAAAGGGCATACACGCTCTATGATTCATAAAGCTTCTTGATCGTTCAGACGTTTTACATATTATTATTATTGTTATATAGCAGATTTATAGTCGCATTATCACGTCTCATTAGCTCTCGTTAATCTCCTGTAGATTTTAATTATATTTTCCCATTATCCAGGTCAAACGTGTACACAACAACTAACCTCTCAACGATTTTTTTAACTGTCCGCGACAATAATGTTTATTATCTTAGTAGATCTATATATTTTCTAATTATTGTCGATGTCTGGGTATAAATCACCAAGGTAATGGTTGGAAAATTAATGCCAGGGGATGCCATAAATCCCAGCCATCGCTGATATATAAAATAATAGTAATAATAATGCAGACCGAAAGGTCTGATTGTGCGATGCTAATTGAAAATATCACTATGCCATTCTCTTTGCTGTTCGCTTAACGTCAATTAAATTATGTTGCTTCTAAGTAGGAGTGCATCTTTTCTGTTCATACTCACACCGTTTCACGATGTGAATATATTTCTTTTGGTTTTGAGTGTTGAATATACCCAATATTGTGCCTAACCAAAAAAAACACGTCATAACCGTTTGAGATATTCGCAAAAACGTGTGTCTGTAGACAAGCAAGAAAGTTAATCCGCACGATAACTCAAGAACGGAACCGAATTTCCACCAAGGGTTTTTTTCTGTTGGTTGGCATCGGCCCAAGGAAGAGCCCTATTGTTTTTGGTGAAGTTTAGATAATCTGGTGTCGAGTTACGACCGAAAATCCCTGGTCTTCAGACCATTTTCTAAGGAAAATTATCGAAAATCTGAAATTTCATCACTTTTTTGAGCTAAACTAGAGACAAAATGGTATAATTTATCTAAATATATCAAAATAAGACTAAATATAACATTTCTGTCAGATAAAATTTAAAATTGTTGGTACAAGAAGTATGATAGGCTTACTGCCTACGTTATTAGTTTTCATACCCTGATCAGCTCGACTGGTGTTCAAAAATTTAATTGGACAAAAAAAAAACAGATTTTTGCTGATCAACAGCCTACTACGTTGGGTAATACATTTTTTTGGATGTTAAAAAACACGTCTTGGGGAACTATCGTGTTTGTGCTCACCAGTTGGCAGTACAGGCGAGTCAGGTCCTGTCACTGTCATTATCAAAATTCAAAATTTTCAGGTTAGGTTACTTTATTTTTAAATGTTATACTTGATAGACCGGGTTCTCCTATTAACCACAGCACCCGCTAGATAAAAACCAAAAAATGAAAAACACTCATTAAATAGAAACAAAAAAGTAAACTACCGGACCAGCACAGTATCATCTTACACGCAGTCTAGTACTCACAATTTTGGCATCTGCCAATGTCATTGTCGTTTCTTTTTATATATCTGCATGTCAGAAAGGTTGCCACAACACACGATCATCCAACTGCTGTGGAGGATAGAGATAAATACAGCCTGATATTCAGTGACATTCAGACCTCACAGTGAATTAAAACACACATAAAACTTGATCATCACTACCAAGAAGACTGGATATGATAGGAGAGTATACTACCCATGGCTTCTCTACGTAGTAAATGAGATCTTAGAACGTAGAAGTTGCATATCTGATGTCTATATTAAGCGAATGGGCTTGTTGCGCACGTCTACTTGCGCAATGACACATTTTTGTAAATACTCTATTTGATATGATTTTTGTGGCTAGTTTCGTATCATTTTTCTTGCATTGTCCAGTCCAATCAATTGGAAGTTTAGCCTTAACGCACCTGCCGTCGTATACCTCGACCCTTACTGTCCAAAAAGCATCGTGGAGATTTGCTCATTAGTTTGATCAGACAAGAGGCACAAAGTAAAATTGATACGATTAATAACGATAATTACAAAACGAATTTTCTGATAGATCCATTTTCTCTCAAAGGAAAAATATTTCCTGTTTTATCTACGATAGTTGCTTCAGTAAAAGTGACTAGACTTGACAATAAGTAAAATCCTGCAGGATTGTCCGTTTCTTGTTACAATAGTATACAGCATATGCTGTGCCCCAGCTGGCACAGCGATAATTCTTGGGAATTATCTCAACCTTTTTTTTGTTATTATTGACGGTGGTAATTTCGAGAGAATGCAGTCGAGCCGTGAGGATATCATCTTTCTCACGATCACCAGAACCAATTCATAATAATTTTATCATTTGTGGTATAGATATAGATATATATACGTATACCTATCTACAAAGGCATTCACTCTGACCACAAATATTTCCGAATGGTGGTAGAGGCTGCTAGATTAGGTTTATTTGCTACGTGATGCCAATGTTTCTGTTGTAAGAAAATCATTTGATATAGATAAGGTAACATAAACGAGAATTCGACACTTTCTAATCGAAAATAAAAAAAATGCATACGATTATTTATTTGCCCATAATTTCTAAGTAGCTATGGTTTCCCAATTTAGGTTTGTACAATTGATATTGTTAGCCAGGTGGAGCTTTATGCACCAGGTATAAAAAGATATGAAAAAATGCGACCAAGTGCGAGTCGAAGTCGCACACGAAGCTTCCGTACCATGGTAAAAGAAAAATTCTACTGTCTACGTATTTCGTATTATTGTTATAGCGGTAGTAGAAATACACTTTCTCTAAAAATTACAAATGTCTACTAATTACGCTTTATAAAATACAGACGAACGGACGGACAGTGTAGACCCGTTTTCACCAATTTACGGAAGGCGTTCTGCTATAGAATTTGAGATCCTGAAACATCTGAGAATCTGAGCTTACGTTATATTCAAACATCACTTGTCCCTTGAACTTTCACTAATACCAAAGATCATATTACCCTATGTATAGTCTTTGCTTGTACTTGTTATTATTCAGAGATTTCAAAACAACGCGGCGGAAATAGACATATATTTCAGACTTTACCACTGATCTAACTCGGAAACCGTAACTTCTTTGGAAAAATGTCCAATCAAAATTTTGCTACATATAATCACTTCTTTAATTTGGCCTCCTCATATTTTGAATTTTCGAAAAAAATGCCCCCTCCACATAGCGGAAATCCACATATTTCAGACTTTACCATTGCTGTAAGTCGAAAACCGTAACTCTTTAAAAAAAATCAATTTGAACGTTTCCGGATTCCCTGCCGTCCCAGATTTTTAGTTTTCGATATAAGTTGTCCCTTCGAGGTTGGTTTTTAGAGGGAAGGAGATTACGGATTTGAGTTTTTCTAAATATGGGACATTTCTCAACTCTCTTCTTTCAAATTAATCAAAAATCATCAAAATCACAGCCCGTTTACTATGCAAAACCGCGCGAACAGCCATACATATATAAAAATAAGAAAAGTAAACCTACAACCTAATTGTATTCCTTCTCCTATTTTTGAAAGTCGGTCAAAAACGAAGAAACTTTCACCAGTGTAATGGACATAACAAATATCAAGTATCGAAAATGCCTTGATGTCCATTCATTTTTTGTTTCAGTAATTCCACTTCTCATACTTCATAATATTTCATAATAATTTAATGATAATAAATAATAGTAATATGGATTGTCTTGACAAATGATTTAAAAAAATATGCAAGATTTGCCGATGATTTTTTTGCTAATAATTCTTTTTACTATTTTCTTCCAGATTTAGCGGCTATCCGCAGATTGCTAGACTCGGAGCATTCGGCTGGTACGACGTGTCCAAGTTGTGGCATGCCCTTCGACAAGGGCAAAAAGCGACGACTCATAGACAATTGCGGTCACGAGAGGTGTTACTCTTGTATGTTCAAGAACGAAGCGTGTCCTGTGTGCACCATCGACGACGGGTCCACCATACACGACGGTAAGTTTTCATCTATGTTTTTACTTTAGAAATATATGATTCAGGGTGATTCAGGAGGCGCTGACCAGAATCTATCATTATTATTTTAATAAAGTAATATATTCTTATTTTAATTTTATTTGATTTCGAGTAATTCAAAATTTTTATCAAGTGTTCCAATGTTTTATAATGCCCGGTTGACCGAAAGTTAAAACTCAACCGAGGGTTAACCGTGACTTTTTGTATTATAAACTATTATCAAAAAAAAATTGAAATGACAGTTTTCTCAAAAATTTCAAACTTAGATTTTGCTTCAACCAGCAGTTGGCAAACTGACGGTTGAAATGTATTTAAAACTGGCCCTTAATGGACGCCAAGATGTTAAAACATTATACACTGTGGTATAACTTGAAACAAACCAAAATCGGATACGACCATATTATTTATTTATTTAATTATTTGACTGATGTTAAAATTTAACAATACTGTACATAATTGTATCTGCAGAAACGTATAACACACCTCTTTATGTAGTTAAATCATATTCTTACATAGTAATTCCTTCAACGGAACTAATCTAATCCATTTGTCAAATTTGCCAGATATCATTGTTTGTTTTATTTTTGACATTATTTTTACTAGAGTAATAAAACACTCTGAAGTTTGTCCCGATACTTATCATTTAACCCTGTTATTTCCTTCAAACCTATAATTTTCTGGAAATAATTTAATAAATTTACCATTTGATTCATAAAATCTGGATAATATCCTACAACATATTAATTTCTATAATCATTGATTGCATATAATATTGTTTCATTCATAGTAATTTACCTTTAACATATTTTCATTCAAGAACAGACAATAACTAACATTCATCGTCTTTCTCTATACCTAATCTTCCTCAGTTTCAATAACAAATCGGCGGTTCTAAACATAATAAGCAACAATAATTAAATATCATTATATCACGTACTTACACTTCTTGACACGTCATTCATGTTATAATAGGTACATCTATTAATAAGTCCATTCAAATATCTTCAAGACCATCAAACATTCTCTTAGATTATTCATGCCTTTTTTCTACCTTCCTTGTATTTTCTTCACTACTTGTAGCCTACGCAAAAATCGAGAGGTTTCTCAATAGCATTCGAATAATTCGTCCCACACGCTTACCCGAAATTGTCTTCATAGCAAAGGAGCTGGATCTACGACCGTTTCAATTTACCGCAATGATCATTCCTTTATTAGTAAAATAAGTAAATACTTCTCGTTTCTTAATCATTATTCGGATGACATGATAAATATTTAATATATTACCATAACCATAATATTGAATTTGCATACTATTATTTATTCAAATTTAATGTTCAGCTCTTGGATTATGACAAAAAAAATATTAAGAAAGCTGAATGAAGTCAAACACGGGGATACAGGTTGCTTGGCACATCATTGGTTTATCTGTTATGTTAAGTTTGAAATATTAGTCATGTCTCATGCTCGGAGATTATCAACAATTTGTAATAGTGGAGAAGTTTTCATTCATCTTTCATTTATTGTCGATGCCAGACCAGATGGTACGAGCTTTTTGAAGATAAGCTGGCTTTAGTGGTTATAGCTGGATTTACCGTGGGCCGTTAATGTATGAGATTTAAGTATTTCTTTATGAAGTTCTCCAGTATTAAGGGAAATTAGCCGATACCGTTCGCCAGTGGCACAAATAAATGTACATCCTGCTCGCACTAATTGCTATTAAGGTATTTTGCTCAAGACTGGAGCATGAAAAAGGGCTCTTAGGATTTTGAATGAGAAAACGGTTCACTTTTCAAAAATAATTTGTCAAATCATACAAGTTTTGAATCGCCATCAAACACTTCTCTGAGTAATTAATAAACTAATAACGACCGAAATACAGTAATAATTGATGAATGTGAAGATAAGCACTACTTCTTGATTGGCATTTATGATTGTTGTCGAGACATTCTATTTTTATGTTTGCTCATTCTGTAATGTTTGATTAACCTTCATAGTCATTGTTCACTATTATACTAGTTGAATGTCGGCAATTTTTAGAATCACATATGGCAATTGATTTGCTTTGACATTCAAATGTAATTGAATACATATTTCTGGATGTAACTGAAAATAAAAAAGGTTGATATATCGAGGGATCCAGTAAGAAGGAAGTCAGAAGTTTGCCATGGAATATGGGAACAAGTCCTCACTTGAATCATATAAAATTGCATAATACTGAAACATCACGTTGTTACTTTTTAAAGCGGGAATAATTTATTGAGCAACATAGAAGAAATCCACCAAACTGAACTAAAGCAAAACATTTAGAGGATTATTGACAGTATTTTGCGATTTTTAAATTATTCGTTTAAATGGTAATTCTTCTTCTAAAAAAGAGATCAATTGCTACAGATGTTAACAAAGCTTGTGTCAATATTCTCTAAAGTAAATTTTAATTAAATTGTATTTGAATCATTTTCAATTCAGTGGCAATCAAAGAAGTTAGCCTATCATTTGGTCTTTCATACGAAGTATTTACAAAATCATTTTAAAAATCAAAAAATTCAGTTAAGCTAATAAACCTTTTCTATAGAGAAATTAGACAATGACATTGACATGACAGAAATATCATAGACTAATGAAAAGATATTGACAAGATTTTGAAAAATTTACAATTATTAGAGAACGTAATATTTGTCCTGAATACAAACTGAGCAAAAACTCTGAAATTGAACCTTTCATCTATACCAAACAAAAAAAACGAATCCCATGATTTGCGGTGGGTGAAATTATACGGAACATATTATCAACGTCGTTATAATGATTTAAGATCCATATTTCTTCATACATCTTTCGCTGGCCCAGCGCTGTGCATTTCCGTCTGTCTGTCCGTCCAAGGCGCACGCTTCGAATTGAGTTATCACATTAGAAAGCCGCGCACAGACCCCATCGTGGAGCGCTTTTTTGATATAGGTACGTACCTACCTTCGGAACGGTAATTGTTTTTATTGTTTGTTTATGATGGAATAAACTGGGACACCGATTGGTTGGAAATTAGTCGACTTGAGGGCATAATGTCAAACAGAGATATATGTATGTATAGGTATATGGAAAAACATCGAATTCGATGAAAATAACGGTTCAGGGCAATTGGACTTTAAAATATACATGAAAACGGACTTTCTTCTAGCATATTAATAACCCATGTTTATATCTCTTAATATATTTTCAAAATAATCATTGGAATAGGTACGACAGGAACGTTACAGGTACCATTAACAATTTTATGATATCAGATCGTTTTCATCGACCACTCTAATTGATCATAGAACGTTTATAAAAAAGATCACTATCGACTGCATCACTCGTAAATTGATTCTTCTTGATTTGAAAATGCTGAATCATCGTTGGATTATTGTTGATTAAAGGCTCAAAAGTTTGTAGTGATGGAAACGGAAAGCTTTTTAGAATTCTAAGGTATATAATATATAGTGAGCCCGCTCACGCAACAAGCGAGCTGGGTATTAAAAGTAAGTCCAAAAACTTAACGAATACTGAAAAATCACTTTCAAAAAAGAATGAAATAATAAATTATTCTCAGATAAAATTGTTATGTACAAACTATTCAATATTTATGGTCCAATTAATAAACAACTTACACGTAATATATTTTAATGTATTTAAATCATATTCATAGTGATGAATGCCATTTTGCCCTAAAGTTTATGATCGCTTACTACTTTTTTTGTTAGGATATGTGACATAAGACCACGGCTATCCTCTGATCCTCACGATAAATATGTACCTTCTATTACATTGTAGTTACAATGCTTTACCGTAATACAAATGTGCGGAACTCTCGGGATATGGGTGCTACTCGTACTTGCACTCGTCGCATGTTTGAAATTGCTTATGACACATTTGAATGTGGTATTGAAAAATCATTATAATTGTTTCTTTTTCTTCTTGCTCAAAGGTGGACAACTAAAGACGGATCTTGGCTGTAATGGACTAAGAGGATCTGAAATAACCCTATATGGAGAAACACCACAAATCTACAACGAAAGAGAGAAGATGCAACCGAGGAATAAAGTCAAAACGAATGGGCATTTTACGACATTTATGCAGGTGAGATATTTTGAATTTAATTGATTTGAGAAATTATCGTATTTTTGTATTCAAGTGACAAATTATTAAAAATATAGAGGTATTTCTAAATATTTGATGTGGACACTATTTAAACAGGATGAACTATATCGGATCGTACTATTTTCCATGCATTGGAACATTTTTCTATTGCATTCAATCTCAATTTATTATGATTAAATACCTACTATTCTTATTTATTTTCAGTTCCGCACTTGTTGAAGAAAGAGCGTATCAATTTTTTGTATTTATGTAATCGTTGTAATGAATTCAGTTCGTCTCTTTGTTTTATCGTCTTTTCCCTACTTTATATGTATAATAATATTATTTCTATGAAGAAAAAAGCTAGGCCCACCATATCCCATCTGTCATGGATATCTTATATAATCGAAATCGTATTTCTCTAAAGGAAATATTTTCCACCAGAGACAACCACAAAACCACGACAAACGATCCAGCGGATGGCTCATCTCAAATAATAGATTATAAACTCCAAATCAACAATAATATTTTATCGGCACAAAATAAACACTCGAGGGAGGACCCTCTTCTCTATTTTAAACAAAAATAAGTCGAAGTTGAAGGCAAATAAACCAAGTGATTTAAAAATAACCACGTTAAAATCTCCTGTATATGTGTATGTTGTTCTCTTCTTGTTTGGTTTATTTGTGTTTTGAGTTTCAAGTTGATATCATACAAGAAAATAATCTTGCGTGATGTTTATTTTTCCTAATAATATTTTTTATTATCATAAGATTTGTATGAAAGTCATCAACTATTTCTAGTTAGTCATATTCCAAACCCAAATAATTTCTATATAGAACCGAATTAATGATTTTATTACCTATCTCATTTTCCACTTATGGTAAAATAATGAAAAATTTTGACCACACGATTATATCTCGTAGGTATGCTTTACTGTGACTTTAACCCTGTTGTTTAACCTTGAAAAACTCGTGAGAAATTTTAAGTGAAAATCAAATACTGCATGAAAATATAATGAGCATGGACTCGATTTCCGCATACTTGACGTTACATCCCAATATCATTACACTAATGCTTAAATTAATTTATTCTCCAGGACCATACATTACTTTATGCACTAATGCGAAAGGAAAATATATCAATATAGACACTTTACTTTTCTCAAAATATGCTTTCATACCAAAGTATTCTAAAAGTAGCTTACCATACGGAAGGAATTTACTAATTTTCATGGAAAACATTCACTATAATAATTATTGTATTATTAGATTTTATCATTATCACCTGACCACAGAACAACAAATTATTTTATTAGGTAATTTTTATGGAACATGTAATTATGACCAGGTACTCTGTCGTATTTTAAGCAAATCATGAGATATCCCAAAAAGTAATTAAATTCCATACCTATATAGGATACCAAGTGAATTCTTAATTTTTCTGGTTCGATATTATAATTTCAACTGTCAGTATGCATGGTAGTACAAAAAAGGCCTTGCTACACATGTTAGGCCAAAGTGCATATTCAAATTTTTCAAATTCTGATCATACCCATAGTCGAATGTGGCGCTAGTGTCGATGGCTGTTACACTTAATCATCTTCTTTATTAGTTGTTTTCTTGTAGTAACCTTATATTTTATTACTATCTATAAAGTAAAGCCAAGGATCATTATTCCGGCAATCGAAAATGACACTTGACTACAACGCCTCGTGCGACCTGATCCTGTATTACCAAAAACGCTTTCAAGAAGTGTGACTCCTCTACTATCGGAGTTGCAAGACCTTTTATTACCTATATATTTACAATTTTAGGACATTTTTCCATTCTTATAAATCTGTTGATATAAAGAATATAAAAATCTAAAGTGCTATCTTTTTTTATACCAAAGAAATTCATTCAAAAATCATCACTAAATAGATATAAAGCCATGATATAAAAATCTAGTACATATTTGAGTATAAAGCTATTTTTTTCCGGAGCTATGATTGTATTTCGGTAATTTCAGCAGTACGTACCAACAAATTAAAACAATTGACCATCGAAAATATCCAACAAAAATAGTTTATAAAAAATGTTTGGAAAGTAAAACTACTTTTGCGAATAATTTTATTATTTTTAGATATAAAAGTCCAAATTTTCGTTCAAATGGTTTGGTAAAACTTCCGGGATGATCCAATGCAAGTTTTTCTGTAGGTATATGCTGCAGTGCGTTCTAGTTAGAGCATTTGGATTGCTTTCACCTTCCCCATCAGTCGATAATTCCTGAATAAATAGTTTAGGGGTTCGTATTCAAATCTCGAACATCATAATGTCATTAATTTATTCTATCATCGTTTTAAGCTGATAACTATCTTTATTACATTGGTGCACAGGGTTGAGTCTGACGTTCTTTGGTAAACTTGAAGGTTAGCATAAATTAGTTGTGGATCCTAAGAAACTTTGTCAACCGTCCTGCGAAACGGATGAGCGCTGCTCAGTTTGATCAAATTAAAACACAAAATCTTGCGAAGACTCTGTTAAACGGATGTAGCTGTGAGGTAATAATGTTAAATATTTTAATATGGAACACACAAAGGAAACAAACATTGTGCCCACTTTCTTAGCGATAAGCAAACTTTTATAAGATTAATTTTGCAATCAGTCCATAACACCAACTGGCAGGCGTCGATAAGAATAAACAAATACGAATAGAATGTTATGACTTATGAAGGCTCACCCTCTGGGACAAGTGGGAAAAGTGATAATAATAAATATACAACAATGACAATAATAAATTACTTACATTGTCTTCTAGCAGGATGTTGCGATATAAGAGCGGGACAGAAAAATTGCACAGTAGTCGCCATCATGTTATCAATCGTTCTATTTATGGTGGTAACTAGTTTGAAGAATAATAGTTTTTCAAATGATAATATTTAATAGTACCAAGAATGTGATTTTATTTGTGTTTACATAACTAAACTATTATATAGTCTATTGATAAGAGCTGGGTGTTTGTATTATCGTATCTGTGTTGAATGAAAATATCATCTATGAATCGATGTGATTGTCAAGTTCCTGGATAACAACAGGAAACAATAATAATAGTGGCATGAGATTTTATATGTGTAAGTAAAGTTGGAAATAGAAGTTTATTAGATACATTTTCACCATCTGTCCAACTTGTTTTGTACTGTTTTGATAACAACACTATGCAATCCCTGACCCGACACTGAAAATCCTATTTTGCACTATCGATGGATTTGGCACAATTTGGCAAATGGTGATCACAAAGTTGAAATAATAGCTAACTGTTAACTAAACATATATATTTTTGAATATCTACCTATGAAAACTATGATTCTTGACGTTATTAATTTATTGACACCTAGAAAGTTTTTGAATTCAAAGAATAAAAAGGTCAAACTCCTTTACATCCATACTATAGAAGTGATTGAATTAATTTAACATCTCATATTCAAAAAACCTCAAAACTACTCGCGGGGTTGCTAATCATACTTAAAAATCCACTGATTATGATGTAAATGAGAGTTTATAGTAGAGCTGTTCCTCTCTATTAGTATTCAATTTATATTCACAATAAATTAAGATATTTATAATTTCAATATTTCAATATTAGAATAATATCACTCTTACATAGAAGTTAATTTAACAATATAGAAAATAATAAACACATGGCCTTATACAAAAAAGCAGATATTGTCTTGGTCCCAGACCTGCTTGTGTTTCGAAATATCTATAAAATAAATATTAAAAAAATATAGGACCGACTTATTAGTTCCTGCTATTAAATAATTAAAAATTCTAAATAAAGATAATTCCATTGTTGCTGGTAATAGAACTAACTTTATTTTGAATTTTTCAATGCAGCAACTAATAAAGTCGGTGCTATTATTTGAAAATATGGCGGAGGGAATCTTGTTGTAACTCAAAATGTCCAATCTAAACTTTGCTGGAAACGATCTGTTCTTTAGTACTGCCACTAAATATTCTCAATTTCACCCCTTTCCACTAACTTTGGGGCGCTTTTTAGGAGGAAGGAGATGTTGGATTTCATTTCTTTCTAATAATTCTCAACACTCCTATTTCCAAAGAAAATCGGCGCTTGTCCACAATGCAAAAGAGGCCGACATACATAAAAAACCAAACCTAAAATTGAATTGTATAACCCCTCCGTTTTTTTGATGTCGGTCAAAAACAGCATAATTCTGGTTAGTTGTTTTCTCTCTTAAGCTAATAAATGTGAAAAGATGGATAAATGAACTCAAAGGGAAGTTTGTGTGGGTGGTAAGTGTAAACAGATATCTTTTTCACCAAAATTAAACTTTTTCAAAAGACTCACGAGACTCCCAGTTTTAGAACAGAAGAGATTCACATTTGTCATACATTTATCTACTGCTACTAGATATTTAGATGTTTCAAATATGTATTCAAACGTTAAAAATTCTATTATTGAAAGTCTTGCATCGAAAAATGTCACCGATTTCGAAAGCCTGATCAACATAGAAACGTAAAATAACTAATTTGTTTAATGAGAAAGATAACAAATCGAGTATTTGATATTGCGAAATTGAAACAGAAACAGGAAATCAATATTTTTCAATAACTTCAACAATTAGAGCCCTTGTAGATTTCCATAAATTTGTCATTTTACAGATTTATAGTATAAAAGAATCAAAAACTTAGAAATCTCGCGTGAATCAAGCAGAAAGTAATTACCCATTAAAAATTTAAATTACACATTTTAGTTAGTTGGTGACAAAGATTTTTCATATTTTTTTAAAATACTTATATGTATAAACATTGTCTGTTATAATATTATTTTGTATTCTTCAGACTTAATCCAAGGAGGTTGATTATTTTCTCAAAGTTAAAACTTTTCTTTGAAACTGCTTCGCAAAAAAACGTAAGGCCATCTGTAATATAATTTTATAAGATTTCCTCCAATACAAAATTGATTCTAGATGACAGAAATGTCTTAGAGAATACATTAATTTTAACTTGATACTCTTGTCCAACAAACATATTTTCATCCATGGATCTGTCTGCCTGTTTGTGTCAAAATTATCTCGGAGATGGATGAACCAATTTTATTGCTTTCTTTGTTTGTTTTGTAAGATATCAATAATGCTCGCATTTCACCCAGATTCGGCATTCAGCTCACATTATTTCCTAGATAATAGCAGAAAAGCGTGAATTGCTCAATACCATAGCGCGCAAACGAATTTAAGGATTTTAATTAAACTTTCCTAAAGTATTCCATGAAGACCTCAACCATCTGGTATTAGTCACATATCTTAGATAAAGCAGGAAATAGTACCTCAAATAATCATTTTGTTTTGGGATCTGTTTGTTTCTCACATAAATTTAACTCCAATAAGTAGGTACAATGTTTAATCTCGTGGCTGGATGAGACAGATGTTCTAACCATTCTTCCAATAACTTTCTTGACTGTTTCTAATTTATCGATATGGAAAATATCCGGAATATGTTTGAAAAAATGTCAAACCTGCTACGCAAAGGAATTCTATCGCCTATTTGCTTATTATTACCATTCCAAGACCGACAAACAAAAATAATAATCTCGCAGCATCGAACACCTCACCTCACGTCTCTCTCACCTCCTTTTAAGTCATAAATCCATCCGTATGTCGACACTTTTCCAATTACTTATTACGCTTATGCCTGCTGCATATATGAAATATAATACCATCAGAGCAGCATTATACACATCCAAGTTCTGTTATTCCTCATTACCTCGTACGTACCTACAAGTAGGTACGAGTAAAAACCTATTTTGCCGGTGCATAAAATAAATATCGTATTATCCCAGTGAAATTATAGAGAGGAAATTCATTATTTCGTTACGTAATATTTCATTTTCTCACTAGAATTACATTGAAAAAATAAATGATTCCTTATATGTATATGCACTTGGCTATAAAACAAGTTGATAACAAATTATGTATTTTGTACTTATATGAAGGTAAATTTCAAAGAAATATAAATTATTGCGCAGGGCGTCGACTAGAGACCACATGTTTTATTCGATTTTAATAAAATTTGGCAGATGCATGTATCAGTAGAAAATCTAGATTAAGTTATTTGATGAACAAAATTTGACAGTTTAAAATTAGCAGTGGTTTGAAAACAAAATCAGCCATACCTATACATACACAATTCTAAGGGCCAGTTTTATGAAGGACATTTCAACCATCGGTTAGTTAACATCTGGTTGAAGCAAAACCTATGGTTGAAATGTTTGAGAAAACTGTCAGTGCTGTCATTTCAACCCTGGTTGAAGGTTTTTAATACAGAAATTCACGGTTGACCATCGGTTGAGTTTAAACCTTCGGTCAAGCGGACATTATAAAACTGGCCCTTAGCTCCATAGGTGTTTTTAATTTTTGGCACTAGTTTAGTTCGTTAGTTACCGAACTAGTAGGTATTATTTATGAATACGGCTGAATATCGTTTAGGCCGATGAAGTAAATGACGCAGTCAATGGAACTTATCAAATATGAGTACTATAATTTTTGTGCGGTGAAAAAAATTGTTAAAAATGCTGAAATATCAAAACACTACGAAATTTACCTGCCTTCGCTCATATTTTTAATTTGTCAAAGTAGGAAATTATAATAATGGATTCGAATATCTTCTAGTTTTAAGGTCTGCAAAGTTGGCTTCCATGGCTTTTACGAAAATGTAGCTGTGTTTGTGTATAGAATCACCTATATCAAGAATTAAAATATGATATCGACGATGCTGAAAATGATTACCTATCTTTAAATATATAATAAAATAATTGTAACAGGCCAATGTCTGTACATTATATACATTTAAAAAAAACTATTATGGGGGTCTTTATTAGAGCAACAGATGCCAAAACATTTTTTTTAGAATTTGTGTCTGTCTTTCTGTATGTTTGCACACGCATCACGCAAAAACTACTGCATGGAATTGAATGCAGTTTTCACCGATATATTGCTAGAGCTCCAACTTAAAATATAGTTTCCATTTTAACGAGTTTGTCTGTATGTTTGTTCACGCATCACGCCAAAAACTACCACATAGAATTGAATGTAGTTTTACACACGCACGAAGTCGCGAGCAAAAGCTAGTTGTTAGACTATGTAAGTTCTCTTCAATTATACTCACTTCTTAATAAAAGTTGAAACATCAGAGAATCTGTTTTGAAAGCTGGAAATCCGATTATCGATCTAAATCTTACAAACAAGTCACTTGAAGATTGTCTATTTACATAATGCCTCTTATAATACCTTGTGGGCAGCAAAGGGATACCTATTCATATTTCATTTAAGAAATCCACAGTTATACGAGAACTGTCAACAGAAAGTAGAACGTATTACTCAAATAATTACTTCCACCTCTCCTTTCATCCATCCAAAGTGAAATGAAATCTTCAGTAGGTATTTCATTATTTTCTGTGTTCGATTTCTTCCCTGGGGTCTTATTATGGTAAACTTAAACAGACTACTTATGTAGTGGTCAAGTTTGATACCTAGTTTTTACGAAATACAAGTTTGGATCTATTTTTATTATCTATCAATACTGTTTTCTAGGAAAAATATATCAAAGTAATATTCATAGTTTAGCAAGCAATATTAGTTTATCGCTGATATGTTTATCGTGTGGCCTAGTCAATTGATTGTGAGGAAGTATTCAATACGATTGTGTTTGTGTTTTATGCATTTGGAATGTAATCTGATTTTGACTTTTTTCCCAAATATCCTCCTCAATTGGTGAAGTAGGGGATTGTTTTTAAATTCGATTATAATACCTTCAAACTAACCTTTTTCATATGGTAGAAAGATATGCCGGGAGTCTCTTTCATCTATATATAATTAATAAATAAATACCTACTTCATCTCCGTGCACAATATCAAAGTACCAGCACCAATAGATCCCTCTCGAAAGATCAGTTCTACCCATACTTTTCAATGGGTCATTATACTTTATATCTATCCTTAATTTGATTATTAGGTTTTACAATTCATTCGTTTATTATTGCTACCATTGCGCACCAATGCTGATTGCATTCGTATAATTTCACTGTGTCATTATCCCTCCTATAAACGTAGCCTAGTCTTCAGGTCCTGCAGTACGTAGATATAAATAACATAATATTATAAGTCAACTTACGCAGCATGTAGCTGATCACATAGAAGAGAAGAAATATATATGGCAACTGCCTCCTGGATCATCTAAAGAATTTTAATTATGGACGAGATCTGCGAAATCACCAACAGTCGTACAATGTGCACGGATAATTCTAATGAGTCGATCACAATAATAATTTATGGATTGTTTCCTATGCTAATGATACACATATATTTTAACTTGAATGTGATCATCAATCAGTCTTCAGGCAACAAGGTTTCTGCTGCATATAAATTATATATAAGGGAAGTGGAGGTAAAACTGAATACTTATTTGATATTTAATTAATAGTACTTGGAGCTTATTTAAAATTGAAGCTTGATATTCCTGTAAATGCTCTTAATTTATTTATTTAAAAACGGGATTGTTAGGAAAGTTGATGATTAGCAAAAATAACATATATTTGTGAAATTCTATGGAACAACTCCAACCCTATGTGACGATATCCCTTTGTACTTTAATAAATCTTAAACAATTAAACATTTTTCTTTAATATTAATAACAAATAGCTGAATCTATACAGTTGTGATATTCAATACAGACTTCTGCGTTAACAACTATAAGAAATCAACATTACATTTCCGTAAATTTCCAAATCTTTCTCTCGATTATTCTTCCTCTTCTACGAAGTTTTGTGACAATTACAAAACCGATTGAACTCATTTTAATCATTTTTATTACAAATTTAAAATCTCCTTACACTCAGAAACATATGATATTAATTTACACCAGTTATTGTGCATATTTATAAAAAATCCCTATCCACATAGATTTTAAATAAATTTTTATAAATTTAAATCGAAAAACCTTCGGCCCAGTTTAAACTTACACATCACTTTAACATGTAATGAATTCTTCAAAAAGAAATTAAAAGAATATCGCTAAAATTATGTCAAACTTATAGTAGCCTATTAGTATTAAAATACGAATTATTGGTGTAAAGATCTAAAGTTTGTATTCATTTCCATTGCATTATGAATGATTGGAATGTAAATTGAATTGTAAGTCTCTAATTATCTGTTAATTAGTTGTTTAGCAGCAAACGTATGCCGATGCAAAATGAAAATATTTACGATTTGACTAAGGTCACACCTCTCCTATATCACAAGTTTTTTTTACTTTGTAGGTACTTTATTGGGAATTAGAAAAATACATCATTAAATATTTTTTCCTTATATCGAGCGATAAAAAAACTCACTCGAAGTGTGTCGGGTAAATACGGAAACTTATCTTCATATGTCTTAAATCATCTGAAATTTCATAATATTGAAATATCATTTATCACCATTGGAAACTCCAATATTTTATTTATTAACATCGATCAAAACCTGAATTCGTGTACATAACAAATATTTTTGAATTACACTTTGAAAATCTTATATCATTTCGACATAACTGAAGTGAATTAATAATTTTCAGACTGTTCCTCAATTCTCAGTTGTTTGAGTTTATTGGAATCCTTATGGAGGTTCTTGGTTCTGGCGTAGTATAAGTTTCTTTATACTATGGTTCTTGTTTTAAATGCATCTAGAAAGAGATAAAGTGAATTATCATTACAGAATAAAACTCATCGTTATTAATATAGACATAGATGCTTTCTATTTCCGCACAAAGCTACTATTGAGCCTTTCATACTTCAATTAATTATTGCAACATGATAAATATTAATTTGTAACATTGATAAGTGATATAGTAGACGTAAATTTTTTTATTAGCAACACTATCACTATGAGGATATGTGTTTATTTAAATAGTCGCCTTATTTTATCTACATTGGCGACTATTTCTCCGTAAAACTTTCCCATATCCATGAATATCTTATATTACTATTTATATATTTATATATAAAGACATAAAACTGATGCGATAACGATTTGTTTTTCTTTTAAGTATTAATTTAAGTCACATTTTATATTGCAAACAAAACATGTTTGAGTAGCGGATATCAAAACATATTAATCAATAGTGTTTGAAACACAATCATATTTTCAATTAAGTAAGTATAAGCGATTTGAACAGTTTTCCCAGAAATGTGAAAATTGTTTATAAATTTAACACGATTTGTTTCATAATATTCATGCAAGTGTCTAAGAAATATACAAACTTTATAACAAAAACAGTTGATTTCTGACATACTTTAAAAAGGTAGACGTATAAAATTCGTTTCTATGTTTGCTTTGTTATATTAGTTTGAATTTTTGTGCATTTCGCATATTTAACATGATTATGGTTATGATTATGATAATTATTCCTTAATTCGAAAGAGAACTCCTGAATTATGATCCCTTAATAAAAGAGAAATCCAACATATATTAAGTCCCTAACAATAAACTCCAAAGGGAGAATTTTATGAAAATTTAAAATTTTATTTGACAAAATTGGAAAAGAAATCATTTTCGGAAATCTTTAGATCGATTATTTTCCAAAAAATGTTATGGTTTCCCAGTGGAAGCGAACGTTTTTCTTTCAAATTGTATAATATTCTACATATTTACTGAAAGTTTTATATGAAAACAAATAATAGAACCGACTTTATATTTTTCCAATCTCCATCTCCAATTTCCATTGTCGAATTTATGTCGGATCTAGTGTGGTTATTAGTCACAAATTTAAAAATGATTGTTTATTTTTGAATCTTCAGAACTAAATTCTGCTTTTTAATCCTTACCTCCTTCTTCCTTCTACATAATTTCCACACTCAAACTTTTAAAACTTATAATCATTTTTCACCGAAAAGTGTTTTGAAATAAATATTTCAAGTTTATTAAAATGCATCTCCAACAAAATACATTATACTTATTTCTATCATTTGATTTCAGAGTCGCCAAGATTTGTCTGCATCAGTGACAGATTCATCTATTAACACACCTTGTCATCCCGAGAAACCGCCCAAAAATCCCCGCCCCCGACAACAGGGAGTCATGACGCAGAGCTGCCCAACTCCTCCACAAGCCAGAAAGAAGTTCTTCCTTGGACCGAAGGCTCTGATTAGGAGTCCTTTTCTGGGAAGAGCATCCAGACAACAGGAAACTGCCCTCTCAGGTACAAAAAAATTTTAAATTATATTGATAGGAACACATAGGTAGG
Source organism: Crioceris asparagi (assembly GCA_958507055.1). NCBI lineage: Eukaryota > Metazoa > Arthropoda > Insecta > Coleoptera > Chrysomelidae > Crioceris > Crioceris asparagi. The sequence continues at coordinate 12,892,133 of OY293828.1, forward strand.
GTCGTAATGCTAGTTGCTATTTATTGAGGTTTGGTTAGAACATCAGAACGTTCACCCGCTATATTTTTTTAGAATATGGGAGTAGAGTTGAAACAAACAATATCAATGTAAAATTACAATATTATAATCATTGGATAAGAAATCAATTTGATAAATTTCTATTCACAAAATCTTTTTGTTTCCGACTACTAGTCTGCTTTAAATATGTCGCCAAAATTATAGATTATTAGTATACCCGATCCCTGTTTCCGTCTAATACAGAAACGCACTGGGGGTATCTAAATTTTCACATAACCCACATGGGCTCGAAGAAAACATTTCCAAAAAAACTACCTATACCAGAATACTTAGGGCGGTAGAATTTACTCTTACCTGTTGATAATATCGAAAAGATTGGTGTTCTTAACCTTGGATGAAATAATATATATTCATATTTCTAAACTTTTAAGTTATTTTATTCTTCCAACCTTGTAATTAAATTTAAAATAAATATAATTTTCAAAAATAATAAATAATGACTGCCTATCTCTCGTGAGTGCTAGTTCAATAAATACTGAATTCGAATTAAAAAAGTATAATATTAGAACTACTGTGTTTGAATGTAAAAAAATGGGAAATAACAATACAGAACAGGAACACCAAAGACTGATATTATAAATAATTTATATTTTCAATATTGAAATAGTATTTTAAGCTAATTTAAAATTTGCATTCAACTACCTCATTCGTTTTCCCTACATGAAATATAAAACACCAAAATGTGTTGTAAGTCAAGTCAAAATCTCCATAACATGTCGAATTTCCATATGAACGCGATAATCTCAAAAAAAAAAAGAAAAAGATCAACCCCCTGCTCTGCGATGAAGAGCGCTGCCCACAACATTCGTCGCGCCATCATTTTTTCGGGTACCCACTTGGAACGGATATGCGAGAACCCACGCAGGTTCACACCTTCCAGGATATTATATATTTGACAGCAACCTCTTCACCACACGACACATGCATGTTTTATACATGGTGCTTCGAAACTAATTATGAAATTTACTTTAAGCATCTGAAATATCTTTCGGGTATACTTCTAACCCATTCCCATCAAGTTTCATATTTTAAAAGAATTTTAATTGTCGATTGAACATTAGTCTTTAATTGTAAAGTATTTTTTAATTACCTATTTTAATCACATACAGACTGTCCATCTACAAATCATTCATAATGAGAATGTAATTGAATATATTTCAATTGGCGAGACCAATTAAATATTTTTTTCTCTCAAGTCGAAGCTTCAACTATAATTTTATTATTTTTAAACATTCTAACAGAAAATCATTCATTTCAAATGAAGTAGAGATATTACATTGAAGTCGCTTTAGATCATTGGATTCAAAATCACATATTCTTATCTCTAGCCGTAATGACTTCGTCGACAACATCCAATGAAGGACGTCACTGGCCCAGTGTGGTACTAGGCAAAATAAGATCCCTATGGAATGCAGGATCATCGAGTGCTAGCACCGGATTGAATCAACTCGTTTCAGGCAGGGAACTTGTGCAGACTATTTGTTTCTTGTGTGGATTGATTTATTTGAGCATGGATTTTTTGTTTCGTTTTTTATTTTGTCGTAGCCATTTTGTTTTTTTTAGATTGCTTGTCTAGAATGTATATTATTACACACAATGTATCCTTGACACTTGCACCGCTGTTTTGATTTTTATTTTGAACAGATTGCTTCTTTGTAGCAGCACCATTTTATAAGAAATATTTGTATAAACATGAATAACGCTAAACAATTTTCATTCTGCAGATGACGAATCAACCCTCAAGCCGACACCGACACAGAAAAAATCATCAGATAGCGACATGTACATGCGTCTAGGTCTTCTTCTTGGTGACAATGCCAGAAGATCTAAACGTAATCAAAACTCATCACATTCCCAAAGAAATCATCACCATCACCAACATCATCATCTTGAGAACAATAACCCTCGCAACCATGAATCATGTTCCTCGCTGGCCAGTTACGAAACATCGGCAGCATTATCAGCCAACACCAGTCCAGTATCGACCTTGACAGGCAGTTCTGAGGACCAGCACAGAATGATGAATCCTGGATCGGATAGTGTGGGCTCCTTGATGTCTATGTCGATGTCTGGTCAAAGCAATTGCAGCTCGAGCCCAGTCAGCCGGAGACACAGTGTTACAAGTGAGTACTATTTGAAGATGCAATATTTTCAAATATATTTATCATTTATGTTATTAGCAACACAACCTGGACAAGTAGAAGATCTCAACGTGTTCAGAAATAGACGGACGTGCGCCAGAAGATCTGCTAGAACACCTGCAGTGAAAAATACAGTGGATACCAAGATACGCTTTGGTCAGTACCGAGCACAACAACTAACTTTGAAACCACTCTTTTTCGAAGTTCCACTTCAGGAACCAGATCCGCTTTTCTTGGGAAGGCAGTGGTTGATAAAAGAGATTGAAGACATTGTTGGTACGTAAAATTATTATTTGAAATCCCATTTTTGATCTATAACAAACACCATCAATTAAGTTGGATATCAACACTTTCAGCTTCATCAAGCCCAGGAGTCCTACTGTCTGGAAATCCAGGCACTGGAAAGACTGCTCTAATCCTGCAGCTAGTGGAGCACTCTTGCTTTGGAAGACGCTCCAAGGAACCGGTTTATCAATCAGTACATTCTCCAGATAGATCTCTCAGTCCTTCAAATTATCACGTCGACCTTGTTTCTGAAAAAATACGCCATTTAGCCTCAAGTGTGGTTGCCTATCACTTTTGCCAAGCCGATAATAATAACACTTGCTTAGTACCTGATTTTGTTCACTCAATGGCAGCTCAGCTATGTCAAGCTCCTCAGCTGAGGGCTTATGGAGATCATCTATTGGGTGAGCAGCACTTGCAAAACGTTTTATCCTTGAAGGAATGTATTGCAAATCCAGATGTGGCTCTCACTAGAGGCATTTTAGAGCCTTTGGCAAGCCTAAGAAGAGTTGGTGAGTACTTTTTGTTGGTATGACCATGAGTAACTTTCATTCAAAATGTTGTTTTACCTTAATTGTTAGATTCATCTACAACTTGGTTTTTACAGGAAAAATAGAAAACATTACATGCGTAATTCTGGTAGACGCTCTTTGTGAAGCTGAATATCATCGACCCGATCATGGAGATACCATCACAACTTTCTTGGCCAAACATACCCCAAGCTTCCCACCATGGCTAAAAGTTATAGCAACTGTAAGAACTCAGCTAATGGAGTTAACCAAACCACTGCCTTATACAAGAATAACACTAGATAATGCACAGAATGAGAATATCCAAAAGGATATTCTTGGTTACATCAATTTTAGGTTTGTTTTTTAATAATAACAATTGTTGTCAAAATAAATTTAACTGAATTGATTGGCAGGTTACAAAACAGTCCGAGCATTCAAAGCAATATAGCTGTCTCTGCAACTGGTAAAACTGAAAGTGGAAGTGTATCTCAGCACAAGTTTAGTCAACATTTGCTAAGCGCTAGCCAAGGATCCTTCCTTTTTGCCAAGCTCACGTTAGATTTGCTAGAAAGAGGACAATTGGTGGTCAAATCTTCGGGATATAAAGTACTGCCAGTAACTCTTGCCGAAATCTATCTACTCCATTTCAATTTAAGATTTCCAACTATACGATCTTTTGAAAAAGTCACCCATATTCTAAGTGTATGCTTAGCAGCTCTCTATCCACTGACATTGTTAGAGATCTACTATTCTGTGAACTCACTACTAGTAGATAATTTCCTGCCGTGGAATGAATTCCTTCAAAGATTCAAACTGCTTTCTGGTTTCTTGGTAAAGAGACTAGACAACACCTACATGTTCTTCCATCCATCATTCAGGGAATGGCTGATCAGGAGGGACGAGAATGAAGCCACAAAATTCCTGTGTGAACTAAGAAGTGGACATGCTGGAATTGCTTTCAGGTAGCACCATAATTTAATTCAGAGATACTTGTAGGTACTATATATATATCCTTAACTCTTGCAGGCTATCCAGAGTTCAAGCCCTACTGGACCCAGAGAAAACTCTTGAGCTAGGTCATCACATTCTCAAGGCACACGTGTACAGAAATATGTCTTTTGCGAACGTAAGCTCCAGGGATCTCCAAGCAGCTTGGGTGGCTGAGAGTTCAGAGAACGTATCTGCAGCCGTATGTCATCTTCGAAATGTATACAGTCCAAATGTGAAGGTGTCGAGGCTTTTATTACTAGCTGGAGCTAGTCCAGACTACATTACTGACTTCTTGGGAAACGCGCCAGTGCTTTGCATGTACGCTAATGAAGGTAAATCTACGAATTATCTCTAATATTATTGATAACATATTGTGTTGATCTATTTCGTCAAGAATTGGGATCTGTCAAATGGGAAGAGCTTTAGAAAACATGGTGGACTTGAGGGTACTCTTTAAAAATAGGTTATAGTTTGATATATATTTTATGATTAAAATTAGCTGATTGACAGTTTATCCTTCAAAATATAGACAAACAGAAATAATATGAAGGACTTGTATTGGCTTGGTTATGACGTTAACATCAAAAATAAATACGAATTATGCCCACAGGCATAGATTTCAAGGGCGATTCCAAAAATCGTAGTAATTTTGTCTGTAACATGTCACTAGGTAGCGTATGCCCATTTAAAGGATATTATATTTGTATTATTCTTATTTCTACTAATCCTATTTTGTGCTAGACTTTATTTAGAATCATTCTGAGGCATTTCTCACTCCTCTGCCACTTGCTTTTCTCTGCAGTTTCAACAACTAATACACTATCAGTGACAAAGAAGAATTCTTGCAATTTTAATTATCTTCACTTATGCCTGTCTATTATCATGTTTTTGCTTCTTCTCCAACTTTAAAAAAAAATACTAAAAAATGTTTATTTGTTTCCAGGGATCGTTCCTATGGTCTCATTACTTCTCGAATTCAACGCCAGTGTCGATTTAGCAAATAGTCAAGGACGTACAGCTCTATCACTGGCAGCTGCTGCAGGTCATTGTGACGTAGTTCGGAGATTGATTGCTGCAGGAGCTTCACCAGGTAATAAGAAAGACCATTTTTCCTCATCATTAACTAACAATTAATCAAAATATGCAGAAACATGACTATTTGAAATATTTTAGGTCGAGTGGATACTGCAGGTCGATGTCCGCTTGCGCACGCAGCTCGCAACGGAAAACTCGGTGTTGTCGGATACCTGTTGGCTTGCGACTGGGGCATTGACAATAAAGATGGTGAAGTTGGTTTGGCTGAAGCTGCTCAGCAAGCGCTAGTAGCAGCTGCTGGCCAAGGCCATGTTGAAATTGTGGAATATCTGCTAGATATGGCTGAAGTCGAGGTTGATCTAGTTGATTCCATTACTGGTGAGTGTTCAATATCAATGTTCAGTTGATGAACAATATTTTAATTATACGACCAAATTTTAGGTGAGACTGCCCTGACAGTGGCTGCAGCAAATGGTTGTCATGCAGTATGCTCCGCCTTGCTCAACAGAGGTGCCAGCATCTCAACGACTAACAAAAAGGACCTGGCTCCTCTTCTATTGGCTGTGAAAGAAGGACATTGGGCTGTGGCGGAAAGACTTATACAAAATTATGCTGCTATTGAACAGTGTGATCCCGTAGGAAGAACACCTCTCATGTTGGCAGCTGCCGAAGGTCATTTGGGATTAATGGAACTTCTATTAGATAGAGGTAAGCTTTTTTAAGACATATTGTGATCAATGTTGAGTTTTAATAATATTATTTTTTTCTGTAGGTGCCGATGTTAATAGAGAGGATAAGGAAGGTTTAACGGCACTTTGCTGGGCTTGCTTGCGAGGAAAATTACAAGCTACTCAGTGCCTGGCGGAACGAGGTGCTGATTTGAATCATGCTGATCATACTGGTCGAACGCCTTTGGATCTTGCTGCTTTTCAAGGTATGTTTTTCACCATTTACCAAAATGTATTACTGTAACAGCTCTTTTTCTCAACTATTTTTAGTCAAACTGATCAATGCCTTTTTTATTAACAGGTAGTCAGTCATTGGTCCAGTACCTGCTGGATGGAGGAGCACGAGTTGAACATGTTGATGCAAATGGAATGCGTCCTCTAGATAGAGCCATAGGCTGTCGAAATGTCCAAGTTGTGAGGTGCTTTCTAAAGAAGGGAGCCAAACTGGGACCTGCGACATGGGCTGTGGCCACTGGAAAGCCGGAAATTATGTAAGCTTCTTAGACCGTTATAAATCATTCGATATACATTCTTATTTCTTAATAACATTTTAATCACACAATTTGTCTTTTCCAGGCTTATTCTCCTTAATAAACTTTTGGAAGATGGCAACATCTTGTATCGCAAAAGTAGATTGAGGGAAGCCGCCCATCGTTATCAGTACGCTCTCAAGAAATTCCCTTCGGAAGACCAAGGTGAACACAACATGGCTTTTCACCAGCTCAAAATAAATTTCCTTTTGAACTACTCGAGGTGCAAAAGGAAGCTCAATGTAAGTAACCAAATATCAGTTAATTTTTATAAACAGAACATTAACATAATTTCAAAACCTTTCCACTTGAAACGTATACATTTATAGAATTTTTTTTTCTCACCAAGAAATAACAACAAAACTTTTGAATTTTCCACAGGAAACACAGGAAGCTGTTGAACTTGCCAATAGAGCTATAGAGCTGAAGCCCGATTCATACGAAGCTTACTATGCAAGAGCAAAGGCGAAAATCGACTTACACCTTTACGAGAGTGCTTTGCAGGATGTTAAGGAAGCTCAAGGAAGGGCACCACCGCAGGGTAATGAGTTGAAAATACTGAATTACCTTCACGAAGAAATCTCCAATAAAATGCTATCAAATAGTAGGATATCAAATAACAGAGACTTTTCCGTTTCCGTAGATGCCTTACATGAATAATAGAAATCGCAACCAGTGCCTTTTTTGCCCCGGAAGACTGATAGTTCAAAATTTCTAAAAAAAATATTGTGAATATTAGCGAAGTAAGTGTGTATATATTTATTATTGTCTACAGAAATTAATTTATTTTCGACTGTTAACACTGATTATTATTATTATTATTATTTCAATTTGGGTCTTTCATCATTCCCGTTGGATATTCCATTATCCTGTTTTGTTATTTATTTATTTCATGATTGTGTAGATTTTTTAAACTGTTAGGTGCAATGTAGTTTTCTTGGACACTGCTAATTATTTTCTTTGATAACCACTAGAGACTTGTGTCCCACTTCTGGCGTCTGAATTATATAAATAAATGCTCGTGCAATCAATTGAATTGGCAAGTTCTTTAAATCCAAAAACAGTATCTGAAGAAACACAAGTCCTTTTGGTGTATCATAGTTTTTTTCTCGCATAATTCCTTTTATTTATAAAAAGGTGGTAGACTAGTTTGTTAGTCCTTGCTTTAATATCTTATATGAACAAATAATGCAATATTATCTGTGTTTTCTTTTGCTCTAGTTTTATTCACTATTTTATATGTCTCATGTATCGTATACGTTGTTTTTTTTCCTTGTAATTTGTAAGCAATTTACAGAAAAGTCTGTAAATAAAGCGACATTGTATCAAATACATATTTTATCCAATATTTATTCTTGCCAAGCACTTTGCGAATTTTTTGTCAGTATTTAATTTTCTGTTCAATCTATATATATTTGTATTTTTGGCAGTGTAACTGTTTTTTCGTGTGAAAAAAATATTTTATTTATTGTGTAAAGGACGTTAAGGTGCTATTAAAATATATATTATGACAAGAGATGTATCAGATGAAAATGTAATAAAGAATTATATCAATATACAGATTTGTCTTCTTATTATAACACCTTCATTAGTTAAGTATTTACAGAGACTGAAAACTTTTAATTGTTCTCTTCCAAAATTATAGATTCAATTATTACAAGAACAATAAAAATGTTGAAGCAAAATCAAAATTCTTATATTTAATATAATGTTGAGCCTAATTACTTTTTGTTTGATTCTTGATATACCAGTACCAACAGAGTAAATAATATTTGAGTGCTTCATTAGTCAGCAAAATCGCTGAATGTTTACTATGCAAAATTTTCAATTATACGTTGCAAGTACAGACATATATTTGACAGGTAATCTAATTATGCAATTAAAGCTCTTATTTTATCAATTCAATTATCTATTTTTGTACCAGATCAAAAAATATCATTTTTCTGTTTTAAATGGGTCTTGGACACTTCGCCCAGTAGTCACTTCGCCCAAAAACAGTTTCCAGTCCAAAGCCCAAAATGGTCACTTCGCGCAAATTATTTATTTATTTTGATAGAACTCTGTTCGGGGCGTTAGTAATAAGTTAATATTATAACTGTTTAAATTTTCAAATTTATTGTTTTTAAAAAAATATCATCTTCAGTAATGTATGGGCTGTAAATAATCAATATATAAATTTATAGATCTTAATCAAGTCATGTTTGGGAACTATATTACGTATTAAATAATATAAATTTATTTTAAAATAAGGTGAACTTTCTGCTTACTTTATATAATAATATATTTATCATTTATATATACTGAATGAACTTCTATATTCATTTCTCGGTGACTTTTTTCAATTAATGTGAAGTTGAATTACAATACTATTTTATGCTGGTCTACTTTTCTATTAAAATTTAAACAGTTATAATATTAACATAGGTATTACTAAATTCCCGAATAGAATTCGATCAAAATAAATAAATAATTTTTGCGAAGTTACCATTTTGGGCTTTGTGGACTTTCAGTTAGATTGGGTTAAGTCTCCACCAGCGAAGTGTCCATTAACGAGTTTAGGGAAAAGTGGACATTTTGGGCAAAGTGTCCACCAGCGAGTTTTCGGCGAAGTGTCCATATTAGGCTATGTGGACTTTTAATTACATTGAGTACCTAAGTGGCTCTAGAAACTGTTTTGGATGTGACATTTTTGGGCGAAGTGGTTGATATATCATTTTGGACGAAGTGTTCATTGGGCGAAGTGTCCAGGTCACTTTCAAATTCAGTGAGTTCGAAATTTAGCGGTAACAAACTTTTCAAACCTTTACTTAGATTTTTTAAGAGTCTGACTTTGATGTAATTGCAAATAAACTTTCCTTTAATTCTTTCAGAGGAAATTTTCAGTGAAAATTACCACTCAAAGCCATTTGAGATTTTGAGGATTTTGAAAAGTTAAATTTAGGATCTCTCTAACCATTTTTTTTTTTTTCAATTAGGTAGAAAAGTTTGAAACATAAAGAAACAGGCATGTAATCGACTAGTATATTTCCCTTCAGTAACGTCGGTCGAAATAGAAAAGGTACTCACTGTACTCTAGATTGTGGGAATATATAAAAACAGGTAGTTAATTGTTAATTTAATCGTCATCAAATCCATTTCCAAGAATATTAATATATAGAAATAATAATCTCTAATTACGACAAATAATATTTTTAACTCATTGATGGCTCGTTTAACGCGCCACCTATGAGAAGTTCTTAGAACTCACTTGTGCAGGACAATGTATTTTCAAGAACACTCACAAAGTTCACAGGTCGTGTTGATTGATGTTCAGTTGTTCACCACTAGAGATTGAAGCAAATACATTTGAATAAACATTTAACATTAAGAATGATAATATATTTATTTCAATCGTCAAACAATATCCTAATAATGTAATTGTAGAAGGAATTTAAATTTTGAACAATTCTCAAATAATTAAATTTTATCGAGTCACTATCCGTCCGTCCGTTTGTCACGGGCTGTAGACAATTGAAATTGTCACAGAATGTGTATTTGTATTGCAGCTATAACAACAGATAATAAAAGAAGAATATAATTAAGAATAGTAGTTCGATAAAAAAAAACTTTTTAGGTAGACACATGTAATAAGGAACAAATAAGGAAAAAAGAGGAATCACCATACAATAAACATTTGTTATTGCTAGATCTTAATAATAGCTTTCAAACCGTAATAGTTCTTGTATTATGTTATGGAAACCTTCGGTTATTTTTTATAGCACACTCACCAGATACTCTTGTTAGTCATTGTTTTTTCTCTGTTGCTGATATAATTTTCAAATCAAATGTATCCATTTCCGAGAAAGAATAAAACGTAGTGGCTATAACATTGCAAAATTCAATTTCTCAAGCTACATTCAAATCAACCCCCATGGATAATCAAAGAACCAAAAAGCGATAAATCCTTGAAAATTTTCCCCAGGAAATAGTGCAAACTGCATTTCTAGAAACCATCTCCAAATGCTCCCAGTTCCTCCAAATTTATACCGACGCATCTAAGACCGCACAAGGACATATGTGCAGCTTACATATGTGAGGACCACAACATTTCCATACGCCTACCACAAGAATGCAGTATATTTACAGGAGAAACAACTGCCATACTTGAGGCACTCAGAATGTGCAAGATCACATCCCAGCGATAATCACAGGCTCTCTGAGTGCAATCCATGGAATGAACAACTATATCCTCATCCTCCAAAACTCCTATCAATCCAAGAAGTATCATACCAACTGCAAAATGAAGGAAAATATATCACTATTTTAAGGGTGCCTTCTCACTTCAATAGAACTGAGCAAGTAGACGCTCTAGGTTCTAAAGCTGTTTCTTACGAAACCACACCTCTTCAACATAAATTTCCATTTTCGGACCATACAACAATAGTTCAAAACTTCATAACCAACATCTGGCAATCTACATGGTCCCAAACAACATCCAAATTAAAAGATGCTCTTGAGTCCGGTGATTTCATTGGAGGCCCGAATTTGTTTATAGTTTCATTCAAGAATATAAAAGAAATGCTTCTGACTCTGATCCCATATTGAAGCTCCTAAGATAGTGACTTTTTAATTTTCCCCAAATCTTGCTATCTGCTAACTATACCTAATACTTTGAAATATTTCCAAATGTATATTTATAAATTTTCATAAAAATACGCGTTTTGAGCGAAATTTTAAATATAAAAATTGTCTCTTAGGAAAATATTTTCCTAAATATAATTTTTTGTCTTATCTGATAGGGAAAGGAAACTGTTCCCCGGGGTGTAGCATTTCCTCTCCACGGCCCTGGATACATGTCCAAACAGTTAGATACGCAAAATAATTTTAAGATAACTCGATTAATTTTAATTCAAAACCTAGACGACAATTCTTAAAAATACTAAACAACGGATAAAGAAAGAGAGTTTTCGAAAATAGAACGCTTATTTGCGTGTTTATTAACTCAACAAGTTAGTCATATATATGACAAGCGGTTTGCCCCATTTTGTTTAAAATGTAATCTGTTTTTATAGGAATTACCAATAACTGACTGTTTCCATTTGAAGTTCTCAATAAAAACAAATTCTAAATATTTTTTATCAGCAGGTAATCCTAAGCTGCCTAAGACAATTAGTACTAAATGGAATTATCGTTCTATATAATATGTGATTGGCTGATCTTGTTAAAATTGATTAGAGCAAACCAAAGTTACGGACATATCTTAATAGAAAGTATTTGAAAGGATAGAAGAAAATTATTGAACAAAATTTGTTCCCAATAAGGCCTTAATCTACCTATACCTATCAAAAAAATATTTTTTCTGTGAAGGGAAGAAAGATTGACATTTTATCTCTATTCAAAGGTGACAAAGTATCCCCAAGTTCCCCACGGAAAAAAGTGAGTATTTTTTTCCGTGTAGATATATATACACATAAATATAAATCAAAACACAGAATTAAATTGACAGATATTTGTTTACTTGAAACGTTTAGCAACACATGTCTAATTGTGGCCTACCACTTTAACACTTCCACTGCGATAATTTTCTGACATTAATATATTGTATTATTTTGTCAATATTAAGTCATCGGTTTTCCCGTCACAGAAAAAATAGTGTATTATATTCTGGAAAAATATCACATTTCAGCACTCGAGCTAAAATCTAGTACTTTTTCCCTTGTATAATAAATAACTATTTTCCGTTTTTCTACTGAAATTATTCCCAACTTGAACGGTATTTTCTGTAATTAGGGTCATTTTTGACCGGCTTTCCAAATGGGGAGGTATACAATTCGACAGTTTGTCAGTATTTTTTTAATGTTCGCGCCTTTTGTATAGTATATTGTGCTTCCATTTTAATGACTCTTCTTTCATTTGAAAGAGAAGTATAGAAAATTGGTCCCATTGAAAAAAAAATCAGACATGCCGCTTACTTCAAAAACTTCCCCCAAAGGGGGTGGGGTGGCAATTTTTTCAGAATATTTAAAATTCGAGAAGGCGGAATTGAAGAAAATTCGATATCGGGAAACGTTTCAATTGGACATTTTGAAAAATAACCATAGGTTTCCGAATTACACCAGTAATTAAGTCTGAAATATGTGTATCAACTATGTGGAAAATTGAATATACGAGACGGCCAGATTAAAGAAGAAATTATTTGCTGCAACATTTAAAATGGACATCTTCCAACAATAAAAATACGGTTCCCAAGTTACACCAGTGGGAAATATGTGTATTTCCGCGATGTTTTGAAATCTCTGAATAAGTATAAGGAACGTATTATCTTCTTTGGTGAACGTTGAATAATTTTAATGACACTTGTTACACCCAAAATTGTGAAATAAATATTTTGTTATAAATAATTGGGCCGACTTTATTAGTTGGTGTACTGAGAAATACAAAACAATATTAATTCTATTGGTAATGATACTTTTGAAGTTGGTGCAAAAGTTTTCAATCTAACTACAACTGCACAACTTCAAAATTACCAGAACCAATTAATATTGTTTTGTATTTTTCTGTGCACCAACTAATAAAGTCGCTAAAATCCTTTCTGAAAATCTGATGAGCTTTAGATTACAGATAAACCTAATTTAATAAGCAGAGAGCTTACACCCGACTGTATCGAGCTATAAATTAATCGAATAAGGAACGAGAACAACAACTGACAACCGATTCCGAGACATGATGGTGGAATGATTGGGTCTAGGAGCTTAGGTAAATTCATCCCCAACAATTATTCTTCTCCAAAAATTCTTCGCCGACAATTATTCGCCAACAATTCATACCCACATCAATTATCCGCAAATTTATTTGGTCGGGAATAAAAAAATTGGTAATAATTTAATTGTAATTACAGAAAATAAACTTATTTAAAATGCAGAAAGTGTTAAAGTGACAATCGTCAAGACAGCTGACAGCTGATTTAAAAGTAGGCATTTTAGTATTATTCATTTTCAACTAGAAATATTGTGAGCAATACCTCTGATGTAATCAATAACAGACTCTGTATGATAGGTTAAAACAATTCGCTCTGCACAGTCCAGATATATCTTTTTCTGTTTTTGTCCACCGTACCCGTTAATATACTGGTCAAAACATTTGTCATTAAAATTGTTTTCCTTTTCTTTTTTGAGACATTCCACAAATTTCCAAATATTGGGATGATGTGCAGCAATTTGAAATTCAATTCCTCTATGCCAACCTTCAACACTTGATATTAATAGTGTTAGGTAAATCCTGTAAGACGGTTTTATTGAAATTCCACATTTGTGGTGGATAGATTAGAATAAATAAATTTTAATAATCTACATCTAATACTCCAAAAAGGGTTTTCTACGCAACCAGGTAAAAATTCAATAAGTGTCCGTGACATTAATGTCTAATTATATTTGTGTTCCCTATATAGATTTCAGTGAGATACCATTTACCAGTAATCACCTACACGAAAAAATGTCAATGGGAATAAATGTTGAAGATATGAATTGCCGGTGAAGTATTGTTAGCGAAGAATTGTTGATGAAATATTGTTGTCGATGAATATTCCGGATACCGGAATGATTATTATGTGCTCATAGACGGGGAAACCTTTAAGAGGTCGGACCAGCCGAACAATGTCTGCATTTTCTTCTAAACGCTTCACTAATGTTCTGATTTTTATTCTGGTATTTTTCACCGTAACTCTGGGATAATTTTCAGAACACATTCGTGGATTATCACATATACTAGATTTGTTCGGTGGCGTATCAGATCCTTCAGATCCTAACAGAAACTAACTTGGATCAATATATTTGATAAAATTAGTCTCTCTTTTATGTTTGATGCACTTTTTTGGCAGAAGGTATGGAAGATTCTGTTGTATCAAGTTATAAGTTGAATAGAGAATCAAATCGATTATACCCGATATGGTATAAGATTCAGAATAAATGCAATGTGCCATTGTTGCATAAAATTTATAATAAATTAAGAAACACCGGAAACAATATAAAGAAACTAGCAATGTAAAACAGCACCTAGCTGTCTAGCCGTTAACCAAATTAAGCTCTGTTTATGTGACCGAGGACCATCATACACATATAAACAAATACAGAGATACCGTTATCGGTGCGGGCGAATGCAACTGGGTAACACACAGACGAATAGATAACAAGAGACAATGATGGATACACTCGAGTCTCATTATGAGCCAGAGTGAGAAAGATAGAAGAGTAGCAGAACAGCAGGACTTAGCACCTGGCGTATTGCCAGATTGAAGTAAAAACTTGCAGACACCATACAAAAAATAAAGATGGCTAATATCGTAAGTTATCTTTGAAGTTCTGTGGCTATTAGGATATTTCAAAGAGATATTATCTGAGGATTCTATGATCTATTATTTTATATAATTAAACGAATGAATCAAGAATAAGTATAAGTATATCTAGTACTAGTGAACAAATATGGGGTTTTTATGCATTTGGACAATTATAATTGAATGCTGGAAACCAAAAGATGTTTGCTCGTTTTTGATAGCTTAGAAACGCGCGCGGTAAACTGGGAAAACAACTATGGACAATCTGGCAACGTCGGATACCTGTAGAGTTCACCAAAGACCGGCTCTTTATATTCCAATAGCTAACGTTGGGCCGTCCTGAACGCACATATTACATTCGCGTCTACCTGCTGTATATTCAATCGCCGAAGACATCGAAACACGCGATATTATCGATCACATGTGAACAAAAAAAAATCGATCCTGACCCTTACCTGAAAAATATTTCTGGAGAAAAGTCATGTGTGTTTACAAGAAGTGAACAAACATTGCCATCGCTGTTTGCGTATGCGGGTGATAGTTTTTCAAAATTTTATACTATAATTGTGGCTGTTAACGGGAAAAGAAACATTATTTTTTGTGGTGTTTTGTGCTTGGACTATTATTATATTCGAGGATGCTGTGAACTTGAACGTGCTTTGCAGGAATTTTAAACTGTTGTTCGGTTTCGGAAGAGCAGCTCGCAGAAAGACATGTACAAAGAAAGGTTTGTGCTGTTTTTTTTTTCTTCAGTTGTAGGTAACTGTAATTGAACAATTATTATCAAGTAATCGCAGCAGTGATCAATGGTAATGATAGAATTTGTTTGATTCAAGAAATTATTAAATCGATCAACATGAAACGAGTTTGGAATAGGTATTCTTAAGTATTGTTAGAGTTAATTTTTAGAAACAGATTTATGTAAATTATTTATGAATTAGTCCAAATGAACTGATACAGAATTTTTATTATTGTCTTTATTCTGAAAAAGCTTAGGTTGTTGTTGCATTTAAAAAAAAATATACTCAATCTTCGTAGGTATGTATATTCTTAGAATATATTAGAGATTATTTTATTTGGGTAATTAATCCTAAAAATATATACCGAAAATCTCTTTCTTTTGTTAATTTAAATTTCATTCATTTTTATATCATGCTCTGTATACGCTACCTAATGAAAAATAGTATGGTATTAATCATCATGATGATTTTCTTTATGCTAACCTATAAGTTAATTCAAGTATAAATAATAAAACAAACATTTTTTTGGGACAAAAAAATCTTAATAGAAATTCCTGAAATGCAACAAATAAGAATAAATACATGTATCCATTTCTTGAAAGGTAAAAGTCTAGTTTAGCGGCTTTTGATATAAAAGTCCTAAAAAATTAAATGTTTGCAAAAATAGATTTACCTATGTTATCATAAATTTTAATAAAATTGAAGCGGAAGACGCTATTTCTAATGATATATTATTCAAAAAGGGAAAAATGGTATACTTACGACATTTGGCTGGCATTTTCCATTTGGACGTTTCTTTTCAATCCTAAATATTATATAATCATCCTTGTATTCTATTGAACACTAACATCCTTCAGAATAAGCAAAAATATGCGTGAAAATAGTAAATATCAATTCGCAAAAAAGTAAGGTTAAACGAATTGATGATTGATTTATATAGTATATTGAACTTTAAAGCGCTATTAATATCATTGTTGCCAGTTCTGCCAGTATAACTTTTATAGTATTACATTATTTTATGAATTCCATTTCCAAGGATATTTGCTTTAGAAAAAATTAACGACAATATTTTCTAGTAAAGCAATCACTGAATTTATATTTTCGAAAGCCTGAAGTCAAAGTTCGTCACCTTTGTCATCAAAAGTTGCCATAATATCGTATTTTTGCTGTAAAGAAAGTATTTGTGAAAATTAAGATTTTAGTAAATTTTAAACATGGAACTTAATCTTCAAACATTTAAAATATCACCATTTATTTAAAAAATGTTCAATATTGCAAACCTTATATTGGTGGTTTTGGCAACATTGGAATTGACAGTTTTTCAACGTCAAACGTACTACACGAATCAGTCATCAATTTGTTTAACCTTTATTTTTCACGAACTTACATATTTACTATTTTACGCATATTTTTGCTGATTTATTATATACTGTTTAGGATTGAAATGAAACTTCCAAATCGAAAATTCCAGCTATACCTAAGTCGTGTGTACTAAAAACACCATTTTTCACTTTTTTATAACAAACTATTAAAAATAGCGTATTCCGCCTCAATCTTATTAAAGGTTATGTTAACATACATCTATTTCTGCTAACATTTGACTTTTTAGGGCTTTTATAGCAAAAGACGCCAAACTAGACTATTATTATATTTAAACAATAAACTGTAAAAACAAAAATAGGAAAATTTCATCATAACGTTTTCCACGATGGGCCTTGTTCCAATGAAGACTCTTTGAATATTTGCACAGACTATTTCAAATGTTTACAAAATGTGGTCTTACCTGTAGAACTTTTTGTTGGATAAGAGACGGTATTATGAAATTTCTTGCTTATTGTTGCCCTAACCACTAATGAAAATTCAGTTAATAGGTGATAAAATAGCTTTATAAAATACTGTACATTTTCAAAGCAAAGTGGATTCCTGTGAATAATACAGAAATGGCGTTCATAGATGTCTGCCAATTAGACCCATCTCTTCAGAATTAACTGGAAATAAAATAAGAGAAAATTATTTATGAGTTTGAAAAAAAAACATTATTAAACATGACGTAATTTGTTAATTTATACCACTGCAAATACTGACTTCAAGAAATACATTAGGACAAGAACTCTCTATAACATTCGCCATTCAATGTTTAAAATAGATGTTAATAATGAAAACTACATGCATTATTAGATACACGAAGGTTTCAATTTTGTGATTTAGATAAATAATATCTAAACTAAAACACATTTCCTCCCATAGAATGAAGTTATACGGCTGCTGAAGTACTTTAAAGTGCTCTTATATTTTTTGATCACGCAATCGCTGAACTATTACTGTGAATGTACCAGAATTTGGAAATCTTTTGGAGTAAAATTTTCAGGTTCTATTGGTATTTCGTTTGATTCATCGTAAATTAGTATGATATCACAGAGCTCGCTATTAGATAAATACATCAAAATGACATTAACAATAATAAACAATGAGCTTGTCCCAAATTAGCGACAGAGTTGAAATACTCGAAATAAAATATAATGTCATATAATAAAGAAGTTTTGCAACTTATTTATGTATCAATATATTTCGTTGAAATTATGAAGATCAACACGCAAAAATGTTTTCATATAAATAGAACGAATTTAAGTATTCATTTCAATTTTTTTAAACATTTACTCCAAGCACATATTTAAATAAAATGTTCCATAGGAGTAGAATTTAAAACCTATTCTCATTATATCCTTTACTTTCAGTAAAGTTACAGCGTCAAGAACAGAAAGTTCTCTATCGATTTCCATAAAGTTTTACAGTAATTATCGCGCTAGACATAACAATGGCTTTTAATTCGTGAGAGGCCCAAATAGTTATTATAAGCCTTTTCATACTTTAAGATTGACTGCTATACCTATGTGGTATAATGTTTGAGAGATATTGCGTAATTGAAAAGTTTCCAACATCTTGGCTTTGAAAGCTTATCAAGAGTCTATATTAAGAGTTGTCTGGAAAAAGAAAAGATTTACAAGTTTTTATTTGAATTAATTACGGGCTGTGATGAGAGAAAGATTAGTAGAAGTGACCAGAGGCACGTCTTGAAGAGAGTCTTGCTTGGAGTTTGTCGTTTTTTCAATTTGTCATCATGAATAAATTAAATGTTAGTTTGGAAACATCATTATAAAATTATTCCATTCTTGAAGATTTTTGAGCGACTTCCGAAAAGAAGGAGTTATACAACTACAATGTTGTTTGTTGAACCCATATTCAAATTTTCAGGCTTTGATCAAACTCATACCTTCGAAAAAGCCCTTCGAATGCTAGAAAACAAGGTAGTTCGAAATTTCTTGAAAAATCTCACGGTTTTCTTGATTGGGCTCTGAGAGGATAAAAAATGTGCATTGATCAACCCATTCGTTATATAAACGTCGTATTTATAAGAGTTATGGGTGACCTTCTATAAGTCAACCAGTGGCCCGCGAGAGTTCCGTGCGGCCGCTGTCTGACGATAATATGATTTGGCTTGTAATTACCTGGAAAGCCGGATCTTTTCCATCAAAATTAATTTTCTGTCTCCTTTCTATGTCTTAGAGCTAGAATATCTAATAACAACATAACTATTATTTCGTGCTGGTGACATAATTATTTACAAAATAATCTCTTGGTGCCAACTTCAACATCTCTGTCATACCTACATTATGTGTTGTTATTGCATACTTCTTATTAAAACATCTAATGAAGTCCTAGTCCTGGTATTTTATGTGAAACTTTTTTAATTTTGAGCAGTGGTAAGTGATTCATAATTCATAATATACAAGAAACAATATTCGGTCAAAATGCCACCTAAGAAGTTGCTTTATCACAGCACTCGAAGCCTGAGAATTATTCAAATTCCTTTTAGTTTATGGTTGCCGCTTAACCGGGATTTTATGTAAAGTAGCAGTATTTAATATAAACCTGAGTTACTTATTTTTGCATACGGAAACATCTTGGTTCCCATGAAGATTGTATGTACGAGAAAAGAGAGATAGAATAGCCGCCTCGTTTGCATCCCTGTATGAGAATTTACAAGTCGATCGATGGTATCGGTTCCTTGCGTAGTGGTCTGTGAGAAATTCTGACACAATCACAGAAAATCTGGTCATATAATAACAAGCACTACGCCAGGCGATGAACTCTCGTATGTATATTGAAAATTTTTTGATACCGATCGATGTATTTTTAAATGCAGTTTCTAATAATATAAATATTTAAAACGCATATATCACCGTTTTTTAAATAATCGCGATCAAAGCTGTGAAAGTTGCCTAATTTTTGGTAGATCTTGAATGAGTAAACTAAAATAAGGCATACATTGTGAAAAAAAATTGTCAAATGCTTTGAATTTTTCTCAAATAGAGATAGCGTTCATGAAGGAATTCCTTGGAACGATAGCTCCATGTTGTAAGATGTAAGGTGTTCAAATAACTTGTTTTTATTGAGAATTTCCAATGGAAATACCCAATAATTGTAAATTACTATGAAAACAGATCAATTTATAAACAAAATGGCGCAAATCGCATGTCGATATCGTTTGTCTAACTCGAGATAAAACGACGAGTAAAAACCCATAAACGTGGTTAATTAGTATTTGCTCACTGGGTATTATAAATTAAACACGACGAAATATGATACTTCAACATAGGATACTGTGCATTTTTCTGGCATGGCAGAGATCATCTGGATTTGAGATATGCTAAGAAATGGATCAGAAGGGAAGTATATTTTTATATGCTAGGTCACCAGACCTTGCTTACCTATCTGATCTTATATCCATGGGTAGAATTGGAGGATTTTCTTGTCAAAATTCGACCAACAATGCAGCAAGACATTATAGAATGTATTATATACGCAATAAATAGGATATCAAACAATAAGATGGAAGCAACAGTTATGTCTACCAGCAACCGACAGTGTGTTTGGAAAACGATGGAAAACAATTCAAAAATTTAAGTGGACATAAAGTTTTATTGATAAATATATTTACATCATCTTCCTTCTACTGTCTTTCATACCAAAATTATTAAATTATAAAAGTCCTGTCAATTTCCATTTTTATTTGGATAAATTTTGCCGTCACAACGAGACATTTTATTTTATTTATTATTGGTTCCATTTACTCCATTTTGTTTGTGTAGTTGATAATTTTGTATTGAAAAACTCTAATATTGCAAAAATAGTGATATATTTTGTGAATTGATTTTTTATAATATAGGGTAATCAAATACTACTTGATCAAAATTATGCCTTTTTACTTAGGTAGGTATATCTGGAATTGGATAAACTAAGTCGATATTGCGATATTAATGGGTGTTTCCATTTGACATTCTCAAGAAAAACTAGTTTTAATATTTTTCATCCGAAGTTGCCCCATACCTACCACAAATGGATCTCAATTGAGTTGTTCTATATCGTATATGTACATTTACATTCTGTCGCATGAAGCTAATCTCGTAGAAATCTGTTTAGCCAAACCAAAGTTGTAGGAATTTATTCATAAGAATTTCCCCACTCTCCTCCGCCATATATTCGAGAAAAATTTAAGAAAAGTAATTAGCACAATGTGTTCAGAATTCAGGCCTTATTCTAGTTTACTCATTTGAGACCTACTAAAATTGGGCATATTTTTTGAGATAATTGTTTTTTCAATTTTTCCTTAAGGATTACGCCCTCTAACAGTGACGGTGAAGCTACAGACTCGAAATTTGTTTCCAGCCATTAGTCTTGGCAGTTTTTGCCAATGTATTTTCTGCCCAAAGTTATATATAAAATTGTAGTTTATTCAAGTGAGAGAAAAATAAATATTTTTTTACAAAAAATTTGAGCGACAGTCATAATTTGTGCACAGAAAAATACAAAATAATATTAATTCTATTGGTGCTGGTGCTTTTGAAGTTGTGCAGTTGCAGTTAGATTTAAAACTTTTGGCACAACTTCACAAGTATCAGCACCAATGGAATTAATATTATTCTGTATTTTTCAGTGCACCAACTAATAAAGTCGGTCCAATTTTTGGAAAACAATATTTATTTCACATTTTTGAGAGTAACATTAGTCACGAAAATCTTTGAACGTTCACTTATACCATGGACTCATGTACCTATATTCTTTGCTTGTACTTATTATTCAGAAATCTAAAAACATTGTCGCGAAAGTACGCATATTTTAGACTTTACCACCGCTGTAACTAGAAAACCGCGACTCTATAGAAAAAATGTCCAACAGATGTAAATGTTGCTACAAATAATCTGCTCTTTAATTTAAATCAATATTTATTCCATTTGGTACTAAGTTACTGAAATAGGTGTTGTTCTATCTACATATAACTGATACTTCATCTCTTGCAAATCTTCAATATTTTTAGTATAGCTAATATAATCAATTGAACATTATTTTCATTGCAGCATACCATAAATAGAGCTCAATACATATTTCAGAGCTTTCGTCTTTCTGTTTCTTTTGACATGTATCACAACTAAATCAACAATGGTTCTTAACAAAACTTGATTCTTAAATATACCTACTTAATTTTTCTGATCTTTTTTGAAGATAAGTAGGTTGGTAATTTATGTTTCTGACCTATTTGTTCCCATTATAATGGAGAAACGTGTAAACTCAATGACGATGAAGAAAATACTTTTATACCTTGATTGACATCAAGTTCTTTCATACCAAAAGTATATAATCACAGACTGATTTGCAATGACATGTAATCATTCTCGCATTGTCTTGACCACTTAAAATGATGATAAAGAGTACCATTATTATGCTCTGCATTTTGAAATCATTGCATTCTGATGAGCACTTGAACAACGTTTCCATTGAAAGTAAAATCACTGTTGGTATAATGATAATAAATTCGTACTGTATTGTATGAATGTTCAATTAGATACTAAATGAATCAGAAAACAAAGAGCTGGGTTCAAAGTTTATGATGGTGTTTATAAATGCATCACTTTCACCACTGTTGTGATACTATCTAATAATAATCATAATAATGGTATTAAGTGAGCTGAACATGGTTTGTTGATGTAATTAATTTTCTCTTTCATCATAAGAAGGCACAATAACAGGTAGACACTCGTTGTACGTGAATAGATTTTTATAATTAGCATTTTATTTCGGTTCGATTATTGACATTGTAATTGAAATTGCTTATTGGATTTCCATTCATTATTCATTGTTATTATCGTGTTACCTGAAATGTTATACAATACTATTTTGATATTAAAGTTCATGCTTATTCCCAAAACAATCACGACAGAAGTAGGATCGAAATGTATTTGCCAATATTATTAGTTATCTGGAATTAGAGTTGTTCAATCCATCTTACTTAGTAACTAACTTATCTATAATAAATAATAAATCATAATAAAATAGTAGAGCCCGGTAATCTGAACAAATTTTGATGCAGTTGTCGGGGGTAGATAGAGCTTGACTTGGAGCAAAATAATGACATTATTTTATTTTAAAACATTATCCTACTATAAAAACTATTTTTTTTGTCGATCGTAAAAAATTAGGAAATAGATAAATAACTTTCAAGTTATTGAGTTGTTATTTCAAATGCGGCAATTCTGTGTGCTTGAAGAGAATTATTGTTATAAAATACATATAATATAAAAATGTATTTTTAAATTGTCGCTTGTTCCACAGGTGAAGCAGGTATAGATATTTTGTAATCCTGGTTGGCTTCCATGCGAAGCGGGTGGGTACAAATTGTTTTATACGCCGCCTACTGCCTGCCATTCATGCATTAGATCTCGGTTCAATTTCGGTTAAGATGATATTTAACGAAGCTATACGGTGTGCATCTCGTGAGAAGTACGGGCAACCTACTACGAGTAAGCATCTCCAATAATGCCGTTTGGATTCGGCGATGAACTCTATGTAGGTTCCGTATATTTTTGTAATTTGGCGTTTCACAAATACATGCGAGAGTTCACCAATACTGTATAGAGAGCAGGGCACGTCAAGAATAACTATTTTCAAACGAATTTCCTAGCACATTCATGCAAAAGTCACTCGAGTGAAATGTCACAGGCAGCGGTGTCGCTACCCTTCAAAACAAAAGAGATAGCAACACAATCGATCTATCCGTTCCTGAGATAATGTTGGCATAGAACGATATACTGACCGACAGACAGAGTGATAGATAGACAGACTAAGGAATAGACCAATGGTTGAAACTAAGTTTTCTTAGACATAGGGGACCCTGAATCGTGAAAATCTGTTGAAAACTGGATACCGTTAATTTAACACACATTTAATTCAAGTAGTGGTAGTAAAGTGAAAAAATATTTCTTACAAAAAACTGGGCCGACTTTATTAGTTGGTGTACTGGAAAATATTTATCAAAGAAGACAGAATATACGTTGCTTATACTTATTTAGAGATTTCAAGACATCGCGGAAATACACATATTTCTGACAGCAGTGAGAAATGCTCTAACCCGGAAACAGTTTTTTTTTGAAAAATGTCCAATTTAAACGTTGCTACATATAATATCTTCTTTAATTTAGTCATCTCATATTTCCAATTTTAGAAAAAAAATGCTCCCACCACACAGCGAAGACATATTTCAGCCTTTATCTCTGCTGTAAGTCGGAAACCTATGATTTTTTTTCTAAATGTAGAATTTAAACGTTGCCGTATATCGTCTCTTCTTTAATTTTGTCATCTAAAACATTAGATTTTCCAAAAAAATGCCCTCTCAAACCCCCGTCGGAGAAGTTTTTGAGATGACGGATATGTTGAATAGCGATTTTTTTCTTTCAATGGAACCAATTCTCAATAGTCCTCTATCTAGTGAGAAATGTATCATGAAAACCGTAGCGCGTTTACTACCTATTTAAAAGGCGCGAACATCCATAAAAAAACAAAGCAAAAATCAGTAAATCTGTTCCCGTGATAACCTTTGGACAGAGAACTGGGACCTCAGATCAATGGATGAGAATACCTAATTTTCTTAACCTCAATGGAACCTGAGACGTAGAGATCTGTTTAAAAAAGACCATATAAAATGTATACCAATGACAACACTTTCATTATACATAGCTACTTCGGGTAACGGTTAAATGTAAAATCTGTAGAAAATTATATTGATGTATTTCTTAATATGGACAACACATATAAAATTATTTTAAAATATTATCATTTCATTTGATATTTAAAAAAGTTCATTTGATAACTTCATCAGTTTATTCTTTACATTTAAGTACCTAGTATCTTATCTACTATCGCACTCCCAAACTTGTTGAAAATTTTATTACATGTTTATGCCTACTAAAGATATCAACAGAGAGCTTATCTCTTTATATGAAATAGATATGTTAAATAAAACGAGTATTTTAACATAAGATATAAGATTATTTATTCAAGACAATTACGATGGCGACATGTTAACAACCGGATATCTTCAAATATAATAATGTGATCTAAGATCAGCTGCACCTTCAAGAGTGCGCGACAAGTTGACATGACACATGACATAGAAGAGGCGCCAAATTTAAACTAATATTAACACTCCCTCTAAATTTCAGCCTCTCTAAAACAATATATTATTCCTATTAATATAAATCAAAAATGAATATAGCTGGGCTAACTAAACAGTTCAAATACTCAAGCAATAAAAAAAATATATTCTGAAGATTACTTAATTTACATCTTCGGATTCTTAATTACACCAAGTTTCTCTCTAAAATATTGAAATTTTACTTTAGGTAAAGCTTTTGTGAAGATATCTGCTAATTGACTATCAGTGTTAACATACTTCAAGTCTATTATTCTTTGCGCATATTTTTCTTTTACAAAGTTATATTTTACATCAATGTGTTTACATCGTTTATGAAAATCATTATTTTTAATTAAATGAATGGTACTTTGATTATCAATATGAAGATTGATAGAACTTTGTTTATATTCTTCAATATCAAGCATTAGTTGTCGAACCCAGAGAGCTTCCTTGGTTGCACTGCATGATGCCATGAATTCTGCCTCTGTAGTGGACAAGGCAATGGTTGGTTGTCGCTGACTGCTCCACGTCACTGCTGCTCCATTTTTCATGAAGACATAACCCGTAGTGGACCTTCTTGTGGCAGGATCATTGGCATAATCAGCATCAGAGTAACCTTCAAGTGTGTTACTTTGCTTTAACCTGAAACAGAGTCCAAAATGTTTTGTTTCATGTAAATATTTGATGATGCGCTTGACTGCATTCCAGTGCATTTGGTCATAGCTGTTGAGAAAACGAGCTGCTGTGCACACTGCATACATAATGTCCGGTCTGCTCACAGTAGCAGCGAACATTAAAGAACCCACAGCTTCTCTATATGGAAAGTCTTTGTTGTCACTATCAGGCTCAGTGCTTTTCTCCAATGTAACATGCGGATCAGCTGGTATACTCTTAGTATTAGCGTTATACATATTAAATCTTTGAAGCATTTCATCAACGTATTTAGTTTGATGTAAGAAGATATAATCGTGACACTGTTCAATCTGTATTCCTATGAAATGTGGCGATTTACAGATCTTAATTTCAAATTCCTTCTTCAAATCGTTAATTACTTCATTGAGAGCTGAGGAATCTGTTGAAAGCAGCAACCCATCATCCACATAAAGCAACAGATATACTCTTGCTTCTTTTGTACCGCCTTTATAAACACACCTGTCAGCATGACTATTCTTGAAGCCATATTTCTTCAAAACTTGATCAAATTTAGCATTCCAACACCTTGGTGCTTGTGTCGGTGAACGATTCACTATATATGCTGCTGTCATTATTGCTTCAGCCCACAGATTTTTCTGTAAATTAGCATTAATTAACATACATCTGGCCTTTTCAAGCAGTGTTCTGTTCATACGCTCAGATAAGCCATTCTGTTGAGGTGAGTAAGGAGTCGATGTTTGATGTTGTATGCCGGATAACTTTAAAAATTCAGAAAAATTCTTATTTATGTATTCAGTTCCATTATCAGTACGCAGTACTTTGATTTTTGCGTCAAGTTGATTTTCTACTAAACATTTATATTCTTTGAATTTATCTAGGCATTCAGACTTTGACTTCAAAATGAAAACAAACACTTTTCTAGAGAAATCATCAATAAAGGTCAGAAAATACCTTGCATTTCCCAGTGACTTCACCTCCATGGGCCCACATATATCAGAGTGAACTAGTTCTAGTAACCTTGTTGCTCGGGAACCTTCACTTTTAAATGGTAGCCTGGTTTGTTTACCTTCTAAACAGGAGATGCAGGTCATGTTATTGCTCTGGTATAGTTTTACACCTTCAGTGCAGTTTTCCAGTTTCTTCAGATCAAAGTAGTTGAGATGACCCATACGTTGGTGCCATAAATAAAAATTATCATTAATATTTCCAGATAAGCATGTTTGTACAGAAGCTATGTTAAGCTTATACATGTTATTAATAAGTATAGCAGTAGCTACTGCAATATTATCTTTATTAAATATAATGCAGCCTTTGCTATTAAATTTAATATTGCAATTATTTTTAATCATCTGACTGACGGAGAGAAGATTAGTAGAAATATCAGGAACATAAAGTACATCTTTTACCTGTATGGTACTGATAGATCCATCCTTTTGTGGTACATTAATATTAACCTTACCACAACACTCTACTTGTAATTCTTTGTTGTTTGCAACACGGATACTTTTGATTGGCGGTGGTATCTCATCATAGATCCATTCTTTGTGCACAGTCATATGCATCGATGCGCCTGAGTCCACATACCATCCTGAGTCATAGTTGCTTGATACCGCTGAGAGAATAGCTACAAAAGAGTTATCACTTTGTTTCTTCTTAGTCTTGCTCTTACAGTTTTTGCTAATGTGTCCATATTTATTACACGAGTAACATCTTGGTCCTTTGATTATATTTGACTTGAATGTCTGTTTTTGTTGCCATTTATTAACATAAAATACGCCTCGTTCAGATTGCTTGACTTCCTGTAGTAGTTTTGTTTTAATTAGATCAGCTGTTATAGTGACACCAGAGCTTTCAATGGCCATTGTCATTGGCTTGTACTGTTCAGGTAATCCAGCCAGTAACAAGGTGCCTAGCCATTTATCATCAACCTTAAAGCCGATATTCCGAAGCTTGTGTGCTGTAGTTATAACTTTACTGACATATTCTTCAATATCTTGACAGTTTTCAAGAGAAGTAGTTATAAGATCACGAAGTAATCCAACTCGTCGAACAAGACCTGAGTCGTCAAAGGCTCTGCATAGATTACTCCAGGCTTCCTTCGCAGTCTTCGCTTCTTGCACGTGGATATAGTTTATTGGATCTACTAGTAACACAATTTTTGATTTGGCCTTACTGTCTTTCTTGGCATCGACAACTGCGTCGTCGGATATACACTCCCACAGTTCCTCGTGCTCTAAATATGTTTGAACTGCGAACCTCCAGCTTGCGAAATTATCTCTGCCAGTTAGTCTCTCAATTAATGCCATGTGGTTATTTGATGACATTTTTAATTTCTATTAAGATTTATTTCTCTTGAAAGATAAGTATTCCAAAACCGACACGTGGCGGAAGTACCAGAAAAAATGGTTTGGTATTTTATTTTTCGGTAATCACTGAATTTACGTTACGGAACTCACGAACAAATAGTTATGAGGGTGACTGGGCCCATAACCTGTTAAATAAAACGAGTATTTTAACATAAGATATAAGATTATTTATTCAAGACAATTACGATGGCGACATGTTAACAACCGGATATCTTCAAATATAATAATGTGATCTAAGATCAGCTGCACCTTCAAGAGTGCGCGACAAGTTGACATGACACATGACATAGAAGAGGCGCCAAATTTAAACTAATATTAACAAGATAGCTTGGCTTTGAGATGTACTGAAATAATAAAAAGTGAGAGAGTTGTGTAGTATATGAATGATCCATCTCGACTGTAAAAGTTGAAAGTGACAATCGTAAATCAACTACATATTTTTGCGAACTTCTTAGGAAGAAATATTATTCATTTATCATGTCTGCTTTTATGGATGTCATTTCTTTGTATAGTAAATGGTGATCGAGTTTTGTGGTTTATTGTTAATTCGAAAGATTGATTATATTTAGAGAGCATCTTGTTCTGAATTTTCTTGGAATCCAAAACTTTTACATTAACCATAATATACTATGTATTACTTACATGACTTCGATTTTCAGTTGAGCTTTTCAGAACGTGAGAAGAAGCTTTTTCTGATTATATTTTTTTACTCCTCTAACTCGAGATGCATTGCATTTTTCCGACCGACTTCCCAAACGACTCTGGGCTTTTTCAAGTGGATACATGCGTTTCACATAGTAAACGTCCTCCGATTAGGACGTTTTTATTATCTGAAATATGGCTGAGAAATGGTACAAGATAAAAATATAAGAAAATCCAATATTTTCTCCCCCCAAAACTGACCCTAAAGAACTGGAGGGGGATTTTCTATCAAAAATTATAAATATGAGATAGCAAAATTAAATAAGAAACCATATCAAGGTAAATCTAAATTAATTTTTCAAAATATTTAACGGTTTCCGAGTTACCGCAATAAAAAAAATCTGCAAATATAAGTGAACTTCCAACAATTTCGATGACATTCAAAAATGAGAAATGTTTGCTTTTACAAAAACTAGGACCGACTTTATTAGTTGGTGTACTGAAAAGTACAAAATTATATTAATTCTACATATAATTATATTTCTTTAGGATTCCCAGTACCATTAGATCTCTCTACCCCCTGTAAGTATATTTTTGGGAGAAGGGAATTCGAAATAGTGGTTGATGGCATCATTTCTCGCTTAAATTAAAATAGAACCATTAAAATTGGAGCACGTTACGTTCACTACAAAAACGTACGGACTGGCGTGCATAAGAATTCAAACATAAGATCAGGTTGTATATTTCGTCCTTTTATGAAGTTGGCCAAAAATAAGGATAACTTTACTGAAAAGTGTATTAATAACTAATAAGTATAAAATAATATTTATTTTCTTCATAATGGGCTTACAAATGAAGAAAAATAGCGTGTTTCAATAAAAATATTTTTTTGCAAAAGTTACTATTATAGTTTGTGGTTTATTGAAAACTCGAGAAACGGATCAATTCAATCGAGGGGAGTAAATCAGTGGCGGACGATTTTGAGATAAGATCTAGTATTTTTTATACGCTTTAAGGAAATACATATAATTGGGGATAAAAAAGCATCGATTGATTAAATAAGCAATTATATGAAAGATTTATTATTAACAATAATGCAGAAAAATAAAATACAAATATTTTGCTTGAGCTATTAAATATCAATTTATTCATCTGAATTCTCTGAAATATCACTTTGACTTTGTGACGCCTATGAAATAAAGATTGCGTTGCCTTCGGACATACGAGCAGCGCCCTATCATGATATAAATCTTGAAATACTGATGTCGTAGCTTAGATCGTTAAACGCAGTAGAAAATTCCATGATAATGAGATGCGATGAGAAGTATAGCGTGATGTACGTAGTTCGTAAATAACTACAGGCAATAGCCATCATTCGTGAAACAAGCTATATATAGTCACTTGATATGATAGCTTTTCTTCTCTCTGGTAATATGTTTTCCAATTTGGGTATAACCTATACGTATCTATAGGAGATAGTGGAGCCATAAGTCTCATTGATTGAAATCCATTACAGAATGAAAGCTGATCGTGAACTAGAGAGAATATGTAGGTATTTATTTGAACGATTTTTTCTAAAAATGATATTTATACAAAATTTTCATTTATTTGCACCTTTTAACATACTCTTTTGTTTCATCATACAAGCTCGTTACCTAATCTTATCCGTATTTGGAGTTTTAGGCTAAAATGTTTTTGTCTGCATAACACGTAATCTCTACATAATAAGAATAAATGTTTATTTGTTTGCTGAGGTTTTCTCTTTGTTATATAGGGGCCTAGGCCTTATTCTTGAGGATACGTGTTTACCTACCCTACCCAGATATTGCAATATTTATTCGTTA
The DNA here is from genome assembly GCA_958507055.1 of Crioceris asparagi. Classification (NCBI taxonomy): domain Eukaryota; kingdom Metazoa; phylum Arthropoda; class Insecta; order Coleoptera; family Chrysomelidae; genus Crioceris; species Crioceris asparagi. The sequence goes on from OY293828.1 coordinate 12,922,512, forward strand.
TTTTTTTTGTTGCTGTGGCGCAGTTGAAATAGACTATAGTGCGCAAGCGGCTTTATATAACTATACAGAGAAGAATCTTCGTGAAAAATTTAATAGGGGAATAATTAATGATACCACCTAAATGGTAGGCATGATTAGAGGATTTACGATTTCACTGGAATGGAGTAACAGTAATCTATTTATGACACTTAAAAACAAGTAGGCTTATGAGATAATTATCCAATTCGAGATGGGTAGTTATTCTAGTGGGCGTAGTTTAAAAAAAATCGAATTTTAACATATAAATATTCACGTTTTAAGTTTTTTTAAGAAGGTGTCTGGGCTTATGTACAAGGTAATAGGTGATTTTTGCCTGCCTCATGCAGGGGTTTTTACAAAACTTTTCTTTCTCTCCCCTAATTTCAAAAATATAAAATTTATTAGTATTTAAAACAGCTATTTCGGAAAAATTCGTCGTCCTTATCTAACCAATGACCAGTTTTATAAATAAATATTTTCTTGAAAAAAATTGCACCGACTTTATCAGTTGGTGCACTGAACATTTTATTTCACACTTTTAATTTTAACATTAGTCATGAAAATTGTTGAACGTTCACTTATACCAAAGAAAATAGTACTTATGAGTAGTACCATGTGTAAGGCTTATCTTGTGTACTTAATTATTATTATTCAGAGATCTCAGACTTTACTGCTTAACTCGAAAAGCGTAACTGTTTTGAAATAAAGTTCAGTTTAAATTTTGATACCTGCATATAATCACTTCTTTAATTTGGCCGTCTCATAATTTCAATATTCGAAAAAAATCGCCCCTTCCACATAGCGGAAATACACCTATCACATATTTCAGACTTTATCATTGCTGTAACTCGAAAACCGTACCTGTTCTCAAAAAATGTTCAATTCAAACCTTTCCGGATATGTTCCCTTTCTAATTTTCAAATCTCGAATTTTCGATTTTCGAAAAATTTTGCCCCTTCCACATAATCGGAGCACATATTTCGGACTGTACCGCGGGAACCTGTGATTATTTGAAAAAATGTCCGATTCAAGCATTTCCAGATATGGCATTTTGTTTAATTCTGCCGTCTCGGATCTTACATTTTCGGGAAAAATTATCCCCACAACCCCCTTTGGATGATGTATTTAAGGGGAAGGGCATGACTAATATTGATTCTTTTTTCGATGGGACCAATTCTCAATGTTCCTCTCTGAAATGAAAAAAATCATCAAAATTGGGGCACGTTTACTATGCAAAAGTCGTGAACCAATATTTAAAAAAACATGCAGACATACAGTCGAATTATATACCTCCTCCGTTTGGGAAGTCGGACAAAAAATAACGATATTGCAACTTATATTCCTAAAATTTAAATTATTTTGTATTCATTATTATAATATTTATCAAGACTATTTTTTTAATAAAACGACGAGTCTGTGTATTTTGCGAAATATAACTCCAATCCGACCGTAACCCCCATATGAATGATTATCATTATCTAATTTTGAAACGGAGATCTAAAATTTTGAATTTGTTTTTATGAAATATTGGATTTTTATCAAAAAAAATGTTTCTAAGACATCTACAATAAAAAATTAAGGCTCTGACTGAAATTCTAGTAATTTTTTTTTTTAATTAAACTTCTTTATGTTATTATAGTACGGAATCTTGAGGGTAGAAATCCCACTTGTAGTTGCATTATATCTCTCCTATACATACACGAATGCCTCTGCTCATCTAATTTAAAGGGTTTATTTTCATAGTTTAGACCTCGTGGGTTGCACTCACACGGCTTGTTTCCCTAGCTTGAGAATAATTATTCCAATATATGGTCCCGATAATCCGTCTGTTTATCTGCACAGTCTAAGAAGAAAATTGCCTAAACTTAGTAAATTGGACGAAAATGCATGGCATCATGATTTATCCAAAAGATCATCAAGGACGAAACTTTAATTTTCGCTACGGCAAATATGTGTTCGTTAACTGTAAAATCTTTTGCCATTATTCAAAATTTTCTTCGGTTTTGAATTTCTCCAAATGCCACCAATATGTTTTTGATGTTGGTTCATTTATTTTTCTGGTGACTATATTAAAAGTTTTCTGTTTCACTTTTTAAATACTTATAGATAACACATTATTATTACAGTTTACTTTAAAACATTTATCTTTAATTCAAATTTCTTTGTAAATATTTCTTGTTCCCATAATGAATGCATCTTCTTTTGTCAACATTTCATCTTATATCTCCAGGAAAAAAGTCAAACATATACCGGCATATTTTTGTTGAATAAAGGTAAATATAAATATATATATACATACATATATGTATACCTATATAATTTGCTTTCAGCGGTCAAAGGAACATGGTCTCCATTTCGTAAATGTGTATTTTTACGATTTACATGTTGGATCAAAAGCGAATGTGTGGTCTCTTTTCTTTTTTATTTTCGTCCAGAGGAGCAAACAAACGATATTCTGAAAAGATGAATAATCTCAGTTTGCATCTGTTATGTACTTGTTTGTTATACAATAAATAATGGTAGTTACCTACCTCATAACAATAAATGAATCTGGTTTATAAGAAAGTTGGACAATTATAGAAACATTATCTACATTTTCATTAGTCTAAAATTTAGCGAGAACATTTCTGGTTCATCTTGTAATCCTATCTTTTTTCTTAGTAATAAGTGAGTTCGTAAAGTAGCGAATAATTTCAATAAAATTTGGAATGCCAGTAAAAACAAAACACGCTCGAACTCGTTCATATTTTAGTGTTTGAGATAACAGTGAAATAAATATACGTGTGCCAGAAAACAAGTCATCATAGATTTTTTTTAAATAACAACCCCCATTTTCATTGCAGACTCAGAAAGAATAGCATCCATATTTATAAATAGATCTTACCACTAGGTACTAGCCTACAATGACTATTGGAAAAGAAAATTGCGAAGATAAATTAAAAATAAAATTTTGAAGTTGACTTGGTACCGCTTGAAACACACGTCAACTTATTTTTTCAAGTACCTATTCCCAAAAGAAGATATCCGAGGGTTCTAAATCGAGCGATTTGGTTAGTCGTACGAAGAAGGAAGTGTCCTTTCTAATTTTGCAATGAAAATGGGGGTTGATATTTATACAAAGTATGACATCACATCTTTTTCCTGATACATCCTGTACATTTCTGTCTCAGGTACAAAATAGGAGGCTTTGAGTTTTCTCTGTTTATACTCCCATTCTAAATTTATCGAATGTGTGCTTTTTTGCGCGCCTTTTATATAGTAATCGTACTTCGATTTTTGATTTGAAAGAGGAGGCTTGAGAAATGGTCCCGTATTCATAAAAACGGGAATCCGACATCTTCTTCCCTCCGAAAACCGCCGGGCAAATTTTCTCGAAAATTGAAAATCTTAGGTGGTATAATTAAAGATAGGACAATATCCAGAAACGTTTAAATTGAACATTTTTTCAAAAGAGTTACGGTTTTCGAGATAGAGGCATGTTAAATTCTCAAATATATGTATTTTTGCTATCTGTGGGCAGTACATGAAAGACATAATTATTTGTAGCAACATTTATAATGAACATTTTTTCCTTAGAGTTACGGTTTTCGAGTTAAATCGGTGTTAAAATGGTAACAACTAAAATACTTAAGCGTATTTTCGCAGCGATGTATTGAGATCTCAATAGTAATAACAACTACAAGCAAAGAATATTCGTGGGTAATAGGATAAGTACTATCTTCATTGGTATTAGTGAACGTTCAACGATTTTCGTGACTAATGTTACACTCAAAAGTGTAAAATGAATATTTCTTCAAAAAAAATGGACTGGCGTTTATTAGTTCGTGCACTAAAAAGTATAAAATAATATTAATTCTATTGGTGCTGGTACTTGTGAAGTTGGTGCCAAAAGTTATTAATCTACCTGCAACTGATCAACTTCAAAAGTAACAGCCCCAATAGAATCAATATTATTGACCGAGTTCAAAAGAAGGAGAAGGTATACAATTCGGTTGTAAGATTACTTTTTTTATTTTTTTGTTATGACTGTTCGCGCGTTTTGCATAGTAAACGTACTCCGATTTAGATGATTTTTGTTTCATTTGAAAGAGGAGAGTTGAAATATAGTCCCATATTGAGGAAAATCAAATCCGAAATCCCTTTCTCTCCAAAAACTGCCCCCAAAGGGGATGGAGGGGGCAATTTTTCTCGAAAATTGAAAATCCGAGACGATAGAACTAATGAAAATACCATATCCGGAAATGTTTAAATTGGACATTTTAAAAAATAATCATACGTTTCCTCGCTACAGTCTGAAATATGTGTTTCAGCTATGTGGAAGGGGCAAATTTTTCCAAAAATCGAAAGTCTGAGATTTGAAAATTAGAAAGGGGACCATATCCGGAAACGTTTAAATTAAACATCTTTTTGGGTATTAGTCAACGTTCAACAATTTTCATAACTAATATTATTTTGTATTTTTCTGTGCAACAACTGATAAAGATATTTTTCAAATCTGAAATACGTTATCATCTCCAGAACTTTCAATCCATAATAAATGTCAAGGCTTGAAGTAAACAATATAATATTGAAGCCGCCTCAAGTCACTTATTCTATAATGTAATCATGCTTTTTTTTTTCGGAAAATAACCCAATTTTCTCCGCAAAAACACCAGGCGAAATTTAGGCTCCATCAACTTTGCATAGTAATGGAAAATTCAACAGGCCACCTGACCTGGGCTTCATCTGTTCATTTAAGCATTTTGCAAGGCAAACTTTACAACGTCGTTATATTGTCCCCAAAGGGGTGTTTCTCTTAACTGTCTCAGAACAGTGTGCCGTATAAGTGAAAAGTCATCTAAGAATTTTATTTTTTCTGCTCTCCTAAGGTCTGTGTGTTCTTTTTGAGCAGCGTGGCACTAAGTGGTGTCGTGCTCGAGATCCATATATCACATGGAAAATGGCTTTTGGGGGTTTCTTCTTCTCACTGGCGAAATACTATCCGTTGGTTGGTGGTGAAAAACGGCTTTCGATTTTCAATTGAAGCTAGAAAACGTTTTGCTAAATTTATTGCTCTGTTCTTGAATAGATTGTTCGGTGATAGTCATGCAATTTCCGAAAAAGCTGTTTACGTAGTCGAAATCTCAACATATTAACTAAAAATGAGAAATATACTATCTGAAATATGAGAAGAAAATAAAAGACTAGTGAATATACACAGTGAGGTCGTAATGTCTGGAATATCGTCCATATAAGCTCTGGAAATTACTTATTAAAAAAAATATATATTTTTAAATAAATTTTCCAGTGTAGCTTAATTTATACAGAGGCGTATCATAGGGTAAAAAAATAATATATTTTTTTCAGGTAAATGAAAACATGTCATTCTGCTAGTAAATTATAATATTTTTTTTGTTCTCGTGTACATAATGTTTATATAAATTGGAAATAATATATCGCTGCCGATGAATAATAGTTTAAACAGTAAATTACACTCTCAAGCAACGATCTACCCCCATAGGAGGCGACATTTTTCTAATTGAATGAACACAAACAAGTGAAGAGTCGAAATAGAGTGTTTTTTAATGGCACATGAGAGTGTGTGCCATAAAAAGACGAATTTTATAAACGAAATACAAACAACATTTTTTGTACAATTGTCAAAAAAACTTGACAATTCTTCATCTCTATTGATGCACGGTGGCTGGAAATCTGCCTCCGTTGCAGAAGCATATATAGAAGATAGTTTGAATAACAAAATTGCGATTTTTAACAAAGATTGAATTAACCATCTTCCTTCTAACAAATTAAAATATCTGATAAAATTGTGGAATCAACTCTTCAAGAAGTATTTAACGTTTCTGATCAGCAGCAACATGGAACATCTTCAGAAATTTATGTTGGAAGTAATTGTTCAAACTTTACTATCAATTATTATTCCAATAAATGAAATTGTTTTATGATGAATAATCAATTAATAATTGACTCTGTTAAAAATAAGTCCTTCAAAAAGTGATATTTCATGTTTATTTTGTGAATTATTTTGGCAGTGAAAAAAGTAAAAATTTACGCATCAATAGAGATGCAAAAATGTCAAGTTTTTTGACAGTTGTATAAAAAAATCATTCACATTTTCTATCATAATGAAATAAGAATTTCATTAAAAAAATGTATTCTATAACCTCACGATACATCTACACGTAAATTAAAAAATCTACCTCTATTTGGCAATTTCCAGAATCATTTACTTCTAGCCTACATTGGTAACTTCCGAATTCTGTGGGAAAATTATTCTGACTTCTACTAACCCCTGGAAACCATTCCTATCAAGAAACACTAGAAAAGAGACGTTGGGTGCGGTTAAAGGTAATAGAACAAATCGGGAATTTATTGAGATGTTTTAATTTGTTTCCTGGTGATCTTGAATGTTCTTTTGATTTCAAAATCGACAAGACTTTGTAATCAATATGTACTTCTTAGATATGCAGATTAGGAGCTAAAAATATTTTATCGGCCGATTTAAAAAAAAAGGAGGAGTTGTACAATGTTTTTTATGGCGCGTTTTGCGTAGTAAACGTACTCCAATTTTTGTTTCATTTGAAAGAGGAGAGTTGAGAAATGGTTTAGAAAACTCAAATCCGGTAATTTTTCTTGAAAATCAAGAGACGGCAGAAATAAAGATAAGACTGTATTCGGAAACGTTTAAATTGAAGAAAATTTCAAAATGGTTACGGTTTTCGAGTTACACCAATGGTAAAGACTGAAATATGTGAAATGTGTATTTCCGCTATGTGGAAGGGGCAATATGAAATGACCAAATTAAAGAAAAGATTATAATGTAGGTAGCAATATTTAGATTGAAAATTTTGTCAAAAGTGTTACGATTTTCGAGTTACAACAGTAAAGTCTTAAATATATCTGTAGGTATATCTGCGCCGCGATGTTTTGAGATCTCTGAATAATAACAAGTACAAGCTAAGCCTATACATGGGTAAGAGGATAAGTACCTACTATCTCCTTTGATATAAGTGAACATTCAACAATTTTCATGTCCAATGTTACACTCAAAAGTGTGAAATAAATATTTTTCAAAAAAAATGGACCGACCTTATTAGTTGGTGAACTGAAATATACAAAATAATATTAATTCTATTGGTGCTGGTACTTTTGGAGTTGGTGCCGACAACAAACTACAACGGCACAACATCGAAAGTACCAGCACCAATAGAATTAATATTATTTTGTATATATCTGTGCAACAACTAATATAGTCGCTCCATTTTTTGTAAAAAATATCAATTCACAAGTTTATTCTCAAATGTTAAACTTGAAGGATATAATTATTAGATTGTTATTTATTAGAATATCTTTTTTCCTATCTTGATAAGCCTCTTCAAAATGGAGTGCTGAAGTCGAAAGCTTTTCTATTTTATTTATTATTTCAAATTTGGCAAACGTTCTTAAAGGTCAATCTAGTATTTTATTTTGCCTTTCACAGTAAATAAAATTAACTCTAAAATCTCATATGAATGGTTTAAATTTAAGACCAAAAACTCAGTCCTTGAAAATGATATCTAAATTCGAAAAAAAAAAAGATTTTCGTGGATTCTAAAATTACCGTTTTGCTGACAAAATAAATCCATATGAGTTCTATTTCCACCTTCAATAAAACTAATAAATAGTATACAATGAGTATTTTTTACAAAACAAACCAAAATTACTATTACTGAAAAATAATAAATTTTATTGCACCAATTCAAAATTACCAGCACCAATAGAATTAACCTTGTTTTGAATTTTACAGTGCAATAACTAATAAAGTCTGTGTTGTCTTTCCTAAAACATATTTATTATAAAAAATATTTATTTTACTTCATTGAATGTTTCATTAGTCATGTAAAATATTGGATGTTCCATTATATTCAGTGATAATATGGAGGTAACAATATTGCACCTTCCTAGTGCTTTTACGCGGAACCTTGTAATTATTTTGAAAAATATCCAATTTAATGACAAGAGCTATGATTTAAGGAACTTCGAAAGAACTATGTAACCATTTAGATCTTACTTCTTTTCATTAGCGAATCCGTTATTTCTGTACTTATCATGCAGTTTTTTTTGTTACGATCTTGGTTTTCTTTCACATTTATGTTTTTGCTGGGATCACGATTGTTAGATTTTCGCCCGTTTACTCACTTGTGTATCACATAAATCACTAGTACATTATATTTCATTCTTGGAAATAACCCACTAGACATTTTATTTACTATATGACAATTACTTGGCAGTTCTTTCCAAGACCAATAATAGTCTTTAATTTTATGGTAAAATCGATCTATATCACTCTCAAACTGTTAAAATAATCGAAATTCTTGTAGTGTGTTGCATGTCGACATTGTTTTGTACATCGCATTTATTCCATTTCTTGCCATAGCATACCTTGATTATTTTTGTTGTTTTCTGCAGTAACAAGGCTTTAATTATCGACACAGAACAGCAATTACTGTTCACTTCTTTTGTTACAGTTAAAACCGAGTCTTCCTTAACTTTTATTTTTTATAGGCTATGAAACTGTGAGAATTGTTGCAAGTTTACTCGAGAAACTTGGACATTAAGTGTATGAATGTTTTTATTTTCCAAGAAATGTTCACATTTCATTCAATAAAAATCAATAAAATTACCGTTTTAGTTTATTTCAACGTCTCTTTTCGATTGATTTGTAATTTAAATTAACTTACTCGAAGAAATAACTTGTGAAGTTACTTAGGAGGATGATGAAAGTTTCTTATCCTTTCTAAGAATGAGCGATTTTGATGTGTAACTTTCAATATTTTAACAACTCATGAGTTGTAAAAGACTCTAAATTGTGGAAATACATTGAAAAGTCAGCCGTTTTTGACGAAAGCTTCTGGTGCACTTAGAGCAAGCACTTACAAGCATTTGGTGAGCAGGTGATTCCATGTTTTGAACCTGTGATTTACATCTGTGGTTTCACATCTCTAGATTTATTACGGAAATTTCCAATAGTATTGCGTTCGTTTGCTCTTAGAGAAAAGAGGCCGCATTTTTGATTGGTTACATCGTGAACAATGTTGGGAAAGAGAAAAACGCCGTATGTTAGGTAAATTTCATTGAAAATATTTTCGATTGGCAGATATGCTTTTGCGCAACAGATTTTGTCTAAGAATTTGTTGAAAGAAATAACCAGTAAAAAAGACTAAAAACCCTTAAAAACATTGAATAAATAAGGATATATTGTATAAGTCTTGAGACTAATCTATTTTTTAGAGATATTAAATAAACAATTTTTGTATATTTTCAAGCACAGTTACCTCAAAAATTTGTTTCCTTAATTTACCAAATAAGGTATAATGTCAAATTTAATCTTATTCAAAGACTTTCAAGAAGGACTAGACTACATTTCAAATATATTTTTCTTTTTTTTTGGATGCATCTTCTCGAGTTTTGATTATTCTTTTTTCATATGAGAGAATATTACTTTGAAATGGTGGATCCTATGTTGAAGTTTTCAATACATCATCTCCTTTTCCTCAAAAACATCATCCAAAAGTGGGGAGAGGGATTTTTTTATTGGAAATAAATTTTTTTGGCACTGTATTTTAAATTGACTGAATTTATAATTAACTTTGCAACAAGATGGCATGATTAGGATGCTCATGGTCTATTTAAATAGACCATGCATCCTACTAGCAATAGCCATAAAATGTGCTTTGCTCAAAACTGTAGCGCCAAAACGGTTCTAAATATGTTTATCATATCAAAAGTATACTTCTAGAAGCCCTTAACCATCTTTCCATGACGCCTTTCTTGGAAAAAGCAAGAAAATAATGCTAAAATTAAATGTTCATATTTCTTACATGCTTATTCATATTCGGGCTGGATGGTTCATTTTTACAAAAAACTCGTTATTGTTTGACATGTCAGGCAGAACAAAAGTATAATGGCACAAGTAGTTCGGACGATCTTCCTCTTTTTAATCTTTGATCTAATTTAGGGATAATCAAATTGTGAAAATATTGAGAGACCTTCATCTGCTGATGTGTCACTAGATAAGAAGATTTCGCTCAAGTTAGCCGACATAATGAATATTAACAAGAAGAAAAAGCAATAGTCATAGTAAACGGGTCAACAAAAAGCTGACAATGAAAATAAAATGAGAATAAAATTAAACCATTGAATAAAACGGCATATCAACAACTGCCTATTGTTATATCTACAAGACTAATCAAGTACTCAGCAATGAATGGGATATAAAATCTTATTTCCTCTTTTCTTTCAAACACAAATGTTCCAACTACTAACGGATTTTCACTCTACATTTAGATGACAGTGGGTATTAATTATTATTAAGATGTTATCTGTTATAATTGCGGTATACATTAAATGTTGAACAAACTGAACTGTTATGTATTTCATCTATTTATAGATTATATGCCAATGGTACAGTTTATCGATAGTGGTTAAATTGGAATTCCATATTGTGTTTGGTTATTTTTATGTTATTCAGCTTCAACAATGCTACGGCTGTTGTTTATGTAAATAGTTTGTAGAAATATATATGTCTGAAATAAGAGAATATAAAATCAAAATCATTAACAAAAAAAAGGTGCAAAAGCCCTTTGAAGTGAGTAAAAATAAGAGAAAGATATAAGAAAAATAATCAGAGACCATCCAGGAAAATTGATGGAAAATATTAATTCAAAGTATTCCACGGTAACTCTAAAAACCGCAACCCAACCAAATAAGATTCGTAGTTCGCATTCAGTGAGAAGTATTTCATAAACTTCAATTTTCTGGATATGATCCAATATTTCTCTTATTTTGTCAAAATTCTTCCTTATTGCAAAACCGTATACCAACATAAGTAGCAAAATGAAACTTAGGGATATTAGTATTTAGTCACTTGGAGTCATAAGTCGATAGTAGTTGAAACGAGATAGTCATAGTAACATGTTGTGAAAGTTGTACTACTACAGAAGGTCATGTAAAAGGTGTTAAAAATAAACTTTTTAGAAGCAATTTGCAAACTTTGGAGTATTACGGAAGTGAACTCCCCTCACAACGTTTAGACAGGGTTGAACGTTACAATTGTTGTCAGAAGTGGAATCCCTCGCATTTTGTTGAGAATATATGGTGAAGACCAGATTGACAAATATTGAATATCTAATGGAGAGGAAAAAGAAGAACAACAAACAAAAATAAGATAAATTCTAGAAAATTAAGAAAGAATTAGACAACAAGATAAAAAAGAACAAATACATAAGGAATTAGAACAAATAGATACTAAAACAAATAATAACTGTAAGTACATGATAAACTATCCACGTTGCAGAGCTTGGTTGTGTCATACAGGGCAGGGCGATGTTGAGCATGTCTACGTCAATGATCAGTGTGTACTGAAAATACCTACATAGTATTATTTTCTTCTTAAATATGCATTCTCTTCATAATATTCGTTTTATCTAGGTACATTCTTGTATCAAACAGTAACACTGAAGTAGGCACTCTGTAAATAAGAACTGGGGGGTTCAAACTCTGCTAAATCTTGATCCCCATTTTTTTTTTCATGGATGAGGAATCATATTTCCAAAAATGAAATCTGTCTAGATAGTTTCGCAATGGTATGTAGCAAATCAAATAGTAACTAAATAATCTGTTGACACAGTATTTTCTTACTTCTTACATTAAGTACAGTTACATTTAAGGGTTTTGAAATAATGTAAGGAAGAATTTCTGTACCTCATTAAAATCTTATGTTATAAAATTTAGGCGAGGATTTTAAGCCAATAATGCCTGAGGTAAAATCTAAACATGGGAGGACAACGACAACAATACAGAAATAAAAGCGTTGGAAATAATGAGCATCGACGTTTACATATAAACTTCGAAAGCTTTGACAAGTTTGAATATCCCGTAGCTAAAAAAAAGATAATGAGAAACAAGATGAAAATTATTAATAAAGGAAGGAAATGAGCTTGATCATCATTACTGAAAATAAAATGTGTTACCTGGAACATGAGAGGACAATGTCATTAGAAGGAAGCTCAGCAATGGCCTACCAATTCCAATGGGCATTATCAGGAATAGGTAATTTATAAATCATTATTATTCTGTGGTGTAGATGTTTTTGCATCATTCGAAAAATTATCTTCTATTTTCTGTATGCTTCTCTGGAAAGATAAGTCTTAAGATATTTCTTGGGACATATCCATGGTTTGGAATCCACGTTAGACCCGTCTGTAATGACACATAACGTTCAGAGAAGACGCCAATACTCAAAACCTTAAACGTACTTAAATAAAACTAAGATACCAATAGCATAGAGGTAAAAAAATCAAACAGACACCAATAGATTTTTGACCGACTTTATAAAAGGAGAATGTTCACAAAAAGAGAATTGGAGGTTAGTTTGATATGCAAAATTGAAGAAATTGATATTTTCAGTTACCTTTAACTTGAACAAAGCCCCTATTAACGTGGGATATATTATCAAAAATATTTTTGGATAGAGCTTGGTATCTTTCAAGTAAGAGATATTTTCATGTCCAGTGTTTTAGGTTATGTATTTTCTACCAGTTGTGGTACTGTTAAATAAGTAGCTTATGCCAGAAAATTAAAACGGCGATTTATTCTGTTTCGAGAAAAATCTGGAAAATCATATGGGTACAAGGAGTAATGGAAATTGGAGCAAGATGTAATGTGCAATTTTGATTTAGGTATATGTTAGTAAGTTAGTGTATCAAAACGAGTTTTACAGATAACCATATGCATCCGAGACACAGAAACCCAGAAAACTGTCAAAGAACAGAACTAGATAATAACAATGAATTCCTAGGGATAAAAACCCAAAAGACAGAACAAGCAAGCCCAGAACCCCTAAAGGGTTGTCGTGCTTCTGATGAATGATAAAAAGAAAGTAACTGGATTTCAATTTCTCAATCAAGGACAATCTAATTCCAATTTTTATTGATTGACTCAACCTCGTGATTGTATCAATATCAACTCTAATAGCAGCTAATCACGCAATCATTGAAGTCGAAAAAAAATATCACACATAACACAATTGCTTCGGAATTTCTTTTCAATCAACCAATATACTGTTCTACATAAACCACGAAACTAATAATAAATAGACAATTTGTCGGAACTTTATACAGATATATATAACAAATACAATCTTATGTAATGGCGCCACGTTCCTCAATAATAACCAATACAGAGCACATAAGTTATATATCTGATCTCTGCTAATGGGTGATAACTTTCACTTTGACGTCCATATAATCGAGCCCGGGCATATGTATGCGGATTATTAGAATATAAAACAGCTACACAACACACAATGCAGAGCTGAAAATGGATCGTGTAACCGTTACGTAATCTGTTGTTGTTATTGTGACGCTATTTATATTGTTAATCGTCGTCCTTTTGTTTGGCGGATAAAAAAGACCCAGAGACCTACATAGATGTATATCAAATGAAATTTGCAAACTGAATGTTATATCTATTAATATCTTTGTTATTGAGAATTTAGCAGTATTCATTTAAAAATACTTTAAAGTTATACTCCTTTAAGATGAATCCCTGACAGTTGCATTGTATTATCGTACTCTCTTCTATCACAAGGCAACTAGAAACCAGCGAAAGTATATTTCCTTAGCACCTACAACTTTTCTGGATGTGTCTGTCATGAGATTTATCTTGAGACATATTGGTGATTCGGAATCCATGTTAAACTGTAGGCCACCTTATCTCTGGTAACACTTTCATGGGGGAAGAGTCGCCAACACTCGATTACGAGCAGAATATGCTTATTTAAAAATAAATAGAAAATATTAATTAGTCCGTTTGTGAAAGGACATACAGTCCGGTTAATCTACAGTTTTTAATGAGTTTTTAGGACCAACAACTTAACTTTTTGACAGGCGAACCAAACCGAGAAGGTATATAATTTGAACGTGCTCCAATTTACATTATTCTTTTTTTCATTTGATATTCGAATATTGAGAATTGGGCCCATTGAAAAAAAAATACAATCAATTTGTCCTTCCCCCCAAAAAACTTCTCCCAGAGGCAGTAGAGGTGGCATTTTTTTTGCAAAAATCGAATATCCGAAACAACAAAATTAAAGAAGAGAACATATCCGGCAATGTTTAATTTGGAAATTTAAAAAAAATACGTTTCTGAGTTAAAGAGTGCAAAAATGTGAAATAAGTGTCTCTCCGCTATTTGGCGGGAGCATTTTTTTCGGAAATTGAAAATATGAGACGGCCAAATTAAAGAAGGAATTATATGTAGCAACATTTAAATTGGACATTTTGCAAAAAAGAATACGGGTTCAGAATTACAGTAGTAGTAAAGTAAGAACAAGCTAAGAATATACATGGGTAATAGGATAAGTACTATCTTCTTTGGTATTAGTGAACGTTCAACCATTTTCATGACGAATGTTACACTCAAATAAATGAAATAAATATTTTTTTACAGAAAATTTAACCCACTTTATTAGTTGTTGCATTGAACAATAAAAAATAATGTGAATTCTATTGGTGCTGGTACTTTTGAAGTTGCCGCCAAAAGTCTTATATCTAGTTGCAATTGCACAACTTCAAAATTACCAGTACCAATAGGATTAATATGATTTTGTATATTTCAGTGAACCAACTAATAAAGTCGGTCCAATTTTATATAAAAAATATTTATTTAAATGAAAATACCTATTTTAAACATAAAATTATTATTAAACATGTCAATATGAGTGATTCCCAGAAGTAATATCTAAATTCATTCAATTTTAAGAGGAGGTGTTTTTTTATGGTAAATTTAGTAAGTTGCATCTTTAACTTGGACATAACTTCTGGTACTGACATTGTTGTGAAATTTAACAGATATTGAAGTTAATGCCAAGTGACTAGGTTAGGTTAGGTTAGGTTAGGTTAGGTTGTAGTGAAATTTAACATATTGAAGTTAATGCCAAGTGACTAGGTTTAACTATACCTAATTGATACTTCATCTATTGCACAACAATTTTACATGATTTATTAATATACGTTGATTCTGTAAATAATATTTTGTTTAATTCACGTGAATGAAGCTTTTAATCATAGTAACAATATAATAATTATGATTTTATGCACTTCAATTCCATCTAATCGGACCTGTTCTCTTCAAAAAGTTTCTTACTGAATGTTACAATAAAGTTTTCCGCAAACTTCCGTTTCGTATATGATGAAAAAATATGAGACTATATACTCTGGACCAGGAACATAAATTTCTTTGAACATGGAAAACTTGAGTAAGACATTCTCAAATTATATATGTTATTGCTACCAACTTTTATATTGTAAAAGTTCTGGCCCTATTTTTCGGTTACTTTCAATGGATAGGTTGGTTTATTTCAGCTTTTCACCGAATTCATATTACATTTTTTTTTTGATGAACTTTTCTATGAAAACTAGAAAAAAAATCCTTGAAAAATTAACACAGAAGGGTTAGACATTTATTTAAAAAGATTATCTACAGCAATTTTGTAATTTCACCTATATTATTCTAAATAATTTGAAACGGTTTATTTCTAATGAACTTTTGAAACATTACCGAATGTTTTTGACGTATGCAGTGTGAAGTTAAAAAATATTTGGATGAATTTATAGACATTTTCAATATTTTTATGATCATCATATTATTCAGGTTTGTGCATTGGGCAGGCAGAGGACGTCTTCAAAACTAATACATGATGGTACCTAATAAAATCTTGAGGTTATGCTAAAAATAATCAGGCTTCCTGTCAGTAAATGGAAAAACCCTATTGTGTAATTTGAGTAAAAAATATTCCTTCTAAGAAAAGGTAGAAGTAGTGATATCTAGGATTGTCATATTCTTTATAAGTTGGTATGTGTGATTCGAAGCGGACTCTTTTTTGGTGAACACGTTCGATTTGTGTCCACAAAATTGCATCTAAAATGGATCGTGTCGTTGTTACGTAAATTCCAACGTTCGAGCTCTGTTATTATTGCGGTATTGTTCGTTAGCCACTAAAAGCCGCTATTGTCCTCTCTAAAAAAAATAGGTGGAATCACGTGGAAAGGTAATAAAATAAATACGTGGAAATTGGATTCAGGAAGTTATTGGATTTAGTTTATGTGGATATA
Source organism: Crioceris asparagi (assembly GCA_958507055.1). NCBI lineage: Eukaryota > Metazoa > Arthropoda > Insecta > Coleoptera > Chrysomelidae > Crioceris > Crioceris asparagi. The sequence goes on from OY293828.1 coordinate 12,938,681, forward strand.
AAGTTTTTTTTTCTCATTCATTATGTCAATATTGTACATATATTACAAAATAATTTTAACACAGACAAAATAACTGACAGAGAAAATGAAAATAGTGTTTCTTTACCCCAAACGCAAATAGAGGGGTGTTATAAGTTTGAGGTGTGTATCTGTGAGCATGTCTGTGGCATCGTAGCATTTAACATGACGATTACGATAGTTTTTTTTTCGGTCGTGCCCAAAATTGGATGGACTGATTTGGATATAATTTTTGACCGATGAACCATACAATACAATTCGACTGTTTGTCTGCATGGTTCTATTAGGTATGGATCTTTGCGCGTTCTACAGGGTGTTTCATAATATATGCGCAGGACTTAAGGATAGCTCGTCCAAAAATATGCAAAAGAGTTCATATTAACTTACCCTCTAAAATGCACCATTTTCGAGATAAAGGGTGTTGAAATTGGAAAAAAAACTCGTTTATAGTACAGAAAACAGCTATTGTAAGCATTTTCCTCTCACAATAAGCTAAGTTTTGAGTCAGAATTTTTTTTTTGTTACGTCATAATTGGTGAAGATTTTAAAGGAGTAGTGGTTGTTTTTCTCCCCAATTTCTACGCCAATAGAAAAAATTAGGTTTTGAGATGCCTATTTGAACCGCCAATGTTTTCTACACAAAAAAGGTACTATTGGTGGTGAGCTCTAAAGTCGACCGTTTTCGAGAAAAATCAACTTTAATCTTGAAAAAACACGATAAATTTTTTGAAATACAATTTCTGTATTTATCAATCAAACAAAATTTATGTAAACATTAGAACAAGTAAGAAAAGCTAAAATTGACCATGTTTTTTCAACATAAAAGTTGATTTTTCTGGAAAACGCTCGTTTTTAGATCTCACGACTAACAGTACCTTTTTTGTGTAGAAAACATTGGCGGTTCAAAGGGGCGCCTCAAAACTGTACTTTTTCCATTGTCGTAGAAATTGGGGATAAAATCAACCACTACTCTTTCAAAATCTGCACCGATTATAACTTGACAAAAATTTTTTTCTGAATCAAAACTTTGCTTATTATGAGTGGCAAATGCTTACATGTACTGTACTATGAACGGTTCCGGAGATATTCACAAAAAACGATTTTTTTATCTCTACACCCTGTATCTCGAAAATGGTGCATTTTAGAGGGTAAGTTAGTATAAACTTTTTTTCATATTTTTGGATGAGCTATCACATCCTCAAGTCATGCGCATATATTATGAAACACCCTGTATATATTGAACGTGCTCCGATTTTTATGATTCTTTTTTCATTTGATAGAGGACTATTGTGAGTTAGTTTCATTGAAAAGCGACATTTAACATGTCCTTTCCCTTAAAAACTTTCTCCAATGGAGGTGGAGGGGATAATTTCTTAAGGCTACGTTTAAACTGGACAATTAAAAAAATCGTAGGTTTCCGATTAAAGCATTGGTAAAATGTTAAAAATGTGTGTTTCCGCTATATGGTGGGGGCATTTTTTTCAAAAATCGAAAGTATAAGACGGCCAAAATAAAAAAGATATTAAATGTAGCAACATTTTTCAAAATAAATTACGGCTTCCGAGTTACAGCAATGGGAAAGTCTGAAAGATGTGTATTTCTGCGATGTCGTGAAATCTTTGAAGAAGTCTAAGCAACATATTATTTTCTTTGGTGAACGTTGAATGATTTTGGTGACTACATTGTTACAGAAGAGTGAAATAAATATTTCTTGCAAAAATTTCGACCGACTTTATTAGTTGCTGCTTCGAAAAAATATAAAATAATAATTCTGGTCTGGTAAGTTGGTGCCAAAAGTGTTCAATCTAATTATTGCACAACTTCAAAAATACCAGTACCGGTAGAATTAATATATATAAGTGCACCAACTAAGTTTAAAGTGTGTATCTGTCCGTTTGCAACGTAGCTCCCAGACGGATGATCCAATTTCGATTGAGGTTTTATTTGTAAGGTGCTTTAGTCGCTAGTTTTCTTTGAACGGATGAACAGATTTTTCTTTATTTATTTATTTATTTGACGCGATTACTCCACATAAAATAATTCTACATAACTAGTTAAACTTATTTTAAACAGGAAAAGATAATTGATTGAGTGCTTACATACATAGACAGTGTAATAAACACGTAGGTAAGACCAATATCGATATTATCGCATCTAAGATTTTCCTTTTTTTTAAAATGATTTGATTGGGAGTGTTCTTAGCTAGTTTTTTTGTCGTTTTTTAATTAATATATACTGATGTCCTGGAGAGAATCTATTTCTTTATGTTGCATGGTTAATCAAGAATTCATAAAATAATCATTAAGATGATTTGCAATATACTCCACAAAACAGTCCATGAATTACTCCGAAAACTCACGAGAAATGTACAACTTCTTGACCAAATAAGAAAATTCATTGAGAACATTTCTTTTGCAGATTATATTCATTCATAAAATGCAACTAAATTTTTTGCGCACCAATTTTGCAGAATGATAAACGACGATTGAAAAAGTCCCAAAGAATGAAGAATCGATTTAAGGTAATTATCAGCTGATCAAATTGCCGTTATCATAAAGCAGCAATCGAGAGGAACCAATAAATTTCTAATATGATATAATATAGCATTCACTATTAAAAACACAACATTCTGTCCAATATCCGATGACCTGACAAATATATTGTTTCCGGCTGTAATTTTGCCACCACTCTAACAAGATTATTGGTAAGGCTCTTTGTGGTTTCATTCGAACAACATATAGATTTACTGGAATCTTGTTAAGATTTTCTACTGTACGAAGCATAGATACTAACGAGTTTACTTGAAGCTACTTAAAGTATTCGATTTCGCAAGCAGAGGTGAAATTTGTTGTTTAAGGTAAAAATTTTGTTCTGAGGCGAAATCTTATTTTCAAGAAGAAAAACTTAAGAGAATGTTTGTTCATGGAAAGATTTATTATTGATTACTGTGCCAGATACTATCAGTAATTGGCTCTGGGTTTTTTATAACGGCTCTTATCACTAAACAAGCGGTTGACTCATGAATTTACGGGTTTCACCATACAGAGTGTTCTAATAATATGATATATAGATGATGCTTGACGCTCAATTGGTGTAGTTGGTGCACTGAAAAATATCAATTCTTTTGAAGTTGGTGCCAAAAGTCTTTTATTTAACTACAATTATTGCACTGCCTCTCTCTCAAAACAGCCCCCAAATGGGGTGGTTGGGGTAAATTTATTTGAATATTGGAAATTTTATCTAACGGAATTGAAGAGAAGATAATTTTCGGCAATGTTTAAACTGGGCATTTTCTAAAATAATCCCAAGTTTCCGAGTTTCCGCATTAGGAAAGTGCAATATTGTTACCGCCATATTTTTAAATCACTTTATATAAGTAAACGTTTAACAATTCGCAAGACTATTATTATTATTATGTAAAAGAGAGTATTAGGGACATGTCCCTTTATGGGGCACTCTTGTACCATTCGGTGATGTTGTACCGTGCCCTTTGAAATAGAATTCAGGACCACCAAGTTTATTAGCTTAGCTTAGTTGGAGCACTAATATATATATATATATATATATATATATATATATATATATATATATATATATATATACATATAAAAAGGTTAATTCTGTTGGTGGTGGTACTTTTGAAGTTGGTGGTAACAACAACTGCACCACTTCAAAAATTGCCACCACCAGTAGAATTTATTATTAGTTTGACCCAACTGATAAAGTAAACCCTATTTGTTTTTATATCTGCAATATGTGGCAGCCTTTTTTTAAACCGTTTTAGAAACAAACCTGTAATTCAAAGGATTTTCAATATATTCGCCATACAATTCCATGCATAGGAATATAAGATTTTGTGAGAATACGGAGAGACTTCCTTCATAAAATGTTTCATTCTAATATTACTACGCAGTTGGGCTATAATACAGATAACCATACAAGTGCTTGGGGTGTTTTTTTTATGTTATCCGCGACAATAAAACTTCATATCTCCATGGCAGGATATTTCAATTCAGCTCACCTGCGCCTCTACCAAATACATCATATCTATGTATATATATATATATATGGCCGTCTCTGGTATATTAGATTTACATAACGAAACCCTTAAGGAGTGCGCCAAATGTGAGGCACAAACACACACAATATAAGAAGATTAATTTGCATCGTATTTCACAAAAGGATATTTCTCGTTGGAAATCTTCTGGCTCGAAATCTACATGTGCACTGTGTATAGTAGATAGAATAGAAAATCTTTATGTCTGAGGTAATAAGTTTCACTAGGTGAAGGCTCGATTACATTGAGCGTGTAGCTTGTTGCCGGCGAGTTGGCTCGTGAGCTAGTTATGATGACATACAAAACTTCCCACTCGCTCGCCAATTAACCAGCTGTCGATATTAGTGAGGTTAGTTTAGGTTTAATATTACGATATTCTGTATTTGGAAGTAAGTAAGTAAGTGGAATGTCAATAATATAGTGGAACTAACTCGAATCAACCAGCAGTACCCTGTAAACAGATATACTAGCGATTATGATGACACAGAGCAAGCCAACTATCCCACTCGTTAGCTTGTTCCGAGTAAACTATCACAGATTTCAACGTTTCGACTAAATGGTTTACAAGCTGCTAGTTCGATAGCTGACATGAAATAATGGGCAATAAAAATAAGATAGCTGTTCAATCACGATTTCTTTGAGGTTTACTGTTTATTATTTTGCGATAGATTTTATTAGTTATTGGGATACAACGTAGGGACGACGACGACAACTGTTAGCAGGTAATTATCTATTATATATCAAGAAACGTTTTGACTTACTCATTCATTACTCATCAACGCTCAGCCCAAAACCTTGGATTGAAGATGATTTGACTTCAACATTTTTCAAGAACTTCAATGATTTGTATATCATTGTACCTGCATATTCATTGGAAGTTCTATACGATCCTTCGATCCAAGTTTTAAATGAAGAAATATTTTAATATACAGTTTAAGATTTCTTATCCGTTCCGAGTTTCCGCATTAGGAAAGTGCAATATTGTTACCGCCATATTTTTAAATCACTTTATATAAGTAAACGTTTAACAATTCGCAAGACTATTATTATTATTATTATGTAAAAGAGAGTATTAGGGACATGTCCCTTTATGGGGCACTCTTGTACCATCCGGTGATGTCGTACCGTGCTGTTATTTCTGGGTTTAAATCAAGCCCTTTGAAATAGAATTCAGGACCACCAACTTTATTAGTTGGAGCACTAAAATATATATATATATATATATATATATATATATATATATATATATATACATATATAAAAGGTTAATTCTGTTGGTGGTGGTACCTTTGAAGTTGGTGTCAAAAGTAGATATTCTATTTACCAACAACTGCACCACTTCAAAAATTGCCACCACCAGTAGAATTTATTATTATTTTGAATTTTTCAGTGACCCAACTAATAAACTAAATCCTATTTGTTTTTATATCTGCAATATGTGGCAGCCTTTTTTTTAACCGTTTTAGAAACAAACCTGTAATTCAAAGGATTTTCAATATATTCGCCATACAATTCCATGCATAGGAATATAAGATTTTGTGAGAATACGGAGAGACTTCCTTCATAAAATGTTTCATTCTAATATTACTACGCAGTTGGGCTATAATACAGATAACTTCAATGATTTGTATATCATTGTACCTGCATATTCATTGGAATTTCTATACGATCCTTCGATCCAAGTTTTAAATGAAGAAATATTTTAATATACAGTTTAGGATTTCTTATATTGGTACTGTTCACAAGAGTCTTCTATCTACCGATAACTGATACTTGCTCACTTGGACATCCAGTAGAATAAATCATTGTATCTTTCACTGCACATGCTCTAATAAAATTCGCCCTAAATTTTTCTAAAAGACATACAAATTCTATTTTATCCCGAATTGTTTGGTCAAAGGAGACGAAATTCTATTTGAAACTACTATGTGTAAGCAGTAAGCTATTCTTGATCTCCATTCCAAAATAAATGTTGAAATGTTTGTTTTTGATAGCTTTCCCTAACTGAAAGCCACAAAACCATTCAAGTGCGCATAGCTCAAATTTACATTTCATATGAATTGATTTATTTGGTTGCTATGAAATCGGTTCATTCAACTAATGTGTGTATTAGAAAAAACTCACATTTATATATTCTCTAGCATATTCTACTTCTATCGCGGAATCCTTATTATCTAAATTAGTTTTTGTCAATTGTATCTATCTTCATGCTTTAGAGCACCATGAATTGTAAAGTTTTCGTAATATGTCTTCATCAGAGTCTCATTTCAAACGAGAAAAACATTTTTCTTCAGTAATCTCTTCTCTCCGTAAACAGCGCATATGTTTCTAGGGGTGGCCGACGCTTCAGCTAGTCCGTTAAAGTTAGATATATCTTCTAAAACATTCCTTTTACAGGGGGTATATGATTTTATATAGGATTTGTTATGGCAAAATAAACGAAAATAGTATCTCCGAAATGTACATTGGACATTTCTCAAAAATTTCAATAGTTTCCAAATTAGAGCCTCAGGAAGGAGGATTTTCAAAAAAAAACTTGACATATTCTTGGAAAATATTATGCGATGTTTCTAAAATAATCAACGTTTCACAAAAACTAGTACGTAATTATATAATGTACTGGAAAATACTTGATAATAATATTTTTTTGTTGGTACTAGTAATTTTGAACTAGATGACAAGAGGCGTCTCCTATCCTACTGATCAAAATGTACCTGTAGTATAAATACTCAAATATATTTTGATATGTTCAGCATAGATTATTATTCGTATTACATAATATTAGAATGTTGTATATACCGAGAAAAATAAAACTGGAAATTCACGTTTTTCACCCCACATGCGCTAATCACGTTGTGCTGATCCTTCCGTTCGGAGACCTGACTGTATTACAAATGAATAAGTAATAAAAACAATTAAATTGCGTGTTTGTATACTTTCTCTTACGTACAGGCGCCGCCTAAACTAACCAGGTGAGCCCTATTGTAGAATTTATCGATCCGTTTTACGTTTACTTTGTTAGGATGCCTCTGGAAAACTAGAAGGAAGATATCCCCTAATCGTATGAATAAGATATTGTCGTCGAAGTGACTATGGCTAGACGAATGGGTTACGTGAGGAGATCCCGGTTCCTCTCGAATAAAATGTGGCGTAAATCTCCATATTTTTTTCATTTGAAAAGTAGATTTACCTTGAGTATGTAGCACACATTTTTTGATATGTTTGTCACTGTTATAAAAAAAGAAAGTGAAATCCCCACATATATATTTGGAGAAAATGTCTATATCTTTCTTAGGTAGTTTAATTAATTAAATAACGTACGAAGCAACAATATATTTTCAGACAGTTTTAACATTTCTCTCCAATTTTCAACTTTCAGATCACATTTATATCTTATAGATGTGTCTGATGTGATAAGAATGGATTATGAACATATAAAAATTAAAAAATTCAATCGATTTTCTGGTCCAAGACCTTTGAGCAGGTGGGCTTTATTTCCCTCCTCCAATATAATATGCCTGGAAGTTATTTGTGCAGATCGAGGTCCACCCTCCAAAATACAATGGAAGCCAACGTTCAAGTGAATGTATTTATAGATGGCTCTTGAGAAGCTATTTATCAGTATCGATTCAAATCAATACATTGTGACGGGTATGATCAGAAAAACAATAGGATTTAAAAGAATGATTTTTGAGGGTCCTTGTGACAGATCTGAAGAAGATATTGTCTTTGATTATTCACATCTAATAAAAAAATTGTATACCTCATCCATCTACACCAACAAGTAGGAATAAACAAAAAGAATATTTCATCTATGAACACAACTTTCGCAGTCATGCGAGAACTCAAGAAAGAATGATAAATATCATAAAGTTAAAAGTATATATCGTTTACGAGGATTTCCATAAATCTACCTCTCCAAAAGTTGAGATTGCATTTTAGAAACCCATCAACACCAACAATCTGAGATTTCTTATGCTAAACTTGGTCCGGTAATTTCTAAAGTTTCCGTTTCGTGTAGATCTTGTAGCCGCTTTTCGTGCACAACTTTGGTAGATGTTTTCAACAAAGAGCGCCTGAATTAGTGGAAGTAGCTTCATGAACATTGAGATGTAGCTATAGACGTTAGTACAATAGACCGACAATGTGATATTAACAACGATGTGGATTATCTCAAATTTCAAAATAAAAACTAGGTTTTCAACTTGAAATTACGTTAAAGGAACTAAGAAAGGTATACGAAGACTTAAATGAAGTAATTTGTTAGAAGAAGCAATCAATCTTATACAAAAAATTATATTGTTTCTATATCCACAAATATTCATTGAATGATCAATATTTTTTTTACAAAAACTTGAACCAATTCTATCAAATAGTGCACTAAAAAAACCAAATAATAATAATTCTACAGGTACATGTAACTTTGGGGCTCCCAGTTGTCTAGTGGGTAGGGAGCTCCACTTCCAAGCCTGAGGTTAGGGGTTCGAACCCGACTTTACCTTTCATGAAAACTTCTTTTTTCCGGAGGTCAAGAATCGCTAGGTGTTCGACATCACATGTCCTTCACTAAACCGCAATAAGGTGGTGGTGATGAAATAGGTTCTTGTTTTTGTACGACAATATTTATTTCGTATTCTTCTGAGGTTTATTTTTTTAGTGCCCTACTCTCTAGGAGCATTTGTGAAATTCGTGAATCTTTGAGAATTTTAGGAATAAAGCGAACTACTATTTATAGCCGATTGAGAGTGGCACTAGTTGAAAGGCTCTCCTATACAGAATAGTTGTGGTAGGCGGCCAGTGATTTCCACGAGTTGGACACTGCATAGTTCCTGGCTTACTCACACGCCACGCTGATCACGTGAGTATAATTAGTCATTAAAATAATTGATAATAATACTTTAGTTATTTCGAAATATAGCGGCTTGAAATTTTACCTTTAAAACCCTTGAAGTTTTTGTCCAAATAAATCTTGCTACAAACAGTCTTATCGTCACTTCTGCCAAACAAAATTTCAAAACATTACAAACATGAAAAAAGAATGATCAAAATAAGTCCACGTTTACTGCGCAAAACAGGCGAACATGCAGAAAACCAAACATACAATCGAATTGTGTATCTCATTTTCTTTTGTGAAGGCGGAATACGTATTTCAGGCACGTTGCAAAAATGTTTGCTTTACCCCTTCGACTATTATCTTCCGGCAAGCAACGAAAGGCGTTTTAGGAAGTATTCGAAACCGGAAATTTGTATTGCACTCAGCTGTCCGATTTAAATTGTAGCTTCTCACTAACGGACGGTACACAAAAGCGCCGGGGATTTATTCGAGCTCAGAATGCAACTACTGCTCGAGATTGGCTGCCAACAAGTAACTGAACACCAATTGTAAATGTTCAAGAAGTGACATAGATCTTCCGATACTATCTATCTTTCTCACTTCAATTTCAAAAAATATATAGAAAAAAGCCAGCGTATCAAAATAATAGAGTTCTCAGTTGATTCAAAGAGCACTCTATGTATGTTCTGAAATTTTCTTGTTTCAAGACACAACCTGTTTTTGCTTATTTACAAATTTTAGGGTTGAATTTCAACACTACTAATTTCAACGAGTAAAGTCTCTAAATTACTAGTCCTCCTTTTCTATTCATGATTCTTATATTGTAACGAGGTTTTGAATGTATATATTGTAGCTAAAATACCGGAAAATAAATTTTATCTATTCATCCCAATTTCCAGCGTAATTTGATTTATTTATTTACACAATAATAAAAGTGGCTCAAAAGTTTTTGATGTAACAATAAAACTGTAAAAAATTTGTAGCTAAAAATATATATTATAGCTATCCTTATATTTAACATGGATCTAGAGTCCTTTTATTTTATTCCCTATTCGACTTCACCAAAACCTTCACACCCGGACAAGTCAATCGAAAATAAAATCAGCCCACGCCTATCGCGAAATGGTGAATCAATAGGTGAATTTTTCGTGTGTCTTACAAAGTTTATACTTAATTGTTCGTTCAATCCAGAGGAACATATATTTGCTAGGCCTGCGCGGGACTGTATCCATGTTGAAATATAATTTTTGGGTATTCATTAACCATTGAGTCAAAACAGGTGAATTCAACTTATTCTCCCGATTCATTAACAGCCGCTTCTTTTATGTTGGGGATACACCTATATCCTATTTTGTAATTACCATTGTATTCTATCCATAAAAAGTACATTTTCATTTTTCTTATTCCTCATTGTTAGAAGCGGATCAACTAAAAATTAAAATCATAGCTGACATTCCAGTCGGCATATTTTCTATTAGACTGACATTTTCTGGTATTAATAATAAAATGAATTAACAAAAAGTAGGGTAACATGTACAATTTCATGTAGATGCCCCTACTCCACATGTAATATATAACTTTTTGGTCAAGTTTAGAGTGCTCGAGGGTATCTTCCTAATAACAGCTTCAACTCACCGTGAAATAACAAAAAAATGGTTGTACGTATGAGAGGAAACTTTTTAATACAAACTCAACTGTCAGGTTCGTCAATTTTGATTAAACTTGATTTATGAAAAGAGGATAAATTTGATAATACAAAGAATGAATATCAAATGAAAGTCAAAATATGATTTTTATTTATAATCGAATAGATTAGATGATTTTATACCGTTTCATCTAATTGGACATATTCATAATTAAAGTTAACATTTAAAGACCAACATAAATTTGAATTGTTAATTTACCAGGTTTGGAACTTCTATGTATTTTATTTAAATTTAAAAAATCTGACTTTGATTATGAATAATTCAGAATAATATATTTTATATAAAAAAGGTCCGTTAAAAATGCTTTCAATTATTATAACGATATTCGGATAATATTCGAGCAATTACTTCATCCATTTCGACAAAATGTCATGTTAGAAATAAGGACATATGTACTGGCTTCACACTTAAATACAATAAATAATATTTTAAAAAACTAAAAAACACGCTTTAATCAACCACCAAACTAAAAATTAGAAAATAAATAAGATATCATTTTAATGTTAAAAAGCGTGGGGTGCTTGATGTCCATTGATGTAAATATTTTATGTTGATAGATACTGATATAACTAGAGTCATTATAAAATTAACTTAGAAAGCACCCCAGGCTTTTTCACATTAAAATGGTATCTTATTTATTTTCTAATTTTAAGTTTGGTTGGCTATTAAAGCGTATTTTTTAGTTTTTTAAACTATTATTTATTTTCAACTTTTTAGTTCGGTTTGCTATTAAAGCCATGCATGAATGTAAGTGAGTGATATATAAACAATCATAGGAACCCTCCATCAAATAGTCCCACTCTTAAACTCCATCGCAAATCCTCCAAAACACATTCATATCGAAAATTTCACCAAAATCAATCCATAAGGCTCCGAAAGGTATAGGTATGAAACCCTTCATCAAAAAGTCTTACTCGTACGTACACAACTATAGGTATGAAACGTTTCTTCGAAAAGCCCCATTCGTACGTACACTACAACACAAAACCTCCCAACCCATATACAGATAGAAAGTTACATGAAAATTCATAGGTGTGGAACCCTCCACCAAAGAGTCCCACTCGCACTTACACACATATCTACCAACACACGAACATTTCACGAGAATCCATCCATATAGTTGAGATATATAGGTATGGAATATGAAACCCCACATCAAGGAGTCGCACTCGCACCTACACATGAAATTATTTTCACCAGTCATTGATAGGTATTCAAAGTTTACAGAAAATCGGATAGCTCAAAGCAGTGCAAAATCGAGCTCAAAGACTTTGATTACATGCAAACAAACAAACAAGCAAACAAACATACAAGTGAATCTAATAAAAGCGTGTTAAAATACACGAACTATGTTCACTCCTGTAAGATTAAATGAATAATAGTTAATATATAATAATAATATAATAAGTTGGTCCAAGTTTTTGTGAAAATAATTATTTTAAACTGTATATTAGTCATCAAAATCGATGAACTTTTACTCATATTCAGAGATTTTGAAAAGAGCGGAAATATGTCAGACATTAATTATTGTTGCTGAATCTCGGAAATGGAGGCAGTTTTCGGGGGTTAGGAGATGCTGGATTTTAAATTTTCTTGGTATGGGTCCATTTCTTATTACTCTTCTTTTAAGTTGAAAAACATCAATGTTGTCGGTCGGCCAAAAAGCATCTGCTGCTTTAATGACGTATATGCAAACTCTTACAATACAATTCGGCTGTTTTTCTGCATGTTTTTTAATGTTCTTTCGCAACTTATAAATAGTAAATGTGCTCCGATTTTCATGATTCTTTTTCTTAAAGTCGACAATTGAGAGTTGATCCGAAAAAAATCGAAAATCGGTATGTCTTTCCCGAACGAAATTTTTTCCAAAAGAGGGTGGAGGGTGCATTTTTTGATAATTGAAAATTTGTGACGACAAATTAAAGAAAAGACCTTATCCGGTAACGTTTAAATTGGAAAAAAAAATCATCGGTCAAGTCTGAAATATATGTATTTCCACGATAAATTGAAATCTCTGAATAAGTATAAACGAAGTATTATCCGGTTTGTTGGACGTTGAACAAGTTTAATGATTATTGATACACTCAAAAGAGTGATTTATTTTTTACAAAAAATAGGACTGACTTTATTAGGTGGTGCTGGGAAAAATACAAAATAATAATAATTTTATTGGTTATTTTATTAAAATTGAACAAGCTGTATGAATAAAACTTCTCTATTAGTTACTTTCGACCGCTCGAAATCCAAACTAATTCCAATGAGTAAATGTGGAAGAGGTGCATTAATATCTCTACCCGCAAAACAACTGAAATTCATGTTTACCACTTTAATCTTCAACAAATTAACATTTCTGCCTGCGTAATTTTCATCCGAGGATTCCAAACATCGCTGTGCTTAACAGTGGTATTAACTTCACATAAAAAATAACCAAATCATCAGATATACCTACATAAATATACGCTTATTGTTTAAAGCTGTCCATGGGCTGCGAAACAAGAAAAATACATACTTATATAGATTTTTTTATTCAAAAAGAACTGTTCGGACAGTCTACTGAATTCTATTAGCCAATGTAGATATTATTCCGAATTCATTTTAAACAAATCTGTTAGAAAATATTAAAACCTTATATGCATAATTTCTTTAATTCTTTTTTCCAGGAAAAGGCATCTAAATTTTAAAAATATTAAGAAAAGTCAGACTTGCTTTCCTTAGTTACCGAATATATCAAAAACTCGCTAATATTGAATTAGTGCGTTACTCCAACACCTCAAACATTTTATTTCTTTCTCTTCACACACATCTACAAACTTTCTTGCTTGTTCATTGGCACTGCTACGAGGCAATTGCCAGCTCAATTTCGGTGTGGTCTCAATGTTGACTGGCTCTGGACCATACCGGGACCACTAATTGTAATTCTTAATGTTTTTAACAATAAAATTATATGCAATGCACGTGTCAGGGAAGAACCAGGATTTTTCTTTGAACCGAATATAACCATCACTACCACGCCCCTGAGGTTATTCGCGAGGTGTTCCTTCTGTCTCCGCCAGACCACGTTACCACGTGCTTTTAATCTCCAAAGACTTTTTATGAATCAACTTCGTCACAAAAGCAACCACAGAACTAAACTTGATTATCACGGCAAAGGACTTCCGTATCCACCTCGGGGGCCCAGCACTCGAGTCTTCTACCTCATGTACTGCCCCTACGAAAATTGATTGAATTTCCTTCCAACCTGATCTGAACTCTGCCGAGGTTGAAGAGGAAGTGCTACAAACTTATATGCCTAATTGCTTTATTTATGTCACTTATAAACCCGGATTGAAAGCTCGTTGTAACATACTTTTTAAGGGCATCCGTTACGGTGAAAACTTTGGCTATGTAAAATATATTTTTTTTACAAAAAATTGGACCGACGTTATTAGTTGGTACACTGAAAAATACGAAATAATATTAATTCTATTGGTGCTGTTAATTTTGAAGTTGTGCAGTTGCATTTAGATTGATAACCAACTTCACAAGTATCAGCTCCAATAGAATTAATATTATTTCGTATTTTTCAGTGCAACAACTAATAACGTCGGTTAAATTTTTTGTGAAAAATATTTATATCACAATTTTGAGTGTAACAATAGTCACGAAAATCGTTGAACATTTACTAATACCGAAAAAGATAATACTTATCCTATTACACTCGTATATTCTTTGTTTGTACTTGACATTATGCAGAGATCTCTGAACATCTCTGCGGAAATTTGCATAAGTATTTCAGATTTAATCATTTTACCACCGCTTAACTCGAAAACCGTGACTCTAACGATTTTTTAAGAATATAGGACCATTCCTCAAGTCTCCTCTTTCAAATGAACCAAAATCATCAAAATCGAAGTACGGTTATTATATATACAAAGCGCAAACAAAAAAAAGCATACAGACGAGTTGTATACCTCCTCCGTTCGAGGATCGTTGGTCAAAAATGAGTTATTTTGGCGCTACAACTCTTCGCACAATATGTTTTTTTTTTTTTGATTGTGCATTTGCTATTCCAGACAAAATGCCACAATGGTGAGGTATCGATATCATAGTAATAAAAAACGGAAGAAAAAAATCGTCTCATCTGTTGAAAACTGGCTACCAAAAATGATGCAAAAATGTATGTTTATTTGGTATAATAGTCTTTTTTCTCGGGTGTTGTTCAATTTATATTTTTGTCTTTTTTCTGCAGTAGAGTTTTTCCTCTAGCGGAGATCATTAAACCTAATCAACAGAGGAAAAAACATCAATTAGCCACATATACTACTACATGCTAGCGAGTGAATAACAGAAAAATAATTGCACAACAAGAAAATAAATAAGCGTAGTGGACGAATGAGCTGGAGCAGCAAAAATTGCATGCGCCCTTAATACATCTGATATGTCGTGCTCTGAAATTAGTACGATCCGCATATTATACGTTATCTCTTGTCATAGTAACAACCACCCTTTTTATAATCAACGTGTGGTGTGTCGTTTTCTTGTGAACGTGTCGTTCCCATTGTTACACTATGTCTTTGAGTTCCTCTATGTTTGCATCATCGTTCACAGCATTCATGTAATTACTCACGTGATGAATTCATCATTTTTATTATATTATGGATGTCAACTTGAAAAGCAACAAATCATACCTATTCATTTGAGTGATTAATAAATATTTCTTACAAAAAATTGTAACGACTTTATTAGTTGGTGCACTGAAAAATACGAAAAAATATAAATTCTATTGGTGCTGGTACTTGTGAAGTCGGTGTCAAAAGTTATCAATCTAACTGCAACTGCACAACTTCAACTTCAAAAGTAACAGCACCAATAGAATTAGTATTATTTTGAATTTTTCAGTGCACCAATTAATAACGTCGGTCCAATTTTTTGTAAAAAATATTTATTTCACACTTTTGAGTGTAACATTAGTCACGAAAATCGTTGAACGTTCACTAGCACCTAATACCTAATAATAATAAGAAGTATTTTTCAGTGTACCAACAAGTGAAGTCGGTCTAGTTTTTTAGTAAAAAAATATTTACTTTATTTACACTTTTGAATGTAACATTAGTCATGCAAATCGTTGAACGTTCGCTAATACCAAAGAAGATAGAACTTATCCTATTACTCACATACATTCTTTGCTTTTACTTGTTATTATTCAGAGATCTCAAAACATCGCCGCGCAAATGCGCATATTTGAGACTACCACTGCTATAACTCGAAAACTGTAACTGTATGGAAAAAATTTTCAATTTAAATGTTGCTACAAATAATTTGGACTTTATTTTAGCGGTCTCAGATTTTCAATTTTTAAAAGAAATTGCCCTCTCCACATAGCGGAAATACTCATATTTCAGATTTTAACATTGCCGTAACTCGAAAACCGTAAATATTTTGAAAAAAAGGTTCAATTTAAATTTGTCTTATTTTTAATTCTGCCATCTCAGATTTTAGATTTTCGAGAGAAACGGCCCCCTCCACCCCTACGGGGGCGGATTTTGGAGGGAAGGGGATTTCAGATTGGGTCGAATTGTATAACTCCTTTGTTTGGGTTTGTCGGTCAAAAAACTGCGATAAATCAACAATTCAGTAGATAGTTTTTGGCTATAACGTTGAGGGATAGTAATTATGAAGTATACCTACTGTTCGCGCAATATCAAAAATACTCAAATTTTCACCGAATAAATTCCATTTGAACGTCACAAAATTTATTCTACCAAAATTTTAAAATTCAGCGACAAAATTTTCGCCATTAAATTGTATTTTTTATATCATCGAAAGCTTATAAGATCTTCCGTAGAAGCCTTACGTTAATGTTTGAATCGAAATATGTACCTATAGATTATTTGTAAACTTCCCACAATATCTTGCAAATAACAATATTCAGTGCTCTGTTTACAAAATTTACATGAATATTTTATGACTATATCGCGTTCTTTGAATAATATTTTGGATCTTTTCAAAAGAGTAGGCTCTTTGATTTTATTGCTGAGCTAGTTCATTAGGAAAAGAGTTATTTGAGCATAAATCATTCTGCTTATGGGGAAGAAAATATTTTATTAATAAAGATATGAATTATAGCAAATGGTAAACAGCTTTAGGCAGACTGTTTCAGATAAGTTTTATCAAAATTGTTACAGCCATTTTCATCTTCTACTTAGCAACAAGTTTACAATATTAAAGTAGCGGTAGGATATTAAAAATTTGAGTAATCATGCTGAAGAAGAAGAGTCTATTAAAACCAATAATTCAATTTTAATACAATTTATTTTTCCAATCTCATTTAACTGTCTCTTATTTCCA
The DNA here is from genome assembly GCA_958507055.1 of Crioceris asparagi. Taxonomy (NCBI): domain Eukaryota; kingdom Metazoa; phylum Arthropoda; class Insecta; order Coleoptera; family Chrysomelidae; genus Crioceris; species Crioceris asparagi. The sequence goes on from OY293828.1 coordinate 12,955,623, forward strand.
AGTTTATTCAATATTATTATTGAAAAAATCAACTGGTGTCAGAAATACCAGTTTTCTACTTACTAAATCTATTATACCCACGCCTAATTGCAAATGAAACGTTGAAAAATATTTGCTGAAAATTAGATTGGCCGTAAAATTAACGAGCAGCTCCACAGGCTAACGGAAAATCGTAATTTCCCCGCTTTAATAAAACGAAAGCTTATGCTTCTTTTCAATAGAAATTTACTGCGTCGAAGATCGTTTCAGATTCCTTAGATTCGTGCACGATGGAAATAATTCACTTTTGATTATTCCGTTGTTGAAGTTTTTTTTTGAAAACAGTTGATAGTCCTGTCATCGTCAAGAGCTTTTGTCCAAGCAAAATGAGTATTTCTATTTAACTTCTCTTATATGCTGTGCTGTTAGTTTATGTATTAACTTTTGATTAAGATAACCCTGAGTCATTTAATCAATTTGCTACTTTATAAGATTAAGTAATACTTTCTTCCTTGGATTATTTTTATTTAAAATCGAGACCAAAAAAAACGTTAATGATGTATTTATTCAAAGTGCACTTTTTAGCCACACATTCTAAGTATAATCAAAGTTTATTATATACTGTAACGAGCTTATAGAAATGACTGGGAATTTTTTACATTTTAAAGTTTATTTATTTCCCCACTAAAATATAACAGATTATTTATATACCATATTTATATATCTTACACAACACTATCGACCGTACCGCTGGTCTCCACAGTACCAATGGTCTTTACCGCTATACCGGTCTCCACAGTATTCACCGGATTCACTCAACTACTACACCGGACTGACTTACTGACAGCACCGGACTGACTGAACTCCGCGCCAAATCCTCTCCAATATTAAAAAAGCCAAGCGCCCTCCGGTAGAAGCTTCCACTGGCATCTTCCAACGCCCCGAACATTCCACCAATAGCGCGAAATCACTAGCGGTATCGGCATATAATATTGACCTTGGCATATATCAGAGTATCTAGTTTCTATTCATACCACCAGGGTCCCAATAACGTCCGTGCTCGTCAAAGTACTCCACCCTCTGACGAATCGCACATGCTTCCTCGTAATGGCGTCCAAACTATATCGCGAATTCGTTACAATACATATATAACTAGATCATTAAAATTCTGATCAACAGATTTTGAAAAACCACATTAGGAATGAACTGACTGGACTATATGCAAACATATCTCCACGCAAATTGATGCTTTTGATAGAGGATTGAACAGCGTGACAAAAATACCATTTCGATCGGAAATAATTTGATAGAATACGTTAAGTGGAACCAATTTCATAAAAATGTTTTTATTTGCCAGAATTCGACACAATCATGACACAGCATTAATGACTTATAAATGTATTAGAGAAAATGATTTATTTATTCAAAGAATTGACAAACCATGACCAAATAATATCGTACTATTGAATATATTTGATTATATTGCTAGAAAATAATCTGGTTGATTATCTCAATGTATTTGTTATATTATAGGAAATTTATTAACTACTGGTTAAGATATGGATTGGAAAATGTATAAAACCGGCCTCTGCAATCTTGTGTGAGGAAATAATATACTCTTTTTTTTCTATTCGATTACCAGATAATTGAATTGCTTTTTCGATATGATTTACAAATTTCATATGACTCCTCTTCTCTATTTCTTCTCAGTACATTTACCAGTCTATTTTATTATATATCGGGATCTAGTTGGCCCTTCGTACGCCACGAGGAGAAAAAGGGAGTTGCCTGCTTACCAGTCAGCCATAGTTATCATTACTACAACCGGGTGTTAACTGTTGGGTTAAAAACCATGTTATTACCGAAGTTTTATACAAGGCGTTCAAATGATAAAAACATGAGGAAGTAATTTGATGGGTTATTTATTTTTTGGTACTTGGTACTTTGACCTAGTGCGCGCAATAAATAACATTTTTGAATTCATTCTATTGCAGAGAGCAATTTGTTACAAATTGTCCAAAATTTGGTTGTGCCTTAAGTATTATATATTTTTTGTTTTTCAAACTTTCATTGATCCATCCATAATTAAGGTAATGCTTATTTTCAATTAAAATATATCTTATGGTGATATGATTACGTTTTCTCGGTACTATACTTATACTATTGTCCTGGTCATTGCTGGCGGAAATCAGCTCAATCCTAGAAAAAATAAGGGGCAATACTTTATTATTGCCGTCTTTAGAGTAGTTCTGGATAAGGAATTTTATCCTGTAATTAGGCTCCAAACTATCTCGATTTCACAAGAGTTGTTTGAACGGGGTCTTTGAAGCTAATCTAAATAGATCAATTAAATAATTTAATTCCTATTCAGCCCTTATGTGCTGCTTTCATCGCGACTCTATTTCCCACTCGTAGGTCATTATAAATGAGAAATGATATTACAAAAATTCCCTACTAATATATTTTCTATTAAAAAAATAAAAATGAGCGTTTTCACCTCTAATAGCTCAAAATGATATAATGTTCACTTCGCCCAAAAATTTCGTTCTGAAAACAGTTTCCAGAGCTACTTCAACCAATGTAATTAAAAGTCCACAAAGCCCAAAATGGACACTTCGCCCAAAACGTGTTGGTGGACACTTTGCCCAAAATGTCCACTTTGCCCAAAACTCGTTGGTGGACATTTCGTCCAAAATGTCCACTGCGCCCAAAACTCGTTGGTGGTCACTTCGCCCAAACTAACTGAAACTCTACAAAGCCCAAAATGGCCACTTCGCACAAATTATTTATTTAATTTGATTGAACTCAATTCGTGACCTTAGTAATAAGTTCATATAAAACTGTTTAAATTTTATTAGAAAAGTAGACCAGCATATTATATTATTGAGTACATAATCCAGTTCCCAAACATGACTCAATTTGGATCTATAGATTTATATATTGATTATTTACAGTCCAATACATTACAGAAGATGTTATTTAAATAAAACAGTAATATAATGAACTTAACATTCCACTACCTTGAATTTGAAAATTTAAACAGTTATAATATGAACTTATTACTATGGTCCCGAACAGAGTTCTATCAAAATAAATAAATAATTTGTGCAAAGTGACCATTTTAGGCTTTGTGAACTTTCAGTTAGTTTGGACGAAGTGTCCACCAACTAGTTTTGGGTGAAATGAACATTTTGGGCGAAGTGTCCACCAACGAGTTTTGGACGAAATGGACATTTTGGGCGAAGTGTCTACCAACGAGTTTTGGGCGAAATATCCATTTTGGGGTCTGTGGACTTTTAATTACATTGGGTGAAGTGGCTCTGGAAAATGTTTTCCGTACGAAATTTTTGGGCGAAGTGATCGATATATCATTTTGGGCGAACTGTCCATTGGGCGAAGTGTCCTAGACCCGAGAACTACATTTATTACCACAACCGAGTATAATCAAAATTACTATCTTCATCTATTTAGTTAAAAGTGGCATTTTCTTGTATAACTTTTAGGGCCAGTTTTATAAAGGACATTTCAACTGTCGGTTGGTCAACCACTGGTTGGAGCAAAATCTACAGTTGAAATGTTTGAGAAAACTGTCAGTTGCTGTCATTTGAACCTTCGGTTGAATGGTTATGATACAGAAAGTGGCGGTTGACCTTCGGTTGAGTTTCAAACTTCGGTCAACCGGACATTATGAAACCGGCCCTTAACTAACCAAACTTGTCATAATCTGACAGATTATTTATAATATTTCAAATTGACAACAAGTATATAAAACACTCATTCATTCATATATTCTATCATTTATATGATTGCTATAGATAAACATAAATGTGCGTTAAACAAAATATGAGTAAAATTTTCAGGAGAATCCAAAATTGTAAAAATATACTTCAAAGAAAATATCGACGACCTCACACTTTTCCATGATTCACTATGTATAATACTTTGTAATGTCAAAATATAAAATCGTCTTGTCCGAGTGTTTTTTGAAAAAAATCAACTCTAGGAATTTTATTAAATAGTTTACGGAAGCACATTATTCCTGAGAGAGTATGGAAAATCAGAATGAGAAGTATGCGTTGCTATTAAAATATTTAATATTCTAGACCAATGAACATGTAATTGTTAATGCCAGTAGGTACTCTATTTAGTTATCATACCCGGACATCCAAATGTTACTAGATATCTGAATATTTTTCAAATGAAAACAAATGAACATTCCGCAACACACACATATGTTACTCGCATAATAACAGTGAGTTTCCGCACCACTTATTTTATTCATGTAAAATCAGTATTAGCAGCAGCCAGCTGCTCTGTGCATTTCTCTCTTTAAAGTATTAAATACACATTCGCTGCAATGGTAGGAATGTTCACCCGCATACCTACCAGTAAAACCAAAAAAGAGCTTTTTTTAGTCATCCCGTGTTGATAGCGTAACATTCAACCTACAAGGCATAATTAAATTAACATTAAAGTGACAGAATTAATAAAGATATGCAGGCGAATTCATAATTTAAAATTATTTCAGTATTAAATTTAGTAATTTAGTAAATATACTGTGATTACTGTGAATGTTCACAATCAACATATGTGAAATTCAAAATAAATTTTTTTAACAAAAATTCGACCAACTTCATTAGATAGTGCGCTGATAAATACATAATAATATTAATTCTATTGGTGCTGGTACTTCTGAAGTCTAGCAATTGTTATTAGATAGAAGACGTTTGTCACCAATTTCAAAAGTACCTGCACCAATAGAATGATTATTATTTTGTATCTCATAACATCGCTGCGGAAATACACATATTTCAGAGTTTACCACTGCTGTGTATCTTTTCTTTAATTTGCCCGTCTCATATTCTCAATTTCCGAGAAAAAATTCCCCCTCCACATAGTGGATATACACATTTTTCGGTCTCTACCATTGCTGTAACTCTAAAATCGTAAATCTTTTGAAATAAATTTCAATTTATCGTCTCCGGATAAAGCCTTAATTATGCCAATTTAGATTTTTGGTTTTTGAGAAAAATTGCCCCTTCCACCCCCTTTTGGGAAAAGGTTTTGGGGGAAGAACATGTTGAATGTCGAGTTTTTTTTTCAATGGAACCATTTTTAAATGGTCCTTCTTTAAAGTGAAAATGGGAGCACTTTTACTATTTATAAAAGGCGAACAAAGAAAACATGCAAACAGTCGAATTGTATAACTCTTCCGGTTGAGTCGTCGGTCAATGAAACAATAACTGGATGAAATGTAACGGTGAATATCGGTGCTCGCACAATTTAAAAGTGAAGTATGTCAGATGACATGCAGAAACGAGAATTCGTCGGATATACCAAGAAGTAGTTCTACGAGGTTTAAATGAAATTTACGAGATGTTACTTTGAAACTTATTTAATGAACCTATTGGAAATACAAGTAACCCTGTTATTTGATAAAGATGGTTGCAATCTCGTGGGATATTACCATAAACGATATACCTAGGATAATTCAGTCATTTTACTCAATCAAACAGTGTTTTCCCAAAATATGAATTTTATTCAAATGATATTTAGATATATGCTCATTTAACAAAAGCAGCGTACTCTTTTATAACTAAAATCATAAATAAAGATAAGTTTTTTAAGTGTTCTCTGCATTTATTTATCTAGGCTTCAATATGGGTATCAAATGAAAGGGCTTGACTAGTAGAATATAGTTCATTTAAAAAATAATGAAAATCCATGATGGCCGCCAACAAAATGGCGTATTAAGTACATATGTTTTCACAACCTCTTCAATATAGGTATTAAATGAAAGGGCTTGACTATTAGAATATAGCTCAACTATGTGATTACTGAAATTGTATGGCCTCAGTTTCGTCGAACGCAAATGCAGCAAATAGATGTACCGTCAGTTCGGATCGACTTTGGAAGAGACGGCATACACCTTATTCATCCTAAAGCCATTCAGTTTCCAGCAAAGTTCAAGTATGGAACAGCTGAAAGAAGGATGTTGCCCTTAATTGTGTCATAGGCTTCCACTGTCCACAAAATGCAAGGCAGCACTGTAGACCATACGGTTGAGTATTTAGGCTCAAAATTGTATGAGGAAGGACAAGCATACGTGGCTCTGAGTCGAGGAAAGTCTTTGGAAGGATTATGTACTGAGGAGTTAGTTTGTCAGGAAACAAACCTTTTAATAATGAGGCTCTAAATGAACTAAATAGAATGAGAAGTATTAAATTACAAGTTAGTAAGTATTTTTAACTAAAGTATCGAGTATCGAGCAATCATTACGTATGCTCCTAAATTCGATCCAGAATTAGGTGACGCAATCAGCTGATACAATAAAACTCTGAAACCTGTTAATTACAAAGGACTTTGTTGATCAAACGCTGACAGTTATTTTTGGTTTATTTGGAATTGCCAACACAACACCTGCACAGTGTCTTACAGTGAAGTACTTGATAATTGGTTCACTATACGGTGATGTATAGCTAAATTTAGTACTGTACTGGACATTACAGTATTTAGGAACTTAGGTGTTAACATCCAGTCGGTCAGGTTAAAGATAATCTCATCTCACTATATGGTCAAGTATACACATTCTAACCTGCTTCGGTCTCTACTTCAGAATTCTTAATAATAGTAATTATTCTCAATGTCAATTTCGTTCCAGTAATGAATTATTAGCTGATATGCTTTCATATTATCTATTAAACTAGAAACGAATACAATACCTCCCTCGATTGCTCCAAATTGAGTACATTTATCTTTTTCAATAACATTGACCACACACCAACAATGCAATAATATTCCTGCAAAACATTTCCCAATCGCTTGCCATTGTTTGAGGCTGTGTTCTTTTTTGTGTACATTTCATCCTCACAAAAGAATATCTAATATTTTGTTGCCTTTCTGCTGGTCTGTATTTTACGTTCGCGCATTGTATTCGCCGCTGTGCAATTTTACTTTTCGTTTTTAATCGTTCCTCGAGGCCAAACATCTACAAAACGCGAATTTGGAACTGGAGTTGGTAAGAAAAGGTTCGTTCATCGTATTGCATTTCAAGAGAGCGCTGCAAATTTAATGAGGAGTATTCTCTTCTGTGTCGAGATTGAGGAAATCTTATAATTGTTTGCTTGAACGACTGAGGCATCTCCTCGTTATTATTTTATTTTGCGTTGAATACCAGAGTGACACAATAGAAATGTTATGTGCCAGTGGAAAATAATGCTCTTGAGAATAATGTGGATAAAAGCAAGTGAAATATTTAAGGGTACATCGTCACAGTTTACCTGTAAGCTGTGACATGGTGATATCCTTTGTGAAGAACTATAAAAATAAAGCTAATGATATATCTGAAATTTGAAGAAAAAATAAAAATAAAAACATCTCGAAAAATTTCCAGAACTAATTAATAAGTCTCTGATTTTTTTTATGGTTCCTTATATCTGATGCAAAAAATAGAACCCTTATAAGGCCACTTGGAATGAGTTAGCTTACTATCACAGACGTATATCCTGAATAAACAAATTCTTAGTTGAGAAATGAAATGGTAGGCTAAGAGTAATTCAAATATTTTTTTCCAGTACCCTAGAATGAATGACTTAGAAGATACCAAATAAAATATACGAAAATGCACCGCTTCCCCCTTTACCGTCGATGTTAGTGCAGTTTACGAAGTATGTAAAGTAAAAATTCTATATATTTAACATACAGTTCAAAATATCTGAGATTCAGTGATTACTGAACCTATCTTCAAGATTTATGTGCCAAATTAAAGGGAATAATGCATAGGTTTGACCTTCAAAGGTTGAGTAAATACAATTCTTACGGAAGAATACTAATAATTATAATTGAAATTCTGAGTTCTCAGTAATGAACCGATCTATGTGTCGTTAAAGGATATAATGCGAAAGTTTGCCGAATTTGCCCTGCAGCCCTTCAAAGGATGAGTGAATACAATTCATACGGATGAATAATAATAATAATTGAAATTCGGCGTTCTCAGTGAGTATTGAACCCATCTTCAAAATTTATGTGTCAAATTAAAGGAGATAATGCATACGTTTACCGAATTTTCTCAGAATTTACGTTTTTCCTAAGGGCTACTCCCTACAGCCCTTCAAATGTTGAGTCAATATAATTCTTACGGAAGAATAAAATTCAGTTTTAATAAATATAAACTAGTAATATTTGATGCATGCTTTTTGTTTCTAAAATGCCATTTTATGACACTAATTCTAACAAAAGTAATGTTCCTTCACTATTTACTTTAAAAGAGATTTACTTTAAATACTCACACTGACAACATGCGCGAAATGTTAGGTACACTTTTACTTACGTTTTTTTAAAAAAAGTTGTAATGTTCCTATGTACTTAAAGAGGGATTTTTGTATCGATTTCGTTTTTATTACTAATAATTTATTTATTTTCGTCATACACTTCATTCTCTAAAATTCTTCAGTTCCACAATCTTCTTCAAAAGTTTTTCATATCGTTTAAAAACATCCAGAATCACGTTTCTGTCAGATTCAGACTTACTGTGTAACTCGTGAGCTGAACAAGACGCTGAAGAACTCGTTACCGTTAGTTTTCAAAGAAACTAGCAAGATTTAGACAAAAAACCTGTGCTATTCGATATGTTGATCTCGGCTAATGAGAGAAGCATAAATATTTTATATGTTATAGAAAAGTATCGCCAACCACATAGATGTAGCGGTCAAATGATATGTTTTTGATAGTGTCAACTTTCTGTAATATAAGACAAATATCTTGTAGTGATATTTTCACACCTACTTACATGAAAAATCATTTGAGGATGAATAGATGTTATTATACGTAAAAATATAGTACATATCTGCCATAATTAGACGATAATTAGACTTTGCTGTATTAACCGTCTACAGATGGAGATGCAATGATAAACGGATATTCGCTCAAACAACATCAGATATTCCGACCACGTCTTTCTTATCTTATAAAGAAAATCAACATGCCTTTGACATTTTTTGAAACTCTAAAGTGCGAACGGTTACAATAGGTACCTAATTTATTATTTAAAGTTTACAAAAAAGAAGTAAAAGTATTTAATAAACCTACAACGAGCTTAGTTCGCTGAAAAGTTGATACATTTTCAAAATTAACGGCATCACTCACATTTTCCAATGTACATAGGTATAGGTTGTTTCACGAATGATGGCGTCTGGCTTGAAAACACGAAAACGGATCAATTCAAGCGAGGGGAGTAAATCAGTGGCGTGACGATTTTGAGATAAGATCTGGTGTTTCAATTTTTTTATACGCTATAAGGAAATTCATAAAATTAGGAAGAAAAAAAGCATCGATTGTTTGTATAAGCAATTATATGAAAGACTTATTATTAACAATAATGCAAAAACATAAAATACACATTATTTGCTTGAGTTTTAAAATATAAATTTAGTAATCTGATTTCTCTGAAATGTCACTTTGACTTTTGTGACGCCTATGAAATAAAGATCGGACAAACGAGCAGCGCCCTATTGTGATATAAAGCTTGAAATACTGATTTCGTAGCTTAGATCGACAAACGTAGTAGAAAATTTCATGATAATGAGATGCACGTAGTTCGTGAATAATTACAGGCAATAGCCATCATTCGTGTTACAAACTATATGTAGTTTACCTACTCAAGGGAATATTGACGATTACGATAGAAAATCATCGGTAATTCTTGTTAAGTGGGGTATTTGTTGCAGCGATGTAACTGTGTCATTTCATTTCAGGTTAATTCGTGTATGATTTAATGTTACTGATTATTTCCATTTTAATACATTAAGATTAGATCGCAAGAAAAACATGAATCAAACATGACATTTAAGCAATGATGAATGTGTCTGACCTGCCAGAAGAGGCAAGTAGTATGCGTAACATAACCAATTTGTGTCCATCTTTCAACAATTAGTAGACTGTCAGAAAACATGGTCAGGGCAGACCTCCTGGTCTAATTGATGAGCGCTTCTCCGACAACATGTGCACAAAAAAAACGCAAATATACAAGTAAAGTGATAAGTAATCAACTCAAATGTACCAAAATTATTATTTGTTTTAATTGTCTAAAGAAGAATAAAATATGTTATCAATCAACATCATCAGATTATGTCTACTAATCTTGATTCACTTTACGAGAAAATATATAATCAGATAATCAGATTATCTATAGTGTGTACCATGTAGAGTTTGAATAAGCCGCTTCTAGAATACCAATCATGTTATTATTTTAAAAATATGTGGGGATTTCTCACAATTTCCAATCGATCAAAATAATTGACCTTGTAACAGGACTTCCTGTTCGATATTAACTCACTTATTTTATATAGAACATGCTAAATTTTATTATATTCTTGACTTTTTATAAGGTTTTCAAATATTTTTTTGTTATTTGAGATTTTTTCCAAAAGTTTTCAAAGAACAATTGATACATTTATCCCAGCCTATCTCCTTTATTTGTTCATAAAAATTGTTGAGATTTTAAAGAAAAAATATATACCTTAATATTTAAAATATGAGAAAACTCTTGAAATTGTGTTTCAAATGGGCCAATCAATTTCGACCGAGTCAGAATCCAATAATTCGCTATTTAAATAGAACACCCTGTATTTTTTCATGTTAATCTAAATACAGTTTTTTCTCTTTAGTTCTGTGTTTGCAGTCTCTATATCTCTAAAGTTCACCTATTTAGAGATAAATGAATATGACTGCTTAGATGACAATATTTGAATGTCACCTAACATTACTAATTATTTAATAAAGTTATTTCATTGCTGTAAAGTGATTTAGCCTTTTAAGTTTCACTATAAGCAAATGTTTTTCATAAGAGTGACTTGCTTCTGTTAAATTTCTGTAAAATTAAAATCAGCAGAAGGGAAATTACTGAACTTTTTGAATTGAATGAATCTAATTCGCACATTTATTGTAAAAATATAATAGCTCTTTGTTATAAGGAGTTGTTATGTATTTTTCTTAATGTATTTCTACAAAAGTTTCGAATTAACATCCATCAAACGGATACTTTTATTGTCGGGCAAAACAGTACATTCTCATAATAGCTATTTCTTACTATTACTTACTCAAATAAATATTTTTTAGAAAAAAATGGACGGACGTTATTATTAGTGCTGTTAAATTTGAAGTTATGCAGTTGCAGTTAGAGTGATAACTTTTGGCACCAACTAATATCGTCCGTCCATTTTTTTTGTAAAAAATATTTGTTTCACACTTTTGAGTGTAACATTAGGCACGAAAATCGTTGAATATTCACTAATTTCAGAGAAGATAGTACTTATCCTATTTCCCACGTATATTCATTACTTGTACTTGTTATTATGTAGAGATCTCAGAACATCGCTGAGGAAATACGCATAAGTATTTTTGATTTTACCATTTTACTACCGCTGTAACTTGAAAACCGTAACTGTAAGAAAAAAATGTTCATTATAAATGTTGCTACAAATAATGTGGTCTTTCATGTGGCGCCCTAAGAATTTCAATTTTCGAAAGCAATTTCCCCCACCACATATATGAGATTTTAACATGAGTTCAACTCGAAAACCGTAACTCTTTTGAAAAAACATTCAATTTTAACGTTCCAGGATATTTTCCCATCTTTAATTTTGCCACATCAGATTTTCAATTTTCTAGAAAAATTGCCCTTTTAGATTTTCGGATTTGCGTTTTTACAAATATGGGACCATTTCTCAAGTCACCTCATTCAGTTGGGGACAGTCGAATTGTATACCTCCACAGTTTGGGTTCGTTGGTCAAAAAGGGTGTTTTATTTAGAATAAGCGAGCTCTTGGGTTTCGAATCATTAAAATTGGTTGGTCAATTTTAAATTTCCTGTACAATTTTTAAGATTTCTATCATATTCCAAATTGATTAAGTGCATGTAGGTACCTCAATTTTTTGATATCTTACATAATATTATTTAATACCTAGTATCTTACAACAATGAGTATATTTTATTGAACAAATACTGGAAAATTACCTTTATTTTTCAGATAGATTTCTCTTGGGAATAAACTAAGTGGTTAATTCTTTTTTTAAGATATTACATACCTACCTATCCATTGTGGGGTTCTCTATCTGAGGAAAATCAAATTCAATGAGTAATGTTAATTAATAAATGTTCATATGAGATTCTAATATCTTTTGCTTGAATTAGTGTAAAATCCAACAAACGTTCATTGCAATACGCAATAAATTGGTGAACTGGCCTATCGATTTTTAATGAATCTGTGCATTGATAGAAACGAATTATGTCACATTTGCCCAATTTGGAGAGAGCGCTTCGATTAATTCAATAAATTTTCGAATAGATTGGATACCCAATAATCCATATATTAGGGATTATTATAACAAATATTTTGTTTCTATATTGTATTACATTTTTATTAAAGTTAATGCCACGCTTATTAATTAGTTATATTTTTATAAAATAAAAACGGAGAATAATCATGGAAAACTTTTTTAATAAAACTACAAAAAATAAACTTGACTATACCTAATAATGCATTCTTCGTAGTTTATAATGGAATAAAAAAAAATTCAAATGTATCTATACATAAATACATTTTCGGCGCGTATAACTATAAAAGAATTTTGTTAAACTTAACTCGTCTTTTTGAGTTCTGGAGTATTGATGCAATTTGAAATCATAAATTACAAAAGACCAAAATAATTCTAATCGTGTTATTTTTTAAATAGTTTTTATTACTTTCGGTTCTTGTATCAATGGACTCCACAGCGATTTCTCAGGCCCCATACGGTCTAGAGACTTGAAATTTCGAATTCGTACTTAGATCGCAGACATCTCGCCGCCTGTTAAGCTCCAAGTGTGATCCAATATTGGTAATTATAATTATCTCATTCAATCTCATCCAACCAAGATCATTATTTTGTTGACATGGAACGACAATAGGATCCGTCACTGGAATTACGCACGAGCATGGAGCGTATACATACGTCTCGTTCTCTGGTATATAGGTACTTTCTGGAAGATCGTCTATGGTTATGTCGCAATTGTCAGACGTCAGACGTTATTGTTAATTTAAAGTTTAATTTTGTGTTGTGGTAGACAAACAGTAATTTGTTATGGAATTGCTGTTTCTGGCAAACACATATACATAAGTATTGTTAAAATCGAGAAAAGGATAGCAATAGTAGGTACTCATCGGTACGGTTTAAATCTTAAATGCCCAATAAAAACTATTTTTATTTATTTTTTTTCAAAAATTTCACTTGTGATTAAATAGTTTTTATTACTTTCGGTTCTTGTATCGATAGACTCCGCAGCGATTTTTTAGGCCCTATACGGTCTAGAGACTTGAAATTTCGAATTCGTACTTAGATCGCAGACATCTTACCGCCTGTTAATCTCCAAGTGTAATCCAATATTGATTTATTATTTATTATATTATCTCATTCAAGCAAGATCAAACTTTTTCTTCGATATGGAACCACAATGTCGGGCAATGGGTCTGTCACTGGAATTACGCACGATTATGGAGCGTATATATACGTCTTTGCTCTGTGGTATACAGGTACTCTCTGACAGAACGTCGTATATATTACTCTGTGGTTATGTCGCGCTGTTCACTGTCAGCTGTCGCAATTGTTAGACGTTGATAATACTAATTTATAATTTAATTTTATGTTGTGGTAGAGAAACAGTACTTTGTTATAGAATTGCTGTTGCTGGCAAACAGATATACGTAAATGTATAGTTCAAATCAAGAGATAGCAATAGCTCGGTACGGTTCAAATTTCAAATGCCTAATTACAACTATTTTTATATTTTTTTAAAATTCCACTTGTTCATTAACAAACCCCGAAAATTTAAAACTGTTAAACCTTTACAATACTCAATTTTCTGGAATCATTGAAAATATTTTGAAGCATGTATTGATGATTGATTTTATAATTATATTTTCCTTTAAAATATAATTTGAGATAAATTTAATAAACTTCAAGAAACTACTAATTTTTGTTAACACTCTCCTGTGAATATATCATAAAAACATCACTTACGAGTATCAGATTTACATAATCTAATGTGGTTATTTTATGATTGAATATTCAAATTCTTCATTTAAAATTCCAAGCTTTCGGATCTATAAGTTTTGACTTTTCGGTCATTCGATTCCAAGATTTTATTTAAAATAAGGCAGTTATTTTTTTTTAACCAGTCCAGAGATAAATCAAAGAGGGCCTTGATTTACTTGGGTATGTCCATCAAGTGAGTAATAAATAAAGAAAACCGCAGAATTGACTTTTGTACGAGCATTAACAACAGTCCCATGGGAACTTAATGTTTTGTCTTAATTCAGAAACTCTGTAACTGTAACCACAATGTACCTGCAACTGGACAGCGACGCCTTTGAGTTATCTATCAACAAAACAGCTGAAGTGTTACTTCAAAGACTGAAATGGGAGAATGGAGAGTCTGTTAACGAGTTGTTTACATTAGACCGTACGACATTATCAAGTGCTACCTACTAATATTACATACACTAAAATAGACAAGATGAAACACATCGAGAGTAATGTTTCACGTTATATAGGTAACAAATAAAGAGCAACTAGCATAATATAGAGAATCTGGTGTTTCCACTGACACGACTGTCATATCTCTCTCCAACGAGTTCCATCGAATATAGAAATCGTCTGATCAGGTCGTGTGACTGTTTAGCCATAATATGATTAGAGAGAGAAAATTCATGCGAGCATAACTTTTTTCTCTGCTTTTTCTCAGAGAATCGCGTTATAGCAGCTGGTAAACTGCTTCAAGCAAAATGTTTTAGACAACATTCAATTAAATCATTAGTGCCGTTTTCGCGCCACAGTCTTAAGCGAAATACGTTTTGCCTAGGAAGCGGTGATCCTTATCGATACTCTACAAAAAATATAAAGCAACAAAATCGGTTCACCCGTTCCAGAGATAATCTTGGCACAGACAGACAGACGAATGACTGAAAATATGTTTTTTTGACATAGGAATTCTGAAATATTCATTTCTAGGCTACTTGGGGTTACGGTGTTCAGCTTGTACTATTCTAGAAAGATTTGTTAGCAAACACCTATTATTTCTAGTTGGAGAATAAACCTTGCTTTTGAGATATGTTTTAGATTAAACAATGAGCTTCAAACATAATTGAACATTTATAACAAATTGATACATTCAATAATATGTCATCAAAGAGAAAATTATGATAATAGTAAATAATAAAAGTTTTAATTAATTCAATCTCTTATTGTTAATCAATAAACCGCCTGTTCAATGTTTCGCAAGTATTTTCTGGTCATGTCTATGAAATTTAACTTTCGAATAAAATTGGTTCGGGATCGATCTTATAATTAATTCTCGTGATATTATAGACCGAAACCGTGTTATAAAAATTTCTCAATAGTTTTTTTAATCAAGAAATTAAAATGCAAGTTTTTTGCAAATTCACATTATGCAATTGTTTGTAAAATGGAATGGATTCGATATCACAACCTGTTCTCAAGATATTCAAGGCAAAACAGATTTCACACTAATAGGTAATACTACTAATAAACTAATAGGTTGTTCTTCTACTTACTATTAAAACAAAACTTCCTATTCATCGGCTTCACAACCCTCATCAGGTAATCTTAATATAACTATCAGCTAAATGGTATTGGTCAGGAGTCGATATCACTATTTAATATCAATATATTTATCAAAGATTATACATGTTACTTTTTTATTTAGTGTTAGAACGTAACCTAATATTTTTACTTGTCAGGTCACATTTATATAATTACCAACCGAATCAAATTAGAATAGAGTTGAGTACACTATTTTTATCAGAAATATTCAAAACGAAGAAACGTTCACGTTCTTAGGCACAATCTAAAAATGATGAATCCCGATTCTTGAAATCTCAAAGGTATTTCCCAGAAACGATAAGCAGATGATAAATATATATCAAGGGACTATTCAATTTTTCTCCATGTAACGATATACTTTTACAATTCTTACGGAACATTAGATACATCAAACTATCAAATTTTTTTGAAACCCATTTTAAGAATAATGCAGTCACAGGGGACTATGAGATTTGGCATACTTAAATATTGCGAACGAGTGCATGAAAATAAATAATCTGATGATGTAGTGGTAACATACTTGCCTTTTGAACAGATGACCCGGGTTCGGTTTTTTTAAAGAAATTCCAAAAAATTAAATCCAATATAAACTTAAATAGAAGAATACTCTTTGACAGGAAAATCTCAATAGTGTTCCAACATTAATGAATTACGGTCGAATTTCGAACTCTAGGTAATTTGGTTATTAGAAGTTTTTTTTTCATTTTACAAATATTCCCAGATAAAAGAACTGTCTTTCTTTGAGATATATAAAATCACTAGCAGTCAACCCCTAACTATATTTCTTATGATCAAATCATTCTATTTACCAATAATTGTAAAGAATATTTGTAATTAATTATTATATCGCCATACCAAAATGATAATTATTCAATCTGATCCGTTGATACGATACTTCTCTCCTGTTATTTACATTTTCAATTTCAAGTTGACTATCTATCAAAATTTCCCATGTGTATCCATGCCAATAATACAATTTGAAATTAGGTTGCTTCATATATCTCTCAAGTCGAGAGTGGGCAGGTTGAGTACCACCTGTCGTGCCAACAGAAATCGTAACTCCGACAACATAATTTCATTACAACATGGCAAATACGAACAAACTTTGCAAGATCCCCATTTCCAACACGTAAGTATTTGGCAGAGCAGCAAGCAGCCTTGGTGTAACTTTTGCTTAACTATATTCGTTACCATCATCGAATTCGCTCGGATGTTTTCCTGCAATTTCCCGTCTTTTAGATATGAATTTGGAGACTTGAAGGTCAAAAGACGTCTTAAATTTGTTTGATAAATTTTGGACATAGATCACAGAAGTATTTTTGTAATAAATGTTAAATGATCAAGAACAATATGAAGACGAATTAGCTCTATCAAAATACAATGAAATTTTGAATTGAATGATTAGTTTATCATAAAATATACAGGGTTTTCTAATAATAATCAATCCAATCAATCCAATTTTAAGGAATAAGGAATATTTAGTTAATCTACTACATATACATTTATCTAAATTCAAATTACACACACAGTGATTCCTTTTGGAATATTACCAAGTAAATGTCCAGCTAGACTATGTCTTCAAGTGCTCATTCTTTTAAGGAAGTTTTGCATGACATATTCGCAAAACTGAATTTCTATCAAGCGACTTACTGCTAAAATGTTGACTTTTTTGTCAGAAGTTGTCTACAGGGCATTAGCGTAGACTTTTCGCTTTGTGTAGCCGCATAAAAAGTCTAAAAGAATTATATCGCACGATCTATGGGGATAATCTGCCTCCGAGTGTTGTGAAGTCTGGCGTACAGAAGCTCTTTCATAGTACTGCAACTGTTACAGAAGTATCATTCTCATGAAAACAAAAAGTGTTTATCTTCATATCCCTAAAAAAATAAATTTAGCTTACTACCGAAGCGATCTGCACTGACTGAAATTTACTGAAGAGAAATAAGGAGGTCCTTGACCCACTGACATAGAACTGGGCTTCTCTAAAATAGTAAGAATTACCTGCCTGAATTTCCAGTACCTACGCAATAGACAAAAGTTTGGCGTTATTGGAATAACGTGACATAAAATGGGACTAAGTGAAAATATTTTTATTCGTAATTTTCGTAGTCCATGTCAATTACACTTATAGAACTAATAAAATTTCTTTATTTCATATGATAGGTTAAACTAGTAAATCAAGTATTTTAGTGTTATTCAAATTTGAATCCATAAACTTTCTGTGGAACCTTCTCAAGGGAAAAGGATCTAAACTCTGTTGAAATTATGTAGGTAACTTATTGATGATACTGCCAAGGGATTCTTGAACTCTAAATGTTCTAGATGACCAATGTTCTTGTAAGGAAAATTTGAAATATGAAACTAAACACTTTTATCCTCATGTGGATCGAGTGATCCAAAAAAAAAACTCGTTTTTCTTTACTTGATTTAGATACGAATTTATTGCCATTTCATAACATATCAAAATAAAGAATTTAGTGAAAATATTTTGAAAACTTATAATCCAATAAACTATTTTGACAATCAATTGCTACATTTATCCACTAAACTACAAAAACAAAAAAAACTGCGGAAGAATGTCGTCTTCTAGGATAGTGTGAAACTTGCTAAGTGCATTCTCGCCGGTAATTTTTTAGTTTTTGATTTATATATCTAAGCAAAATACTTATTCAACATTATTTTTAAAATATCTCAGGTTAGTAAACTGCATGAAACTATATTTTTTGATAGCTTCGTTAAATTTAACAGAACTTAGGCATATTTCATTTTAAAGAAGAGTGGAGGTTCGCAAGTTTTTTTTTCTGCCTCCTGAAAAAATTACCTTTTTGGACTTTGGCAATTATCATATGATGCCGACAATAAACAGGATGCTTTCATTCAACGACTTCAGTGCGAATAGAAAATATATTTTATTAATCGCCATCCTGTGTAATTATCTCTATTTCACCATGTTATCTTTTATCCTATTTGTACAGTTGTGCTGATGTTGTCATTTAACTATTCGTGAATCATTTGAATCCAAGCATTTTTTAAATGTGTTCTAAAAATCAAAGAGCATACGTTTGGCACACCAAAAAATATATTTATTAACTCTATTAAGTGAAACTATTAGGTAATGACCAGACAGGGATTAAAAAATATATTAAATTTTTACGTCATTAAGTAATTTTACTAATGCTACATACCAACTACAAGACAGTATATGCATTTGCATCAGCAGCCATTTATTTCTCTTTCGAAGCTATTAGAAACGAAAATAAATTTAGAATTAAATGAGATGGTCTAAAAATTATCAAATATTCTAAACAATTACTACGTTTACATGCAGGATTCGGATCCGATTCGGTTTCAATCCAAGACAAGTAAACGTACTGTTTACATGTTGCGATCTCAAACCACTTTCGATCCGACATGCGTAATGGCACCACATATGAGATTTGACAGTTATCAGAATCACGTTTGTTTATCGTGATCTGTCAAATAAACGTGAAAACGTGCAAGCAGTGGTTGATAAATCGTAACGATATGGTCAGTTTGTGTTTATTTTCAATCTGTACTATGTGCTTTCTTTAACGAAAAACAACGTAGACAAATACTCTCTGCTGTCGGTGCACTGCGCATGTCTCAATCCGATCCCAATCCCCATAACCGTTTACATCCAAGATCAATTCGATTCGATCCCAGAAAAAACTGGATCGGGTTTGGAGCTAGATTCGATTTGAATCCAAAATTGTGCCTGCTTACATGGAGTGGATTTGGACTGAAATCGAATTGATATCGAATTCAATCCTGCATGTAAACGTAGTAATTGAAGATGGAAGATAAGTTCAAATATGTTTAGATAATGAAGGCAGATATTTTGAATATTTCTTAGGATCATTACATTAGTTAGTTCTTTTTTGTACCGCTTGATATACCTAACATAATATAATATTGTAGAATTTTTAGCAAAATACTTCGGGCATAATTAACATTGAAATGGAAATGTGAAATTTAAAAAATACCTTTGCAAACCTGGTTTATTATATGTATATATTAATTCTTTCATAAATTATTATTATTGTGTATATTTATTTATCCTGGTCTAGTTTATTATTCAGGCTACAAAATTTATAGATAAATACAGAATATATATACTCAATATTTGTGGACACATAGTTTCTCTTTATTATCTTAAACGTAGGAAACATTGTATCTGACTCTAGATCAGAATAACTGCATATTGCATAGTGGAATCCATTTATTTTGAGATCGCAATCTGGAATATGTCTTCTGGATCTACCTCTATGGTATAGAAATACAATAGAATATGATGCAATATTACTTTTCAAAAATAAAACCTGACCATTTCGACTTTTGTATCCATCATAAGAATGACTCAGTTCGCTAGACGATGTCGAATGCTTTGTTCAAAATTGCGAAGTGAGCTTTAGGAACAAAATAGTCGGGGAGAATTTAGTCTTGGAAGTATTTCTCCTTATAGGGCCTACTTGGGTTTATTAAATATTTTGACAGAACTATTTTTGGAAAAGATTTTAAACTCTCATATTTCTGTAACCTTCTCAAAACAGTTAAGATATTATTAGAACAACTTTTTACTTATAATACGTGTGTATACGTAACTTTTAATTTCAAAGTTTCATTTGTCTGGAACCATCATCAATTTGGTTTTTTTTAATGGACGCCATATTGGATTGAAATGGAAATAAGGAAGTGTTTTGTTAGCTTTCCAATGATGAATAAAAAATTTTTAAGAAATTAGATGTGCATGAAGAATTAAATTAGAGAATATGATTTTATTATAAATTCTGCAGCGTGGGTTTGTAAAATATTATATTCTGTTGGATTATTTTTTTGATGGCATTTTATCATAAAATATCTTGTAGATTTAGGATTCTAATAGAATGATTATTATTGCTCATCCTACTAATTCCATTCTGGTTAAAGTAGTTTTTATTCATTTATAACCAAATTTCACAGATAGTATAGGTACTGTAAACTTTGGTATAACTATATTATAGCATATATTAGAACATTTTTAACATCTGAAACTTTTTTTAGTTCAAAAACTTTATTTTAGCCATACTCACTTACTCACTAGTAGAAACTAACATTTTTTTTTAGAATCCCGTTGCCAAATTTATACCAAAATCATATTTTACTTTTTTTTCATTCACAACTATTTCTAACCGACTTCCAATATAGCAGAAAGTTTACAATTCGGTTCTATGTTTGCATTGCATGTCCGCACCTTTTGCATAGTAAATGTGCTCCGATTTTGATGATTTTTGATTCATTTGGAAGAGCAGAGTTGAAAAATGGTCCCTTAATTAGAAAAACTCAAATCGAAATCTCCTTCCATTTAAAAGCCTCCCCCGAAGGTTAATTTTTGTCGAAGATCCAAAATCTGAGACGGTAGAATTAAAGATTAGACTATATCCGGAAAAATTTAAAACGAACATTTTTGCAAAAGAGTCTCGGTTTTCTGGTTGCGGCCATAGTAAAGAATGAAATGGGTATATTTCCGCTATGTGAATTTTTTGCAAAAATTGAAAATATAAGACGGCCAAATTAAAGAAAAGATTATATGTAGTAATATTTAAACCCGACATTTTCAAAAGAAGTTACGTTTTTTGAGTTATAGCCGGGGTAAAGTCTGAAATATGAGTATTTTTGCAGCGATTTTTTTGAGATCTCTAAAGAATAACAATTAAAAGTTAATAGAATAAGTACCTACTTGCTTCTTTGGTAGTAGTGAACGTTCAACGATTTTCATGACTAATGTTACGCTCAAAAGTGTGAAACATAGTTATTTATTATACAAGTAATAAAATTATTATTTTAGCTCGAGGTTATGTTGTCGACCGACGCAGAGCAGAGGGAGACGAAAAACAGAGAGCTAAAATCTAATATTCTTGCCGTGTAAAAAAAATACGCATTTTTTTTCTCTATGACGGGGAAAACGATGATTTAATATTGAAAAAATATTACAATATATTAGTCAGCAAATTATCGGAGTGAAATTTGAAGTTTAAAACAAGTAGGCTGTTGTATTTATAGTGACAATTATACCTTGGTTGCTAATGAAACGTTTAAAGTAATCAAATATCTGTAAATTTAATTATGTGATTTGATTTAAAAATTGCGAACTTAGTGGTTCTTTGTTTGTAAAAAATCTTTGATTTCGAGTTTTCTCTGACTTTACCGAAATTAGTAGAAGCAGCGAAAGTAGCGTCACGAAAATTATTGTCTGCTAAATCGCTATATTTATGTTTGTATATCTAACCGAATAAAAAAATTTCATAAAAAGTGATACTATGTTACCTGTCAAAGGAGATAAAATGTCAAACTTTTTTCCCGTCACTGAAAAATAGTTATTTATTATATAAGGGAAAAAAGTACTAGATTTTAGCTCGAGGTTGTGTTGTCAACCGATGCGAAGCGGAGGGAGACAAAAAACTGAGAGATAAAGTCTAATATTTTTCCCGCGTATAATACACAATTTTTTTCTGTGACGGGTAAAACGATGATTTATTATTGAAAAATTATTACAATATATTAAAGTCAGAAGATTATCGAAGTAAAATTTGAAGTATTAATGTGGTATGCGACAATTAGACATGCGTTGCTAAGGAAACCTTTAAAGTAATCAAATTCTGTGTTTTGATTGATATTAATGTGTATATATATCTACACGGGAAAAAATACTCACTTTTACCCCGTCGGGAAGAAAGTATTACTTTGTCACCTGTCAACAGAGATAAAATGTCAAACTTTTCCCGTCACAGAAAAAAATATTTCTTACCAGAAATCGGACCGCCTTAATTAGTTCATGCACTGTAAAATACAAACTAATGTTACTTAATTCTATTGGTGCTAAAAGTCTTCTTTCTATCTAACTACAATTGCTCAACTTCAAAAGTACAACTACCAATAGAATTAATATTATTTTGTATTTTTCAGTGCGTCGTCTAATAAAGTCGTTACAATTTTTGGTAAAAAATAGTAACAATGCTCGCAAGACAACGGCAAACCAGCAAGGTTATATTTCCCTTGTCTTCTCGGGAAGGGTGTGTCTTGATATTTATCTTGAAACATATCGGTAGTTCGGAATCCAATTTAAACTTTGTAGGTTTCCTTATTTGTGATCATATTTTCAAGATAAATCGCATACACTCGTATACGAGTACGGCACCCAGAGAAGAAAGATGAAGATTGTTATACACCAATGAAGAGGTAATAGTATCCGTTTTTCCCTTCAATTTCAATATGGCGTCCAACAAAGTTGATGTGGATTGAAGACAACTAAAACTTTGAAATTGCTCTAATAATGTCTTAGCCGATTTAAAATTTTCTTAAAAATGAGAGAGACTTAAGACTTTTTCAAAAATTTATGATTCTAGATTTTTCGAAATATTTAATAATCCCAAATATATAGAATTATTTTGTGAAGGCCTAACTGTTTTACTGTTTCATAGTTTCCAAGATACCTAAGCATCTATCACCAATTCTGGACATTATTTTCCATAATATTATTCATGTCAACGAATATACGGGATTTGTGGCGAGATACAGAATTTTTTATTTTAATAAATTTTATTGCAATTATAACCAAACCAAAATAAGGGCTCTAGGGTTATAGTCAAAAATAATTATCCAACCTTATCCGACTACAAAAACAGCTAATAGTAGACACTGAGCAAAAGCAGAGAATTTGAATTGGGAATATAAACATAAACCAGCTGACTAATTCATGTTTCCAACTTCCTTTCAGGTAGTTGTTTTGGAGTTTGTAATTTGTATATATTGTAAGTACTGCAATTATGGGGTTGAAACGAAATTACAGGTAATTAGACACTTTCTACACTTTGTTGGATCTGGACTGGTTAGAAGGTAGATCCGTTAGTCGTTTTTTCACAAAAGTTCAAGATTACTATAAAGCGAATAATATTCTCCAAGTACCTAGGTACATTTCTCCTGTTAGGCCATTTAAGGAATAGTACATTTCAAAAAGAGACTGTAATGAATTATTATATTGAGGGGATCTTGCCGTATAATTCATGAACATATTTTATTACTCTTTCTATTTGAAATGGAGTATAGGTAGTGCTTTCCCAGTGTTCAAAATTCGACCGTAACTCATTATATTTCTTTTTGAACTTTATTGTGGTTTTTCTGTATACTAATATTGGATATGTTTTTTTGAATTTTATTCATCAGTTTAAAATAGGAATTATGACAAATAAACGCAATGGCCTGTAATAGAACCCGGGTCAGCTGAAAGGTTACAACGACGAACAATGACATTATCCACTACACAATCAGATTTGACTCATTTATATCCAGAACTATACTTAATCCATTTCAAAAAGAGAGAGAGTGTAATAAATGGTGAATATGTAGATCAGGTTCCAAAGGATCTCGATAATTTCACTTTAATAGCGGCTTTAGGGCATGTTCTGGATCAGTTTCCATTATAAGACGCTCAATTCATTTTCGCGAAAGAAAAAATTCTAAAGTTTACTATTTCCAAATCGAATTTCTCCTAATTCCGACTCAAATGACAGAGGTCTGTGTGCCACTACGCTGCTGCACTGTTTACTTTGATATCGTATTATCAATATTTCATTGGTCATTTATTTATTTAATTTATTCATTCAAATTCAACTTCATGTATCGGATATCCGTACAAACGTGTAATTTTGGCAACATCGCACAATGGCTATGTCAACAACATAAATAGCGGCAGGCTGATTTTTCCTTCCCCTTGTATTTTTTTCTGCGTTTTCGATAATTTTAGCACGTTTTTAATTTATCGGGTTAATTTAGTAGATATATTAGTCAAATTACTACTAAAAGTGTATCACCAAACACCTATTTTCCCCAACCAGGGCTTGGCGCCTTTTATTGAAATGATTTTCTACAATCCACGCCTACATAACGACATAGGTAAGGTATATTAAGGCAATTTACTCCAAGCTTTGGGCTATTATATTAAAAAATGTTTTATTCCGTTCGGCAGTAATGCAATTAGGTTCTTGAAGCAAAACTGAACTTATATTCTAGCATCTTTGATGGCCTTCTATTACGTAATCTTCTATCAAAATCAACCGAAATATACCTGCTTGATATATGCTTCTTGATAATTCTACGAAATTCCATCATGCGTGAGAATTTAATTGCAGGATTCTATTATGTAGCTACATACAATTGAAGCTCAAATTATTGATGTAGTAAGTAAATATGCTCATTATTCTAAATTTTCATGATTTGCATTCAACCTTATTGACTTCTCCTCATGGCTCAGAAAATAATGATGTTTATATAAACATATCATCATCCAGTTTGGATTTTTTCCCTAAATTGGTAAAGTTGGGTTGGGACACAAATATTGAGAAAGCTTTTCCGAATCACATAAAAAACTGAATCATAAAGTTTTACTTTGACCTAATTCGATACACACGACATGATAATGTGATTTAAGCCTCTCTAGTAATATACGCACTTTTTGGAAAAAAACTGATCTAAAAACAACCTCTTTCTAGAAATAATATGAAAATATTTTAATTAATCCGAAAATTATTCAACAGTTTGAATATGAATTCTTAGCTGTTGTGGCATAATCGAAACTTTTATGCAACACAGGTTTGTTTTCTAATAAATTATAACTGTCATTTAATAGAAAGAAGATTTTGAACAGTGTAGAAAACAATTACAAACATTGTACATACCCGACCATTCAATGACAGCAACTTCTTTTAGCGAGACACGCACTTTTTTCTGTATAAATTATATTTTATAAGTGAACTGACAACTTTTATTTATCTATAATTTTATTATTGCTACAACTATAACATCAAATGTTTCTCATCTATACATCCAAAGTGACTTGAAATCAAATACATTAAGTTTTATAAACATTAATCTACATTAGCAACATTCATCGTTTCAAGTATGACATAATAACTGCTATAATGTTTAATTATACTGATTAACAAACACAGTATCAATCTCGAACACTTAATATATTATGATTTCAGAGTGTTCAGAATGTTCAAGAGTATCAAGCCATATTTGATAATCAATCATTTTTGATCGACGAACCCAAACGGAACAGGTATACAATTCGACTGTCTGCTACGTAATCCGATTTTTATGATTTTTGAGTCAATTGAAAAAAGAGACTTGAAAAATGATCCCATATTTGTGAAAACAAATCCAAAATCTCTTTCCCTCCAAAAAACGCCCCACCCCGGTGTTGGAGGGGCTATTCTCTCGATAATCGAAAATCTGAGACGGCAGACTAAAATATAGGACAATATCCTGAAACGTTTAAATTGAATATTTTTTCAAAAGAGTTACGGTTTTCGAGTGACGGCAATGTTATAATCTCAAATATGTGTATTTTCACTATGTGAAGGGGGAAATTTCTTTCGAAAATTGAAAATCTGACCATATTGAAAACAAGCTTATTTGTAGCAACGTTAATATGGTACATTTTTCCATAGAGTTACGGTTTTCGAGTTACAGCAATGGTAATGTCTAAAATATGCAGATTTCCGCGACGAAGTTTTTAGATTTCTGAATAATTACAATTATAAGCAAAGAATATACATGGGTAATGCTAAAAGCTCAGCAATTCTCATGATTAATGCTACACTGAAAAGTGTGAAATAAATATAAAAAAAATGACCGACGTTATTGCTTGTTGCACTGAAAATACTAAACAATATTAATTCTATTAGTGCTGGTACTCGTGAAGTTGGTAACAAAAGTTTTCAATCTAACTTAAAACAAGTTCAAGTAGTATGAGATTTAGGTATACTGCTTGATTCAAAGATGACTTTCAAAGAAAATGTTGAAGATATTGTTCGTAGATGTATGGAAAAAATATATAATTCGACAATCCAGATATTTCTTTTCTGATAGAGCACTCTCAATTGTTTTTCTTATTTGTCCTCAGTAGGATTAGTTTTGCGTCTTCTGTTTGGAATCCGCACTATCAAGTATATGCTGTGCGCTTGGAAAAAATACAAAACATGTTTTTTTAGCATCTAGCTTTAAAAAAGGGTACCCAGTACGGTATACACACTCTAAGAAACAGAAGAGCCGTAACAGTTCTATCACTTCTCCATAAAATTATCCCTGGACAAGTAGATTGTCCTGAGATCTTATCTGAAATCAGTTTCAGTACTCCAAAAAGAAATCTACGCCAGCCTGAGACTTTTTCCATTACATTTAAACATACAAATTCTGGTCAAAACTCACCGATCAGCAGAATGATTCGCTATCACAATGAAATTTGCGAAAATGTTGATATTTTTAATCATAACTTCCAAAAATTCAAATATAAATTGCAAGCATTATTGTAAACATTTCTGTACCATCCTCTTTTATCTCGAAAGCACTACCCTTTTAATTGCCTTATTGTAAACATTATTTTTGTGTTCATGTTACTTTTTTACATAGTTATTAGTGATTACTGTGTTGCGGACTGTGTTAGTATTCCAAATAAATTAATGAACAAATAAATACATACACAATTTTGTTTGCTGTATGACGTCTGCGATCTCATACTAAAATTTATGATAACATTATTGTAAAAGATCTTTTCACTGAATTACAAAATATTTTATACAAAGATTATGCTTGAATCGAGTAACCTAGAAAAATGTGAACAAATTTTAATTTAGTTTGAGTGGTTAATGAGAAATTCTCTAATTAGAAAATATGCACCCTCTGGGAATACGCGATGCATTTCATTAAATTTGAAAAAGAATTTGCTAATGGACATTATAGTCACCTTAGTTAATTGCTTTCTCGCCTTCAAGGAAAACATCAAAGTATAGTAGCAAGAAAACTTGAGTTACAACGAGCGTATGTAAGTTACGCAAGTATATGTACGAAGCTCCAACATATATTACCATAATTTGCTGCTGTAAGCTTGTCAGACAACTTACCATTAGCTGTCTCAAAAGCTTCTGGAATATGAAATTTTACTCAACATCAGCCATAGGAGAACTCTTGCCTCGTGGATAATTTCTTCCTTCAAAAAGCATCTGTTAATTTTATTAAGAATAAGAGCTACTTTAACGTAAAGTATTTTAGTAAGATTGTAAATATTAAATATGTATGTAGTTATGTTCTATTACAAATACAAGAAGCAATTATCATAAAAGGTTTGTCTTGTAGTAACACATTTCTATAGCTAATAGCTTTTCAGACAGAAAAAACTATTGTCAAGGGAACAATCAGACGGCCTCAAATGCCTGACATAACATTTACATGTTTTTTTAGATAGCTCGGGTGTAGTCATTAAATTAAGACGGAATGGTTATACCTATGCGATTTCGCACTCTTATTGCTACAATAATTGAAGCAATTCCAGAGCCGTTGGGTTACCACCAGTTCGGATTGAAGCTGGGGCTTTTGGAATAGAAATATCGTAGACTTGGTCGACTCGACTGTCCTATTGGACTTTGTTCTAAATTAGGCAGGCCAGTATCTTGGCTGGTTCACTGTTTTAAGTCCAATGTATTGCATCAGCAAAGTATCGAGTAATATTTTCAAATAGGGTAAAACGCCAGTAATTGACCGGTTAAAGATTTTTTAAGGCCAGTTTTTGTCGCAGCCATACTAATTTTCTTCTTATAATTATACATTTAAATAAAATAATCAAAAATGCAATGAAACATACATGTCATTCTTTTAAAAGTTACTCACAATACATATTAAATATACTATCATAAAGTAGTATTTTTAAGTAATAAAAAACGTTATTTGTTATTTGTCATTTAGTCTTTAACCACTTTGATTATACTAGTTGTCCGAAATTATCTATTTTTGACTTTAAAACTGTAAGTGTTTGACCATTTTCAAAATAAAAAAAAGCTAGGAAAACTTTTTATTTTTCTGTTATGCTGTTACTTTTGGAGTTGGTGCCTACAACAACAAACTACGATGACACAACTTCAAAATTACCAGCACCAATAGAATTGATATTATTTTATATTTTTCAGTGCACCAACTAATAAAGTGGCTGATAGTTTTTATAAAAAGAAAAATTTCTCATTTTTAGAGTATCTATCATTGATCATAAAAATTGTTATATTCAGAAATGTCAACCCAAAGCGAAAATCGAGGTAAAAATAATGTTGCCGGATACGGTTACTTCTTAATGTTGAAAAAGAAGAAACTCCAAGTCATCTCCACATTTTATTGTATTTTAAGTTAAGTTGTGAGACATGTTTCGGTGTTGTACAACACCATTATCAATTACATAAAGGTTCTGCAAAAACAGTTTAATGTAAATTCTAATTTAACTTAAAAATGTTATTAAATCATAAGATATCAGAATGTTGTAAAAAATTGTGAAAAGAATGTTAAAAACTATCAAAAACAAAATAAAATAAAACAAAATGGTTTTTTCTGATACTTTTTTATAATTTTAATCCATATACCAGAAATTCCTTATTAATAAAGTGCAAAAATTATAGATAGATAAAGATATAAATATAGATAAAAAAAACATTAATTCATGTGAGTATCTGAAAAAAACCATTTTGTTTTATATTGTTTTGTTTTTGATAGTTTTTAACATTCTTTTTACAATTTTTCACAACATTCTGATATCTTATGATTTAATAACATTTTTAAGTTAAATTAGAATTTACATTAAACTGTTTTTACAGAACCTTTATGTGTTTGATAATGGTGTTATGCAACACCAAAACATGTCTCACAACTTAACTTAAAATACAATAAAATGTGGAGATGACTTGGAGTTTCTTCTTTTTCAACTTATATTCTACTCCACTTTGAGATCATGGACTTTTACATACAATGTCAAGTCACTTCTTAATTTTCGGTTTACCAGAAAAAAGCCCCCTTTCAGTTCCTTTAAAGGAACTCGGTCCAATTTCTTAAAATATTTAATTCACATTTTTGAGTGTAACATTAGTCATGAAAATTGTTGAATGTTCACTAATACCAAAGAAGATATTACTTATCATATTACACATGTATAGGCTTAGCTTGTATTTGTTATTTATTATAAATCTCAAAAAATCGTGGCACAGATATACATATTCCAGACTTTACTGCAGTAACTCGAAAACCGTAACTCTTTTGAAAAAATGTTCAATTTAAATGTTGCTACATATAATCTCTTCTATATTTTGGGCGTCTCATATTTTCAATTTAGGAAAAACAATTGCCTTTTCACATAGCTGAAATATGCATATAACTATTTCAGACTTTACCGTTGCTGAAACTCGAAAATCGTAACTTTTTTGAAAAAATGTCCAATTTAAACGTTTCCGGATATGGTCCCATCTTTAATTTTGCATTCTCAGATTTTCAATTTACGAGAAAAAATGCCACTTCTATTCCCTTCGTGGGCCGGTTTTTGGAGATGAGGAGATTTCGGATTTGAGTTTTTCTAAATATAGGACCATTTCTCAACTCTCCTTTTTCAAATGAAATAAAAATGGTCTAAATCGTTTACTATGCAAAATGCACGAACAGTCATACATACAAAATAAAATAAAAAACAAACATATAACCGAATTGAATATCTTCTCCTTTTTTGAAGTCGGTCAAAAAATACGATATTGAATTCAAATGATCTGTATATTATTGTTGAGTGATGTTCCAATAATTCGCTGCAACTAGTAAATGGTATATTTAAATAATCACAAAATGTTTTGGAAAATGTGCTTGAAATATAATTGTTTGAGTGAGAATAAGGAATTTATGAAATAGCAACATGAGAACTCACTTCTTAGTTTGAAATGAACTCTGAAGATTTACATATACTTTCTCTTGGATCCTGTCAAATAAATAAGTAAATCCAATTATTATCCAAAGCTGCCTTTATTCACAGGCTTCAAGTGAACGAAACAAATTTAAAATCTAAACTCGTCAGTTTTACGTCTATGGCTGACTTGGACCACGAAAAAATATATTCAAAATGCGTCAACTTTCATAAAGTATTCATTTCCCAATTTCTCCAGCCCGGAATAGGGACGCTTTACCTACTTGCGAGTATCTTGACTTTTTCATGCAGGTCAACAGCAAGAGTCTCGACTTGCGTCATTCCAGTTTTCTGAATAAACAATAAGGGGAAGAGTAGAGGTATGTGTGGGTCTAGCCAGCCAAACGCCTATACGTCCGTCCCTATGAGATCCGAAAACACATACAATAGGGCCTGATGCTGCTACCCAGGTGTCTCATGGGGATTTTCCTGCGACCGCAACCACATGGACTGCATCATTTATCTTCTTTTGTTCCCGATGAAGCCTCATTAGAATAGGGATATTCCAGGACCGAAGGCTGGTCACATGATTATTATCTTCGCTCTGGGATAATTGGAATTATTTGTTTGTGACATTTGAAATAGTTAACTTGATAGTTGAATCAAACGTTACAGATTTAACTTGCTCTCATTTTTATTTGTACCGGGTGATTCAATAAGGTTGACGAGGTAATGTACCGTAAAACGGGGTGAATAGAAACTAGGGGGCGAATGGAAACGAAAATTATGTATCTGTTAAAAATTCCCGCAAATGTCTCATTTCAAAAAACGAAGCTTCAAATTTTATGTGTTTTACACATTGCATGTTTGGCAACATGGAATCAGCGAATTGCACCAATATACTTCTGCCAATACTGTATATCCGTTAATTCAGTTGAACATATGACCGTATACCGTTTACGTCTCTGTATAAACTTTATGTGCCAAGGTAAGAAAAAATCAAACAATATTCTTTTAAATTGGCCCAGACATACCTTAATATGCCCCATTAACTTAATTGCATGCACCCTTTTAATATTTCCCAGTAATATCTAATATATTTATTTTTTAAATATCTAACCTCATTTTCTATGTTTCTTTTCACTTGTTGTTTCTATTGACCCGCCGTTTCTTTTCACCTCCTGTTTCTTTTCGCCCCCCCTGTGTCTATCAACCCATTGCTTTCATTCATCTGTGTATGTATCAGTTCATGTCATAACGAACAAAAAAAGTATGAGGTAACTTTAAAAGTTAGTTGCAGGTTAATGATGCCACGTGACTATGTACACGATCCAAGATCAAAATTTTATAAGAAGCCAAACAGGGAAGCTATTGAACGGGCCCTAAATGATATAAGAAATGGAATGTCATATAGGAAGGCCAGCGCAGTACATGAAATAAACTATTCGGTGCTCTATAGACACCATAAAAATACCAACTTGAAAAAACCTGGAGGACAAACGGTATTAACGGAGCTAGAAGAAAGAGTCATACTCAAACAGCTGATAACATGTGCGGATTGGGGCTATCCTCTAGATAAATATGACTTAAGAGTAATGGTAAAAACTTATCTTGATAGTCGGGGAAAAAACATATCAAGATTCAAAAAGAATCTACCAGGAAAAGATTTTGTACATTGTTTTCTTAAACGACATAAGGCAAAAATACGGACACGCCTATGTCAAAATATTAAAAGATCTAGAGCGGCGGTGTCATCAGAGATTTTAAATTCTTACTTTGACCACCTAGGTAAGGAGCTAGAGGGTATACCTCCATCCAATATCGTAAATTTTGACGAAACCAATTTATCTGATGATCCTGGGAGAAAACGAGTTATCACAAAGAGAGGATGTCGTTATCCCGAACGGGTTTGCAACTCTTCAAAAAGTTGTACCTCTGTTATGTTTGCAGCGAGTGCTGATGGCAAAGTTGTGCCGCCGTATATAGTTTATAAGGCTCAGAACCTTTACGAGTCATGGACAGTTGGTGGAGTGAAGGGTGCTAGATACAACCGAAGTGCCAGCGGCTGGTTCGATGCCATTAGCTTTGGCGACTGGGTTACGAGAATAGCGATTCCAGCATTAAAAAACTTGCCAGGGAAAAAAGTTCTTATTTTTGATAATCTTTCGAGTCATTTTCCTTCTAAGACTGTGGACGAGTGCTTGCAACACAATATTTCCTTTATTTTTCTGCCATCGAACACAACTCATATGACTCAACCCCTTGATGTCGCTTTTTTTCGACCCCTGAAGGAAGCATGGAGAAAAATCCTAGAAAAATGGAAGATGGGTGAGGGACGAAGAGCAGCCACAATACCGAAAGATCGATTTCCCCATTTTATAAAAGAGTTGATGGAAAATATTAAACCAAATCAGGAAAAAAATATCAAGTCTGGCTTTAGAAAATGTGGCATTTATCCTCTAGATCGAGACCAAGTTTTGAAGAGACTCCCAAGTGTTCCGACTGAAAATGTCGAACAAGTTGAAGAACATGTGAACAATGTAGTTGTGAATATTTTAAAATCTTTGAGGTATTCTGATACAACTACACAACGGAAAAGACGAAAGAAGGTTGACGTAGAAGCTGGTAAAAGCATATCTGGAGCAGATTTCCGAAATGATGAAGAAACTGAAATTGAATGTGAAGATGAAGGTCCTTGTTTGCCAGATAATACGAGTGATGACGGAAATGAAACACTCGAACGAAATGAAGATGAAGAATCTCTTGATTCATACAAAGATGAAGAAATGAGCATGTCTCTAGCAGCAATTGCTGCCTCTCAAGCAAAATACAAAAAAGAATCAATCCCTAGTGTATCTCATAAAGGAAGAGTTTTCAAACATATTTTTCCCGTTTCGAAGGATTCCATTCAAATATCCGACTGGCTGTTGGCTGCCTTCCCAGCTTTTCGTTTCGGAAAAACGAAGAAATTCAAATATTATATTGGGAAAGTGTTGAATAACGTTGATGAAAACGATGAGATTTGTGGAACTTTCTTGAGATACTGCCCATCTATGCAATCCTCAGGACACCTTTATGCATTTCCTGTAAAACCTGACGTTTGCTATTTCTCGTATGAACAAGTTGTTGGACAGATTCATCCAGCAGATGACTGCGAGGTTCCAAGTAGTTCTAAGAGAGAGATTCTCAAATTTCCAATCAATCAAAATGATCTCAATTAATTAGCTATATGTGCCTTCCTATTTTCTTAGCAGTATTTCAGCTTTTCAAAACCCGATGATATTAATCCTGCCAAAGCTGTTGCTGCAAGAATTCAGATCTTTAGAATAAAAAATATGTTTATTTTCTAGGTTAATTTATTTTTAATAAAAGATTATACTGTTATTTTTATAATAAAATATATTTTTGCTTAAATTTTCTTATTTTCTTAAAATTTTCTAATGACTACACATTTCGAGTAAAGAACACTGTTTCTATTCGCCTCCCTAATGGTTTACTCGCAAATAATATGCTAAAACAAGCACTGTTTCTATTCACCACGCTTGGAGGGTGAATAGAAAATTGTAACATATTAATTTTTTTTAAAAAAAACGGCGCTATTTTTTAAATTTCGTTAAATACATTCTCTTCTATTAGCTATGACACACATATTCCATATTTTCCCTTGTCGATAAAGTAAATGACAACTTAGGTATAGAGTCTGAAATATCGAAAACCGTTTCTATTGACCCCAATTTACGGTATCTCAGGAACTAATAGTCGTAGAAGTTTGGGAAAAAATCCTTCATAGGAAATCGACCAAGGATAATTGCTGTAAATATTTGTTTAAATTCATACGTCGTAATATCTTCGATAGAACAAAAAATGTTATTTGTTCGAAGATTTTCTTATATAAGCTCAAAAATGAATACCCTCACGTTAATTTCATCATAATGGTTCAGCTTTTCGATATAGATTTTTTTATTGTAGGACGTAAAATAAAGGCGGGAGGGGATTCTAGACTTTTTGGACTATAAGTATCTATAACTTAAGTTTCACTTAAAAAAACTTAAAAAACAGTTTAGAACTTCGTTCTCACTTTAATTTAATCACAACAATAATAATAATAGTGCTTTTCTCCAAAACAGGATTTGAAACGAATGAAGATATCGACGTGCAGCGTGGACAGATTTTGTTGCAAATTTGATTTACTTCTCGAATCTAATAAAATATACTTACTTTTCCATTTGCGATTTCGGAGCAAAATTTAAAAAAAAACTATATAAACCCGCCCCCTAGCGAGGGTGGCACGATCCAGAATCCAGAATGGCATGTATGGTCCTATATTATATTCCCCAAACCTTCCTTTCTTGAACCAGATCTCGTTAACAAAATTCTGTTAAGTCAAACTTAAGTCATAGACACTTATAGTCCAAAAAGTTCAGCAACCCCTCCCGCCACTATTTTTTTATACGATCGAAGCTATTAGGCCCCCTAGCGGTGGACGTATGAATTTAAAAAATATTTCCAGCAATTTTCGTTGGTCGATTTCCTTTGAAGGATTTTTTCCCAAACCTCTACGACTATTAGTTCCTGAGATACAGTACCTCGTCACCCTTATTGAATCACCCAGTACATTGAATAAGATTTAATTGCTTTCTCTTATTCCAATATTTAGAAAATATTGATTTACTTACTTAT